>OZ023170.1:4629882-5229882 GCA_963678695.2 Diplodus puntazzo | reverse complement strand
GCGATGCAGCAATTAAGAGGACTTTTGGACGAAGCTTTCAGGTTTTTGGAGCCGTTTTTTTATTATTAGATATATTTACAGACAGCACAGCTGTTTCCGACACACACATAGACACTTACACATTGCAGGGGATTGATTAGTTCCATGTTTAGATTGTCTGTACACAGAAACGTAATGATTCAGATAATATTATCTTGTGCAGGGTGTCATTTAAAAGTGACCCCAGGAACCCTTTGTGGTCCATTTATGTCTCTTTCAAAGACCCCAATGGGACGCCCCACTTTCCATGCGTCCTTTAAAACAGTAGCATCTGTGTTTCCCATTCAAAGGCGCCCTCGGACGCTCTCATGTCGCATATTCGCTTCCTGGACTGAAAATGTCATAACCTCCCTGTTTCATTGGGATTTAGGATGATAAATAAGGCCCGGCAACACACAGGAAAAAAAGATCCTCTCCTTTTGGTCCGAACCCATCTTTTTTTTTTCCTGTCACTTTGTCTCATATCTTCAGAGAAACACAAAGGCAGCAGTGCAAAAAAACAAAAACATGTTTCCCAGTCACCTCATAAGCATGGCAGACATTTTGTAAAAGAAGAGCCAAGCCGCTCTCTCAGCTTGTTAAAGAGAAGCCTGGAGGCCGAGCTCCTTTTGGCAAAAATGGTTTCTGTGTGTGTGTGTGTGTGTGTGTGTGGTGTGTGTGTGTTCAAGTGAAGTGGCTGGTTCCAACCACACTGTGGATTGGTACACCAATTATGGGTTTGACCATGCATCACTCAGTCTTTCACACACTCACACACACACACACACACAAACACACACACACACACACAGGGTGGCCCGACAATAGTTGCGCCCCATGTTTCATAATGTGGTTTTTCTCGTAGTTGTGATCTAATCCACTCTGAATGAATCGGCCGTCTCAAATAATTATCCCAGTCCAACAGATGGGAGAAATGTGCGTAGTCCTTACATAAACTTCAAGGGAAAAAAAGCATCGACCAAAAGTTTGTGTTTTTTTTGTTTTTTTTGCATTAGACATTCGACCCGGTCCCTGCAGGAAACAGAGGGACGTCAGATATCTCCCAGGTTGTCGTAGATGATATCGGGTGCTCTCAGCGGCGCCTGCGGATGCTGGCTGTACCACGAGTTAGGTTTCTGTTTGGACACTTTGCTGTACAGCTCCCGGCCCCCCCCTCCTCCCCCTCCGACCCAAATGTTGTTGTTGTTGTTGTTCACGTTACTGCCGGGACCTCCGTGTTTCCCGGGAGGCAGCGGCACCGGCTCCTTCCGGGCGAAAGCGCTCCTGGCGGGTTTGGGGGCGGTGAAGGGTTTGGGAAACCTCGGCACAGGAGGCTGCGGTGTGCCGCGACTCGGGCCCAGCTGCGGAGGAGAGTGTCTGTGGGGCTCGGGTTGCTTTCCGTGGGAGGGCGTGCAGTAGTTTCCCTCCGGTCCTGATGGGGTCGCTACTTCTTCGTGTTTCCTCAGGCTGATGGGCTCCAAACGGGCCTCGTCGTAAATACTCATCCCCAAACCTGCAGACACATTAGCGCAACCCTCCGGTTCGTCGTAGATGTGCTCCGTAGGAAGAGCAGAAGGTGAGGAGGCCCCTTCAGCTTGACCTGCTGGGGGTCGTCTGTTAATGTTCACCCCTCGCCCTCCGCCCCTTCCTCCCCCTGCAGCCCCGTTTATATTCATGGCGCTCGTTTTCTGGTTCAGCTCCAGGCTGATCCGGTCATACACGTGTGAGTACAGCTCCGATGGCTTCCTCTGGTTGCTGCCTATGTGGTGATGATCCCCTTGCACGCCGCCTCCCAAAGCCTCGTCTCCTACTGGTCGGAGGCGCGGGGTGGGCACTGGTGGGGTGGATGGGTTGCTGGTCTGGTTTTGACCCTTGATGCTGTCCACTGGGTCAGAGTAGAGGCAGTCAGACGCCGTCAGAGGCATGCGGACTGAATCCGCCGGCTCAGAATAAAGACCTGCTTGTTCGTCAGCTGAAGAGAGGCCTTTTGCCACCCCCTGCCCCCTGGGAGGCTTCAGAGGGGTCCCTTCCCCTCCCAAAACCCCCAACATGGCCGGTGGTTCGGGTAAACTCCTCCCTTTGTGTGCCGTTGCTGCTCCTTGCCCCCTCCCTCCTCCTCCTCCATCTCCACCCTCCCTCTTCCCGAGCACACCGTCAGCAGAGCCCGGTTTGCTGCCGCCCGAATCGCCGTCCGCCTCCCGACTGCTGCAGCTGCTGCTATCTCCGCTTCCCGCCGCCGCCATGCCAGTAGTAATGGCGTTGCGTATGTGCTGCAGTGACGAAGGGCAGTCTGGGTCAAAGTTGATGGGGCAGCTGAGGTGGCGCTCCTCAGCCAGAGCCTTCTGCGACTGGATGGCCTGGTCCACCAGCGAGAAGATCTCGTTGCCTTGCTTGGTCTCAAAGGTGAAGTTACCGGGGCCGGAGTCGCAGCGCCGGCCCGCCTCGAACGAGAACATCACCTAGAGAAAGAAAGGAAATAAAATGAGCCCTGCTGTCTGCTGTATTTTTTATCTTTTATTTCTTTTAAAAGCACAACATGGCTCCATAATGTCTCACCCCATAGATCTCAAATTGATTGGAAAACACTTGTTCTTCACACGCATTTTAAAACCTGAATCTTCACTGTAGCTGCTCAGCTAAACGCTTTTGCACGCACTCCTTCTGAAGTGGGCTCACAAGCTCGAACACACATCAAGGATGTTAGTTACGACTTTTCAACTTTTCAAATTTGACATCTCAGGCCTTCTGGGGATTTGGATTACCCCGGATGATGATTTTTTCCTTCTCTTTTTTTACTTTTTAAAACAAGTCCCCATCTACTTTAGCTGTTTAGAAGAATGCTGTAACACTGTGAAGCTCCAGAAATGTTACATGGACCAACAAACTCCACCCAACTTCCTTTGGCATGGTGTGGATAATTACTGACATTTTTTTTTTTTTTTTTTTAATCGTTAAAACTGTGGCAGCCCTGTGTGAAAGTAGAAGCTAATTGTGTGTCTGTCTGAATAAACGCCAAGATGGGAGTGAGATAATGGAAGCCAGTCATCGAAGTCCCTGCACTCCTTCCAGCCACCACTCATTTAGCATTTTCTTGGAACTTAAACCATGCTTGCTTCCTTTTTCCACTGAATTTTATTTTTTTGAGATTTCTCAGCATATCTATTTCGTTCTTTCACCGCTTTCCTTAATGTGAAGTTCCGTTTTATAAGCACATACTTTATATGAGACCTACACATACAGATCATATGGGTTTCTTCCCCTTTTTAACTTCCTCTTCCTGATACATATGATCAATGTCGGTTTCACTCTATACACATGCATAAATAAACCTGTGCAGACAAACCAAACAGACCGTTGAAAGGTCGAAGCCATTTTTAAATCCTAGCCTCAAGCTTTGAAGCATCAGCGTGACACAAAAACAACCACAGTCTCTCAAGTTTAATGTCCTCAGTGACTAAATGCGCACACACTGCCGCTAAAAGTATCATTTGCACTTCCCAACAACGATCAGCCGTCGCAGTGTGGGCTCGAGCTGAACACGCCCAACTTCCTGCATCAGAGATCAATCGCTTTCATTTGCCGAAGATACGTTTTCTTCACCCACCCGGTCTCGCCCGTATCTCCTCAGCAGCTTGTAGGGCCACACCAGCACCTTCCTCTTGGTCTTTTGGTCCTTCAAGATTAAGATGTCGTTTTCCGCTTTCAGCCAGTAGCTGCCCGCCAGCCCGCACCGCTCGGACGCCTCGGTGCGCTGAACGGTCACCCAAAACTCGTTCACTGTGAGGAGACAGGAAAGGTGTTTTTGATTCAATTCTCCTTATTTTCAGATGATTGTCTGTGCTGTGTTATTCTCCTTAGATCATAAGAATAGACGGTTTGTGTGTCTTTACCCTCCTCTCTGGAGTAGTAGATGAGGTTTTCAGACATCTGCAGGTCTTGCGGTCCTCCATTAGAGTCTGCAGCAGTACTGGTGCTGCTACCGCTTCCTCCCTGTGGACACACACAGACACTTAAAGACAGTTCACCAGCTGAGAGAGGTGCAAGATTGTTTGTTGTACTTTGAAGTGTGCGTGAACAAAAAGAGGGGAAACCTAGAGAAACCGAGAGCTTTCCAGTAAAACTACTGAAGGTCAGATCAGGCAAGAGTGAGAGAAGGGGAAAAGAATAAAGAGTCAGAGAGGCTGACAGTGCAACAGAGAGCGATGCGGATGAAGTCTTCCTCTTGGAAACTCCCTCTGGCTTCCTCTCAACAAAAAAAGAAGTGTAGTGTTCAGGTTTGTGTATGTGTGTGTGTGGGGGAGTACACACAATAGAAGCTGTGGCCTGTATAGACACTCCAGGGGCATGTGGGAAATTTTGGAGAAGGTTTAGTGGATAGAACAAAAGACAGACGCATTCAAAACAGACATGAAAGGAAGCTCGTACCTAAATAACTAACACATCCACCCACGTCTTACTCACTCCCTGCAGACACCTTCCAAAAGCTAACAGTAAAAGTGCGAAAAAAATACCTGAAACGCGATATCACACATGGTATCCATCCAGTCCTTGGTGACGGTCTTCTCTGCAGCGAACACGTGCATCTTGTCGTTGGTCTCCACACAGAACGCCGCCATGTTTTCTTTGGGACAGCTCTCCGTCAGCGCCGGCAGGATGGAGATGCACTCGGACAGGCGGATGATCTTTTTGTCGAGCTTCTTGGTTTTCTCATTGGACGCGCTTCCCGAGCCTCCGCCGGCCCCGCTCCCTCCGCCCGAGGGCGAGTCGTAGAACTCGAGGCGGGCGATGCCGTTTTGGCTGGCGGGGTAGAGGACGAACCAGTTCTTCTTCCATTTCTGATGAGCGGAAAGGGGAGGAACATTTAAATGCTGCACTCATCAAAATTTAAATCAAATTTATATACGTTTTATATCAAAACGTGCCACTCGTAGGGGCAACCCACAGATAAATATCACTGGAGTCTAAACACTGTTTTTTTTGTTTTAGGACATGCAACTCAAAAGGCTAAATATGTGAGATTTGAACATTAATTACATATAAAACATTTACTAGTTCAGATACAATGACCTCTCCTTGCCTGTTTCCAAAATGGCGACCTGTTAAGAAACTTATTAAAGCTAAACAGTACACTAAAACAAGTTCCCTTCCTTACAAACCAGGACACAAAATGGTTGCCCATTCATCATAATCTTTCTCTTTTTCTTGTCTTTAGCTAAACACCACACTAAATTGTGTTTCTGAAAACTAACGAGTGAATGACGCGTGCATTTGTATGTATCGAGGTCTCTTTTTTTAAATTACAAGCGAAAGTAGAAAAATGTGAGGCATGGTCGGAAGGGGATGACAGGAAAAATGGAAGGTTCTAAAAACAGACACAGAAAGTCTGACTCTTTCTTTTTTGTGACACACATCTGTCCTGTTAACATCTGTCCTGGGGAGGGAAGTACAATTAGCATGTGGTCTGTAGACGGCAAAGAGGAAACGCCAAATGCAGAGTTTGCCACAAATAACCAAAAACTGATGAAGAGGGAAGATGTTTGAACATTTCAAGTCCACAAAGGATGTGAGTCAAAATAACATTTCTGTGCCTTTCTGCTACTTCTACCCTACTGACTGAGACTTAATGTAGGAGGCATGTGGTGATGAATGTAATGCACTTTGACTCAGACCTGTCGCACACTCCACTCTTTCCTCTACTATCAAATAGCAGCAGCAGACCACAGTCACAGCATTAGTCACAGCATTAGTTGTTTGAAGGAGACAATAATTTCCCCCCTAAATCAAAGCAAGTTCTGAGCTGCTTTTTGACATTTTTGACCAAAATGAGTAAAGGTTTAGCTTGACGATTAAAACTTGGAGTCAAACAAGGACATGATATAAATGCACCCAAAAATAGATCTGACCATGAAATTCTAACACTGCTAACACTACGGAGATATCATTTTCAGTATTTAAAGTACCGTTTCAAACAATTATATCTGATATATCTGAAACAAATCAAAATTAAACTCAGCTAGCTTAGTTTAGGATGTTGAACACATTCCTGGATATATTTTGGGTGTCTGTAGTCATTTTCCTTTTCACACTGTTTAAGGATGGACTTTTACTTCAATACAAGTCATCAGCTGTGAGTAACCACACATATTCCTCATGGTCATGTAAAGATATGAAGAAAATGTCTCTGTCTATGTTTTATGTTGCGTCAAAGTAATAAAAAAGCTTAATTTACAATGGATTATGTTTGTTTGTTTCTTTGTTTCTTTAAGTAACAGGTTAAAAATATGACCTGGCAACAGGTGCATCACCTTTCCTGAGAACAACAGCAGGGAAGCGACAGCTAACAATGATCTCTTCCTCCGCAGGGACAAAAAGGGACGTGACCAAACAACAAGAAATACAGCACTGAACAATAAGAAACGCAGCGGGTGTGTAGGACTCCAGATGTTCAGGGCTTACAATGGACACGGTGACACACTACATGCAAGATTATGTGCAGTCACAACACAAAATAGTGTACATGTGATAAAACGGCTTGAGACAACGGGACACTTGTTTGGGAAGTCCCTATCGTCCCCCGTCCCCTCTGGACGTGTGTGTGTGTGTGTGTGTGTGTGTGTGTGTGTTTTTGGCTACCCCACATATGCCTCATCTCAGCCACATTTCCCCACAGAGTGTGTGTGTGTGTTTTCCCCTACATTCACTCTGCGGGGCGGATGCTGACAGTCAGAGAGCCGAGCTTGTGACAGGAAGGTCAGCAGTTTGAAAAATCCTTCGACCGGCGGAGAAAATCCAAACTCACAAATGACACACGGTCCAAAACTACGCCGACAAGTCCTCAAAATGCTCCACAACGAGGGAGATTTTCTTCTTCACCGGTCAGATAATATTTAACAAAATATCACCCAGTGCATTTGAATACTTATGTGACCTACATGCAGCTCATAGGGCCTGTGTGCCAGGCTGATATCAATATCGACAGTTGAGGCTTAGAGATATCTGATGGCAACATATCAGCCAATACCACATTTTAATATACAAGAATTAACTAATATTTTTGGGAAATTGATGCTAAAAGCTGTTTATTTAAGGGATGTGACTTAACCAGGATATTTACAATAGAACAGGACACATTTTTTTCACAGCATACATTTATGACATGTCATTGTAGTCCTCTGTTCTATACAAGTGTCCGGCTAAGTGCGCGACAGTGTGGCTGTGACCGAGCATGCTCATTGCCTGGAGCCTGACACCGAAGCTGCTGGATGGAACTGAGCCATTTTTAAATTATCATTTTATTATTGACTTTAATTTTCAGATAACGTCTGATGTGAAAAAGGCTTCAAGTCAACTTTACTACAGTACATTTAACAATAAGTTTCAAACTAATTTCAAATTACACTATATGAATAAAACAACAAACACCTTTCAATCTTGAAATGCATGAAAATGCTGCCTATGAAAGATATGTATGCAATTTGTATTTGCATCACTGCCAAGATACACTGAGATTATATCAGCCTGCCATCATCTTATTTGTGCTGTCACGGCAAACACTGGCTCTGTAGGTGTTAGAAGAAGTACTCAAATGAGTTTCTTCAGGAAATGAAGCCGTACCATGACAGAAAAATACCCCTGCACCACTCGATTAATATTAACAATAATGCCACTTGATATTCTCTTTGCCTCTCTAAGTTATCTGGTTTAAATCCCTGCGTTTTTGTTTATAATATCGCAGTGTCAGCTCTTTTTCAACATCCTGCAGCCCTAATGAAAAGGAGTGTATGCGGAAAAATGACCTCTGACATTAATATACTAAGCACACTTTACGTACTCTTCTCGGGTTACAAACACATCATACGTTTAAGGTCAAAGCTTAATCTGCAGAGTAATTGTAAGTGACAAATTTATGTAGTGGAGTAAAAGTAGAGTATTTCCCTCCCAATTGTTGTCAAGTCTAAGTTTTAAATTCAATGAAAATACTCACTGTACTGTAAAACTCACACGTCTATCATTCACAGCATGAAACTAAAAGACATGTGCGTCACTCTAATGGTGTAATTATAGTATTTGCATGATGGGCCCGATATAACTGCTGCCACATGGCCTTCATGCAGCTGCACAGTCAGATATTCAACACTCATTGCAATTCATCAGTCGCATGTCAGAATCATGTAACCAAACAACTCCCAGAACTGAAATGACAAGAGATTTAAAGATGAACTTAAATGTATTTGTAACCCACACTTACACACACATACACACACACACAAGGTTTCAGAAGTCAACATGTGCACATGTGCATGCACGCTCTCCAACACGATACAATTAACTGCCGAAAAAGGACAGGAAGTGTGTGGGACTGTTATTACCCAGGATTCTCTCTGCTTCCTTCTTCGGCATCCAGGTGTGTCTCAGTGTATGTACATATGTGTGTGTGCATCTGTTTGTGTTGTTTTAATGATTCCCTCGGTGCGCCGAGGAACATCTGTTGCTGTGCAGACACACATGCACACTGTGAGTGTTCGGTCCAGACTAACATGGGACTGCACGGCGTACGTCAACAGGGTGTGACATTAACCCCTGCGGCAATATGGTCCATAGCGTGTGTGTGTGTGTATGTGTGTGTGAGTGAAACAGCTGCTCCATATAAGGCAACAGACCGTTATCAGCCATTGTTACACGGAGTGGAAATTATGCAAAAAGGATCCTGGCAGAGAGACTTCCTCACCGCTGTCCTGCCTGCTCAACACAGCACCAATTATATTAATAACTAACTTTGATACTATACTACAAGCGTGTGGCCTTAACTGCCCATACGTTGACTGTCACTTTTTAAGATTGGCCTTGAAAAGACGACGTAACCCCTTCCTTTATAAATGTAAAAAAAGGCCGTTATATTTGTCCCAAACATGTAAATTTTAATAATGGCGTAGGAACTTGAAATGAGTTTTGTCCACCTTCAAGGCCTTGGACCATGTTCTGTTTAAGGGTCAATTTAGCATGTTAGACAGTGCATTAAAACAATAATACATAGCTGGCCATGTGACTCAGCTTTTTTTTTTTTTAAAAAAAGCAGATAAACCCCTGTACAAAAAGAAGAATCAAATCATCTTCCCATGACAAACGCTTTTGTTCGTTCTTCTGTAGATTTTAGAGCAATTCTCGTGCCGTTCGGGACGTCATACAGCCATTTTTTTTGTTCTTCCTGTCATTCGGCTTTGAAGGTGATGTCTTCAAAGCCGCCATTGTGTTCATCCGTCTCTGCATTTACATCGCATTTTCATTCTGCACGTTTGCCGTAGTATTATTCTTAGATACCGCTAATGCATATGGCAGAAAAAGGGACCACAGAATTTGAATCTTTGCTTGAACTCGTTTGGTCACTGAAAATATCTTACACAGATCTGTCTCTCAAAACTAATGCTAAAAGTGTGAATTTGACGACAGAAAGCTCTTTGATTGACTTATGTCGCTCAAAACAATACCTGTAAATGTTGTTATAACCGTGTAATATTATTACAACACCTGTGTGTGTTTGCGTGTACACTCCTACCGATGGGTACATTAAACCACAACCGTCACTACAGCACAGGATCCTCTCTGTTTGTCATGTTGCAGATAACTGAACCACTCAACCATGTTCCCACTGGCCACAGACAGACCTCAATGACACATGCAGGATAAGTGTTTGTGTGTGTGTGTGTGTGTGTGTGTGTGTGTGTGTGTGTGTGTGGTTGTCTGCCTGTTTGTGTTTTAACAGAGTGAAAGTATGTTTTGTGTATCACAGCGTGTCTGTTCTCCGTAATGTGTGTGAAAAGGGGAGAGAGGGAAAACAGAGGGAAGCTGTGTGGCTGTGTTTATGTGTCCTGTATGCATGTGTAAAGCGTATTTAAGAGACGGAAGATAATGGGGGAGACGAAGAGTGTGTGTGTGTGTGTGTGTGTGTGTGTGTGTGTGTGTTAGAGAGAGAGAGACCACTGCTTTGACCACAGGTCTGCTGCCATAACCTCAGTCCTCTGCTGTGCCTACAAAATAAACCCTTCAAACATGTCGAGTTGAGCTGAGTAAAGTAAAAAAAAGTGCCAGCTTTCAGGTTGTTCTTTTTTGAGTTCCTGAAACTGACCAACAACCAAAACTGAGCATGAATTTGCATGAAGCAGTGTGGTGAGACTATAGTAAATAACACGAATGAGTCGTCACTGAAGAATGTCAGCTTTGTGTCGCTGCCACACAGTGAGTCAAATAGAAATATGCCACATTTTCATATAGTCAAAGTACTTCAATGCACATTTTGTGTATCGAAAGGCAATTTGTGGAGCAGACATGTATCCAGAGGGATGATGACGTCCATAACTAGGTCAAGCTGGGTAACACAGGTGTGGAACAAATGTGGACCCTGGGACCTTTGTTGATTAAAGTAGGAGTTAAACTCAACATGCAAGCTGAGCTGCAATTATCTCACAATTCATCGGGGTACGAAATGTTAAATATTTAAAATACAATCAGACATTTTCCACTGCCAAGGCTGATATATAACCATTATTTGATTTGTGCGCCCAACAGTCCAAAAACCAAAGATGTTCAGTTTAGAAGACTAAAAATTCATAGATTTTCTGTTAAATGGCTTATTTATGAATCAACATTTCAGCTGCAAGCGAAGGCTAGAGAGAGAACAAGCGGAGCTGCTACAAACATGACGACCGTGTTTTACTACTTACAATTACAGCTGAAAATCACATTACAATTAAAGAAGTGTGACGATTTCAAATACCTCCACAATGCAACTCAATGGCCATTCTTTTTTTTTTTTTTACTAGGAAGTAACTGTTGACGTCGTTACCGCGACGTCATGGTGATTTGCTCTGTAGTGTTTACCACCAGGCTGACCCACATCTAGCACGGAAGTGTGCAGCTAAGCTTCACCAAAGTAGACCGGTTAAGTGATACAGCAAAATGTAAACCCTGTCTGAAAACACCTTCATGTATTGAAGGGACTCACACCCCAAAGCATGTTTCTAACAGCGTGGTATAGGAATGCAGCGTCTCTGATGTCCCTGCTATCTGCTGATTTTCAATGTGAAGAGGAAATGATAAGCAGAAAAGATATTAGAGTCAACAAAATCTAAATGACACCCGCTCCTGCTGACCGAAGGGAAAGGGACCGACTCCTTCTCTGTGACCAAAAAGATCGGTCCGTGTAAATATGAAAATAGCACATCGTCTGGTCATCACATGACATGCTCACAATCCGATGGATTGTTCTCCGCGTCCACCAACAGCCTAACTGTAAAACAGCCTCAGTTTTACATTATACAGTAATCGTCATTACTTAACATTGTTACTAACACCACATAAACTAAATTTAGACATTCAGGCCATGACTGCACTAGAATAAGACTGAAATTACTAATATATGTGAATAATATGCAAAGTTACAGTAAGTAATGCTGACTCACATGAGGGAAAGATAGTCAAATTTGCCTAAAGAGTTCTGCAAGTGACACTGAACGAGGTTTAAAGTGACTGAAATTAAATGGCACAATCACTGTGAGTAAGGACTCTGATCATGGTTCTGTACACTCTTAATCATTCCTTTCCACTGATCATCACCATCTACTCACAAAATGATGCTGTTCTTCCCGAAAACAGACATGCTTCTGAGCATATTTGGAGAATTACGCACGTTCTTACATAATGCTCGTCATACTACCAACGATCTGGTGTTTCTTTTCTGAGAAAGATGATTAAGCGTCTGAGATGCTACTTGAAGAGCAGAGAAGACAACTCATAACCCCGTTAATCCATCAGGCAGTCATTACTTTAGAAGTGACTTGTATAAATCGCGCCTCAGGGTGTGTAATGTTGTTTTATCCTGACACACCCAGCCTGTTCAAGTGGCAGCTAGCTCCTGGCTGAGGCTGTCTTTATCATCTAACGTGCCCACCTGTGCAGCTTTAACTGATCATTCGCAAACAGCCGCCAATGTCAACATCGAACCGAAAGCTATGTGGAAGCCCGGGGTTCAGCAAAACTCCACACTGCGGGTCCAAGCATCTGTGATCTCAGTAAGTGTGTGGCAGACAAGCAGAAGCACGCACAGATAACGATTTAATCTTAAATCATGCACACAATCCAATCGCTCTGCTGCACCTCTTAGCCACAAGAAGACACATTTTACTGTCTTCAACGGCACATCAGACGGCAAGCTTAACATCGGCATCATCACCACAAATATTTGGCATTGTTCAAACGTGACTGAGTGGCTTAGACAGAGGCACGGCACAGGCTTTGGATGGTATGAATACCTTTGTATACAGTGTGTGTCAGACCTCAGTTGTATTGTTTAGTGTCCCGCAGTAGGGTTTGACAGAGCTCTCGGACACTGTTGAAAAAAAATGCTCTCTAGTGAGAGGAGTTCTCCTTGAAAACACTTGTGACTCACGTCTTCTGGGTGTTTGGACGGCATTTTCTATGTTAGGAAAAACACAAACACGTCGGTGGACATCGACCATAAGTTTGACCGAGGTGTCATTTCCAAATATTTACTCTGTCTGAACAAGTGGGTCCTGTACTGATGTGAGATAAAGAATAGCTGCAAGAATTTGGTGGAAGCTGGAGCATGGAATTGTTTTATTCGGCGTGGGGGTGAGTAGATAGATAATGACTGAATTTAAGGTGAGCTAAGGTGAACTGTTCCTCTCAATTTGAAAACCCTAAACAAAACGTGATGGCTATAATGCTGGGCAGGACCACCAACATTTTGTCAGACTGAGGGGCCCAGCGATCCTTAGTCAGCCCAAATTATGAAAATGATACTTTCAAGAAATCTTTTTTTTCTAGTTCATTGTCCGTAGAGCTGGATCTTATCTGGATTCTGGTGGTTTGGGCTGAGTCTGACTTCCAGAATTTGCATAAAAGTACCTGAAAAAGGAAAAGGAAAGAAACAAATAACCTGTGGTCTTGATAATGTTATTTAAATACATTCAAATTGGTCCTTTTGTTACTTGTCTCCAAATACTGTTAAATAGTACATGGACTGAGGGAACTAAAGTCTTCAGAACAGTTGATGCATCTCGATAGTTTTCATTCTAAGAGCCTGCGGTATAAAACTCTTCAAACAGCAGTCAGAAACAGAAACTTGGGTCAGACGCGGTCGTCACATTTTCCAACCGTACACGTGGGAACGAGCATATATGAGTGTGTGTGTGTGTGTGTGTGTGTGTGTGTGTGTGTGTGTGTGTGTGTGTGTCCACTGACAGCTCTCGCGATTGCATAATTCACCCGACGCAGCTCACGCATGTTTCGACACTGTTAGATCAGCTTCCTGTACTATTCTCCTCTACTCTGGGGCCTCCTTCTTCTTCTGTTATCCTCAGCGCTACTCTGCAGAGATAACATGTTATATTTGAGGGACGTGGAGTTTTTGTTTGTTAGATTTCTATTGTTTTTTTCCCCCCCACTGTTTACAAAACGCATTGAAACTGTGTTGCGTGTATGAATATCTATTGTGGAGCGTTGATTACAGGACAGGAAACGGAGCCAGAATGTTTTGTTGATCCATGTCATATGACCAGAGAGAGAGAGAGAGAGAGACAGAGAGAGAGAGAGAGAGACAAAGGCGCTCTTACAAATCTGAAAGAGTAACTGAGTTCCTATCCAGAGGTGCGCTGAGACCAAAGGCGAGGTTGCATGGAGGCCAAAGATTGAGGCAAACACACAAGACACACCCACTAACACACACAGACACACACAGACAGGTGTTATCACTGGCTTTTAACTGCGTCCAGTTCTGGTGTGTGATCTGAAAACTAGAATGAGTGGTCACAAAGTGTCAGAAGCAACACCGAGGAGGATGGGTGAAGGCGTTTGCAAGGGTGCAAAACAGCTGTATCTGCAGCTAGGATGAAGTGGAAGTGTGCGTGCCACCCTCACGAAAAAGATCTGTATCTCTATCTCTGTTGATTTTCTATCTCTATTAATCTCTGTTGCCGTACATGCACATCCTTTTGATTATTTATTCTCATCATGATAAAAAAAAAAGAAATATTACAGCTTTCATCGTGCAGCTTTTCAGCAGCCCTAATTGTAGTCGAGGTGTCACTAGCTCGCACACGAGCGACAAAAAGCTCTCACACGTTCTTTCTCTCCATCTCACACAGTTCACTTCGATCCACTTCCCTGTATTTTTTTTCACATTCACTTCAATGTCACCACAGTGCAAAGAACACATGCACACCAACACTTGCTCGCACACAGATATGCACGGCAGGTTCACTCCAAACCACCACGAGAAAAACAGGGTCAGATCAGTAAGAAAAAAAAAAAACTGTGTTCACTTCCTCTCTCTGCATCTACAGAAGACACTGGACACAATGATTGGTCTGTCAACTGCACCAATATATGCTCTGTTTGTTTGTCACGACCTTATATGCTTCTCTCTGGTTTATAACTGAGAAGCACAAAGTGTGTGTCACAAAAAAAAACATGTTAAAGACTTCATGAGACACTTCCATCCTCTTGAATATCATGTCACATAAAATACCAACAAACAAAACTACTATGAGGATGTGTAGTGCCTTTAGCTTGACCTAAACTGACCCATAAACATGCTACTTATTGCTACAAGTTAATGTTCATGGAGGGAAAATGATTTTTACCGCCACTAACATAACTGTTTTATTCCTATAAGAGCTCACAGACTGTTTATGACAGACCTATACGTTTATATATCTAGTTGGTTTATTACAAAACTGCACCACAGGCTTCACAGATTTTCTGTCAACGCCACAACCGCCCTAGCAAAAAAAAAAAAAAAAAAAAAGACTGCTACATTTCTTGGACTTACCTTTCCGAACTTCTGATGCTGCACATAAAGTTGTCCCTCCTTGACGTGGGTGTCCATGCCCCCAAACGCTCCAGGGACACCCTTCACCTCGAAAGACGAAATTTGACTTCAAGTTGACGCAGGAAAAAATAAAAAATAAAAATCACTGTTTTTTTTTTTATTTTCCCTATGTCCCCTAACAACTTCCCCCTTCTCTCACTTCCGCCCCCCGGCCGCTCGAACTCATCTATCGTCCCGCTCCCCGCACGCTTTAGAGTGTCATGGTGGAGGTGAGGAGGTCCGGAGAGTCGCTGGGTGGTCCCGACAAAGTCAAGTAACGTCCTAAAGTTGTCTCTGGGTCTCGTATCTGTCGCCTCTCTCACTCCTCCTGTAGGGCTGGACCACTGATAAACCACACTTAATACAGAACACGAAGCTTCCGGTTACAGCTTTCACAATAAAAGTCCGATGAACGAACATCTGGATCAGGTGCATGGTGGCTCAGCTCAGCAGTGCTTCACAGGTATTTAGTTATTTCAGTTGGCTAGGAAATAATACACGGAAATCTTTTTTCTTTTTTTTTTACTTCGGGACACATTAACTTTCTTATTAGCCCCAGATCAAAAACTATGTGCAGTTATTAACCTCCCTGTTTCTCCCTGCCACAGTTCATGAGTTAGTAACTAGTAGGCCTCGTTATTTAGTAATAACTTGAAAAGGCAAATCATGTAGAAAAATATGCATCATGTGACTACAACGCTATTAGTCAAAGCCTTTAAACTAGACTAGACAGGGCCTCAAATTGGTCCCCAACCATTTGAATTTATATGTTTTGATAGATAGAGTGAATGACATGCGCCCAAACATGTTCACAATTAGACAGATAACCCCAGATAAACCTCGGTGTAAACCTGAGACCAAGCCAGCTGGATGTGTTGCCTTGTAGAAATCCAGCCATACAGTTTCCTAGTCTGGGTTACCAAGTTTTTTGTCCAAGGGAGCCCTGAAAACTACTTGTCTCAAAAAAATTTAATAAAAAATAAATAAAAATTGAAAGAAATGTGAACTGTTTCTTGAATTAGGTATCAAACCAAGCATGACTGTGTTGTATTATGTATATGATTATCATGATGATGGTAAACATCTGCATTATTCATTAAATCTTAAAAGTAGAACGAAGAGTTCAATAATGACCTGACTTAAGAGGTTTTTTTTTAAAAAAAAAATACGTATTAATGAGTTCACATAGTTGTGTGAGTTATGTGGCAAAAATAGTGAGGATTTTGCTTATTAATATTTGTTTTATTTTGAAATCGGTATTAGCTAATATCCGGTATTGTAGTAAGTCTGCGGTGTTTGACGCAGCTCTCTCTGCACAGGAGGAGTGAGCAGCGCGTGGTGAGCGCACCGAGCCGCTTCTTCTTCTTCTTCTTCTTCTTCTTCTTCTTCTTCTTCTTCTTCTCCTCCCACCTCCTCACTCTTGTGTAACTTCTCTGTTGGTCACAGCTATGACACACGTACTTTCTAAAGCAACTACAACCTATAGGCGTCATATTAACAACATGTGGTGTTTACTTTGGTCATGAAACTTATAAGGACAACATAGCAGGACACTCTCTTAACTGAAAATAATTTATAAATGTAGTACAGTTAGACCATGTTTATATGAACAGTGCTGTTATTAGCACTTACATACACTTTTTCCACAGATACTACGGGAGCCAAAGAATGGTAGATATGTTTTAAGCTGCCTGTGTTGGCAAAGAGAAACTGGCCTCAAAATTAATGTGTTGCAGATGCCTCCTGCTGGCTCACACTGCAGCTCAGAGTTGTCCCTGTTTTCAGCCCATAACCAGATGGTGCTAAATCTCTGACTAACTATGGATCTTTGGTCAGTGAGTCAAGGCACACAATTCGCCAGTGTTCCTTCACCAAACTGAAACACGTCCTCTGCCTTACTTTGTGGTTTTCTTATTAAGAAAAAGAAAAAACAGAACTCATCTTCATGACATGATGTGAACTGAAGGTTCAGAGGGATGTTTTCCCCTAAACACAGCTGCCACCTACTGGTTGTCAATGAGCATTGCAGGTTGGAGCCGAGCTGCTGCTCTCGCGATATCTGCGCACTTGGACTGGACCAAAATAGGAAGTGAGACATGGCGTCGGTGTTCGGCGGAGTAGAGGGGTAAGAATGAGTTTAATTACAGCAAAACCTTTCTTATTTTTTATTTTTTTTATTAATGTAAGTTAAGGGTGGTGTGTATTGCAGGCTATTAGACAACTTTCCCCGGTTGCCATCTGGAAATTTTGCATACGAGCTTAGTTTCATTCTGATTATACTGTCCTGACTGGAGGACAAGGGAACTTTCTATGGGTCTCGTGATCACTTCCTCTCCTGCAGAGTTTACATCAATAATAAGTATTGTGTGTGTGTGTGTGTGTGTGTGTGTGTGTGTGTGTGTGTGTGTGTGTGTGTGTGTGTTTGTATGTGTGTGCGCGCGTGTGTGTGTAAGAGAGAGAGAGAGAGAGAGAGAGAGATGATAAATGTATGGAAATGTTAAGATATTTAAAAAAGAAGAGTAAAAAAAAGAGTATCTGTGTTGTTCTTAGTTGCACCTGTGAGTTTATACACAACAAATGCATGTACTTTATTCTCTGATTGTTGCCTCCATCGTATTGAATCTATGCATGTATTTCTGTTGCTGTTTGTCTAGTGGGGGGACCCACTCCAAGGCCGTGTTGGTGACAGCAGATGGAAAGATCCTGGCAGAGACAGAGGGACCATGCTCCAACCACTGGGTGAGCAGTGGGGGGGTATTTTTTGGTAAAACAGGTGGAGAGATGCAGGAAACAAAGTAAGGATTATAGGGAGGAAAGAATGGATCAATATTGGGAGTTATTGTAAGTCTTTGATTTATTTCCTCTCATAATCAAAACTATAAAAGCTGAAGGCAAAAAAGACTTTGTGTGCGCTTCTGTTTGTGTGTACAGTTGGTCGGGGTGGACAAATGTATCGAAGTCATCAACGACATGGTCCAGAGAGCCAAGACAGAGGCAGGGCTGGATCCGAACACGCCTTTATGCTCATTGGTCTGTTAAACTTTCAAAGTTTGTCAAATGCCTACACACTATTTTTGACTTCCTGATGTGTAATTGATGAACAAATTAGTGAAACATTTAAGTGTGTGTGTGTGTGTGTGTGTGTGTGTGTGTGTGTGTGTGTGTGTGTGTGTGTGTGTGTGTGTGTGTGTGTGTGCAGGGCATGTCTCTGAGTGGAGGGGAGCAGAAGGACGCCATCGACAAATTGATCGCTCAGATGAAGGAACGGTTCCCCGCTCTCAGCCAACACTACTTCATAACCACTGATGCCGTCGGTGCAATCGCGACAGCCAGCGATCGTGGTAACTGTTCTCTTTCTTTTTCTATTGTTTCGCTGTGCTGCAAAATGCCATAGATATTTTAAACTATATACATTTTCAGAAGATATAAATATGCACATCAGGTGTTGTTTAGCAAATTTGTTGTCCTGTCTGAATGTATGCCGTAGCTAAAATTGTCCTATCTACAAAATCGTTGGAAGATTCTCAGCTACAGACACGGTGTAAATCGTTACCATAAAATAAGGCGAGGCGTGATACTTTACCCCCTTTAGGTGTGGCTGTAGAAATCCCATCATGTATAGCGTATCTTTCCAAACTTTATGGTTTAAAAAGTTCAACACACTCTTGAGTATCATATACAGCTGACTGGCAGCTCTGTTTTCTCTGTAGGCGGTGTAGTGTTGATATCAGGGACCGGCTCTAACTGCAAATTACTCAATCCCAATGGCTCACAGATCGGCTGCGGAGGCTGGGGTCACATGATGGGCGACGAGGGAGGAGGTAACCATGGCGATACGATTGTGAATGTTTGAAAGCTTTATTGACTGGATCAGGCTCTTTACACAGACGTCTGCCTGTCTTCAGCGTTCTGGATCTCCCATTTGGCGGTGAAGACGGTGTTTGATGCCAGAGACAACCTGGTGGCTCCTCCTCATGACATCACGCTGGTCAGAAAAGCCATGGAGGAATACTTCCAGGTCAGAGAGAGAGAGAGAACATGTTCATCGTTTTAGGGGAATCAAATTTCTCTCTGAAAAATATGTCCAATTTACAGGGTTCGTACGGGTGCTTGAAATCCTTGAAAGTGCTTGAATTTCAATGTTGTGTTTTCAAGGTCTGAAAAGTGCTTGGATTTTAGTTTAAGTGCTTGAAAGTGCTTGACTTTATTATTAACTTAAATTTCAAAAGTTTTTGAAACATAATTTTAGATGTTTACAGCATAACACAATGTACATAATTGTGATTGTGAAAAAAAAATAATCATGAGTATATATATTCCTGTAGATATGTATTGTACCCCCGCGATAAGGTGCTGGAAAATGTTGAAAATTACCCTTAAAAGTGCTTGAAAAGTGCTTGAATTTGACCTTGAAAAATGTGTACGAACCCTGAATTCATCCCAGGTGTCAGATCTGATGGGCATGCTGCCGCACCTCTACAGGCACTTCCAGAAGTCCCACTTTGCTGGTTTCTGCGAGAAGCTGGCTGGAGGTAGGCGGTGCATCACTTCCTGCTTGGCTCTGTTCAGAAAAATAAAATAAAAAAGATTAACGTGGAAGTGAAAAATGTTTCTGTGCACGTGTTTAAGTTGCAGAGACGGGGGACGCTCTCTGCAAGTATGTGTTCACTCAGGCTGGGAGAGTCCTGGCTAAACACGTGGAAGCTGTCTTACCCACAGCACAAGAGGTAATATACACACACATACATACTGTTATTTTGCTCTAAACATTCACTGCAGGAATTTCATGTTATGTCTTCGTCCGTCTGTTGTGACAGTCTCTATTGAGTGGTGACCTCGGCCTGCCCATCCTGTGCGAGGGCTCAGTGTGGAGGAGCTGGGAGCTTCTGAAGTCAGGTCAGCGTCCCTCAGATCAACAAAACGATGCCCTTAACTGAATTTGACGCTGAAAGAAAATGAGGCAAAGCACCGAAAGTTCCACTAAATCTCTGTTTGCTCTCTTTTGTTTTTCTATGTGTTTAAGGGTTCACTGAGGTCCTGGATGAAGTGGCATCATCTGACAAGTTCAAGGGCTGTTTCCGTGGCTACAGCCTCATGACTTTGCAGCAGTCTTCAGCCCTCGGCGGCGCTAGTCTGGGGGCTAAGAATATGGGTGCCAGCATCGCTATGGATTACACAGCCAACGTCAAAATCTTCTACCAGCACACTTTTAACAGCAGCCGATGAGAGTCCAGCTGCCTTAGATCTTAACCAATCAGCTAAAGGGAACATGTATTTGCCTGAATATGATTATTAGCATTTTTCGCTAACAGTACCTTATGATTATGTAATAATGATTTGATGTAACTACAAGATACCAACACCATGCTTCAACATATTCCAAATCTTGTTTTTACAGATGCATGGAGGCTTTTCTGACTTCTGACTCTGACTGAAATTGATATCAAGGTTATGTCATTGCAGATCTTTGCACCTTTACAACACTTGTTTACATTTCAAATTTGTAATAAAAACTAACTACACTTGACAGTAAAAATCATGCAGAGTCGCAAATCATCTCTTGATCCCCAGGATGCAGGCTGATATCTCCTCGTAGATGGTGCTGTTACAACCACCGTTCAACATGTGACAGACATGCGCAGAGTGTGAACGTCATTCTCGTGGATCCACGTATTACTTGATGCATCTAGAAAACGACCTTAAGTCACAACATTATAATTACCTTTGTGTTTTTTTTATACGTTACACATTTAGTAGTTCAGAGAAAGAGGGATCTGTTTTCATTAGGATATCACAGTAAGTTGGGAATCATGTGGAGATGTTTTTCCTCAGAGGAAGCTTCTTGTTGTCTGGGACCTGCAGAGCTGTATACAACAACGCAAACATATTGCCAAGAGCAGATGACTCCAAATGTTGTTGAAGTCGTTGGACGTTCGTAAGATCCTACGTCATCGCGCTTTTCGTGCGTAATCCACACAACCACGGAGGTTTCGGTTTTTATTTTGCAACAGTCTCTGTGGTGTGTGCATAAAATGTAACCGCTTTGTGCAGTTGTGGCTTGACAATGTGCAGAATGACTCCATCCATTACAGATTCCTGGGTATTCTACAGACACAGTATTCTACAGAGTAGCCTATTGGAAAGGCCTTTTGTCTTTAATATTTGTTACATCTGGCTGGCGTTCACATCATGATAGAAATATAACTTTCTGACTGTGGTCACACAAAATGTAGAATAAAAGTGGAAAGATGAGCAGAACATGAAAAAAGGAGGTTTTTGCAGGATTTCAGAAGGTTAACGTTGGTGTGACTTCACTAATCGCCGTCACAGTGCAGACCCAGGGAGAAAACAGCTTGCCAGTTTCAGCGCCAACACCACAAAATAATATATACAAGGTATAATTTTATATCTTACACATATGAAAACTGGGTTTACTGCATTAATGTGTAAATGGCTTCCTCGTATGCTGTAGAAGGAGTTAAATGCAGAAGAAGTAGCCACGTCTGCGTGTGCTGTCATAGTCAACAACTAAACAGAGCAAAACAACCGCGACGTGAGAGATGTGGCACTGAAGACAAGTGCAGAGCCGGGTGATGAGCTCATTCTTAGTGGGTTCTTCGCTAACACTAGCTACTGACCCAGCAGCAGCTTTAAGTGCAGATGTCTGAGGTTTTTTCAGCGGGCTGTTTGCTTACAAAGGTGGAATTTTAGTGCATTGGCTACAGAACTGTAGCCTAGTCATATTTGAGGGACTAGTGCTGCACACTGGGCTACTCAAATATTTCCATTTCTTGCTACTTTACTTTATACAGGCCCTGTGTGGAAACTTCCAGAAACATGTCGACATACTATATGTTGCTCGGGCTCACATTGCAGTCCTGTTTCATGCTGTGTAAACTATTTGGTTCTTTTGTTTCCAATTCCAATCACACAGTCCGTTGTTCAAATACATAGTGTTACACCCGTTGCACTCTACTGTGAAATTGTGCCATAAGGCCAATATTTGCTCATTAGGCTTGCTCAGATGTATACATGTAAATCAGACAATGCACACAGTGTAGATTTCTTTGTCATTTAAATGATGTGACAAAAAGCAGCCGGGCCATGGCATCAGAAGTGGGGATGGCTCCACAACGCAAGGGAGAGAGATGTGGGGAGGATCCAAAGGAGCGATCGAGAGACAGCAAGTCAAATTTTGGCAATGGACAGGACCAAACTCATCTTTGGTTATTTCCAGACTGATGCCAACACACAGCGAAAGTTTCTCGCACACAAATAGACATGCACCAAGGACACCTGTTTACTTCAAGTCAGAAAAAAAAAATGCTGAGGTTAAGAACATACGTGCATCATGTATGTATTCACCACAAAAAAACATTTTAAAAAATACATATACAAAAAAATTACAATTGGTTAATACTCACCTGCCCACAACACCAGGGTCAGACTCAGGAGGTCTTACCCAGCTTCAGCCAGCAGGAGTCGTCCTTTCACCACAATTGAGTTACCGCACCTCCCATCCTGCTCTCCAAATGCCTACCAGGCTGGTGTGCAGGCCTAAAAAGAAAAAACAAACAAATCATGTAATTAAATGTGGTGAGACAATGTTCATATTGGTATTATTTATTTATTTATTTAATGTTCTATAGGCCTGTCACTACACAGCCACCCAGAACCACACTACAAGCACCCTCTTAATGGTTGGGCATGCTTTCAGCTCAAGAGAATGTATTGAAGTCTGCACCTCTCCTTCCCCGAATAAAGGAGAGGACTTTGGCTGGTCTCCCGCACATGGTTTGTCCCCCATCGTCAGCACCACCTGCCGGGCCACAAGAAGTACCAGTTGGTAGAGGGGGGGGACTCAGGGGGACCATAACCCATCCAGGCGACCCTCTGGCACCATATCAACCCTCTGTATACAACTAACCATTTCCTCTGTCCTCTTTTCCTCTCCCTCCAATAGATGAAGTTGTCTCTCCTCTAATCTATCCACATTCCATTCATCCCTTTATTTAGGACTCAGAACACCACTGGCTCATCAGATCACCAAGATGAAGAACAGATGGGGTGGGACAGGGCCAGTGGTGGGACAGAATCACCTCCACCATTTCAAACAGTCTACTTCCAGAAGCGCAAACTCGCATTTGGCGACAACCTGCTGGACAAGTCAGAATAAATATTAAAAAATACATGCATAATATATTAGCAATCAAAATAAGTGTGCTACGTGAAATCAGTTCAGTATTATTTTTTTTTATCATCATAAAGTTCCCTAATATCATCAAGTCAGCATGAAGAAACACTGTTATTGTGTAAATCAAACTGACAATAGTGTAAATTATTGATGTTCCCTAAATCATATATATTATGTACATTTGAGTCTATTGCTATTTCTTACCTTGTTTATTGTAATATTATCGTCCTTTGGACTGTGATGACACAAGGAGCTAGTTATTAAATGACAACTAAAGGAAACATTTACTGTGCATAATGAGTATATGAGCATTATTTTCACTGTGAAGTTAGCATTGTGCCAACACTGCCTTCAGCGGTCAGCCACTCCACCTAACTGTACTGTTCAAAGTGCGTTCATGACAAAGTACAGTCCAATGTCCAATGGGTGTCACTGTAAGATCGTACTTTTTATTAAGGGCCTCGAACACAACACTTGACTTGAATGCCTCATGAAATATGCCAAGTTTTGCGAATTTATATTGAATTGGGCTCAAATTAAGCTGTTTTTCACACGTGTTTACAAAAAAAAGGGTCACGAGAACGGTTGTTTGTGCTAAGCTAATTAGATTCCAAATTGACAGGTGCGTCAGTCAAAATGGCGGCCTCTCAGAAGGTAAACACGACTGAGCAGCTTTCAAGTCGACACATTTTCACCGGCTGAGGTCACAATTACTCTTGAAAAATGAAGCTATGTTACCATAGTCTGTGTGGGTGAGTTTAAATGTGAAAGATAAAAGCTACATTTAAAATGAAGCGTCGTGAAAAGACTTGACAGCACTGCGTCATGTGTTTGTTTCAGTGTGGTGTTGCTCCTCGCCTCGCCTCTGTGTGTTACCGGTCCATCACCAACAGGTAAGGTCATGTGTTCAGTATGTTAAAGTAGGAGCATGAAGACAGAACATTATGTCTGTTTCATAACATTACCCAGTAATGAGTCGGGCCAGTAAACTCCAGGAGGTCCAGACAAGGACTGGATATTACCTCGGCCTTGCTAATAAAGTCTTTCTCTTATAATATTGTGTATTATGTCTCATGTACAGAGTTTAATGTGCCAGGACTATTATTAAATATTTTCCCACTGGGGAAATATTGTGCTGTTAAGAGAGCTCCTGTTTGAAATGATATACAGGATATGGTGGAATGTGGAAATAAATATATCAGATACTGTTTGCTGCTGTTATTTTATTGTCTCCCTTTACATTCAACAATAACTTCTTCAGAACATTTCCTTTTCTGTTACGTTTAGAACAAGATGGCAAAGGCTTATTATCAAAAATGGCTGCACAACATGACAAATGTAGCAAAAATCACACATCACGTAATCTACTTAATGCTCTGAGCAATTATTTGTGTCCCACTGCTTTGCATTTAATCAAACCATTGTAGTCACAGATGTAAAACCATGAACATTTTTGTATTCCTGACATGATTTTCTTGTAACAAGACTGTAAACTGCAGTATTAAATTCATTGCTGCTCATCTGACTCATCTAACCACATTTTAATGCATTTGTTTATAAATTAGTTGTCAATTCACACCATTCTTAATTTTCTCAGGAATGTTTCACACTGAATGTGTTGAGCGTCACTTCTGGCTCTCCGTCAAATCCAGCTTTCTCGGCCTGATGTTCCGTTTTGCCTTTGACGGTATGTCTCTTTGTCCTCGATGAGACAATGTGCACCAGCTCCGCTCGGGTGCTCTCCCAGACGTACTTGTTGGTGATATTGTGCTGTTGAACCACCAGACCAGTATGGATTCCACTTTCTGTCCAATCAGGAGGCCTCATTCTGTGGTTACACCGTCCTAATCAATGTTGGAGAGGTGGTGTTTCGTGCCTCCTTCCTTGCCTGTCACGTCCACAGCAAGGTAGTTTGTTTCCTACAATGTTTTTGTTTTGCCATGTTGCAGGATTGCATTCTTAACAACCTAAACTTCTGTACGTCTCCTTTACAGAGAGGCACAGAATATCAGCTGCGTCTTTGGTTTGTGAACCTGCAGGCGGATGGGAAGGTGGCAGCCTATCCCCTCCAGCTCCACTGCTCACTCCAGGGTCAGTGGAGCACCAGAGAGATCGTCTGTGAGGAAAACTACATGGAGGCGAGTTATTCACCTGCACAGTTATGTCATCACATCCAAAATTATTCTATGTCTGACAACTTTTCCGCTTTGCTTTTTCCTCTTTTCCTTTTATCCAAATTAAAGCAGGTCAAGTTTTCTGGACACGTTTTGGGTCTAAAAGAAGACTTGAGTGATTTATGAAGGTATATCAAGCCTTGTCTCTTCTTCTCTAGGTGTCCATCCAGCAGTCGCTCCTGCCCGGCACATCCAAAACAGAGAAAAAGGTTAGTAAATGGTACGAGCCAGGACATAAAAATTGCTAACAGTTGCTTCTACCTAAATTGTGTTTTGCTGTGAGGCTTCTTAAATGACATACTCATCAGTGTATAATCAGGTGATTCATCACTTCTGTGACACTGACTAGGGAGCTGACAAGGCAAACATCACTGTGATGTTCTCCACAGCGGATCAGCCACCGGAGCAAGCAAGGGTCTTGTCCCTGACCGAGGCTGCTGCTCTGGGCTACCACATCTCCCAGCGTGGACCACACCTCGTCTTCCGCTGTCCCTACTCCTCCTTTTTCTCACAGTCTGTTAAGGTACTCAGACGATGTTGTTTACTCGAGATTACTGGGCCTACATCATTCGGTTATTAAGTGGATGCTGTGTGTGGGTGTGAATGTGTTTTCCCAGGAGAGAGGAGTGGATTTAGAGATTGTCAGAGCTACCATCCTGTACAAACTCCGAAGCAACTTCCTGGCTGTTGACACCACTGTTGCCTGTGCTCAGAGTTAGTATCAGTATGACGCCGTTTGACAAACGTGAAACACCAAAGCGAAATGTCTCTCTTTCTTCCCTCTTCTCACCCCCAGATGAGGCAACAGCAGATGGGCCCGACCTGCTGTGGACTGTCCCTGATGTTCTGTCTCCATTAGTCCACGGTCAGTTCCGAGACAGAGGCATGAGGATGGGAGTGAATGGATGGGCTCTGAGTGAGTCTGAAAAGGCCGAGAGAGGATTCAAGATCGGCCTGCGGGAGGGAAGAGTGGAGCTCAGGATTCCTTTCGGAGCCCATGGCGGACACGTTAAGGTACAGAAATAAGCAGTAGTGCGTTAAAAATACAGGCAGAAAGAAACAAATCAATTTGACATCTGCAAAAACAGCTGTTTACCATGTTTTTGAGTTACCAATGTTTTCACCTCTCAGTGTGTTGACTGTGATTCCTCCAGAGTGGTGTTTTGAGAGGACAGTACAGTCAGTCCATGTCAGTGGATCTGTTCTTCATGAGGCAGTGGGAGGACGAGCGCTGGCCTCTCACACAGCACCGCTCCTTCAGGATCCTCAGGACTCCTTTCATCCCACAAGTACCAGTCTTCACCCACAGTAAGGCTTTCTAAGCCCATGCCAACTAATGTCTTTATTTTAGTAAAGAATAAAAGATGTGCAGTAGGTATGGGGGGGATTGTTTGGTATCCTTAAGCAGAAAGATGTGTTTAAATATTGACTTTGGATTTTACACGATGTTATTTTATCATAATAATGTAAAGATATTTTGTACCAGGTGTCAAATTAATAAGATTCGCAGTTGATGGTTTTGTTTTACACATTTGGGGGGTTTTGTCTTATGTGAAACATGATGGTGGAAGACATTTCATTGCAGTAAATGCAGAAAGATGTTGAACTCGAGACTTTCAGGTGTGTTGATCATCCCGCCATCATTGATCTCTTTCTCTCTCTCCTCAGAAGCAGTCTCATCTAAGGGATTGTTTT
Organism: Diplodus puntazzo; assembly: GCA_963678695.2. Lineage (NCBI taxonomy): Eukaryota > Metazoa > Chordata > Actinopteri > Spariformes > Sparidae > Diplodus > Diplodus puntazzo. The sequence continues at coordinate 5,202,917 of OZ023170.1, read as the reverse complement.
CCTTCACTGTAGGCTCTTTTGCAGCTGACGTATCCCTCCAGAAGGTGACAGTAGATGGTGGCGGAGAGCTTTTAACTTGGACATGGAGCCACCAAACACAGAACAACACAGACCTGAGCGTGTCGAGGCTCTCCCACTCCAATGGGAGCCACTCTTACCAGCTTCGTTTCCCATTGTCACACCCAAAAATAATCCCAGAGGTGAGAGTAACTGAGCAGTTTTATCATGTGTACAAGTTCAAAAATATGTGAAACAACCTGCTGTCTAATCCCAGTTTGTAGGTGGTGGCTATAAGATGTACAGCCTCTCTGTCAGCTTCACTCTCAACATCGTACCAAGTGGAGAGGTGTTTTATCATAAAGTCACGATAGAGCACAGTGTTGAATACGCAGGTGAGAGGTCTGAGTTTATTACTATTTATTCACTGATGGTTTGCATGTTTAACTACATGTTAAACTCTTCTCTTAAAACCTAAATATCCACCTCACAAACATGTCACCCAAATGATTTCGTGCAGCTCCAAGTTCCCCCAAACTGGAGGGGAAGTGCACCGACAGCAGCCTGCTGGTGCTGCTGCACCACGGGGCCCAGGCCGAGCTGCAGTGGGAGCTCTTCCTCGCAGGCCGAAAGCTGGACTGGGACCTGGTGGAGATGGGCGGGTTCCTGGTGAAGGCAGAGGACGACTACTTCTCTGTGGAGATCCCCTCCTACAGCCCTGGGATGCACTATGAGGTCATCAACCATACTGTTTTTACTAGATCCTGCTGAATTGAACTTAATTTGTTTTTCTTGTCCAATTACTCAGCTGACAGCTAATCTCCATCTTAATCAATCTGACACCATCTGTGAGTGAAATTCATTAAATGGGCGCTCAAAGTAAAGGAAGGATTAGAAACACTCGTCAGGCTTCATTTTCTTTAAAACCATCTTAATTGAAAGAGAGGATTTGAACACGTCATAGATACTTAATTAATTAAATGAGACCCAGTTTCTTCACTTCGGTTTCTTCTTCTCTCATGCAGGAGCTGACATTGCAGGGTCTTGTCTCTGGAGTTAAAGTGTCTGTTGTGGACGCAGTGTCTCTGAAAGTGGAGGACACTCTTGTCCATAAATGCACCTTTCCAGCACGAGAATTATTTGGTACTACCTCAGACTGAATCATTAAAAGTTAAAATATTTGTCTTCGTTTTTAATAACGCCTGCAGTGTTTCTCTGACAGTGTGTTTGCCAGAAGGAAGGATGGTGGCAGTGGTCGACACCACCCACACCATCCCGCCCACTCACCCCAACCGAACCACCTTATTGGACCACAGCTGTGTTCCCATGGAGACGGACAGTGCCAGAGCTCTGTTCAGCTTCAGCCTGGACTCCTGTGGGACGACTGTCACTGTGAGATACTTTTAATTATTTTAAAGTTGCACCAAATATAATGCTCTCAGGCTTATTTTCTGATCTCCTCGTGTTCCTCAGACTGAGGGGAGTTTTCTTGTTTATGAAAACCAGATCAGTTACCGTCAAGAGTTTCTGCCTGTTGATGATCCTCTCATACACAGAGACTCCCCGTACAGGTGAGACACCTACACACCGAATACAGTCTGTTTTTAAACCAGATGACGGTGTGGATTAAAGTCTCGTCTGTTCCAGGCTGACAATTCAGTGTCGTTACCCAGCAAATGATACTAGAACTTTTGCAATCCATCATCCCTTGAACTCCTCTGTGGACCTTACAGCCATGTCAGCCATACGCAGACGCAGGGAGGCTGCAAACACAGGTGTGTGTTTAAAACCATGACTTCAGTTAATGTTAAAAAACACTTCCGTTTCACCCATATTTTGATATATACCAAAACGAGCTCATATCATCATGAAAAAACCTGCACGTTTCTTTTGGAAGTGTCAAAAACACTACAGAAGCAGAGCAGTCAGTCTTTGAAGTCAGTAGAAATTGAAGATTTTTCTTCAACTACTACAAAGTCTGTGGCTATATCTGTACTGGTAAAAGACAGAATGAGGTTGTAAGCACACTATCAGTGAACATCTGCCTCATGATTTGATTTGATGAAGATAACACAATGTGTGACTATTCTACATTGTTTTTTCTTTCATGAAAATATTTGGAGACTCAGGATGCATGGTAACGAAATGACCCACAAATTACCACAATTCATATTCCAATGTGCATAGCAAAAGAAAATATCATTTTACCTTCAGGTTGAGCAGATGTATTGAAACTTTAAATTTACTTGAAATATGCAAATCTGTGATTTTTTTCCCCCACTCTAATCAGGTCAAAGAAAACAGAGCGTGACAATGGAGTGATGGGAAAAACAACATCTAGGTAGTGCTGCTTTGAAACTGTATTTAAACAGTATTCATCATATAATCATTGTCTTTGTATTTATTTTACCTTACATAATCAAGTATTATCTCTACTCTCAGACTCTAATCATATCCTGACATTTCATTATTACAACTGTTGTATGTTGTCTGTATATTTGTCCATTATGTCTGTGTTTTTCATGTTTCATTTTCACCAATAAAACAAAACCAACTATGCCATACTAGCAGTCTGCATTAGTTGTCTGTTATTGTAATGATGTAATCAATTCTGTGAGTTTGCTATATAATGGTTGAGTTTGTTTTGCTGGGTTCTGTGTTTTTATCTGTTTAACTGATAAATTGTGCTCATAGAAAAAATAAAAATTGAGTGTTTTTTTTTCCTTGTAGTTGTACTCCCTTACTTTTCTAACCTTAAACCTTTTCCATGTATATCCACTAGCATTGTCAAGAGAATCTCAATTAGCTGCTACTAGCATTGTAACACCAGTATTTCCTTGCGGAAATTTCTTAACTCCCGACCTAAGCATTTGAAGCGGATGATTACAAGTTGACAAACTAGGTTGGCTGTAACAGTGTCTTTAGCAAGTGTACATGTACTTGAATCCTCAGCAGCACAGCCTCCTTTCATGAGGTAAACATGCCACTTGTTTTTAAAATGGCTTTTATACTTCGGCTCATTAATAGAAATACATCCCATGTTCAGATAAACTGAATATGTTTACCTCAGGAGGATTTGTTTCTAGCTACCCTTTTTCCCCTCAACATGCAGTAGTTTTCCCCAGACCTGTAAAGTTTAGTGTATATTAAAGTGGAGTTACCCTTGAATGAATGCACAAGTATTAATTTGGCCTACAAGGTAGTGTACAGCATATTAAGTTTTAATTCATCTTGTGGACTAACATCAAATTAAAAAACACAATAAAAGCAAGGAAAATCTTCACAGCATGTGGAAGGGGATGCTTTGGTACTGTAGAGTAGTAACTGGCCTTTCCCAGATGACCAGTGATCTAACATCCCTGAATGTTGAACACCTTACTACTCAGCAAGCAGCTGCTCTCACTGTCACCCCCACAATACATGTTAGAGTGCACACATACAAGTGAGATCTGCTTCTGGGTTGAACCCCACCAAATTCTCCACCTCCTGATCCATCTATGTACATACTGTACCAGCAATGTCTGTTTACCAACCTATGACAGCTGATGATAGCCAGGGTGTCCATTTCTATCACAAATCAAATGGGAAACCGCATGGAGAGCCAATTTCAAGTTCATGTCAGCACTTCTGACTGAACGGGTTAAAGGATAGAGAACCTCTGGTCTTGGGATGGTCCACTCGCTCAGACCTGCCAAAATGGCCTTGATGGATCTTCAAGATATGCACTGAACCGTGTCGTGGCAACTGAAAATCAGTTGTCTAGCGCAGATGAGTTGGTCAAAACACCAACTGACACTTTTCTAGAAGTTCTATTATTGCTCGCAAGCAAGAGTCACATCAGCAGCACATTTTGACTAAGAGGCAGTCTGCTTGTAGTTGTAAAAATCCAATACACTTGTGGATCACAAGGTTGCATCTGGACCACTTAGAACACTCCCCTCATCTTCACAGGTTAACAAATTTAAACTTGCACATACATCCCATAGCGTCATACATCAGCCATTCTCAGAACACATGAACATTACAAAAATACTCTTCAGGAACTCCTTGGACAAGTCTGTTTTAGGTTTTTCAGCCCTCTCATGCTCTGAAATCATAACTGTCACATGATAAACCACGAGGCCCATAGACAATGTTTTCACTCTTAACACCTATAGACACACGTCAAGTTTCATACATTGGGAATTTCCCTTACAGCAGTGACTGAATTTTACCGCTTTGTTCAGGTGTTAAGTCATATGGAATTTCATTTTACAGAGATGTTTTGATTAGGGCTGTCAGTTTAACGCGTTAATTAGATTAATTAATTACACTGCAAATTAACGCGTTATAAAAATTAACGCAATTAATTCTGAGATTCTGAGTGGCAATTCAATGCGCGAGCATTTTAAATTTGGCCCATTGAATGACCCGTAGACTACTTGGCAGTGGCACGTCACTTCCCACCTGCGTCGCCAGTAGGGCTGTAACTAATCGAAGCTGAAATGGCGACACTCAGATCCATGAACCTGTCTCGCTCTGTGAGAAGGCAGAATCGTAACACAACTTCCAGTCCAGATCAGCCCTATGAGCTGTAACCACATTAACACTGCAGCGGTCGTTCGCCAATTCTCCGCCGTTGTTCGTTCACACAGAGCGAAACATCGCTGTAAAGACGAACCGCTGCGTAATTTACACAGAAAGCGCCGCTGCGGCTCCTAAAGAGACGTGACGGTACACGTCATGATGATGACGTGTGTGTGTTTTCAAGGGGTTTCCCCGGTGTCTCCCCTGTCACTCAAAACCGACGGAGACTGTCTTCCGGGGTAAAGTTCACTGAAGTCTCGGTCCGGAGGGCTGACCGTCGCGGAGATTTTTTTTCATCAGAAACACTCGGTGAGGTAAAGTGTTTTTGCATGGAAGAAATGTGACGAGGAGTCTGTAGGACGGGCGGGAGGAAGGACGCTTCTCCACTTACAGCTGTGGTATTTTTAACTTGTTGCCAAAGACAGTTACAGTTACTATGCTACCTTAGTTTGGTTCTGTAACGTTGTTTTGTGGGACATTTCTCTGTATTAAGTTGATTGAGGGACCTGTGCAGTTAACAGACCATCAGATAGACACGCCCTCCACAATACTGCACCTCTGATACCATCAGACAAGTATCATATACATAAGTTATTGAAATGTTACATAAATAAAATGTTTAATTTAGAAAGAAAAAAAATCGAGGTTTGTATCGAACCGTGAGTCAAAAATCACGATACAAACTGAATCGTGAGTTTGGTGTATCGTTACAGCCTGAGTCGCTAGTCAAAGCAGGGTGACAACAGACATGGACGCGACTCAGGGGAGCGAGGCGAGCACATCGTTGCTCGGGCCTTTGAATGGCAAGTTCTTCTCTTCTTAGTGTGTTCAATTGATTAGTCATGCAATACACTTTTGCAATGTCCTAGAATTCGAATTCTGTATTTGGGTACCTTTAGCAGATATGAGATTAAAATGCGATTAATTAGATTAATTAATTACAAATCCTGTAATTAATTAGATTAATTTTTTTAATCGCCTGACAGCCCTAGTTTTGATTTAGTCTTTTAAGAGTCCATTTGTGGGGTAGGGACGAGTGCATCAGCAAAGGCCACTTGTAATAATTTCTGCTACCTTGAAACATCTAAATTGCAGGCAACTCTATTCAACCTCAATTCCTTGTGTAGCCTTCTGACAGATTTCAGTCTCTGCCCCAGTTGGAACTTTAATGTATTGTGCTCAAGTTTCCATTTTCAGATTGTTTTTAGTCGTGACCATGTTATGGTAACAAAGGCCATCCATCTCCTCTACCCTTGACATGCAAGTTTATCAGTGGTTATTCTGATCATGGCAATTTCTTTCATCACAAGGACAGGTTAGTACTCAAGCTGTGTTGACCTGGTAGCTCAATCATGCTTCATTTAGATAAATACAGTTTGCTTAAGTGATCTTGGTTTCATTTACTCCATTAGAGCTGGAGCTACACTGATGTGGCCCTGCCATCCCATTCTCTTCAGTCATCAGCTACTCGAGATGTATAGTATTAAAGTCTCAAATAGTCATTTTGCATTTTAACACCAATTTATTGCAATTTACAGTTAAAAACATGTCAAACCCTTCAAAACATGCCAGCATTAACTTTGATTTGTGACGGTTGTTTTGCTCCTGGGAAGAGAATAAAAAACACAATTTAGGAACAGAACTTCACATTTTTGAACTGGTTCTAAATTAAAGTGCAAACCTTTTTTCTGAAGCTTCTTTAGAAAGCTTGATACTTTGATGTACTGAGCAGGAGGGCGGTAACCGGGTCTTTTGCTGCGACTGGTAACAGGCACTGGTGTTTGAAGTGCTATAGTGGGCTCGACAGTGGGACTCTGCAGACCTAGAGTACAAGACCAAACATAATCAGCATGTGACATTGACTGATGTGGTTTATGCAATTGAACCACCTACCTTCAGTGGAGAGGGCGGAATGCACGATGCGTCCGACACCAACTGTGTCGGACTCAAACTTGTACACCGAGAAGAGGCGATACAGTCCAGCCAGAGGATATGTACACTGCACAGTCACTCTGAGATGGGGGATAATAATGTCTTAGTCAAGTTAAGGAGGTGTAAATAACCAAAAGGTTGAAGATGTACCTGTCAATGTCATTGCTGGAGAATGAAGGATTTTTCAGGGCGCGCAGCTTCCGGCTGAGGAAAATCTCGTTTTCGTAGGTCACATATTCCTTGCCGAGCTGGAGGAACATCGTAAGCATGTGTGTGGAATGAAGGGAACTGTATACCATTTAACATTAGTAAGCAGCAGTACCTTGACTGTGGATCCACAGCTGTTGAGTGGAAAAGAGAAGAGAGCCCTGGTGGCCTCAGCCTCTTTGGGGCCACAGTATTTATCAACGAGGTTTGTTCTAGCAGGAACGCCTCCACTCGGGATGGCCAGAGAAAAGTCAGCAACCACAGTCATCCTCCCATCAGTCGAACACACTACGGAGACATGGGTTTTAGCACATGTGTCACCTATATTTAAGGCCATACCTGCTTCTTTTAAAGACAGGACGGAAAGCTCTTACTAATGAGTTCAGTAGAAGAGAATGGACAAGTCTTGGCAGCGGAGCTCTGGACCTCTGATGTTTCACGATCCCGCACAAGGATCTCAAAAGTGCCAAAGAACCCCTTCAGAGTAACATCCTGTAAAACACAAGCAGCTTCAGTACCGTCCACCTTCAACTAAACAGCTGCCGCCAACAAGTCATTCCCCCTCTCACCTTGTACTCGTAGCCATGGGTGAAGAGCGGCACGTCCAGCAGCAGACTCTGGCTGTCGTTGGTCATGATGTAGCCGTGCTGGGCGGCCAGCTCTGATGTCAGCGGGTCCGAGCCGATGAGAATCTCCCACAGGTCGTCAAAAGGCCGATGGTCCAGCTTGAAGCTGATCCCAGACTCTGAGCAGACGGCGGCAAAGGCTGGAGGAGCTGTCAGATACAAGACAGTGGGTTGAGCCGTTTCATTCACAAGTAGGATTGGCCAAGTTGAAAAAAGTAGTGACTTACAGACATCCATTAATGCCATGACTGATACCAGGTGGGAAAACTGCTCGTTCTCAGGCAGAACAGTCAGTGTGTAGTTGATGTCCAGCATGTGTTGCATCGCTGAGTCTTCTTTGGAGAACTAGTAGACAAAAATATTTTTACTGAGCATCAGCACAACATCTGAAGATACCAGTGGACAAGATTCACGACCTTTACCCGTTTTATGACAGCAGGGTCGTCGAACGGCACAGTCACAGTGTAGCCGCGAGTGTTGTTGGGATGAACAACTTGCTTGACACAGTGGTTGGTGGCATTTGTAAAAGCAAGTGAACATTCATGTTCATTCAAATGAACAGCAGCCAGCTCGACATCTGCAGGGACATCTCCGAGGTAGACGGTGAACGTGTGCTCCTCGAGAACGGTTCCTGAAACAAAAAAGCTGTTCAGATTACGTTTTCATCAGCTTGACAAACGAAGAGTGATTCAGACTTACGGTTTTCAGTGAAAACGGGGCATGGCAGCAGAGGAGTGGTCAAAATCCTGTGGAAGCGAAGTCTGGTGTCAACGTCATCTTCATCCACTGAGATTTGCTCCAAGTAGAGACTGAATATGTAAAACTCGTAGAGGTCGCCAGACACCGCGCTCTGCAAAACAATACAGTAACTTGAATACACCAAGATAAACATTCATCATGTTGCTTCTGGAACACTTCTGACCTTCCTGTATCCTCCTTCAGCATTATAGGGGATGCTGATCTGGACCGTGCTGTTGTACTGCTCCACCATGTAGCCCCTCTCCTCTGCAACTGGCTGCTCCACCAATTCACCATTGGCGCCAATGTTGATCCGCGTCCCATGTAGACTAGACATCAGCGGGTGAAGCACCTCGGGAGTCTCCCACATCATATAGCCCCTTTCGTCATATGATCCTTCATCTGTGGAGACGACATTACAGCTTCACTTGGCAATGCCATGCGAGAAACTACAGCAAATTAGAGATTGTAATACTGACGCATGGAGCAAGCGGCCACCAGGTCGACCATGAGGACAGCCCAGTTTTGTCTGGAGAACAGAGTTGCATGGACCACCTCTACTGGAACACCATTCACCTGGAGATGGACTCGGAATCAAAACCTGCCTTTGACAAAGCTTTTACAAGACAGACATTTCAAAAATACTAAAACTACAATATAAACAAGTTTCAGTGGTTTACCATAGTGCTGGCTGAGTCAGGTTGTCCATACGGTGTGCGAAACACAAGCCTTCCATCTGTCAAGTCAAACGCGTAGCCCTGCTCACGAGCATCAGAGAGCGCCATGGGCTTCAGCTCCTGCTCCCCCCTCTGGAAGATCACCTGCCAGTCTGAGACAGCTGAGAAATAGGCCTTAAAGAGAGTCAAGTACATCAACTTGTAAACAGCCATCATGTATAAAGGCGACACATTTCCCAGAAATCAGTGTCAAACATACAGTTTGGACCACAGCATCCCAGTCGTCTTTCTTCGTCCCAGTTGGGCAGGAAACATCGCTCCTTACAGACACCTACAGAGAAATCAGAATGAGTGGGTACCTGAAGAAGTCGCATAAAATCTTGGAATGAGAGCAATCTTACTTCTATGTAGTTGGCCTCACAGGTGACTTCTCTGGCAGACCACGGAAGAGAGGGAGAACAGGTGTTGTTCACAGGATAGGTGGCCGCCTTCCCTTCGTGTGTCGCAATCAGGTTGAAGTTGAATGTAAACACTTTGTCATCCTGAAGAAACCCATAAAAGCTGTCAGAATTTGAATTCCAGCGGACTGTAGAGATCTAGTCATTTTGTTTTGTACACACTTGATTGTCAGTGTGACAGCTGAAGTAAGAGGCTCGTAGCTCCACGTAGCCAGTTTGAGGCATAGCATTGACACTGTAACCACACGTTGCTGCATATTCTTCAGTGATGGGATACACGCCCGTCTCATCTGGAAGACAACTGAGCTTTAGCCAGCAGCAAAGGTTCTCTTGCATTCTTTATTTAAATATATCAGCTTACCAACAGCCTCAAAGTAAGGGTCCTCCCCAGTAAAGGAAAGATCAATGGCTGTCATGAAGAATCGATCATGACACTCCATGTGAAGAACTCCTGAATGATAAAAACAAATTCAGCTCTTAATGCGGAAATGACTACAGGCATGTGTTTAAGCAGATCCACTTATTCTTACCATTGGGAATAAGGTCACACTTCACAGTTGACTGCACAGACAGGAGCAAGGCCACACTGCAAGACAACGGAATACAAAAAAAAATGCAGACAAGTGTGCTGATGTGATAAAACATGTAAATAACCATCAAAGTGTCTTACCCAAGACAAAACCCAAAATCCATAGCCACTGATGTGTTGGCAGTGTCTAAAGCTAGCCTAGCTGCTAGCAAACTACACCTGCTAACCAACACAAGCTAATGTGAGATACTTGCTTGTTGTGTTTCCTGGCCAAACGGGCACCATGTGGTCCTGCTGCTCCTACAGCAGCTTTTATACATCCATTTCTTAACTGACTAACCCTCAGCCGTTACAGCCACACGTGTAGCTCGTTAGCAATCAAAGTGGATCAGTTGCAGCTGATGAGGTCAGAGCTTCCCTCCTTCCTGCCTCATGATGAGTGAAGAAAATGACTTATAAAAGCTTGAGTGGCTGACCCTGCCACATGTTGCCAGTTTGGCCAGGATATCCCAAGCAAGTGGTTCACTTTAGTTTGTGTTGGTTAGCGGGTGTAGTTTGCTGGCGGCTAGGCTGGTTTTAGACACTGCTAACACATCAACTGCTATGGCTTTTGGGTTTTGCCTTGGGTAAGTTGTTTGAGTGGAAATTTCCAGACGTTCAATTTCTTATTAAGTTCAAAATATTATTTTTTTTTTGTCATTGCTTTGTCTTGCAGTGCTGCCTTACTCGTGTCAATGTGGTCAACTGCAGAATGTGCAGATATTCCCGATGGTAACTAAAAAGGTGGTTTTATTGACTTGGTAGTTAATACAACACCCACATTTTAACATTAACTTGTCTGGTCACACAGGAGTTTATCACATGGAGTGTCATGATCGATACTTCATGATAGCTGTTGATCTCTCCTTCACTGGGGAGGAACTTTACTTTGAGGCTGCTGGTAAGGCCTGAACAGCTTCAAAATTCATAATTAAGTATTCTGGTAACTGTTTCTATAGTCCACTTTAAGTGCTCTCTTCAATTCATCTAATGATTTCCACATTTGTGTAAGGTCTAGAGTAAAGTCAGCTATGTAACTAATATATCTCTCTTCCAGATGGGACAGGCGTGTACAACATCACTGAGCGATATGCAGCAAAGTGTGGCTACACCGTCAGTGTTCTCCCTCTGCAGGGCCATGTGGAGCTCCGGGCCTCTTACTTTAGCTGTCACACTGGCAACAAAGTACAAACAAAAGACATGAAACAGTGCTTGATTTATTTATCAAGAATATCTACATGATGTTAAGCTTGGTCTTACAATTCTGGCATCCTGGTATTTTTTTGTTATATTAGGATGATGAAGTGTTTACATTCAACTTCAACCTGATTGTGCCAAATGAAGGAAAGAACGTCACCTACGCTTTTAACGAGACCTGTTCTCCCTCCCTCCCCTGGTCCCCGAGAGAGGTTACCTGTGAGGCAAACTACATGGAAGTAAGCTACATCTTGTCTATTTTACTTATGATGTGGTAGTTTCCAGTGTTAAGTGTTTTTGTTTTCAAGGTGTCTGTGAGGAGTGAAGTCAACTGTCCATCTGGGACAATGAAAGATGACTGGAATGCCCTCAAACCGGTTTGTGTTTTCAAGTAACTGTTGCATTAATTTTAGTTTGTGCCGTGAGATGCAACTTTTTAAGACTTTAAAACCTCTTTCCAGGCACACAGCTCCACCACTTCAGACTGGCAGGTGATGTTTCAGAGAGGGGAGGAGCAGCTGCCGCCCATGAACCTCTCTGAAGCTCGTAAGCAGAGCTATGTGTTCGACTTGACGGATGGGAGGCTTGTGTTTCGAACGCCGTATGGACAACCTGACTCCGTCAGCACTGAGGTAAACCACTAACGCATGCAATGTCAGTCTACAGCAGGTTTTGATTCCGAGTCTGTCTCCAGGTGAATGGTGTTCCAGTAGAGGTGGTCCATGCAACTCTGTTCTCCAGACAAAGCTGGGCTGTCCTCATGGTCGACCTGGTGGCTGCTTGCTCCATGCGTCAGTATTACAATCTTCCATTTGCTGTCGTTAACCTCACATGTAGCAATATGCACTTTACAGTCCGGTATCTTTTCAACAGATGATGGATCATTTGACAGTGGCTACATGGTGTGGGAGACTCCAGAGGAGCTGTACCCCAGTCATGATGGCACACAGCTCAGTGTTAGACTGAATGGTGACCTGGTGGAGCAGCCAGTTGCTGAGGAGAGGGGCTACATGGTGGAGAGGCACAACAGCACGGTCCAGATCGGCATCCCTTATAATGCTGAAGGAGGATACAGGAAGGTCAGAACTGAGGCACAAACTCAGTCTTTCACAGTAGATTGTACAAACCTGGACATGCTTGGTTAATCAGTCACTGGTGCAACTCATGATTCTGAATTGGTCTTCACTAACTGCATCTGTCCTGTTGTAGAGCTTTATGACCGGTGAGCTCTACGAGTTTTACATCTTTCACCTCTACTTGGAACAAATCCTGATGGATGAGGATCAGGTTGAGACCAGGCTCCGGTGTCATAGGATGCTGAACACGCCCCTGCTGCCGCACCCTGTTCTCACTGAAAACCAGACCGTTCTTGAGGAGCACATGTTCACGGTCTACCTCGGAGATGTCCCTACAGACGTCAAGTTGGCTGCTGTTCATTTGAATGGACAAGAATTTACAGTGCCCTTCACAAATGCCAGCCGCTACACCATCGCACAAGTCGATCTTAACGACACTCACGGCTACACGCTGAAGGTGCCTTTTGACGACCCTGCGGTCATACAGCAGGTAAAGATCTGTAAAAGTAGGCTTAAGTTTTATCACGTTTTTGAACTTTTGTGTTTTGTGCTTAGTCATTGTTTTGTCCCCTAGTTCTCTAAAGAAGATGCAGTTCTTCAGTATAGACTGGACATCAACTACACACTGACTGTTTTGCCTGAGAACGTGCCTTTTTACCACATGGGATCTGTTGTAGCAGTGTTCACAGATGTCTGTAAGTCATCGTTTTTAAAGGGATTTAAATCCCTTTCATTAGCAGTGAACAGAGAAACAAACTGTCTTGTATCTGACAGCTCCTCCAGTCTTTGCCGCCGTCTGCTCGGAGTCTGGGATCAGCTTCAAGCTGGACCATCGGCCTTTTGACGACCTGTGGGAGATTCTCATCGGCTCGGACCCGCTGACATCAGAGCTGGCCGCCCAGCACGGCTACATCATGACCAACGACAGCCAGAGTCTGCTGCTGGACGTGCCGCTCTTCACCCATGGCTACGAGTACAAGGTGAGAGGGGGAATGACTTGTTGGCGGCAGCTGTTGAGTTGAAGGTGGACGTCACTGAAGCTGCTTGTGTTTTACAGGATGTTACTCTGAAGGGGTTCTTTGGCACTTTTGAGATCCTTGTGCGGGATCGTGAAACATCAGAGGTCCAGAGCTCCGCTGTCAAGACTTGTCCATTCTCTTCTACTGAACTCATTGGTAAGAGCTTTCCGTCCTGTCTTTAAAATAAGCAGGTAGGGTCTTAAATACAGGTGACACATGTGCTTAAACCGATGTCTCCATAGTGTGTTCAACTGATGGGAGGATGACTGTGGTTGCTGACTTTTCTCTGGCCATCCCGAGTGGAGGCGTTGCTGCGAGAACAAACCTCGTTGACAGATACTGTGGCCCCAAAGAGTCTGACGGCACCAGGGCTCTCTTCTCTTTTCCACTCAACAGCTGTGGATCCACAGTCAAGGTACTGCTGCTTACTGGCTTGAATCCTTCCTGTACTTGTCTTCACATTAATGACTAATCTGAATTTTGCATTACTTTATCTCCAGCTTGGCAGGGAAAATGTGACATATCAAAATGAGATTTTCTACACAAAGACCCAAAATTCCAAAAAGGCAGTTTCAGATAATACTACGAGGTATTTATCAAACTACAGTATTTGGCTCTTCTGCAGCTGCCTTATCTCCTAATGCAGTATTTCATCAAATCGTCCTCTTGTCTTGCAGGGTGATTATTCAGTGTACATATCCTGTGGCTGGTCTCCATCGCCTCTTCTCAGTGTACAAGTTTGAGTCCGACACAGTTGGGTACGGCAGCATCATACAAACGACACAGCCTACAGCAGGTATACTAGTTTGTCCACTTCCTGAATGTGACCACTTCTTACCCATTTTGGATCTGAGCGTTTCCGCTGTCCTCACTGTAGGTCTGCAGAGTCCCACTGTCAGGCCCACTGCAGCACTGAAAACCACACCTGCTGCCCAAAGACGAAGAGCACCGGTTGCATACCTGCCAGCAGTCCACCCACCTGCTCGCTACATTAAAGTTTCTCGGGGTGAATTTCTCTTTAGTGGCATGAGAAAAGGTAAAGACTTGGAACACCTTTTTTAAAATGGCCATTTAAGTAAGATCTTACACTTGTTAATGGGGACTCATTTGTCTCTTCACAGGAGCAAAAGGATCCATGCAAACCAAAGTAGATGCTGCCCAAATCTGAAGGAGGCATCTTTCTTTTTTAAATGGAAAAATTGGAATGTAATAAAGCGGTTTCTTAAAACTATTTGTCTAAGTGTCCTGCTGTATTTCACTGGGGAAATGTTATTTTACTTGACATTATCTGGTAGCTGTAGTTGCTAATTACCCTGCAAGTTTTATAATTTTAAATGTATGCTCATGAGTGCACAACTGTGTTTAGCTGTTTAAACTGGCTCCCCCTCTACCAGTTGCTCTTAAGGACAATTCAAGAACACAACCTAAAGGGGCAATCTTGACCAAGAAAGTGTTTTTTAGATGTACCTTCAAATTGTATTTTCTGTCTGGAATTGACATTTTGTCTTTTTCCAAGTGGCAGCTCCTTTCATTGGTAACTGGTTATACCTGTTTGCACCCTTGTGGATGAATGCAGACAGTGGTGACGATTGTTTGACTTGATGTTACTGAGCTAATCTAGCATTTATATTACATCTGCTGCTTCTACTCCACTATATTTCAGGAGGAAACAAATGTGACTGCATTGAGAAGCATTTTAAGTCATTTTACATGGTTCCAGGTTCTTTTAACTTGAGGATTTGCAGTTTCTTTTTTTGGCATTGTGAAGGTGTCACTTTGGGCACTAGGTAATTTTTTTTTTTTTCAGGTTTTTTTTTTTTGTTTTACCGAAAATACTCTAGTGGCACTTGTATACAAAACCAACAAACTACAACAATAAAAAAAAAAATCCTGCATTAACATTAATGCAACATAATGCATGTCATATAACCCAATATATGGACTCGTAGTACCCTTGAATGAACCACGGGGTCTCCCGAGTCAACCAGCAGGGGGCGCTAGCTGCTAGCAGAGACATGATGACAGCCACTGTTTGTGACTACATCTGTTTTACACTCACGTGACGTCACGACCAACGTCAGGTGCCGTTTGACTCTCTTCGAGCGAGAAAAGTGACCAGAAAAGTCAACCGGGACCAACAATGAAGAACACCGACGTGAGTTTTCACCAGCACTCTCACCCTTCACCTATGGCCTGTTTTGAATTTTAGTTTCCGTGTCTCCATGTCTCTCCTCGCAGAGGTCCAGTCAACCAGCCCTGCCTCCCACCTCCAGCAGGGCCCTGCACCACCCCTCCTTCCTGCCTCTGTACCTGGCTGTGGACTGCGCAGACCATCACCGCACAGGCTGTCACAACCAGCCAGGTGAGTCACATCCACCCGCATGTTTCGAAGCTTCATCCAGCTGTGCGACTTCATGACGACCCATTTATCTTCTCCTCAGTCCATCCCATCATCCCAGCAGAGTTGTTCTACTCTGATCCCAGCATGAGCCGCGGGAAGAGGATCCCCAACATGGTGAGCGATCTGAGGGTGAGTAACCCCACATGGATACAGTCATGCATCAGCCAACAACCGTGGGACAAATCTCTGGAAGACAATAAACACTCTTAAACCCTTTTTTTTTTTTTTTTTTTAGTAATTTTACCTCCTAACCAAAACGTGAAGTTTTAAAAATACATAAATGAACTCTGAGCAAGTTCAGACAAGTCGAGGTCATTTTCAAGACCATGTCAAGTTGAATTTCGTCCTAAGTATTCTGTTTTGATCCCTAGTTGTATCTAAAACACCTGCTGGCAAACTGAACCCTTAACTTGACCAATGTGGATAATTGATATTCTGACATCCTTTTTGTTAGAAACCAAAGTAGATGAATAAGAAATTAGGACTATCACATGTATATTTCAAAAAGAAGGGATGTTTAAAGTGTTCTGAAGTTTTGATTTCTCAAAATGACTCCAGATTGTGGGAACAGTTTCTTTCCCACTCTTGTTCTCTGTGCTCTTTGGGTGGAGGAGGAGGAGGAGGGTAGAGCTTATGGGGGGGCTCGGACAGAGGAGCATTTAATAAGATTGGCTTAGTCCTGTCAGACAGAGCTAAAACCCCTGAGCAGGGGAGCTGGAAGGAAATTGAGACCAAGTGCAAAGGAGGAGCCTAAGCTTTAACTTGTGTTTTTAAATTTCATGGAAATGTAGTCATTAGGAGCATTTCTCAGAGAAAAAACTCTTCATGAAAAATGTTTTTCCTGTGAAAGTAAATGTTGCAAACTGGAGATTGTTGAGCTTGTTAAATCATTAAGTAGGTTATTTAGGAATTCAGCTTCACAAGGAAAGAGTTTAAGCAAGTTGATCTGTTTTGAGTCTAAATCAAATGCGGGCTTGCAGCTGAGTCCTAATGAATTAGACAAGAGCATTTGTGCATCTCTTCCCTGAGGTATGAAATCAGAAACAGAACACTTGTAAAGCTGTTACGAGCAGTTTACTGATGACAGAATTTATGTACTACAGTTGAAATTGAAGAAAGGAAAGCTTTGCTGTCATTTGAAGAAACCAAAGTTCAAGCCAATCCTGATTATACGTTATTTTCTGTTCTATTTATCATTTAAACCCTCCATTAAAATGTCTTTCTACCCTCATTTCTTTGCCTTAGCGCTTAGATTGCTTCCAGCTCAACACTTCTCCACCAGTTATGTCCGCCTGCCCGGCCCCACCAGCCAGTCCAGACCCATTCAGATCTGGACCACACCCCACCATGGATCTGGGCAACCTCTCCTTCATGATCAGTACCCTCCACCCTCCGGTGAAGCTGAGCCGGGCCGTCGTCCAGCTAACCCAGGAGGAGGACCAGGCCATCACCCACCTCCTGAAGCTGCACCACCAAGAGCCTACTGCTCCTTACATGGACTTCCTTCCTCACCCTGAACCTGTGGGTGCCACCTCAGCTGAGGAAGTATACAAGCCCATCTGTAGCGCTGCGCAGCATTTCAAGGAGGCCGGCTGGCGAGGTCGGTCGCAACATGGAAGATGTTGGTCGGATACAGAACTTGAGGCAGCTGAGACGCTCTTGAGTGGCTTTAGCCTGGTGGAGAAGGACCCAATCTGGGGCGAAAACTACAGTGAATCAGCAGGCACACCTCCTGATCATCTGCAGCAACAAGGATCCGAGACTTTGCCCTCATCAATAACTGACTGTACACAACAAGTGATCAGCTTTAGTCATGTCAGGGAATCTGGAGAACCAGGCTGGGGTGACTTAGGGTTTGCTGAGGGAAGTTACGCTGAGGGATACTTGGCATCATCACTACCCCCAAAGAGCAGATCGAGTGTCTTTGGTGTGAAGACACGGACACTCTCGGACTCGGAGGGAGCTGCTGTTCATGTCCTCCTGAGCCTCGGAGACGTGATGGCATTGGAAACCAATCAGTGATTGTCTAAAACCTGAGGGTCGTCTTCACCCTCGGTGTGTTTTGAGGGATTTCACTACCTCTGTTTCATTATGGAAACAACTAGTTTGGAGTTCTTTGCACTGGTTGCTATGAAAGTTTTGTATTTGGATGCAAAGTATTTTCATGTCTACCTTTTAAACATTGTACTTTTTTTTTTTTAACTACCGGATCAGTGTTCAATAAAATAAGCCACCAGCTAAAAAAGGCGCATGTTTTTTTTTTTTTTTATTAAAATCACTACTACTACTGTTTTGAAGGAGTATTTACAACATACAGTACATTTACAGCGTATCCACAAATATATCCCGTCAAGCCAACGAACTAGTAGACAGCACAGTCACTGAAACATGATGGCAGTACAGCTCGGCACACATTTACATGCATTTTCAACACTCTTGTGCTTCGTGATCCTGGCAGCAGTCTTGGTGTGTTCTGTGTTTTTAAGGGTTATTCAAAAGGCACTTCCTGATTCCATTTTTTACATGTTTGTCTTGTGAGATAAAATACAAGGTTAATTTCATATCTTATATTCTGGGCCGCCTCAGTGACTCATAACAGGTGGTTGTTGCCTGGCAGGAATGATTGAGGAATTAAAACTTGTGTGTTCACGTTGCCGCTGTGACACTGGAGGCGTTGGCAGGAACGCCCAGCTGTTCTTCGCAGCAGGTCCGACACTTTTACAGTCTGGTTGAGCGACGGGTAGAATGATTGGCATTTCAAACCTGCAGCTTCACAGCAGTGCATGAGGAAGCTGGGACTACATGCTCATGTAGAGGAAGAGGTGAACTGCAGGTGCTGATCTCTGTTGTTGTAGGCAAACATGCACATTCACATCGTTACTTTCTTTCTCCGGTTGTATAAATAAGGTGATGATTGTGGGTCTGTGTTTCATGAGCGTCATTCTTCGCCATTTATCTTTCATTTCCTGGTTCTTAGAAACTGACAGTGAGTTCACTTCTGAAGAGTTCGTCCTTTTAAAAAAAAGATTAAATGTAAACATTCCTCGATCTTAATTAACCGTGTTTCCTCTCGAGACCAAGCTTGCAGCCTGCATCACTCTGTAGCGCTCTCTGAGGTTTCGGCGCCTCACGTGCTCGTTGGTGATCTCTATGACGTTGGCTATCGGGAACCAGCCCTTCTGACCGTCAGACAGCCGGATGCCTTCATAGCAGCCTGGGAGAGAGACAGACGGAGGGGGAGCCGGAGGAGAGGTGGGAGGAGAACAAACAAGGGGAAGATTTTTGTATCGTTCATGCAAGAAAGTCGAGACAAATCAATAAACTGCTAAGGTGCAGGGTCGAGGATGGAGGCAGTCATGAGGATCAGGGTGTATACACAAGCAGAGTCAAAGAAAGGGAAATGTTAATGATACAAAGTCACATCAGGACCTTCAACCATTTTGACTGGAAGCTTGGTTTTCCAATATTTCACATCTTCTTAGTCCAGGTCAAAAAACAAATATTTTCAGACGCTATTTCTAACTTTCCAGGTTGTAAACATTCTTGTGGTTTTAACTGGCAAAGTGTGGAGGACGAAAAGCAAAACCATGTAGCATACATGTCAGGGTTACCAAGCAAGCTGTAACCATGGTTACAACTATTTTAGTAACTCTTTGGTCCGTGATTCACTCCGGGCTCTTACCCTCGTTGGTTTTGCGGACAACGTTGATGATGTCAGTGGGCTCCAGGCCGAGCTCGTCTGCCTGCTGGGCAATGTATTGCTCCACACACTGCACCTGAGGACAATCTGAGACACGTACACAAAGGCATAAGAATCTATGGGTATTGAAAACAGACAGTATTACTGTACTGTCACTGCAGTCCGCACCCCAGTCCTCATAAATGACTTCGTCTTCATCTCCATCTGGGTTGGTGGGGTTGGGGAAAGCTGCCATCCACCTGTGCATGTCCGATCTGTTGAGAGAAATGGCTGTAACTTGCTCTTGAAGTCTTTAATAACAGTTGTCGAAAGTTGTATTTGATTCTATGTCTAGACTGCCGGGATAACGGTTCATGCCAAACTGAGCCACTCACTGTGAGGGAGCTTTGATCAGCCTCTCCATCATGCGTCCCTGGTGGTTTTCCAGCAGGGTGAGGTTGAAGCAGTGCTCGTAGGGGCCGCCGCTGCTCCCACCTTCATCTAGTCGCTGCACTTGTACCAGAGAGCGGTGGGCGTGGTCGAGTACCACAAAACGCTCCGCACTGCTCAAAGAAAAAAAAACCCAAACGCATTTTAGTATTTCCTTTCTGCTGTCACAACAATTGCATATTTGAAACTACCCCTTTTTCTCTCGATTCCCTTTTAACATGACTTTCAGCTACATTTGAGGAAGTTTAGAGTCATTCCAGTGTGATGACACACTGTTTGAGCGTCATGATTGCTTTTGTGGTCAGTGGTCACGTTCCTCATTGTTAAAGAGTCATTTTGATAGCTTCCACTTACACTGGCTTTATATATATATATATATATATATATATATATATATATATATATATATATATATATATATATATATATATATATATATATATATATATACACACTGACTTTATGGACTAAATATGAGGCATGATGCTCAACAGTGAGATGACCACAGATCACTACCACCATCCTATAACTTATTAAAACCATTACTGCTAACAAGGTTAAAGATAAACCATAATTTATTCTTTTGAATATAACATGCAGGGAACAACTCTGAAACAACACCCATCCTGAAACAAATACATAATCCTGGATTATGGAATAACTTACAGGGGACAGAGTTATATATCTATAGTTTTCCAGCAAAGACTTTTTAAGTAGTAGTTTTTGGCCGCCATGAATGTCAATCAAAATTTCTTGTCAAAGGACTATTTTGGCCCCCTTTTCTAACAGAGAGAGAAAAGGTATATTAACAAACTCAATACTGGCGATCTATCTCAGTGTCCTTTCACCTTACCTTTGTCCTTTACCGTTTTTAGATAAATATAAAAAGTGAAATACTTGATGTTTACAACTATTTAAATCAAATCGCCATATAATATCATCATTTAACCTAACAAGGCCTGACATAGCTTCATTAGTTTGTGAGTTTAAACAACGTTCTGCTGTTTTTGTGTTTCGACAGCTTAGAAAAAAGTGAATTCTATGTTCTTAACCCTGTTGGCAGGGCATCCCACCACACGGCATCTTTTGGGCATTTCTCTGTTGTTTACTAGCAGATGGAAGAGTCAAGGAAACACCTTCATGCACCACAAAGTCGATAGAGAGCAATGAATGTTTCCGCTTCCAGTGCAGGTAGACTGCTCTGTTTAAATGTATTGGTTTCTAATTAATGTTGAATATCAGTTGGTTCTGCCTCACCCTTTCTTGACAGCGATGATGAGCAGATCGTTGAAGAGGAAGAGGTAGACAGGTGTAAACTTGGCCCTCATGTTGAACAGAGTTCCTCCTTTGGACATTTCCTGAAGCTCTCCCTTCTTCTCCAAATATCGTGTATGGGAGATGATCGGGATGGCCTGAAGAAAACAGAAACATTTACCTCTTTTTGAAAATAAATGTCCAACTAACATGTGGACAAATTAAAATCATGCACAGGTTTATTGTGTGTGTGTGTGTGTGTGTGTGTGTTTACCTTGAGCCTGTCAAACTCCAGTGTTTGTGAGACATGAATCAACTCTTCCATTTGCCTCATTTTTCCCACCTGTGTGTTACACTCCTCAATAATCTGTGTGTGATGAGAGAGAAAAAAAGAAAACAAATCATTTTTATAACTCCAATTCCCTTCAAATATCAGTACACACAACTGTGTCTCATTGGGAAATACTGTCAAATGTTTCCCTGTTTGCGCAGAGTCTGTCTCAGACTGCTTTTGTCCTCACTGACACGTATGACTCACTGTCACAGTGGAGCTCAATCAATAGGAAATCCGTCACACAATGGTTGGCGTAAAATTTCCAGAGGCATGTGGAGCCCTCGAGAGTCAAATTAAATGGATTTGTAGTCAGAGGAGAGGCTGAGATTGAGGAGTGTTTACCTTCGACACCCAAGCCAAAGCCTTGGAGGCCGTCTCCTCCTCTTTCGTCCTCTCCTTTGTTCTCTTCAGGATGTTCTGAAACGACAAACAACTTTCTATTTCTGCAACGGACAAACAGCATCAACAGGAAAACATTTTTCCATTTAAATGCAAACCAGGTCATGAGGTTGAGGCGGGGTGTGCCCGTCCGTTTGCTTTTGGGTCAAAAAGCAGTGACGAGTTTGAGCCGTGGAGATAAAGCTGGAACAAGAGCATTCCACAAAGCAACACACCGTGATGAACTCAGACTACTGAATTTCAATGGCTTGTATCATGGGAGGAGAAGGGTCAGTTAAACAGAATGTACTGTGGCGCTCACTTCAGACACCTGAGGAATGAATCTAAAAGTTGCAAAGGTTAACCGCATTGTTGTCACGCTCCAGTGGTATAACTCTGACACTGACCTACGGAGCTTTTTTCCTGAAGGGAAAGAAAAACCAAAAGCAAACAGACACATTTCTGCTCCTCTAGTAAAAAAGTGACGGCTGAACACTGACTCAAAAACCCAAACATTAATTATTATTAGTTTGTAATGTTTACCATATCCAACTGGGAACAAAACATTTTCTTTATAAATGTATCAATAGTTTAGAGTCTAGTGTTTAGCATCACACATACAAATGATGTATGTTTAATTATAACATTAATTGTTTGATATTTATCAAAATAAGCGTCTTTGAAAAGACTGACGGCGCTCTCACGCCTCCACGTTAAAGGTGCAATATGTAAGAACTAGGGATGCAACGGTTACCGGTGTCACGGTAAACCATGGTAAAATTCCCGACGGTGAAGGTTACCGTTTAAGTTTTAATTACCATGGTAACCGCCACGGTTGGTAACCATGGTGTGGAAAACTCGCGGCGCATGCGCAGCATGCAACGTGCGCTCGTTATGTAGTGAAGAAGACATGGCGGAGGGAGGACGTTATATAGCGGCCCTCAATGCATTTTTCCGCCTTCAAAGAGAATCAAATCTGCAGTCTGGGCGTATTCTGGTTATTATAAGAATGCTCAGGGACAGCTGGTCGAGCATGGTAGCCCTGTCTGCAGGAGCTGCAAGAAGAAAGTTGCTGCGAGGGGCGGCAACACATCCAATTAACTTACTTTCACTTTACGACCATTACCCGCAACTGTTCAGCGAATGCAAGGTAAGCTAACATTAAGCTCAGGTGCATGATGTATGTGCATGTCGAGTTTTCTCTGTCTAATTTGTTGTTGTCACTAATGTAAACTGACCAGATAATGGTATAACTGAACGAAATTGATCCGTGATTTGGCACGTTATCTGCACCGCTTATTAATTGTAGATTTCACTTTAAAGTCGACCTAATAATTCCCCAAATACTGATGCAAAGCTGCAGTGAAGAGGATTTGAAACAAACACGTACTGAGTGGACTGAGTTAGTGAACGCAAACTGACTGAGATGACTGACTTTCATCTCAGCTCCGTTCAACTGAGCAGCTCAGCAGACATCTGACCAATCAGACTGACCGAGGTGAATATAACAAGTGTCTAGATAGAGATAAGAGCCAAAATAGAGTATTCATAATTAATTTAACAATAATCCTTTTTGTTTTGATTTAAAAAATTATCCAACCTGTTTCTCTCAAAAGTGATATGATCTAAATTGTGAGTTTAGTGATCTGTTGGTTGCACCCTTAGTAATAAGTAACAGTGACAGTAATAATTAATAATGACATGTTCTATTCATTTTTTTCACAGAAAGGATCTGCTGGCCAACCGAGTGCTGCTGCCACTACATCTCATTCTACCTCTGTGACGCAGACATTAAAGGACACGATTCAAAAACAGGCTGCCTCATCACAAAAAGCCAATGACCTATTTTGCACAGTTTTGATACAATCTTTTATAATTATTTAATGTTGATTTTGCAGTGTTTCGTTAAGGTTTTGGATTTGGACTATTTTAATACATAATAAATATATTTGAAATAATTTGATCAAGATTTATATTTAATTTATCAGTGTTTTTTCAACATTTTGAAGACATTCTAAAAAATACCGCGGTATACCGATAACCGTGATAATTTTGGTCACTATTACCGCGGTGTGAAATTTTCACACCGTTACATCCCTAGTAAGAACTGGCCACCTGTCAAATTCATTATTCCAATCAAATAGGAGGCAGGATATAAATAGAGTATCCCCCCCTAACTGTTGTTCCCTGTAGCTGCCATTAGCGAGTTAGCTCAGTTAGCCGTGCAGCTAGCAGTCCATAGCTGATTCTGCTAAGAAGCACAGTGTAGGGTCCCAGCTACAGGAGAGCAGCACTGGAGACAATGTCAAATAACTAGCCCGAGACTAGTAAAAAAAAAAAAAAAACTCCTGGAATTGTAAATATATTTAAACGACACGTCGTGGTTTTACAGGCCACCTGCTGTATTTATCGACAAACAGCAGTTGGAAATAGAGCCAAGCTCCTTTCAATTTTTATGCTAGGCTAAGCAAATTGCCTTCATGTTGGATTCATGCTGCATTTGTTCTTCAAAGCAGCGACCTCTCCATAGCAACATTTAACTTGTGTTCCTGTGACCTGTCTCACCTCAATGAGCATTTTGATACGTGTTATTCTCTGGAAGGGCAGCAGCAAGAAAGACATGAAGGGCAGCCGCTGGCACTGAGGAGACTCTTGGAGACGAGTGATCACTGCAGCAAACTGCCCATTGTTCTTCCTGTGGACACATAAATATAAATACACTCAAATGAATCTTGTGTAATGCAGCAGTAATGTTTATATATCCTCTCTTCTTTTGTGTTCCTGCAGGAAAAAGCTCAAGCAGTTAGTTTGAAGAGGACAAACTGCAGGTCCTTACATAAGCAAGGTGAAGGTCTTCTCCTGGTAGATCTGGTTGCGGACGTAGTCGATGTAGGCAGGGAAGTTGTGCTGGGCGTGGTAGTGGATTATGTCGCAGATGTCAGGAAAGACCAGATCCTCAAATATGCGGTCCTCCAGGTCTTTCAAGAACCTGTAGAGTCCAAAAGCAAAGGTTTTACAAAATCTGTACAATTTTTTTTAAACTATAAAGAACAACTAACAAAGACGCAACTATCACCTGACCTCAGTCAGGAAATGACTCATTACATCGTTCCTTTTCTTTCCCATCTGTTGGTATCTTTGTACGGAATACCAAGTGACCTCGTCGTACTTCAACTCATAAGTCACGTTCCTATTTCCCCATCCCTTTATCTCCCTCCATCCTTCCTTCTGCCGTTTCTCACCTCTCGCTGACCTCCCGGACTCTCAGGATGTTAGAGAAGAGGGTTTTCCTGTCTCTGATGATCATGGTCTCCTCCAGATCGCGGCTGTCCAGGAAGTGTTCGGTTAGAACTCGCAGGGATCGAAGGTAAGAGGCCTCCGATGTCAAAACCTCAAACATACTCTGCCGAGGAGAAGGTGAAGAATGGGACATGTTTTACACAATAAGGACCTGGATAAGAAAGGCGAATGCAGGATTTCTGCAGGTATTGTTTAATAAGATTTATTTAAGACCATTATTAAAGCTATTTAAGAACAATTTAGGCTAAAATTGAATAGGATGGAGTGCGGTATTAGAAACAGAAGAACTGACAGTTAAGAGAAGTGGGGTAGCTCACGAATCCACGGTGACAGAACAAATAATCTATTTTTAATTAATCCATGTAATGATTGCCATTCTTTTGCCCTCTTCTCATAGCTCAATTAAATCAAATAATTACTTGGGTCATTTCCAAAAAAAGCATCACTTCCTGTAGTTTAAACGTTCCTCCTTGATGTTTGAAAGTTGGAAGAGTGACTGGAAAAGCTTTCATGAACCAAGGACAGAGTCAATCAATATCATATTACAACAGAGAGTGATACAGTGGGGCAGAGTCCGTCTAATTTTTATTAAAACATCACATTATTATTTTAAGATGGAATTTAAAATTTGATACAGCATCTCCCATTTCACTTCTGCTCCCGTCATTGATTTTTCTCTTTATGTAATGTCTCCTCTGTACATTAGCCTCCCTCCTGTCCTCACATCAGCCCCTCACCTCCTGGTACTTGCACTGCTCTGGGGTGAGCTGCTCCAGCACTCCGCTGTCCCGCACAGCTGGCAGCTCCTGCCACAGAGTGCTCTGGACCGGTGTGGGCACAGGGCTGCTTCTGAGTGCTCCGTTTCCAGTGCCAGCACCGGTTCCAGTCCCGGAGCGACGGGCCGTCCGGTCCATAGCGAAGTCAACGCTAGTTTTGCTAATGTTACGACAAACGGTCTGGCGTCGGATCTCCTTGGTGATGACGGTGGCGCGGTATGTCTGGTACAGTGGCTCTGAAGGGAATCGAGTCACAAAGGTTCCTAATTGTAAACACCAGTATATATGAAGCAGACACCTCTTCACCAATGAAAACCATGAGTCCCCCTGCTTCAAACTGGAACAGTGAGGTACAAATTGGACATTTTACAATCTGTATACGATCTGTAACATCAGCCCTATGATGGTTTTGTTGTTGGTTTCTTCGCTTTGTGAATCCGACTGAGAGTTGTTGATTCAACTGATATTTAGGAATTTAAATATTATTTTATTTAATTGAAAACTGTAGTCCAGTAATTCTTTTTTGAACAATTTATATGCATGCAGTCCAAGTACAAGGGAGTATGCACTCAAAAACAGTTGTATTGTATCATATCAGGTTGGACAAATGTACCTAATAAACTGGTAACTGGTAAATGATTGTGCCAGCATTCACCAGTTATTATAGTTTTGTATTTTTCATTAGTGTTTCATTTTCTGTAGTTAATTCTTATTTCTATTTCAGTTAACTAAAATGTTTTTTCAGATATTGTTTTAGTTTTCCATGCCACTAACCTGATCAATGTAATTAATTTACCATTACAGTCTATTTCTAAGCAGATTTGAGTGTGCAGTGTGTTCCCACAGGAAATGAGACAAAGGAAACTACTCAGTCACAGTAAGTGGACATACATAAAGCGTTTAATTTTTGAGTGTGCTGTTGGAGTACACTAAAGGACGCAGCAGCTGCAGTTTAAATAAATTATGGGTGATGGCAACACAGATTCAAAATATCTAAAAAGGCAAATGTGTCATTTTCTAGGAATAATATTTTTTAAAGTTGCGTTACTTTTTTTGTATGCTGATTGTATAAACAGCATACTATGAAAAATAGCATCTAGATGTGTCTTTTTATGTTTTGTTTTCTGTTTGTTTCAGGTGTAAGCCTTACCATCCTGCAGCCGCGACTCCCAGCTGAACGAAGACTGCCTCTGGAGGGAGCCCGTCCTGACCGGGCGCCTGAAGCAGGAAAGAGGAGAACGGGATCAGCCAGGGTGAAATTAAACCATCCAACAAAAGAGTGAACACAGCTATTGATCCCTCCATGCACAAGAACAAACAGTCATGACTTTAAATTGAGGCTAGTGAACCTATATATTTTACTTATTGTTAACAAATCCCTTAAAAAGACCAAAACCAACATCATGCTCATCTGTTTCTGAATCCTATCTGACGTCCACATTCTCTGGGGCATTCAAGCTTTAAGCACATTTATCCAACTAAAATCTTTTTTTAAATGTTAAATAGTTTCATTAAACATGTGAGTACTGAAGATTTTAGCAAACAACATGTAGGAAACATGTCAACAAGTGCAACAGTGTGGCCCATTGATGTGTTTGTTTAGGACAAACACATCAATAATAATAAGTGTATTAAATAATATTAAGTGTATTAAAACGTGTCACAGTAGAATGAGCTACACAGATGATACTTGTCAATACTTGTGAAGCACCTTGGTGTAATCCCACATGCTGCATGTCATATCCCTCTCTCTCGTGTCTCACCCTCTAAACGAAAAATTACCCCAAAAATAAATCAAAAATAAAACTTATTTAATAGCATCGTTCCATTGCTGGTTTTGGTTCTTAGAGAACATCAACAGATTAAAACCTTTTTAAAAATGGAAGTTAGAGGAAAAGTAAGGGTCAGAGTAACAACTCACGGTTCTTCAGCTGTGTCTTCTTTTTCTCCCTCAATGCTTACATTGTCCTCTCCGTCTAAAAAGTCAGGTAAATTGTGTCATCACTTTCGATTACACAGAAAATGAACAACTTGTACATTATTCATAGCTCATCTCAGGAAAAATAATAATGTTTGCTCTGTACAAACCTTTTCTCTGTGTTAAGGACTGCAGCGAGGCGCTGCTGAGCCTCCTGGGATCTTTCTGTGGCGGTGGAGGTGGAGGTCTGTGGGGGCTCAGGGTGGATGTTAGGGGTGGAGTGATGGCCCGTTGGGGGCTCAGCCCGCTGGCAGTGGAGCTGCTGGGGGACGAGGGACGCAAGTTGCGCCACTCCTCCAACGTAGGCTGTGGGAGGGGAATGCCGGCCCGGTGCACCGGAGTGAGGCTGCGGCTGTCCTGCGTCACAGGCATCCTGGGCGGGATGGCAGGTGGGGTGTCGTCTGGGCTTGGAGGGGGTTCAGTGTTACCCTGGAACTCAGATGTTGGGTCTGAGGTGCTGTAGGACAGTTTAGAGCGACGGGCTGGTTTGCGAACTTTGATTACAGGGATATCCAGTTCCTTACAGGAAGGCGGGGTCTTTTTAGGAGCGCGGTCGACCATCGGAAGTGTGAGCTCATAAATATTTTCTTCTTCTTCTTGGGTGGGTGTGTGGTGGATTTGTGTTAACTGAGCATGTTTTGGGGGAACAGGAGGAGACTGGGAGCCACTGACAGCGAGGGCGAGGACAGAGTGGGGGCCCGGGTCAGAGCGTCTCCTGTGACCCTCCGCGATTAAAACATCTAATGATTGGTGGAACTTTTTTTGTTTAAACACTTCACTCTCATCAACCACAGAAGTCCTGTCCACCTCATCCCCCACCACGCTGTCCCCTTCTACCTCTTCATCCTCCTCCCAATCCTCCCCATCCTCCTCCTTCTGCTCTTCATCAGTCTCATCCTCTTCTGCACCCACACCATCATCCGCGTCCAAAGGCACCCATACTAGCTTCATGCCAGGCCACTGGAGGTGGCACACGCAGCTGCAGTTTGGCTCGCAGCAGGGACTGAGAGGCACGCGTGGACTGTGCTCCTCCTCGGCTTCACCTCCTCCAATAAGCTGAACCTCCACCTCTTTTCCATCAGGTGCTGCACCAAACAGAAGTTTGAAATGTTAATAAGAGAAAAAAATAAATCACAATAAACTTTTTACTTCTTCCCGAAGCAAACATACAGACGCTGACATCCCAGGTTGAAACACATAGCTAATGGGTGTGAAGGAGCTGTTTCCTGTCCTCTTTTTTTCCCCTACATGTGCATCCCCAGTTACAGCGGCTCCCTTTCATTGATGAGCCGTTTTCTTTTTTTTCCCATCCGTCAGCAATTCATCGCTATGC
Source organism: Diplodus puntazzo (assembly GCA_963678695.2). NCBI lineage: Eukaryota > Metazoa > Chordata > Actinopteri > Spariformes > Sparidae > Diplodus > Diplodus puntazzo. The sequence continues at coordinate 5,173,973 of OZ023170.1, read as the reverse complement.
AAATACAGCACATCTGCAAGTGGTGTGTTCAAATATTCATGGGACGTTTGGAGGGTTGCATCAGGAAAACATCCAATATTGACAAAAGGAAATGGGACAGGAGGAGAAAAGAGAAAGGAGAATTAGGATGTGAAGGTTAAGTGGGTCAGTGAGTAAAGATATGACAGGCAGAGACGAAAATGAAACCTCGGGCTGTGGGAAACTGTTGTGATTACTTAATATAAGAGGCGTCGTCAGCTCAGCGGAACCAATTACTTACGATATAGCGCTTAGAATTACCATGACCTGGATGACTGACAACCTTGATCAACTTGTTTTAGTGCCATACCACCGGACAACAGTGCAGCTGTTTCTTGAGGCTGAGCGACTGCTCAATTCTTCCTCAGCACTCAACCCTAAAAAATAGTTCTAACTTTTAAACCAGTCCAACCTGGCTGAGTTGGAATTCGACCCGGTGACAAGCATTAAGAAAAACTATACAGAAATTGTCAAACTTCTCACTGACTGTCTCGTTTGCTTATGTGGGTCATGTATAGGCATCAGTATTAAACTGAGACTGTTTCATAACAAGTTAAAAGTTCCTAGTAGTTTGTGACAAGGAACCAAAACAAGGAAGTGATATTATAATATGTGTAACTGAGGAAGAAACACACAAATCTCTTTCTAATCAGACAGTGACTATAATGTCACTTCTTTGAGTTCCTCTTTTGTCGAGTCAGGACAAAGCCCAACATCGTGACACAGCAAAGTACTCCTGTGCCAATGAGCTACAGATCAAAACTGAAACAAGTTTTTTCCCGTACTTCGCTTTACTGCTTTATACAATCAGCAAGCAACTAGTAAAGAAGATAAGACATTCTCTTTCTCTTACACACGAGCCGATCATCCGACTGACTGAATCCGTTCATGTTAAATGTCAAATATTGTAGATGAATGTTTTTCTGGCTGTTTTATCAGTGAGCTCGACCTCTGATTTGAAACTACACTCAGTCCGGTGTCTGTAAAACCCAAACTACAGTTGCACTGCAGGTTATGTGAGACTGTGAGAGTCTGCATGACAATAAACTACAATCTATTATGCCATCTGATCTTTGTTCTGCTGAATAAAAGATGCAATAAACAACTTCAAACGTTGATAGTGCTATCTGGCAGCCAAAGTCTAAAACATTCCAACTTCACTTTAAAGAAATCATGTGACTAAGCTTCCTGCTGTTTATCGTATCAAGTTGGAAGAGTGACAAGGAACTTCATCATCATCATTCCAAAAGAAATTTGATAAATAATGAACTATAGAATGAAAAACAACAAGAATTATGAAGAAGCAGGAGATCAAGACTAAGAAGGAAAGCATTCTGAATTGACTAAGAGCCAAGTACACTCAGCTGTACCTGATCGACCTCCTTCCACACTGATGCTGTCCCCGTCCTCTCCTCGCTCACTCTCTTTCTGCTTCTTGCTCCTCTTCATAGGCAGCGGAGGTGCCTGCTCTCCCCCTAACTGAAGCTGCAGACTGGCCCGCCCTGGTTTTGGCTTAATCGTGGGAGGCCTTTTGAACCTTTTACCCTCCTTAAATTCTGCAGTACCATTGCTGGGCTTTTCACCGGACTCTTTTGGCACTTGCTCCTGTATGCTAAACTTGTTGACGATCCTCTTGACCTTCCCCTCAGAAAGGCTTGTACTGCTGCCTCTGTCCCCCGGAGGGGAGTTGAGTTGTGGTGACGGTTTTGGAGGGATCTCCGGTCTCTGACTGGCCTCGGGTTTAACGAGTACAGGTGATGAGGCCCGTTGGGGTGCCTCCTGGACAGACATGGCAACTGGAGTCTTCTCTCTGACCAATCAGAGGTCAGGTTTTGAGGGCAAAGGTCAATGTGAGCGTGTCATCATCACCTGATGAGTAAAGAGAAAGGAAAAAGTTAAAACCAATTGGATATTATATCAACTGTATATCAAACTTTGATACAGATCACAGATTAGATTACACCTCGAAAAATGTATCAACATTGATTCAGAGCTAGAATTGACAATCACATTTTGATTGGGGTATTAAACAGAAGAGAGCCAGAGGAGAATACAAATAATGGCTGCTGGTCAGACTTGAACTGAAGACGTTTGCGATTACAAAGTGAGCCTTAAACTCTAAGTCAGTGGTTGTCATTCTGTCATTTGGTGCGGACCCCTGAAAAAACACATGATTCACTATAATCATAGTCATTTTCTGTAGCTGGAATAAGCATTTACGTAAGGCAATAAACATAAAATAATACAGTATCCCATTTCAGTATAATCCTGAGATCAGACTTTGAGCTCTGTGCTTCAAATCTCTCACTGTAGCGAGGCCTCAGGAATCTGGACTTTGCACTGCAAGGAGCACATTCCCACAAATAAAGAGATAATGTAAAGACAGGTGCGTTTACTGTTCTACAAGGTGACACAGTGAAGGGAGATCCAGCTACAGATCATTGATTTTTCCATCAAAATATTCCCTGACATCACTGTGCACTTTCTTAAATTGTGATTTATTAATGACTCACAGCTGAGAAGCAGGATGTGTTAATTTATGTGCTATAGCCGCGTCACAAGCCGACATTTGAAAAGTGTCACATGATTTATGACACTGTGCTTCAGATCAATTAATATTTAACCACTGTTTCAATACAAATGTACATCTATAATCACCCCACCCTGTCCACTGTTGCCCTGGCAGTTTGAAAAGCCTGCAGCTCTCTGTAACCTTTTACCTTTCAGCACTCTGAAAATGCTTGTACACCCTTTGAATATTTGCTCGCTCTGCAACATTGTCTGAGGTTTACACAGATGTCCGCTTTTAAATATATGACCCAAATGTGCACCGATGTCGTGTATTCACAGGAAACTCAATGATCATACAACAAATCCGCAGACATGATTAGAGTGGACACACATCTGCAGCAAAGCTGCACTGCTTCTTTTAAAAATTCAAACAATGAGACATTTCCATATTCAAAGATCTCGAGTGATACAAACGAAGCCGTCAAACGTGGCACTTGTTTCAGCCAGTAGGAGTCTATAAAAAGAAATATGACGACAATCAAATGAAATTCAATTTCCATTCTGGGCGGCCAAATGGCCACGCTGCAGATACTTCTCCACATCTTTTTTTTTTTTTGACGTGTTAGCAACAGCTGATGCAACACCAAACCCAACAAGGGTTAGTCATCATCTGAGTCATGCAGAAAACAGAGTGCAGAGTTACTGCACTGATTTCTTTTGTGTGCCTCTTTGTTTCACACATCTAGTGTGTAAATGTGTTAATCAATGTCAGTGAAAGGCTTCACCAAACTTCATCAACAATTAATGTAGTGATTCGGTTTTAGGTTAACTGATGTATCATTTGGTCTGTGGGGTATTTTGAATATGACAGATGCACAACAGAGACCAATCAGCAGCTGGCAGTCATATGAACCCCGTGTATCTATAGACAGTATTAGCCGCACTAGCTGCCACCACTTGGCTCCAGACTGAAATATCTCAACTAATATTTGCTGAATGGCCTGAAAAGATTTGTTGGTGAGCAAAACTGGAGCCGATAGATTTCCTGTTAACGGAAACTGAAGGACGTGATCTCTGCCTGATGTTAAAGCTCTTATAAGTGCGATGGTGAATGAATCAGTCGGTCCTTGTCTATGACTGTAGGTATTTTTTTTAGAAATACTTTATCTTAGTTTAAAGTTTTTATGTATTGCTTTGTTTTGTTAGGGTTAAGAGACTGCAGCGTTTTATCAATACAGTTAAGATTATCAGATTTTTTAAAGAAGCACTTGATTCTACAAATGAAGGTCAGTGAACTCATCACATGAAGCACTATTATTCTTGGGAAAACAGTTAAGAGCTGCAACGAACAATTATTTTTGTTATAGATGAATCTGCCATTAATGTAACCTTTTAACTGATTATTTGTTTGGTTTGCAAAATGTCAAAAAACTGTGAAAAATGCTCATCACAAACTGGAAGTGACATTCTCAAATCGCTTATTTTGTCCAACCAGCAGTCCAAAGCCCAAGCAGTTTTTATTTCCTATTATTAATGACAAAGAAAAGCAGAACATCCTCACATTTAAGAAGCTGTAACCAGCAAATGTTTCAAATTTCTGCTTCAAAAACTGACTGAAACGATTAACTGATCATCAAAATAGCCTGCTGTCTAATGTCTTCTGTGGCTCTGCCTGAGCATTTAAAAAAAACAATACGACTGAGCTGCATTATGGGAAATGTAGGACCTTGTCCCTGGGTTTTTGCAGCTTGAGCCATAGGCAGACATTAACTTGGGATATCTCAGCCTCTGCTGCATCGATTTTGACCTTTATCTTTAAAATCTTTTCCATGCAAGTCCCCCAACTTCATGTGAGAACATTACTTAATGGTTGGATTGCTCCTTTAATGGGGCATTCACAACGATTGGAGGCTGTTGCTTTTGTGTAAAGTCCCACTACTTTCATACAAAGTCGTGTCTGAACAGGGTGACATTTGAAATTAACCAACAGCACTGCCTCTTACCAGCAGGTAAACAAACGACATCACAGATGACAAGCTACTGTTTGCAGCTTAATTGTTTCCACACAGCTCGCTAAAGTCAATAACACACAACGACAACCCGTTTGTTATTGAGAAAGCGCACCAGCTAGTCGGACCCGTTTGGATGGCGTGTGCACGCTGCACAGTCAGTGAGCATATAATGAAGAGACAGACAGGGTTTCATGTTTCAGTCTGACGAGAAAAAATGTTTCTGGGCTGACGGATCACACCTTAAACAATTCAAACATGACAGAGCAGGAATGAACGGCATGGAAACCATTCGAGAGGTTATAGGAAAAAAGCTACACATGCTTTAATATTCCGTCACTCCTTTTCTCGTTCGGTTTCTTGATTTTCGAGTTGGTTCAAAGACACAATCATAAGTCTCAGACATCAGGAGGCAGTGATGACATCGCTACAGCGTTGTGTGTGTGCTGGTGTGTGTGGGTGTAATGTAGGTCTTCCCAGGGTTTCGGTTTTGACCCTCTGGTTACGATCATTGTCTACAGGGTGACATAAAATCCTCAGATATTAGGGTGTGTTCACTCACAAAGCCAACACGTTCAGATTGTGTGTTAATGCACTCGGAGAGACTAGACTTGAGGTTACAGTCACTCACTGATTTCCTTTCAATCGCAACCAGACTTCATTTATCTATTGTCTCCCTTTGGTCTATTGACCTGGTTAGTTCAATGGCTCCATGCTCCAGTCTACTGGACCCTACGCATCACTCTGGGTCAGTGGGCCAGTCATTCATTCCAGTAAGTGTACTTGTCTGGGCAAATCCAATACATATCAGATACGTCGTGATCCTTTAAATCAGAGCAGCCTGAGAACAATCCTTAAGTGCTTAAAGAGGGTGTTCATCAACACAATGCTCTCCCTGAATGTGTGTGTGTGTTGTACAGTAGGCCATCTGCTCTGGAGACTAATGGGTCAGTGTGTGAATAAAAATGGGAAGGGGGGCTTTAAGAGAGCTACCATTGTAATACATGTGATGTGTATGGAAGCTCCACGTTGGACAGGAAGATGGGACGGAAAAGGTGTGTCGGAAAAGGAAAATCGCACAAGCTCATGCACCCTCAGAGAGGTGGGAATGTAGGAAGGAGGAATAAACACACAGAGGTGGTTTGGTGATACACAGATGTGCAGATGTAAACATGCTGTTTACATGCTGTTCAGGTCTGACAAGAGAAAATATCACAAATGAAGCTGCCAATAGTGGTCTAACCTGTTATATGTCCATTCAAGTGAAAACAAAACACAACACTGAAATCAATCAAGACGAATTGAGTGTCAAAGGCATACTATTCATAAAATGTTCAATAACAACGTTTCTCAATAACCTTATTACCTGGATCTCTTAATCGACAATTACATGCCCTAGTTTTGAACTGCTCCCTACCGTCACTACTAAAATGGCAAGATATTCAACTCCATGATATTCTACAGAAACACCACAGGGGTTAACCTAATGTGTGTTCGGTATGACATCGCCAATATAATATTATAAACCCCCTTGATGTGGGTTTCCATACGGGAACAGGTGCCTAAGGGCTCAACCGTCAGGGTAAACCATACCGCACCTGCTAAACTGCCAAAAGTGAAGTCATGTCGTTAAAAGCGTACAAGAACAGAACAGATAACTCACCGGTGGTACTCAGACATGTCTGGCTCTTTCTCCTCAGTTATTCGGCTCTAGTGTTGGCAGTCCAACATAGTTAGCTTTGGCAAGAAAAAAAGGTTTTAGGTTAAGATCGGTCCAGGGCGCAGCAACGTTGATTTACTTGAAACTTAACTCGCCCCGCGGATAAAAACCGTCGTTGAAAAAAAAAAACTCTCTGGACAAATTCTGCACAACGAAAAAGCGAACCGGTTCAGTTTCTTATTGTTTCTGACAGGCTTGTTGTCTGCGCACCCATCATGCCTCTGTTGTTGTCTCCTTTGTTACCAGTAGCATGTATGAGAGGAGAAGACGGGAGGTAGGAGTGTAACAACCCCCCTGAGGGCGAAACCCGCCAAGTCACACACCGCCATGTTGACAGGTTCCGGTGGAGGATTTCAAAATAAAACCTCAGTTTAAACTAGGCTCTGAAAGGTTTCTGATAACAGGTATTCTGAGCAATTATCCTCTGGCTAAGGATGATTCCTACATAATGACACTTCAAAGTGACAATAGATATGTTTTTTTTTATCTTAACCATTAATGATGGGGTTTGATGGTAAAGCTCTGGTTATATGTTAAAGCGTGATGTACATCATGTCATGACAGCCTGATTGGTGAGTTTTAGGATTTGTTGTACATATTTCATCATAAGTCTTATATATTTTAGAAGTTCTTCCCTTCAAGACTGTGTATTTTCTGTGTTTCACCTGCCTGAGCTCAATTTCTCGTATAAACAAATACAAAATAATGTAAGAATGTTATTACATTTAAAGAAACATGCATGCTATTCAGACAACATGCATGGTCTATACCAGGGATGGGCAACTGGCTTTGCAACACAACGATCAAACATGTTCTATCCTTTTTAATTAATAGAGAAGCGTTAATGGAGCCTGTTTCATATGTCCACGCTTGCTCTCTACGGCCTCTCCATGGATAACACCAGAGCGCACTACAAGGACGCGCTCCGACTCGGACGGCAGTTCCACCTGGACGCCGCATACCTCATTTATACCTCGGTATAAATGTGCCAGTGTGAGACTTGGAGATCAGACGCTGAATTCAGATTAGCTGTTTGTTAACGCAGTGACAACTTGAGCCAGTGTGCAGGCGGAGTTGAGCGCACAGAAGGAGAGACTGAGAGAAAGAGTGAGCGGTCTGCAGCGCAGCCAGCAAGAGTCTGTGAGAGCGCAGAGGTTATTATTGCACCTTAAAATGCATAAAAGCAAACATGCAAATACATTTACTGAGCAAAGAATATATTTCTGTTTCCGCAAATGAAATTATGTTTTACCCGGGGAAAATATCATCTTCAAAATGTCATTTATGTGCTGGCAAAATATATTTTCCCATTGCTCCTTCACGGCATAAATATGAAACATGTTATGAAATGAGAGGGCAGAGAGTAGAAATGCACATATTGTTTTTTGTTATTACTGTTGCACTTTGATCCAATGATGATTTTTGAGACGTCATTGCACTGAAATAATTGTATATTACTCAGGAATATGAATGTTTTGTCTCTGTGTTAAATTGGCTGATTGAATGACGAGGACACAGCATCCTACTGGTGGAAGTGCGCGATTACATTCTGGCCCTCAGGTAATGAGGATAACATTTTGTGGCCCTCTCTATCAGTAAAGTTGCCCATCCCTGGTATATATAAACAAATATTAATCGTAAATAGACATGCATCTATTTACTTATTGTTTCTGGAAAAACTTTTCAGTCTTTACTGTCCCACAAAAAAATGGCTAACAGGCTTGCAACATTTCAAAAACAGACACAGACTGTTACAAAAACAAACGAAAAAAACAACTTGAACTTGAAAAAAACTATAAGAAAACAGGAAAAAAATCAAGTTAAAGCCAATATAAACTAATACATAAGCTCAGGAAATACATTTAATGCTACAGGGTTGATAACAACAGACGTAAATGCAAATAAAGTGATTTATACACATACTTACTCACACATGACAAATTAATTATCGATTAAATCTCCATGTTTATTTCCATGAGATTCACACTTAACCGAAGCTGTTGCAGAATTAAAGACATAGAATTTTATAATAGTTGTGAATCATACATTACATGCAAAAAAACATTTATGTAAATATCAATCTATATGTAATTTGTTTTGTACTTTCATACAATCAACCATTTAATTTTTTTAAATAACGTGTTTGTGCCTACATCATACACCAGATATCTTGTTTTGGTGATTTATCTTATTTTGAAGGTCAAAATATCACAGTTCCGTCATTTCCTGGCAGTTTATTGTAAACTTGGTCCTCTAATTTACTACAACCGCAGACACTATAACAAATCTCTGAAAATAAGCGCTTTATGTCTGGTGTGACAATAGTATTACGGTATGTTTTATTTGTTTATTACTTATAAGACTCAAAGTTCGTGCTCCCGACTTCCCCTCCGGGATATCATAAAAGGATTATCTTATTTTATAATGTCTATTTGTACACATGAATGAACAGTTTCAGTTTCAACGTGAAATAGTACAATGCTTTTTTATGACCATTGCCTGTAAATGGATATGACACATAATACAGGAGACCTACAACCAACTCTTTGTGATAAGTGACACGGTACCTTACAGGTGCACAGCAGAAGGCGCTGCACATGTCCCGCCCCTCACCTCTGTGTTCCACTTCTGTATCATTCTTCCACCTAGCGCCTCAGTTTGGAACATGCTTTTTAAATTGGAGAAACACTTTTCTTCAGAGATTACAGTTCATATTAGATGTTTTATTGTTTTTACTGCCATACAGGAAGTCAAAAAATACTTTTGGGCTGTAGCTTGTGGCATAAAGTTTAAATAGTTCTGCAAAAAAACACAAAATAAAAATAATTAATAAAGTAATTTATGTAAAACCTAAAAATACTCAGTTAGTTAAACGTTTGATATACCATTTAATGTGAGATTAATTATATAATAAGTTGGATTTACTATTTCAAAATGTATCTTACTGGTTTAAGAACATTATTTATTTATACTGACTCACAATATCATCATTCTGACTTTGGAAGTCAACATTTTACCTTTGTTTCACTGTGATCTTTACTTGATTGCTCAAAATGTTGAATATCTCTTCATTTTTCACATCACAACTCAACACTGAATTAAACTTTTTTAATGTTATTACTTACGCTTACCTTACCTATAATATTTTGTACCAACTATCTCATTGTTTTGAATCCGTTGCCTAATTCCACATTTTTACTTAGTATCAAATAATCTTAATTGCACAGCTTTGCCTGAATGTCCCCAAAAAATGTATATACAGATATGACATTTTTTATTACAGTGTCATCATTTTAATTGAGTTATCCAAAGTTCAACATTTTATCTCATTATTTTCAACTTTGCATCATATTTTTGACCTACTAATTTGTGATTTTGACTTCCTATTCTATTACTTGATATAAAGTTACCTATAAAGTCCAAATATCTACCTACTATCTCATAATATTATTAGTGGTGGAGTGATCATATATTGTTTCCCCTTTTATTTATATTTAATCACATATTGTCCCCTTTCCTGATGAAAATCGGCCTCCCAATATCATAATCTTATAATACCTGCAGGTAACTTCAGCAGTAGTATGATGCACTGACTCCTGTGGAACAGAAAGGCCATTATGAATGAGAAGTAGACCCGGTCGGTTTGATAGCCGTAAGACGTTGCCAGGGCCAATAACTTCAGACATTTTGGAAATTATCGATTACAATTCAGCACATCACATTTGCCATTTATCTGCTTCCACTGCTGACATTAACAGCAGAGAGAGAGTCAATTCTCGCAGACCTATTTAACTAGGATGCTCCTGTTGCGCAAAGATACTGCGGCAATTCCTTTATACTCTGTAAGTCGCAGTGCATGCTGGTATCGCTCCGCCGGCAGAGGAAATGCTCCTAGACCAATCACATCTGTGTTTACACCATCACCTGTCAAACATACACCCTCTGCTATATTTTCTCTCTGAAAGGTAGGGATTTCTTGTTTGTTTCATGTTCGCTTTCTGCTTAAATGTTAACTACATGGATGAAATGAGAGAGCGGGCACGGTAGCGAGAAAGCCGGTTCAAGTATAACGAGAAGCAGGCAGGGTTAGCAAGGTTAGCGCCCCCGGAGCTAGCGATATGGAGCTGGTTGTCTATCCGCCTGGCTTGTTTTTTAGCCGATTATCAGAAAGTCCTTGCGCCTAATCATCCCGGCTGAGGTCGGAGCGCAAGGGATGCGTGTTAGCTTAGCCAGCCGAGCTAACAATTGTTTAGAACTCTCAGCATTTGTTCCGTAGCAGGGGTTAACGTAGCTTTTAAGCTAGCAGGACCAGCCATGCAGCGCATCCTCAAGCTAGCGTAGACGCTCAGCCAGACAGAGAGGGAGATGCGATTAGCGGAACCGTTAGCTAGAACGGTGCACGGATGGATTAATGTCACCGTCTGTATGTGTTATTTATCTGTACAGAGCGCGGATATTAAACCCTGCAGCTGACAAGTAAAACCGTTATACCAAGCCATCCCCTGTATTTCTTTCATTTCTTTTTAAATGTGTTTATTTCCCGCATTTCAATGTAATTGTTGGCAAACTAACGTGCTGGTGGCTCACAGTGTCAGGCTTGGGGCGATAGTTTGTTATTTTACCCCTTTGCAAATGGTGGAGGAAGTATTGCTTAAGTTATTAAAGCAGAAGTAGCGGCACCACAATGAAATACAAATAGGATAGATAAAGATCCTGCAGTTACAATCATCCTCCAGTGAAGTCCTTAAGCGTTAACAGCAAACTATATCTTAACATTTCCAAAATAAAAGCATTCAATATGTGGGGGAATGAGCCCAATCTGTTGTAATTACAGTGTAATTGTTTTAATTATTACTGCAGCATTTATATGTAGGTAGGTTTTTGCTGTCATACTGTAAGGATGCATCATATTTTATAATATCCAGTTTTTGTATGCTCTCAAATTTTGCAAATTAAATATTGTTGTCCAGTAAATGTGGATTGGGATGTAGATGGAGATGAAATATATTGAAGTAGAAGTCTAAAGTCACTTGTCAGTTAATTTAAAAGTTATCCTACTTGTTTCCTCTGAAGTAGGTGGTTAAAATCATCTTTCATATCCCCTCTCAGCTTGATCCAGTTCTTCTCTGAAGCAGTGGGATTTTTTCTCTAGGAGCAATATTTAAACCCAAGATATCTGTCTCCATTGATTTTTTCTTTTTTGGCTGTACTGTTTCATCCAATAGAAATATTCCACGTTTGTTGTATCATTCTATACACATCTGAGACTTTAGCCTGGCGTATTTGCTGTCTTTGAAATGTTTTGGAGCTCCGCTGGATGTTAAATCAAAGTTGGCTCCGCAGCACGAGTTTGTAATGTTTGAAACTGCCTGCTGTTAGTTTTTTTTTTCTTCTCTCCTGTAATCCCAGTGTGAGACTTCCAAACAAGTGAGAGAAAAAGAAGAGATTCACCCTTGAATTTCTTGTTTGGCCAAATTTGTGAAACTATTAAGGAGGGATGATGGGGCAGAGAGATGTGGAGAGGGGAGGGGAAGAGAAAGGAGGAGAGTGAATCAGATCCAGACAGTATAAGGTGCAGTGCAGTGTGGGTGTCTACAGTATTAACCCGGCCTCCGTGCTGTAGAGCTTTTTGATTTACAGTGTTCACTTTCCACTCTCTTCTTTCCCTTCTCCTGTGCACCCAGGAGCTCAAACACACACTCACACTGAAGCGCCTACGGTAGCAGCTAACTGGACGGACTCTCTGGCAATTGACCTTTTGCAGGTAAGCCTGGGCTTCACTTTGCACAATACAGTCAGACAAAGCTAGATCTTTCGCAGCTTTAACTTAGCGGCGCTGCATGCTGCAGTATTTCCCACAAGATTTGTAAGACTTGCACTTTTGTTTTAGACATTTTTTTGCTTTTAAAGGGCAGGAGCGTTTCTCACATGGCAGCTCTGATATGAATACACACTGGGAGCTCGTAATGATATTTCAGGATAAGTGATCCGAGGGGAACATTTTACAGATCTTAGATAATAACACAAAGTCGCTGTTGTTGCTCAGCCAGAAGCATCGCACAGCGAGGGAACGGATTTGCATGACTGTTTATGACTGAGAACAACATCAAAGATATCAAGCAAAAACTGTCGGGTCAAAAAAAAGCAATGCCTTTTAACAGCTCAGCCATCATTTTTAACATGGCTTTCATCTGGAATCTAAAAAACAAAAAAACAGGAAAAAAGGAAGAGATCTAAGACCTCTTCCCTCCATCGACTGTTAATTAGAGAACAACTTTACGACGTTCTCGTAAATGTCTGCTTTTGAGCATTCTAATGATTTTTATTTTACTGCTGCACCAGCAGTTGGTCGCCATAAAAACACAATTTTCTCTCTCGATCACTGTCTCTGTGTGCTAATGAAACGTGCGCAGTCAGACTTTGATGTCTTTGTGTTTTATTTTATTTGAAAAGCTGCCGAGGGAAGTCCCACTGTTGAATAGATCCTGTGATTTTGTATCACAGGGAATGTCGGCAGCAGTTGTTTTTAGTCTCCTCTCAGTGTGTGACTTTTGATAACCCTGTCCCCGAGGCTGTGTGTTTGTCTGTGGCGTGTGAAGTGTTAATTGGAGCATCTCAGGTGTAACGTGCAGCGCTGGTGCAGTGTAGCAATGGCACAGAGGCAGCCTCAGTCTTCTGGGAATCTCGGCTCGCGATCCTAGAGAATACACGCTGTGTAATCGAGGGAGGGAAAAAAGAACAAATACAAGAGACGCAGGCTTTTTGCTGTTTGATCACCCAGTTAGTTTTTTTACTTTCATGCAGACACAGCCACTAATTTCCTCTTCAGATATGATTCCTCACCCCCACCCCCCTTTTTTTCTTTCCCCACCTCTCTGTCTTTAGTGGAATAGCGGAATAAGTCTTGAACCATGAGCTCAGTGGCAGTGTTGACCCCGGAGAGCTTTGCGGAGCATCGCAGTGGCCTCAAGGACCAGGAGATTACAGGTACATCCATCTGTCAACTACATACCTGTTATAACTCCTCGTGAGAAGGGGTTTCAACTCACTAGCCACTTGTTAGCCCAGGAGATCAGGCCAATGTATTTAGATTTTCTCTTACTTGCGCTGTATGTGATTGTACTTTTTCCTCTCGGTATTATCCCCGTCTTCCTCCCTCCATCTTTACCTCCATCCCTGCCTTATTTATCTTTGTCTCTTCGGGGCCAGGCTGTGTCCCGGAGGATGAGGCCTACATCCCCACCTACCTGGAGGCCTTCCCTCCGCTGCCGGAGAAAGGGGCACCGGGGGAGAAGGCTGGGGAGCCGGTTTCAGCATGGGGGAGCAAGATCAGGCCCATCAAAGCCTCGGTCATCACCCAGGTCAGTGACCACATACTTAAACACAAGCAAAGTCATTGTTAACAGTCAGTTTTCTGCTTTGCAAAACTGTTTATTGCTCAGGCCTTTAGACATTTTTCTAACAGTATTACCATCAGCTGCAGTAGAGCTGGTGAAAATGAGAACACCTGGTATGGTAAAAATAACCAAAAGAAGACACCTCCTCCTCCTCATCCTCCTCCTCCTCCTCATCTAACCTGTAAGAGTGTCTATGCGTAGGTGTTCCACGTGCCCCTTGAGGAGCGTCGCTACAAGGACAACAGCCAGTTCGGTGAGGGCGAGGAGGCCAAAGTGTGCTTGGACATCATGCAGCGGACGGGGGCCCACATCGAGCTGTCCCTGGCCAAAGACCAGGGCCTGTCCATCATGGTCACCGGCAAACTGGACTCGGTCATGAAGGCACGCAAGGAAATCGTAGCTCGTCTTCAGACGCAGGTAAATTCACCTACGTCGTTTGTGTTTATAGTTTGTTATAACAGGTTGGCTGGCGTGATGCAGAGTGCATTAGAAACATGAACACGACACGTGTTAATAATTATTCATGTGTTAGTCAAGACCATTGTTGCAAATCAAAGTTATATTGACAGTAATCCAACAAAAGTTGGTTTTCCCAAGTATGCAAAAATAAAATGTATAGAATTTGTTGCTTTTACATGAAGCTATGATTTAATGTGTTAATTGTATTCATGAGATTATCACCAAATTTGATCTAAAGAGAAATCTTAACAGACTCCGTGTATAAATAAATGTTAAAAGTTGAAACAGACAACTTTTTCTCTGCCTAGCATTTCCAATTGGTATTATTGTTGGCGCCGCTGTCACAAACTAAACTGGATGTCTTTTGTTTTCCTCTACAAACAACACATGCAAAAACACGAGTTTATGAACTAATTTAGTTTTTAATGGAGAACATGAAAGCGCATAGATATGAAACAGTGCCCGGTGAGAATTATGTGATAATACATTTGTGCAGGCACATCGTGTGCTGGTGTTGAACAGTTTGTATTTTCAGGGATTACACATTCCTTTTATTTTGGAGCCTGACTAACTCTATTTCTAAGTGACTGAAGTTTTAAAAGCAAGATTCACAAGAAGTTGTCCTGAATGTGAATCCATTGAAAAATACCACTGGGTAACAGATGTTTTGATGAACAATTACTCAAAGTAGACTGATGAATGAGACCAGATAAGTGTTAATGTGACTGTTACTTTTACTGGTAATTGCTGGTTATTTTAGAGAATCCAAAGATAGTTAGGAAGAGTTAGTTTTAGCTGCAACTTCAACAACTCTTTCTGTGCAGGCCGGCCGGTTTAAGACACAAAGTAGAGCTGAAAAATGACCGTCAGCTCCCTGGGGTGAGCTGGCGGCAAACATGCTGATTTCCACTTGAATTGGTACGCTGAGGTCCACCTGTTTAGCTGAGCTGCAGTTATTGATACAAAACATTCTGTCGTCCTTGCAAGGTCGAAGGCTTTTGTTGTTGTTTACTTACTGTAAACTATTTCAATGTTACTGTTAAGCTGCATCCAATTACAGTCCTACGGTCTTTCTATGGATATGTCTAAACTTTAACTCCTAAGAGAGATCTATATAATGCAAATTGAATCACTTCGGGGGAGATAATGTGCTCTGCTCCAATAAATTACTGCCATTTTCCACCGTCTAACAATCGAAAATATATCTCACTTTCTCCTTCAAACTTTCTTCCACTGCACCAGGCCTCAGCGACGGTCGCCATCCCCAAGGAGCACCATCGCTTTGTCATCGGTAAGAACGGCGAGAAGCTGCAGGAACTGGAGCTGAAGACTGCCACCAAGATCGCTATTCCACGTCCCGACGACCCCAGCGCCAACATCCGCATCACCGGCACCAAGGAGGGCATCGAGAAGGCTCGCCACGAGATACTTCTGATCTCTGCTGAACAGGTCGGCCGTGGACTCAGTTTGTCTTTCACTTTATTGCGTCTGTAATCAGTCGAATCATCTTCAGCTTCTTGTAAAACCACCGTTCACATATTCTATTGTTTGCCAATTCCCCCTTCTCTCCTACTTGCTAGGACAAGCGAGCGGTGGAGCGTCTCTCCCTGGAGAAGGCCTTCCATCCGTTCATCGCCGGCGCCCACAACCGCCTGGTGCAGGAGCTGAGCCAGGAGACAGGCGCTCGCATCAGCATTCCACCGCCGAGCCTGCCCAAGGACGAGATCGTCATCACCGGGGAGAAGGAGGCCGTTGCTTTGGCGCTGAACCGCATCCGAGCCATCTATGACGACAAGGTGCGTTTGTTGAGGATCTCATATAAACTCATTAACTTAACTAACCTACCTGTGTTCCTGATTGAGGTTAGAATTGATTTGTAATGTTTGAGTCATTTTTGAAATTGTTAAGCAACAGCTTAAGTAGCTGTATCATATTTAATCTAACTGCAGTCTAATGGAGTGTCCTGAGGACTGGTGGTAAAGGCACATATCGGATGACTGCAGCGTTCACTGTTCGATTCCTGTCGGGGACTTTTGTTTCACCTCCGTCTCACCTTTAGTTTGCTGTCTCTATTCTCTCCTGTCAAAAAAATCCTGAAGTCATCTGAATCAAAAATGAAATTGTTGATTAATCAATTGCAGTGAGGGCCATTAATCTTTACTGCTACAACTTACTAAATTACCTTTGACTGTTGCTGTCATTTTTGCTATCCTACTGTTTTTTTCTCTTTAGAAGTATGGTCTCTCAATAGCTATTTATTTGAGTCAGCTTGTGTCTTTTGAATCAACATTTTGAATTGAATTTGATTGAATCAAAGCATTTATACATTTGGAAAGCTCAAAATTGTCATTGTGAGCTAGCGGTGAGCAAACTGATGATTTTAGATTTTAAATGCTTTCACAATCTACTTTTTAGGTGATTTGCAGAGATCGCAATATTTAGTGTCCCTTTTAAACCCTATTCACACAGGACTAGTATATCGACTGGGTACTTGCAGTAATTTAAAATAACTGCAAAGGACGTCTGTGATTTTAATTTGGACCGTAAAAATTCCACCGGATATTACGTACCACGTTTCGCCAAACACAGAGGTCATGTGCTAATGTTAATCCTGTGGGAATCAGCATGTTGGCTACTTGGGATTCTATTTTGTTTTACATCTGTTTTCTGTTGTCGGACAGCTGAAAATTATTACATTTGATCTTGGCTCTCAACTTCACATTGACTAGCAGATCTGAGCTGTCTGAACAAACCAATAGGTGAATGCAGCCAATACGATGGCAATGCTGATTGGAATAATTACTTCTTGTGGCTTCTTCCTTGGCTGAAGTGTTGTAAACAATGCAAAGAGAAGTTAGCAAGCAGCATGGCAAAGGAAGAGCTTGTGCCAAAGAAGAACTGCCTTTACTTAAATATGGGGTTTTTAGTTGTGTCTGGCTATAGTCTACAGGGTGAGTAACTTTGTGCCAGTTTTTCAGTCCCTGCTACCCAGAATGTTGGTGTGAGCGAGCTGACCTCATCTGTAATAAAACTGTTTGGCAGAGTTAGACAAACTGTGCTGGTTTTGAAACGAGTAGGCTTCATTATTGTTTCCAACAGTGGTGTTTTATTTTTCTACCTTCTCTTCAGAAGTTTACAAGACTCTAAATAAAAGATGAATGGATGAAACCTGGAGAGGATGTGTGTGTTTGGGAGTGTGTACCAGATGAGCGCTGGTGATAGGCAGGCCGGAGATAATGTGGAGAGAAAATTGGATTTCACTGGAGGACAACAGGATGAGAATGCTAATGTCATTTAGTGCGAAAACAAATAAGTTTTCTCCTTTTGTCTTCCCGCTGCTCAGTCCCCCTTTTCTTTTCCCAGGCCATCTTTTTTCCCTCCCGCTTGCCATCTTCATTCCTCTTTCTGTCACCTGGCATGTTCCCATCCATCCCTCACTGTGCTCCTCAATTTCCCCCATTTTCTCCCGACGCCCTTCCTCTAACCGCTGCCGTCTTTCCCGCGACGCTTGTTTATCACGTCTAATCCTCTCCCCGCAGAAGAGGAAGACCACCACCATCTCCGTGGAGGTCAAGAAGTCTCAGCATAAGTACATCATAGGTCCGAAGGGCAACACCCTGCAGGAGATCTTGGAGGCCACGGGGGTGTCGGTGGAGATGCCCCCTCTTGACTCCAGCTCAGAGACCATCATCCTCAGGGGGGAGCCCGACAAGCTGGGACCGGCGCTCACGCAGGTGTACGCCAAGGTGAGGAGGAGGAGGGGGGGAAGGAATGATGGAGAGAGTCACAGTCAGGATACATTTTCTCTTTTCACTATCATATCAGTCTGAGAGAGGGAGATTTCGGTGAGGTTGTGAATTTTAATTAGATTTGAACTTGTGAACCTTTTGTCCCCCGTGCAGGCGAAGAGTGTGATGGTGGTGGAGGTGACAGCTCCGGCCTGGCTGCATCGCTTCATCATCGGCAAGAAAGGACAGAACATCGGGCGGATCACACAGCAGCTACCACGGGTAAGAGGAGAGATGATCAGAAACCAGAGATCAAACACAAAATTCTTGTTGTTGTTGTTGTTGTTGTTGTTGTTGTTGTTCTTCTTCTTCTTCTTCTTCTTCTTCTTCTTCTTCTTCTTCTTCTTCTTCTTGCAATATGACAGAATACTTTGAGTAGGATAAAGGTTGTACTTCAACGGCAGCGTGTGGGACCAATAAAACAGAGAGTAGCGAACATGAAGGAGGGAAAACTGACAAGTGACAGCAGCGTGGCCGAGGATACCTGTAATACTAAGATGGGTTCGTCTTTCTGTGTGTGTAGGTTCATATAGAGTTTACAGATGGTGAGGAGCGCATCAGTCTGGAGGGGCCAACAGAGGAGGTGGAGCAGGCTCAGGCCCAGATACAAGAGATCATCAAAGACCTGGTGAGTACTTACACACACACACACACACACACACACACACACACCACACACAGCGCATAAAAAGAATCTTCTCTCCTTACGTTTTAAGCAAAAATGCCAGACACACCTGATGGCTGCAGCTGTTCAGACATGAGGGTTTACTGCTTTTCTGTGTTTATATCCTTGTATACTTAATGTCTTTGTGTTTTGAGCTGTTTCTCAGAAAAAAACGGTAATTGTGAAGATGTCATCTTGGGCCTTTTTACGACGATTTTCTGACATTTTATAGACTAAACGGTGGAGCAAATTATAAAGAAAATAATTTACAGATAAATCGATGAGTATTAGCTGCAGGCCTACATAGGATATTTATTACAGTTAAAGGGTTAATGTTAATAACTTGTGTTGAAAATGCTCATGCCACAGTCAAACGCTCCATTAAAGTAAAGACACTTGGAGAAAATAGATCCAGATTTGACTTCCTCCAGGACAAATTCAGTCACAGACCTAAAATCTGCCCCTCTGTTTGCAGCTTGTGAGGATGGACTACACTGAAGTCATCATAGACCAGCGTTTCCACCGACACCTTATCGGGAAGAATGGAGCCAACAGTGAGTATACGTAACAGAAAGTATACGATATGACTGCTGTGAGTGCTTAAAACAACATTATCCACTGATCTTTGTCAGTACTTTCTTAGTGGGAATTGTCAACTATTGTGCATATTACTTTTTTTGAGACCCTACATTAAAGTCAGGCTCCTGAAAAAACCTTGTCACTCTTGTGATAATGTTGTGTGGCATAATTATGTTGCATGTCTGCTGTAAAGATTATATTATGACCCTCCTTTCTCTGCAAGTTGAATGAAGCCTCATCACAGTCTGACAGTAGAGTCGGCGTTTTTTTTAAGTGGGTCTCGACAGGCAAATTAGGCATGCACTGAAACCTGAAGACGTTTGAAGTAGCAGTAGTAAAGTCTTAAGGTGGCTGTTTGTAATTTCAGCCATTGTGCCTCAATTCATGATTTACAATGTCTGGCCAAAGCCAGTTTTCACAGTGTGAAGTGGAGAAATTGATTAGGATCCAGGAGTGCTTTGGAAAGTTTCTGTGAATTGTTTGTCATTTTGTTGAACCCAAAAACCATGAAAGACGAACCTTCATACTATTTACAGCCATCGATAAAGCCAACAGGGGGGTTGGTGTTTTGATCAGGTCCTTAAAAAGTCTTAAAATGTCTTATTAAAATGTCAGTTTCGTAAATATTAGGCCTTAAAAGCCATCAAAAAGTCTTACGTTTGAATTTGTGAGGTCTTTATTTCCACAAACCCTTTATCTAGTTTCTTTTTATCAATCGTTTAATTTCTTTTTGTGGAAAAAAGTGAAGCTCTTCTGGTGAAAGTCCACCTTTCTGATTGTCTTTAAACCTACCACTGAACTAAGTATTGTCTTTCCTACGTCTCTCTCTGAATAGGATGACATTCTACATACTTTTGTACTTGCCAACAATTTTTGAAAAATATGATTTGTCCAAAAATCAGTCTAAAATTTGGTTAAAAATGTCTTTAAAAGGTTTAAATATAAGTGTCTGATACCTGTAGACACATTTTCAAAGGTTTAGGTGAAAAATAGTGACATGGTATTAAAACCATCAACCTCATTGTCCGTCCCCTCCCTGCTTTACTCCACCCTCACCGCAGTCAATCGGATCAAGGAGCAGTACAAAGTGTCGGTACGGATCCCCCAGGACTCTGAGCGAAGCGGCCTGGTCCGGATCGAGGGAGATCCTAAAGGAGTCCAGCTGGCACGCAGAGAGCTCATCGAGATGGTCCAGAGAATGGTAAGACGGTTTAGCTTGGCTCATTTATTCATTCCCGTGGTCGCCAACCTACTCACACACGTACAAACTTTATTTCCCGGTTCCAGGAAAACGAGCGCACCAAAGACCTGATCGTGGAGCAGAAGTTCCATCGGACAATCATCGGCCAGAAGGGAGAAAAGATCAAAGAAGTTCGAGACAAGTTCCCCGAGGTGAGCGCTCCCCTCGACCCTTACCGCGCTTTATCTCGCCTGGTCATCATTGGGAATTTGTTTTGATCCATTTTTAATTTAATTCAACCGAGTGTTATCTCATCTACTTCCAGGTCATTATCAATTTCCCCGACCCGGCACAGAAAAGTGACATTGTCCAGCTGAGAGGGCCGAAGAACGAGGTGGAGAAATGCGCCAAGTTCCTCCAGAAAATCATCGCTGACCTGGTACAACCCTCTGTTATCTCTGTCTTAGCCTCTTAGATCTCTCTTCATCTCTCTGCACTTGACTTCACAGCAGCTGTCTTTCTTTCGTAGATTGAGAACAGCTTCTCGCTCTCCGTACCCATCTTCAAGCAGTTTCACAAAAACATAATTGGCAAAGGCGGCGCCAACATCAAAAAGGTGAAACTTTGAATCACGTGAAGATTTGAGCTATGTCGTTCTTAGATACAGCGGCCAGAGCATATGTTACAGTGTTGTAAGGCACAAAACGACAGATGTTGTCAATGCCACCAGATCCGTGAGGAGACCAACACTAAGATCGACCTGCCGACAGAGAATAGTAACTCCGAGATGATCGTCATCACGGGCAAGAAGAGCAACTGTGAGGCGGCCAGAGATCGAATCCTCGCCATCCAGAGAGAACTGGTGAGAGATGTCACGCTGTTACTGTTCAAACAGTAGATGCTTTTCCCTAGTATTTCCTTTGCATCCTTTGTATTTTTCCTTTGCTTAATGGAATAAGTTTGATTCCAATTTAACCGCCACATTCATTTAGATTCATTTAAGTAGAGTTAAAGTTTAGAGTCTGAGTATTTGTTGTAATATTCCTTTATATATCTAGAAGAGACAAGGCAGAGGACAAAATGCCACAAAAATGGCCGTCTCTCATTATCTCCCTTTCTTCTCTCATCGTCCCTCCAGGCCAACATTAAGGAGACAGAGGTCACCATCCCTGCCAAGCTGCACAACTCTCTGATCGGCTCTAAGGGCTGCCTCGTGCGCTCCATCATGGAGGATTGCGGTGGCGTCCACATCCATTTCCCCTCCGAGGGGTCCGGCTCGGACAAGGTCACCATCAGAGGGCCCGCTGGCGAGGTGGAGAAGGCCAAGAAACAGCTGTTGCAGCTGGCTGAGGAGAAGGTGGGTGGAAGCGGGGAAAGAAATTGCAGTTTGCAGTGAATGAATGAACAGAAGAGGGAACAGAGAAGTGAGTGTCTGACATCCCTCTCCTGTCCTCTGTCCTCTGCAGCAAGTCAACAACTTCACAGCTGAGCTCCAGGCCAAACCAGAGTATCATAAGTTCCTGATTGGCCGTGGCGGGGCCAATATTCGCCGCGTGCGGGACAGGACCGGGGCTCGCATTATCTTCCCGTCGCCGGATGACACAGAACAGGAACTGATCACCATTGTAGGAAAGGAGGAAGCTGTCCGTCAGGCCCAGAAGGAGCTGGAAAGTCTTGTGAAAAACCTGGTAATTCCTGCATCATTCCTTGTTTTTAAATATGTAGTTTAGTCTTAGAGCTTTCTTCAATTAAAAAAAATCCCCTTGCTCTTCTTAAATACCCTCCACTTACCACATTCCTTTTGTCCTCAATCTCCAGGACGACGTAGTGGAGGACAGCATGGTCGTCGACATCCGCCACCACCGCCACTTCGTGTGTCGGAGAGGCCAGGTGCTGCGGGAGCTGGCGGAGGAGTACGGCGGAGTAGCTGTTAGCTTCCCTCGCACAGGAACCAACAGTCAGCGGGTCACTCTGAAGGGAGCCAAGGACTGCGTGGAGGCCGCCAAGAAACGCATCCAGGAGATCATCGAGGACCTGGTGAGAGACAGACGAGGAGTTAAACATTACAGACCGAAAATAATTTCATTGCATGTTTGTTTATGTTCTGGATATTGTGATTTTAATCACAAGCACAGAATTGTTTTTTCCTTTTTTTAGAGAAAAGGCATATTAAGGTCATTGTTGGTAAAAACAAATAATTACAGAACTGTGGGCACGGTGTAATATTGGGAATAAGGAAACTTAAACTAAGAGATTAAAGTGGTAATTTAGTTTAGATTTAATATTATAAATTCAAGAGAAAAAACTCAAAGGATTCTGAGATTAATTACATAAATTTACCAGGAAGAAACTCAGACTTTTTTTTTTCATTTGCAGAGAAAATATGCTATTCTCAGAGATTAAAGCTGTAAATTTACGAGAAAAAATGACTTTTTCAACATTACAGTGAAACTTTCACAAGGAAAAAAATCTTGGATATTCTCATTGATAAAAAGTGAGAAATTCTCACCGTATTATAATCATCCAGACTTTAAAGAGGCCTTGCTGTGAATTGGGCTCGGTAATCTTTATTGTATTACTTAAAATATTTATAATGGCCCAAAAATGACAAGAGACAACTGTATGGATCAACATCGGCGTTCAGCTCAAAGCTCAATCAAAGGAGTTGAATGTAATTGCCATTAGAAGCTGCATTTTAAACATCAGGCAGCATCAAACATGTAACGCTCGATGATTTTGCATCCAGAAATGATGGAAGTGATCCTCCCGAACTCGTCATGATGTGTTTTCACCGTCAGTGCTGTTGCTACCCAGCTGTCTCCTCTCTTGCAGGAGTCCCAGGTGAGCGTGGAGGTGGCCATCCCTCAGCGCTACCACCGCGCCATCATGGGGCCCAAAGGCTGTCGCATCCAGCACATCACCAGGGAGCACGAGGTCCAAATCAAGTTCCCCGAGAGAGACGACAGCGCTGCAGGTCAGAAACAAAACAAACAGGAGAAGTGCAACTGCAGCTGTGATAACATCACAGTGTCACTTCATGGATGTATTTAAAGTTGTTACTATAAAGCTCATAATAATCGTATGATAATTGACTCCAGTGTGGCAGTTAGTGTTTACATCTGTGTTAAATTCAGCAGGCCAGGAGGCTCCACCACAGGAAAACGGTGAGGTCAGCCCAGACGCAGAGTTCGTCCCCCGCAAGTGTGACATCATCACCATCTCCGGGCGCGCAGAGAAATGTGAACTGGCTAAAGCCGCCCTGCTGGTAGGCACCACTTCACTTCTGCTTTTTTTTCCTCTCCATCATCCGTTTCCTCAATAACAACCCAACTTCCTCCTTCAGGCGTTGGTGCCCATAACTGAG
Organism: Diplodus puntazzo; assembly: GCA_963678695.2. Taxonomy (NCBI): domain Eukaryota; kingdom Metazoa; phylum Chordata; class Actinopteri; order Spariformes; family Sparidae; genus Diplodus; species Diplodus puntazzo. Next base: position 5,150,284 of record OZ023170.1, on the reverse strand, counting down.
GACGTCGAAGTCTCTTATGAGCTTCATCGCTACATCATTGGCCAGAAGGGCAGCGGGATCAGGAAGATGATGGAGGAGTACGAGGTTAGCTTACGCTCTCTTCTGCCATCTACTGGCTGAGAGATTTATCATTTAATTTGTTAAATGATAAAAAAAAAGTGGTTAATTGATTGTTTGATTGTGTGGTTTCTCAGGTAAACATTTGGGTGCCGCAGCCAGAGAAGCAGCTGGATGTGATCAAGGTGACGGGCCTGGTGGCCAACGTGGAGCGAGCCAAGCTGGGTCTGCTGGAGAGGGTGAAAGAGCTGCAGGCCGAGCAGGAGGACAGGGTAAACACAGATGGATTTTCTCCTAAACTACAAACAACACATATGATAATTCTCATTAGATAGGTCATTTGGAATGAGATATTTAAGCCTCTGGTGCCCGGTCTCCTTTTCAGGCCCTGCGCAGTTTCAAGGTAACCATGTCTGTAGATCCAAAGTTTCATCCCAAGATCATCGGCCGCAAGGGAGCCGTCATCTCTCAGATCAGGAAAGACCACGACGTCAGCATCCAGTTCCCCGACAAAGGAGACGAGCAGCAGGTGTGTGTTGTTTCTGTATTTTGAGATCATGATTCCATAAAACATTTTCCCTTGAAATATCTCTTTTGATGGTATTCCCTCTTCTACAAACGACTTTTATGTTCTCCTCAGGACCTGATCGTCATCTCGGGGTACGAGCGTAACGTGGAGGAGGCGCGTCAGGCCATCCAGCAGCTGGTGGCCGAGTTGCAGGAGATGGTGAGCCAGGAAGTTCACCTGGACCCGAGGACCCACGCTCGCATCATCGGAGCCCGCGGCAAAGCCATACGCAAGCTGATGGAGGAGTTCAAGGTCGGGAGACTCCCTGTGCGTGCCTAACTGTAGGTCCTGTAGGTTTGCGCTATTTCAACCTCTTGTTCTTGTGTTCAGGTGGATATTAGGTTCCCTCAGCCAGGCTCCGATGAGCCAGATAAAGTGACGGTGATGGGCCTTCCAGAGACTGTCGACAACGCCATCGACCACCTGCTGAACCTGGAGGAGGAATATGTGAGTTCACAATGTTGCAGCAGTCGCACACATTTACAAGTCAGTGCTGTGTCCTGGTACTGAAAGCTGATTCGCTTGAGTGTCTTAGAAAAACTTTATAGTTCGTGACAGAAAGAATAAGAACAATTAGGCGACGTACAGAGAGTTAATTGGATTGTTTGAAGAACAGTTTCTTTCTCCTCTCTCCGTCTCTCTCAGATGCTCAGCGTGACGGAGACAGAGACCTTGGCAGCGTACATGAAGCCTCCATCTCGCTATGGAGGGGGAGGCGGAGCGGGAGGATTCGACGACGGCAACGGGGGTCCAGCTAAGGGCTTCGTGGTGCGGGACGCCCCCTGGAACGCAGCAGGGAACAAGGTTGGACATGCTTATATTTTACCTTTGACTTACCCTGACGTATCAGGCACAGTGGTCCAAGGTCAATATATTACTAGATTTATCTTACTAAATCAGAATCAGTTCGAGAACAGGCGATCCAGACAGGTTAGAGAAGAAGTTTTAAATGTTTCAGAGAGACGGACTTCATGTTTTGTAGATTGAGTGTCTTGACTTTAATCCTTGTTGCCATATTTTCTTATTTTTCAAAAATGTCAAACATTTGCTGGTTCCAGCTTCTTTAATGATAGTAAATGAAGAGTCTTTGGGTTTTTGACTGTTGGTTGGACAAAAGAAGCAATTTGAAGACCATGCTTTGGGCTCAGGGAAATTCACAATTCACAGTTTTTTGTCATTTAATAGGAAGTAATCGGCATATTAATCGATAATGAAAATAATCATTAGTTGTAGAGTCTGTTCTGCTCCTGTTTGCCCTGTTAAACCTTAGTTCCTGCATTATACTGTTCACACAAACCCAACACTTTCAAATTAATCATACAGACTTTCATTGGACATAATCTTTTAATTTCTGGACGATGCTTTTATTTTGAAATATTTGCAGAGGCCTGATGCGAACAGTTCAGTGAGTTGCACAGTTGAATCACTGTACTTCAGTTGTATCTACTGCCATCTTGTGGCACTTCGACTACATACATTTTAGGGGGGAGGTTAACATGTACAGCCTCAATACTTTCTCCCAGACTTTATTTGGGACCGTTCTTAATTTGTCTGCATCAACCCTGCCCTCTGCCAGCTTTTATATGAGGATTATTTCAGTGTATCAAACATTCTGTATCTGTTTGTTCCAGGCTCCTGACATGAGCAGTGCAGAGGATTTCCCCACGTTCGGGACCGGCGTGGCCCTGAAGCAGACGTCCGTCTGGGGTCCCAAGAAGTTCTGAAGCTGCTCATCTGAGGGAAAGAAAAAAGAAATAAAAAAAAAACTTCTGTAAAGTAGACGACGAGAGAGGAAATCTCTTGTCAAATTGCTGCTCGCCTTCCTCCCTCCTCCTCTTCTCGTTAGTGACTTCCCCTTCGTCTCTCTTTCTCTGTAAACCCCCTCGTACCGTCCTCCCACAACCAGCTCCAACGAATTCTGGGAGAACTATCCCTTTCTTTTTTTCCCCCCTCATCTGTCTTTCTTCTTAGTACCTCCACCTCCTCGTCCTCCTCGTCCTCCTTCCCCTTCCCACTGAGAGAGGGAAAAAAACATTGAGCGCTCTCTTCATGCTGTCCCGCTCTGCCTCTCGGTTGCACCAACCCCTGCCGGTCATGCTGAAACATTTCAAAAACTGTCCCCCATTTTTCCGCCTCTGACATCAGAAGCGTTTAAACTCTTCAAAGTCAGCTGAACGGGGGTGAAAGGAGCGGCGGGAAAGCAAGGCGCGTGTCCAAGTGAATTCAATCTTGGATTTTTAAGCTCATAAAATGAGGGGAGTTCGTAAAACACTGACATCTTTTAAGGTTGTTTTCCTGTGGTTTTTACAAGGAGGTTTTGTGTTGGCTCACCTTTTCCAGTCACTGATGTGGTGCAGCAGGTGAGGCAATGAGCTCTGTGTGCGTGTGTGTGTGTGCGTGCGTGCGTGCGTGTGTGTGTGTGGGTGTTCAGGAGAGGTTTTATTTCACCCACAACTGTTTGTACATCCCCATTTTATTTATGTCGGTGCTGGGAGCAAAAAAACAGCTGCTGTAGTCGACTTTTTCTTTTCCCTGTTTGAATTTCAAAGATGTGGAAGCTCTGCGCCGATCGTTTGTAATGAATGGCGTTTTTTTGTCACAACTGTTTTATTTATTCGAAAACAAAAAAAAGGAGCCATTTTATTTGAAACTACTGTGATTATGCGTTTTTTTTTTTGTTTTGTTGTTGTTTTTTTTTATAAAAGCACCCACTGTAGCTTGATGCTTACAACCTTCTGTTTAGGAGTGAATGCTGCTGTACGTCAGGGTTCTAGCACATGTTAACAGTTGTTATGTGTAAGTGTACAAAGAACTTTCGCTATTTTTTTAAACTGTGTGGGATTTTTTTCGTTGTTGGTTTCTGGCATATTTGGAAGACTGTATGTATGTATGTATGTATGTATGTATGTATGTATGTATGCGTGTGCGTGTGGAAGTTATGATGTATATTTGAATGAAGCTGAACCAAACTTTTACATCGTCTCTGTCCCTGTGTCTCTCTTCTCAGAGCTCTTTTTTTTTTTTCGAGGTTTTTACCCTCTCGGCTTGTCAGTAACACTGGATTTTTACTGTCAACACGCACAAAGCGCTGCTTAAAATCTGCCCCCCCCCTTTTGCAAAACTAGCTCAGTATCCTCAGCTGCTTTGTACAAGTGCTTCAAGTGTATTTTGTGATATTTCTTAGCGAAAGCCTTCATTGCCCTGCGTTCATTTTATCCAGTTCTGAGACTTAAAGCGACACACGTCCTGAACCAATTGACCCAGATTTCAGTCAGTTTAATCAAAAGTTTCCTGATGTCGGAAGTGTTAATAGAAAAGTCAAAGAGTTTGAAAAAAAAAACAAACGCTTATTTGCTTTCTTTATTAAAGTTAAGAGAAGATTGTTATCACTTCAAATTCTGCGTGATTGGCAGAGAGCCGGGAGCTGGTGAGCTTAGCTTAGCATCAAACTGGAAAATACGCCTGTGCCTCTGAAAATAACAAGTCATGTCACCTGTGGTATTAGGAGAAGTTATGTGCTGGTGCTATTTCGTCTAAGGCAGCTGGGCACAAGAGTTAACACCTCCCTAAAAACACTTATAGTCATGTTTGCCAGGGATCAACCGATTTATCAGCCTGGACTGGATGCGATAGAAAGCATTCTTTCCGATTATGGAATCCTCCTGTTTTTTTTTTTTTAAAGAACAATCTTTGCCTCTATAATCTATTGGAGTGGAAGTATAAAGTAGCATCAGCTCCAAATATAGTGTTTTTTTCAGTCTCCTTGATGACTCGTAAAGATGTGATAGGACGTTCTTATTTGTGTGCTTTAGGAACAGGAAGTATATTTGAACTTTTCGCCGTTTCCCAGCCTTGTACTTGACCTCAGCACTGTGTGTGTGACTCTGCAATTCAGTCTCTGCAGTGCTGGATATTCAGAACTGCATTTTCTTTAAACGGCATTCAAGTGGTGCGTTGTATTTCTAAAATGTACATTTTGGATCGCACAGATGCCTAGAGTCTGCCTAGAGTGATATAATGTTTGTAGGGAGCAAAACCACCGTTTGATGCTCCACATCTCCACAAGTCTGCCCGGCTCTGCATCCTCTATTCTTTGCTGGACACGCTGTGTGTGAAGTCTCCTGCACAGCCTGGGGCAGCTGGAAGATTTCCTCTTCTTTCAGCTGCGCCAGGATTGGATCTGAAATGTTATTTCGCCTCGGGCGCACACTGTATCCTTCTGAGCAGACAACAGATGTCTGCGAGATAATGAAAATATACAACACACTGCTGGAAAACAGGCACAAGCAATATGTTGGCTTTTCTTCTACATTAAAGGTCCGGTGTGTCAGACGTAGGGGGATTTATTAGCACAAATGGAATATGACAATCAAAATAATGATGAATTATTATTCGAATTATGTCTTTATTAGTGTGTTATCACTGAGCAACTTATAGACTGCTGAGGGGCTAATGGGGATACCCGTTTCCTGTCGTTTCCAGTCAAGATGCTAAGCTAAGCTAGCTATGTAACTCCACAACCGTGATCTCATCGACATCAGATTGATACTGACAAAGAAAGCGAATAAGCATGTTTCTCAAAATCTATTTTGCCAGGACCAGGAAGAGCCCGGGACCAGAATAACATAAGCAGACGATAAAATAAAAATAAAAAAACATTAAATTAAACTGAGGGTCCAATTTAAAAGTCGAACTGGTGCAGAAATGAGTCTTTTAAGCTGACGATACATTAGGAAACAAAACTGACTATGCAACCCAACAGGATCATACAGCAGATTACTGTCTGTCAGCGGGAATTATATAGTTATACTATCATCACGTTTTTTGGGACAGTCAACTGGTCATTTTTTAGTTGTTTTAACTCTTTGCTGAGTCTCTGCATTTTTAAATCTTTTTATGTGTGTCTGTTCTTCAGTGGCTGGACGAAGCTGCTCCCGCGAAGCAGCCGCCATTTCTGTAAAATGTCATGAAAAAACCCACTATTGGCCTTAATGAGTAATTAAGTCTACAGCATTTTGGAAAAAGGTGTGACTGAGTAAGAATGCGACACTGCAATAACATGTCAGTGACCAGACTTTTTTTTTTTCTTTTCCTACTCTAAATAAAATTTGAACGAAAAAAGGAACCACGAGCGACAGATTTTTTATTTTTTTTTTGTCTTTCCTTCATCTTTTTGTTAGCAAAAAACCCCACATGAACCATCCGTCTGTGCATACTGTCTGTCAGTTTATTTTTATTTTTTATAAATCAGGAAGATATGATTTGTTATGTAACAGCCTGTACAATGCAACATACAGAAAACAAAACAACAAAAAAAGAAAACAATACAAATGAAATTGTACAAAGCAGCACAGGGCCATAAATAACCCATATAATAATAATATTTTTCACATTTTTGAAGTTTTTCCTTTGCCAAACCCCGGAGATCCTCCGTCAGTCAGATCACAGCTGCTCTTAGAAGGTGACTGAGCTTCTTTAATTATAGATTTTTTTGAGTTTGACTCATTAAACTGTGCCTTTTGAAAAAAAAATGTCGGGGTCTCACGTTCTTTAGCGGGTTTTTATCAAATTGGCAACAGGATTGAGAAAAACAAAAGATACGCTTTGGAAAGCTGTTCACATACAATCAACCATCAGGCTCGGGATGCTTTTGATCAAATAAAACCTTCGTATAAACATTTGACAAATGGACATCAATGATGTAAGTTGGAAGTAAAATAAAAAGACCCCTAATTAAATGACATTCACGTGTAAACGCCAGCGCAGGTGTCGGGGATACAGGTGACCTGTCCTCCTGCTGACCCTGACGCTCCTCGCTGTTGGCTCCGGCGAGGTAAACAGTCAGACGTGACGGAGGGATGGATCAGAGTGGAGGCGCGAGCGGATCTAAAGTAAACAGTGCGGGGAAGTGACGCCAGAAATCCCTTCAACCTTTTGGCTTCAGTCAATTGAACCGCGTTTAAAGGGGCAGTTCACACCAAAATCAAAACCTCATATTTTTCTTCTTGCCTGAAGAGCTTTTTTTGTATGTCCTGATTGCTTTTGCTGTGAATTTGCTGAGTTTAAGAGATTTCTGCCTTCTCTATATGTCAATGGAATGCGATGGCACAGGGGCTTGTGGCGCTCAAAGCCCCCCCCCCAAAAAAACAGTAAGACAATTACTCAAGACAATCAACAGACCTGATTACGAACAGTTTCGCGTGTGAGGCATGAGGTGATCAGCCTAGCTCAGCATAAATAATTTTTGCGTATCAACCCATTGAAGGAAGTGTGCAATTACTCACAGATGAGATGCTCCCTTACTACGCAGAAAATATGTCCTACATGAAACTGCTCGCAACAAGGTCTGTGGAACAACTCGGTCATGATTTCTGAGATGTATGTTTTTGGCACTTTGAGCTACAAGCCGGGTGAAGTCCAGTTCCATCATATTTGAGAGGAGGCAGACGGGTCCCAAACCCGGCCACTCAAACAGCAAAGCAAACACATGGATGAACTGCACTACAGGTGAGAGGAAAAATCTTTTTTTTTTTTTTTTTACTTTGCAGTGAACTGTCCCTTTAGCAACAGGCTTTGTTTCAGAGAGTTTGCTAAGACCAGAAGATAGTCTTTGATAGTTGAATTAATCTTCTCATCTAAATCTTTCAAACATTTCCTTTTCCTCCTTTTCCTGTATGACAACCTCTCCAGTCTAGAAGTAAATATCGATATTTTTTAAATATCTCGTGATGGAGCCTCTTGGTCGTAAACGCACGAGCTGCACAGCCGGAGAATAATTTGCCGCTCGTTACCACAATACACAATTTCTTAGCTTCCCAAACAGGTGCAGGTGGTTTGTTTTCAGGTCCATATTTCTGTCGCACCTTCCAGTTTCCTTCATGATATAACGCCTGGATGTGTTTCTCCATGTGACATGACCAGTCAGAAGTGATGCCGGGCCAGAACAGAAATGCAAAAAAAGACTGCTAATGTGGAGACACGAAGAGGACAGCAACATACAGTACATGTGTAAACATTTTTTTCTTCCTCCAGTTTTAAAATCCCCCTCCCCCCCCCTCTAAAGAAGTCACAATCACAAGACACTCTCGGGTTCATTCTCAGATTCAAGTGTCTTTTTTTTCATACTTTTTTGAAAACATTGTCACTCTTTTTCTTTTTTTTTTCTTTTTTCTATTTTGACCCACATTTCAGTCTCTTCAGGTGACGGTCCGTTAACGTGCAGGTTGGCAGGGGACAGCTCCTCCCGAAATAAAACGCTGATCGGAGCAGAGACGACTGAGTGTTAAAATAAGTGCCGAAAAGTAAAGAGAGAAGAAAAAAAATAGCTGTTCGTGTTTGTGGAAGAATGAGAACAAAAAATGTGGCAAGAAACAACTAACTGCAGCGAATGAACTAACGCGTCGATGAGAAGTTAGTTTTAAAAATCGCCTACGAGTGTCCGAAACATAAAGTGCAGGCAGTGTCTGTTCTTCTTTGAAACCGCCGTAGCCCCCGGCCATTAAAAGAGTCCAAGAGCAAACAACCGAAAAAAGAAACAAAAACTAATCAATAATGCTGAATTGTCAACAATCCACAGTAGCTGGATTCCAGAGGAGTCTCTCGCTCAAGGCAGGGGTTGGATTTGGTTGTCAGTTTATTAAAAGTACGAGGAGCGCCGCGCGGACCCTCCCCCCACTTCCACCCGAATGCCTCCGCCGGTCGCTCCCTTCACTCGACCCGGATGAGCAGTCCGTAGAGGAGCGTGCCGCCCTGCTCCTTGGTGATCCACTCGATCTCTGAGTTGCTGAAGCGCGGGTCGAGGGGCTCGCTGTGGCCGAGCGTCTGGGGTCCCACTTTGTAGGAGCCGGGACGCACGCACACTTGGAATCCCACCTGAGCCTGGTGGCAGCGGTGCGAGCGGGGGTCCTGAAATCTGCAGGAAGAGAAGAACCATGAGTGAGCGCTCTTTCTCCTCACCTCCTGTTCACTCGTCACTAAAAGACTGTCCGATAAATGTATAAATGCTGTTCTGAACCAGGGGGGGACTCACTGCACTTTAGGGGCAAAGATCTCCATGCCGGAGTAGCGCATAGTGGGGGAGAGCCGCACTCTGGGAACCTCCCTGCCCGGGGCGCTGTTCTCCTCTGGCTCGCTGTAGCCGTTAGGGCCCTCCGCCTTCACCGGGGACACCGAGAAGATGGACGACGTCCCTGCAGCAATAAAATGACAATGTTGCAGTTCGGGCGTTTGACTGATGCTCTTGCTTTAAGAAGCTACCCATCACTGGTTTTGCGCAAGAAATATAATTCACAGACTATGTTCATAAAACACTAACTGATATTTCTGAAGAGCCTTCTCTGACCTCAGTTGGCGCAGCGTGTGTGTGTCTGTGTGAAAAGTCATGTTCCTACCAGGCAGCAGCTGGCTGTGGTCCAGCGTGCGTCGCAGGGCTCCTACACTGGTGCCGTGGTACGCGATGTGCCACTTCTTCAGTGCATTAGAAACCTCACAGTGGGGCTTGATCCTGCAAAAAGATGAGACACCCACTTACAGTCACACATTTTTGGACCACACATTTGTAAGAATAAATGAATTTGCTTCACATATAAGCAAGTTAACACTAAAGTAACTTCTACAACCGTGATTTACACAGCTGACTGTATTTACATTATATCATCTATGATTTTCTGGTAATTTCTTCCTGAGGACCATGGTGAAATTACAGGACTATACAGTCTTTTTAATAAACTTTAAATAAATTTGTTCAACACGTCATAGACAGAGTCCTCATCCTCTTACCTAAGGGCGAAGCGACACCACCCGAAGGGCAGGGCGTAGTCCCGGGGCGGCTCTCCTCTCTTGTAATACGCCTCGTCACCCCGGAGCTTGTGGCAGGACTCACAGTAGCACAGGTTGTACTTGGCGTCTTCGTTAAAATAGCCATCTTACAGACGGAGGAGAAGACAAACATCAGGACTGTTAAATGATTTTAGATCCGAGTCAGAGATCGCAGTGGGACGTCGGGTATAAACCTCACCTGGCAACGTGAGCAGGTCCTTGAAGCGGGAACACAGTGCCTGGTACTCACAGGTCTTGTTGGGGTTGACCTCTGGAGGGGGTGTCCAGCACACACTCTCTTTGATTCCTGTTAAAAAAAATAAATAAATAAAAAAACAGTCAGGACTTTAAACACTAGTCCCGTGCTCGCTGCTCTTTGAGTGTGGGGATCCTGCGCCAATTCTCCGCATCCTCCTCTGTGTGAACATCTCAGATGCGGTGAAATTCCACTGCAGCTCTGATGCACTTCCAGAGGTAGTATCAGAGGTAGTATCAGAGGTAGTATCAGAGGTAGTATCAGAGGCGCCCCAGAGGCAAACTGTACCTGTGTGAATGGATAAGCCGAGGGTGGAGCGAGGGTGTGTCGATCTGATTGTGTCTACAGTCTGATAACTACACAGATCCTTCACTCAGCAAATAAAGAGAAATGTCCCACAAAGCAACGTTACATGACCAAACAACAGTAATGTAGTAACTGGTAGTGTCTTTGGCAACTTAAATGAGGAAACAGACACAGTTTTTCTGCCTGAAAAACAGTCTCTGTCCCTGGCAAAAAACTTTAACTTTGTCTCCTTCACTGTTGTGTAGTTGTAGTTGCTGTCTTGAAAAAAAACAAACAAAAAAAAACTGTGACGGTCAGCCCTCCTGACCGAAACCTCCGTGAACTTTTCCCCCAAAACAGCCCCCCTCCTCGTGAGAGAGTCAGACAACTTCCTGTTTACTGATGGCAATTATTTATTATGTAATTTAGAACGAAAAACATACATGTTTAGATTAACAGGAGGACACCCTGGGGAGACAACTTGAAAATACACAGACGTCATCATCATGACGTGTACCGCCACGCATCTTTAGGATCCGCATGACACACTGGTGCGTCTTTACAAAGAGCTGCTCGGGTCTGTGTGAACACACGACGATGGAGAATTGGCGACCCGCCGCCGCAGCGGGTTAAACCTTAATGTGTGAAAAGGGCTACTGATATGAATCTAACTGAGAAGATAAACAAACCATCTGCTTCTTACCGTCAACCATGTCCGCCTTCTCCATGTCGCCCTGACAGCGGGTCTCACCACTCTCTCCTCCCACCGCTGGCACGTTGTTTGTTACTATAGTAACCTGCCATAACAACACAACAGTTACTAGCATGACTGAGACACAGGTTGTAGGTCGAAACTGAAACAATTAATATTTGACAGATAAATTGGCAGAAAAAAAAAAGACAACTCTTTCTTGATAATTGATAATGGTTTAAGTCATTTGTCAAGCAAAAATATCAAACATTTGATGTTTTCAAGGACTCAAACGTGAGATTTTTGGCTTTTCTCTGCTTTATTTTATTTTTAAATTGAACATTTCTGAGCTTTGAATTATAGGTCAAATACAACTGGTACTATGAAGATGTTATCGGGGGTTCTACAGATGTACGGTGACCCTAAAAATCTAAAGACAAAACAAACACGATGAAACGACCAAAAACATGATGAAGCTGATCTGAAACAGCTTACCAAGACCCTGACCTTTGACCTCTTTGTGGATGGTTGGAGTGATATTTGTACAACTCTCCAATATTGTGAAACAGGTTTTCTTATAGCTGAAGACTTAATTGACTTAATTGAAAAGTACCCTCTGACTGTGGGGGAGTATGTATGTGTGTCTGTACCTGTTCACATTGGCCGTAGAGGTCGATGAAGGGGTAGCAAGGCGAAGGAATGTCCTGCGCTGCCACGCCCTGGTCCATGCCATTGACATAGAGGTGGAGACAGCTGTTGGCATCCACCAGCAGACCCAACACCGTCCCCTCCGGACACGTGTCCAGATTAGGACCATAGTTCTCACATATCTGAGAAAAGCAGAGAAAGAAAATTTAGACAATGGTGAAAGAAGTAACAATGGAAGAAAGGAGAGCGGGAAGAGAGTGAAACAAAAATGAGAGGAGATCTATCATACAGCCGATGGGAACGCGCTCAGTTTGTCGTGTGGGACAGAAATCAGTTCCAGCTCCATCATGAACGACAGATTTTGTGTGTTTACCTTTAGGGAGTTGTGGAAGACGGAGTCTCTCTGCAGCAGCCAGGCGGAGCGTTTCAGGCAACACGCTGTGGACGGGAAGTTGAGCCGGTCGGGGGAGTGGCCTATCACACCTAACGACAGCGACGACGTCCATGATGGGTTCAGACGGTCGATCTGAAACTAGTTAAAGACAAGCTGTTAAGAGACCGGAACGGTCACAACCTAAACTTGTTGTAACTGGTTTATATTTCTGTTCTTAATTATCTGTGTCTTCCTTTGTGATTTTTTATTACGCTGGTGAATTTAGTTCAAAAACCAAAGGATTTCTTCTTCCTTTTTCTGCCTAATATCACCATTGTCTTACAACTACTCGCCACATGGACCACATGAGGAAATGTCACTGTGCAGTAAAGTTACCTGGAATAGCTGTTGGCGAGCCAGCGGCTGGGCGGTGACCAGCAGGCCCTGGTTGTAGCTGGACACTCTGGCTGCCGTCAAGTTCTGATTGGACAGCTGGATATTTTTGCCATGATTCTCCAAGAACGCCATGACGGTTGGAACCAACGTGCACGGCTCACTCTCGGCGCTCTGGAGGCGACAAGAGAAGACACAATGAGTTTCTGGCTATTTAACCTGTCGGCGCTCTCCTCTCTTAAGCTCCTCCTCCTCCTACCTCTCTGACGGGGCTGCTGTCGTCCTCTCCCTCGCTGCAGCTGTCTGAGGAGAGCGAGGGCGCCTTGACGCTCTCCATGTCCTCCAGCAACGATGAGCTGACGATGGACACAGCTGTTATCCGCCCGTACAGGTCCAGAACTGCATACACATTCTGGGAGGTGACAGAGAAAGGTGATGAATGGCAACGTGGGGCCAAACAGCTGCGTGCTGTATGTCTGAGTGAACCATTTTTCCATCTATTTTATGCTTCTGCTGCTTACTGTAGGCTTGCTTTTCGATCCTATGTTTACTTTTGCTAATTTTTGTGTATTATAGGACTTCTGTATTTGCTATAATACGTTTGGAGGTGAGATTCCGTTATAAGATTCTAAGGTTTTTTCTGAATCTCACCTCATCTGTTTCTGTTGCATTTCTGCTGCTTTGTTGAATGTGAAAATAAATGAATAAGAATAAACAAATCAATAAATCATTAAGTTAAAATACCTTTGCTACTGCAGTCGCTGCAGGTCCCATGTCTTCACCATCGATGAAGATGTGCATAGTGTCGTCGCTGCACCTCTTCACACCAACACGGTTCCCAACCTGAGAAACAATCCCATTCAGTGAAGATCAATCAATTAAAAACAATAATGGGATTCATTCTCTTCATTGAGAGTCAAACACCTACTGATAAAATTCATAAACTGTTACTAATCTAACTGTCTTTAATCGACTTTATGTAATGTCTAAAACCCACAGATTATCATATATTTACATTGAGATCATTAACCTAACCAGCTTTTCTGTGATAGTCTCCTGAGACAGAGAAAGAGATTCTTGGGGGTGTAAAAGACTTTGTTATGACTTCTAACTCGATGTAACTTCAATTTTTAACATCACGAAGCCATTGTAAATCTAACAGGTATCCATAAAGAGCTGCCAGAATCACACTGGGGTGATTTTCCTCACAGAGGGTGGAGGGGAGGTGCAGCTTACCGTCAGCCGGTCTAGTGAGCAGCAGTAGTTCTGGCGCTGCAGTACGCTGTTGCGACGGACTTCGGAGCCGCAGAGCAGCCAGGTGACCTTGGTGCGGAGCTGCGGGAGGGAGGGGGAGAGACCCGACAGCGGGCAGGACGGCAGCTCGGGGGGTGCCAGCGTGGTCAGGCCGATGTGCAGCGAACCGCACCACTGCTCATCCACTTCATCAATCCTCACCTGCAGAGGGCAGAGGCGGAGGGATCAGGAGGGAGACAAAACAAGCAGCAGCTGAAGGAGAGAAACGTAAACCATGCCATTTTTATTGAAGAAGAACATTTAAGAGGTTTTAATGTGCATATTATTTAAAAACTGCCGAGGTAGCATTTCCCTCAAGCCCACATTTACCTCAAACAACTCATCTGCTTTGAGTTCCTTCGCACTGAACACGATGCCGTGAGCATAACCTCCGACTCTGACAGCCTGGCAGCCGTCACCGAGCAGCACCACATTCTTACCGTGTTTACTGTGGAGACGATGGGCAACACCTGCTACTACAAACACACACACACAGAAGAAGAAAGATTTAAACAAAATCTTATGTTGGTTAAAACTAGAAAAAGGCTTAAGTAGGGACTCTGATGTGAACCTGGTGAGTGGATTGGGAAGCTCTTCTCAGTGATGTTGCTGGTGCAGAGGCTGTTATCCAGCGGGCCTGATGAGCTGGTGATGGACACCTGAACACACTGACCGTACAGATCGATCACAGCATACACCTCTGAGAGAGAAAGAGAGATGGACGGGGTCATCAAGTGAAAGAAGACACCTTACTGAAGCCAGTGTTGTTTCTGAGTCCCGATTCCACATTTCTAACAATATCTACCTGGTGGCAGACCAGAGCAGGCGACGCCTTGGTCCACACCGTTGATGTAATAGTGGAGGTCGCCACTGGCCGAGCGCATCATGCCAATCCGTGAGCCGGTGGTCAGGGAGTCCAGGTCACAACCGTAGTTGTTGCGCATCGTGTTGCCATCCTGCATGATGGCCGTTCCACTGCAGGGAAAAGGGGAGTATTCTGAATATTTGAGCTCAGCGTGTCAGTTTGGGATTTCAAAAATCTCAAAAATCATATGTAAATCAAAGGATAACAACAGAGTTGCCCCATGACCAAAACTTTAAATACAACACTTAACAACTCTTACAACTATTTAATTTTTTAAAAATTACTTAAAAAGAAGAAGGTTTATGATTATAAGAGGGGTTGTTTTTTTTTGAGTGTCTTGATTTTAGATGTGAAAGGTGAAAAAAAAGAATAAATACACCAATCATAAACACTAACAGTACAAAATAACAGCTACGTTCGTATTTTAGGAACCAAATACAGAAAAATATCCAGATATGTTGTGATACATCTTCATATTGGCACAGTTTCATTTTACCTGAGCATCCAGGTGTCATAGTCGATATCTGTCATCGTGTTGGGAAACTCCAGCTCGTCCGGCCTGATGGCCGTCACCCCTGGACACACAGGAAATACATATAATGTGTAAAATGCTGTAATAGATATAAATATAACGTAGGACAGAAAACACAAGCAGCCACAGTCGGGGAAAGGGGAAAGCTCACCTGCTTCTATTGAACCAGACCAGCGGTCCACCATCTTCTGAATAATAATTTCAAACAGCTCTCCATCTCGAAGGCACCTATGGGGAGGTGACAAACATCTCCATCAGTCTCAGAATACTGATACACTCAACATCATATAATATTATTGATTCATAACACTGTTGACAGCACACACAACCATCCCTTTTCTTCTGCTACTTTATTCACCTTTAAACAAGTCAAACTACTCATTATGTGTTTGTATCTTTATCTACTTGACCACATTACTAATAACAATGACTGCTGCTGATGCTTGTGTTTGGCTGTAACAGAAACATGCCTTGAATGTACTCTAATTACTCAGTGTAGTGCTGGATGCTGTCAGTCTGTTCCACAAGTTAGCTTTAATGAACAGGAAACTGAAACAGTATTTTTACCTTCTGTATTAGTATTTGGACTTTAGACTAAGGCACAGATGGCAGAACTGATTTCTGGCCGTTTATCACAGAAGGTCACCGTAAAACCTAAGATTTGCACCTTCTGTTCTGCTTTAGATGTAAATAAAACATAAATATAGTGTGACGTGTTGCTTACAAAGTGCTAACTGTTTGGAAGAAAGCTTTTTTAACAATAACTGTGATCCATAGAAGATATGATTATCATGATATTTGTTTCATTACCTGTTGGAAATGACAATAGCGTCGTTGAACTCGCTGCGGCAGTTCTGGCGCAGGGCGGTGCGCCCTCCGTTGGTGATGACGGCGTTGGTGCCGTGTAGGTGGTGGAAACGCAGGTCGTTGGTCGTGCTGGCCCCGCCTACTGAGCAGGGGCTCCCAGGAGACATGGCTGTGGGGCCCTCTGAGCTGTCCTCTGGGAGAGGGGGGAGGTCCACTGATGAAAGGAGAGGCAGAAGAGGAGACATAGATAGAAGTTATTTTAGCATCCTTACAAAAAGAAATGTAGCCCCGTTTCTCTTCCTCCCTCTCTTTACCCATATCGTCCATGATGGTGGCCTGAGCAGCCTGTCCGTAGAGGTCGACCACGGCATAGACACTCGGAGGGACGTTCCAGGCTGCCGGACCCTGAGCCACACCGTTTACAAAGAAGTGGAGGCTGCCGTCTTCTTTCCGAACTACACCTACTGTGTCACCTGCCTGCAAGACAAGATAAAGGATTTCTAACCAGAAAAAAACTGCCATGGAAACATTCAGAAGCATTATGGAAGATGAGTAAGCAGAAAGGTCGACTGCGAGCTGTGAAATCAGCAAAATGTCACTCACCTTGAGCCGGTCGAGATTGTGTCCGTACTCGTCCAGGATTGTTGTTCCGTTGTGCATTACGCCATTCCCCGTCATCATCCACGTCCCTGTAAAATATAATAAAAATATATACATATATATCTAGCACTAATAACACCTCCACATCAGTTAAAGTTTATCAGGTATCTCAGTTTTGTCTTTTACCTGAGCGCAGGTTGGTCATGGTGGAGGGCAGCTGCAGGTATGCAGGATTGTGCGTTGTGACACCGATTTCAATGGAGCCCGCCCATTTGTCCACCATTTTGTCGATGCGAACCTGAAACACCTCATTGGAGCGCAGCGGCCGGCTGCTCAGCACTACGCCGTGGTTAAAGTCATCAGTCGCACTGTGGAAACAGTGTTTTCAACTTCAGTAACTTTTTATTGTTTAATGTGCCTGAAGACTATTTCTCTACACCCTTCACTGCAAACTTTGCCATTTTTCACACTTATGGAAAACACTAAAACATCTGAATTAGACCATATGACTTTAAAGCTGTGTATTTTCAAAGCATTTAAGTATTTGTAAGTTAGGTAGTTGGACTCACTGTGGCCGCAGTGCCGTCCTGCCGTCACTGATGATGGCGGCTTTCTGGCCACAGTTGGTGTGGAAGAGCAGCCGGTCAGGCCCCTCTGCGTCCGGTGTGAGGGAGAGAGATGGCCTGGGCCGGCCGACATCCGGCGATAGAGCCCTCATGATTGCGTTGTTGCGTCTGAGGCGGTCGCTGTGGTTGTGGTTGTGGACTATGGTGACTTTGACAGCCATGCCATAGAGGTCAACCACTCCATAGACCACACCGGGGGTCTGGGCTGCCGCAACACCTGGGGAAAGACACCATATGGATGGAAGTGAAAACCGAGGTGCTTTAACATTCCCAGTTACAGTAGTACAGCAGCTTCAGAAAGGACATTAAAATGTGACTAAAGATGTAACAACAGTCTTTGTTTGTGGTAAATAATTAATACATTTCTGCTACTTTCCAATACAGCAGATATTTTTTTATTTAAAGTATCATGGGATCAAAGAATAACAAAAGACAAAAAAGGGGAAAAAAACAAAAGTCTAAAGTTTCTGACTCCTTCTTCTCGCTTCTTAAAACTGAGTAATTTCTAGTTTCTTCACTCCTCTATGACAGTAAACTAAATACCTTTGGATTGTGGACAAAACAAGACATTTATGGACGTCATCTTGGTGTTTGGGAAACACTGACTGAAATTTTACAGGCATTACCATTACCCCTTATGACGTGTCTCACCTTGGTCGATGCCGTTGATGTAGAAATGGAGCGCCCCGCTGGCTTTGCGCATCAACCCTATGTGATCTCCCTCCTAACCGTGGATGACAGGAGTTGATCGAGTTCATAAAAACAGACACGTGCACAGAAGCTGGCAGAGTGAAGTGTGTGTGTGTGTGTGTGTGTGTGTGTGTGTGGTCACAAACCTGAAGTTCATCAAGGCTGAATTCACAGTATTCCCTACGGGTTCCTTTCCCGTTGGTCAGTATCCCACAGCCACTCATCATGATTGTACCTGACAGAAACATCCAGAATGATGTCATTAACACTGACCAACTCTTGTTTTGTTCAGTACAGATTCTAATCGTTGTGCGAGTGTGTGTGTGTTTGTGTTACCTGAGCGCAGATTGGTCATAGTTGCAGGATAGTCCAGGTTGTTTGGATTGTGTGTGGTGACACCGATCTCTATTGAGCCTGACCACTTATCCACTAGCTTATCAATACGGATCTGAAAGTATAAACAGAAATGCATTTAAACTTTACTGATACTAACAATATTTCTTGGATTATTGCTCAACTACTATGAAGAGATCTTTCTCTTTTCTGCCTCAAGTGATTAAACTCACGAGACCTCCAGACATGAAGAGCACTAATCTATGATTCTTTGTCTTTGCCTGCTTGGCCCTCTTACTGACATCTTCCTAGTAACACCCCTCAAATATTCATTCTTTGCAGTTATCTTCTAAAAGTTTGTAAACGGCTGTAAAACTGTTAGTTGAAGGGATGAAATTTTTGATAGTGAGTTAAACATTTAAGTTACTGATCAAGCAAAAAAGCTGAATATTTTTTCTGGTTCAACCTTTTCTATGTTTCTAAGTCTTTAGAAATTAGACATCTTTGGTGTTGATGTTTAAGTTGACAATGTCCCCTCAGGCTCTTGGAACTCTTGATGGGACTTTTCTCGAGTGCAGTCAATAAAAATTAATTAATCATTATTGAATACATTTTTTAGAAGCACATCATTTGCTGCTCTACTTCTGAGTGATCTCAACTATATAATTCATGAGATACGCTGTGATTTATTTTGTCTCAGTACCGCCCAGCTTGTTCTGGTGTTGTTCTGATACTGATACCAGTATCAAAAATGCTTCTGATACTGACTAAAATGCTCGACTGTGAATTGTTGGTTAGAGTCCGACCAATAATCGGTTTTATTGACCAGCTATTGCCTATCACAGATTTATTGAATCGGTGTATATTTTGCCCTGATATGAAAACTTTTTTGGGAGGGTGTCATGATGCACAAAAAGATGCTTAGGATAAATCAGAATTATAAAATACCCAGTGAAGTTTACTGTTTCAGTGCACTGATATCGTTCTGCAG
Organism: Diplodus puntazzo; assembly: GCA_963678695.2. NCBI lineage: Eukaryota > Metazoa > Chordata > Actinopteri > Spariformes > Sparidae > Diplodus > Diplodus puntazzo. The sequence goes on along the minus strand of OZ023170.1, from coordinate 5,131,459 downwards.
AGCAAAGTGTGTGATTTAACTGTGAAATATCCCGCCTCTGTTTAATATCCTTCACACCAGAAAAGCTGCATTGATTAATCAACCAAATAATTTACCAATAATCAAAATTCAGACAAAAATGTCAAACATTTGCTTGTTCCAGCTTCCTAAATGCGAGGATTTGTTGCAGTAAATGAAGAGTCTTTGGATTTTGGACTGTTGGTTGGACAAAAGAAGCAGTCTGAAGACTTTGGGCTCTAAGAAAATCATGATTAACATTTCTTTCAATTTTTTTTCTGGACTAAACAATTAATCGATTATCGAAAATAATTGTTAGTAGCAGCCCTAGTCCAAAGTGTTTGATAACCACATCTGAGGGATCACTTGATTGATTGATGTTGAAATGTTTTTAGCGTGGTAATAATGATATCGGAAAGGAAAAATGGTATCAGTACGTCTTTAGCCAGTTAGCTGATGCTCTATTATTCATGTACGAACAAACATCCCAGCACTGACTTCTGTGATTGTACCTCAAACATCTCGTTATGTCGGAGCGGCCGGTTGGTCATCACCACGCCGTTGTTGAACTCGTCCAGCGGTCTCCTTCGCTCCGCCGTCTTGTTGTTGTTGCTCAGTTTGATCAGTGTGCCGCATTTCTCGTGGAAGAGCAGCGCGTCGTTGGTGGTCATCCCCCCCGTCACAACCCCCTGTCCAACCCCTCCGTTCCCAGCGGGAGTGTTAATATTTCCACCTTCTCCAGCACTGCCAGTTCCTCCACCTCCTGTTGTCCCTGTGCCACTGTCACTGCTGACAGTACTTCCTCCAGTGCTGCTGCTCCCCCTGTCATTTCTGGAAGAAGAGTCAGTTCCTGTATTTCCTCCCCCGCCACTGCCGCCGCTGCCGCCGCCTCCTCCTGCTCCTCCTCCACCTCCGCCATCTTCCCCTCCGCCCTCATCCTCAGAGCGATAAAAAGAAACTATTGCGTTGTTGAACACATCAAAGAGCTGGTGCTCTGTGAGAACTTCAGAGAGAGAGAGAAAGATGTCAGTTCTTGTCATGTTGCACGATGTCCATCAATTGATCTGAGGGGGATTTTCTTACCTGTGTCCGGCTCTAGGTTGTTGGGGAACTTGTCTGGTCTGCTATGACTGCAGCTAAGCTCAGGCACTGATAGGGGGAAGAGTGACAGATACAACAGGTCAGGACAACAAATAGAATACAGCTTGAAATAAACAGGGTTCCCACACTTTACTTAAACTTTAAATTCAAGGACATAAATGCCCGAATCCCTCAAATTCAAAGACCCCACATGGCATAGACTGAGACAGTGATCAAGGCTAATTACATTGATTCCTCACCTTCGTCTCCATTCATCATTCCATTCATTGCTGCCACATTCATCAGTGCCGTGATCCCCGCATCCTCTCGAACCCCGCACACTACCACCACCTCTTCCTCCTCCTCCTCCTCCTCCTCCTCCTCCAACTCTTCCTCCTGCTCTATTGTCTCTTTTTCCGCGGAGAGCGGCGGCGGCTCACAACTCACCACAGTCACTTGAGTGCACTTGCCGTACAGATCCACCACCGCCCAGAGCTTAGGCGGCAAGCCGCTTGCGGCCGCACCGCAGTCCTGCCCGTTGACCCAGAGGTGGAGCTCCCCGCGGGAGCTGCGCTGAATCCCCACCCGGTCACCCTCCGCCAGCTGGTCGAGGTCACGACCGTATTCCTCAAGAACGGAGCGGCCGTCGCGTAGCACCGAGCAGCCCGAGACGATCCAGGAGCCGCCTTTAAGGCCTGTGGCGCTGCTGGGGAAGTCAAGCCCCGCAGGGTCCAGTGCCGTCACGCCGATCTCAATCGAACCACTCCACGAGTTCACCTGAGAGGACACAGGAATGATTTAATGAATCTTTACTTCACCGGCTGCTGAAACACAAACAATGACACATCATGGCCTTCACAAGCAACCAGAGATGATATTATGCCCCGCATTTCCGAAACAAAATTCATCTTTATAAAGACGATAAGAGATTCAGAGACACTGGCAGCTACAATAACAGATTCAGAGAGATAAAGTAGTGACAAATCAGTTAACAGTCAGCAGCTGTTACTCTGAGACAAAGTGAGAAGGCATCCAAGCAGTGATGTTGAAAGAGCAAATCACAATGCTCAAAACAAAGTGTGCCTTGTTGTATGATCCGTCTCGTTATTTTTAGTCCTACTGTCAGTGAGGAACGTAGCTCAGGGAGGGCTCCTTTGAAAATAAAACAGGACACTGTGACACGAAGGAAACAAAATGAAGTTACGTGCTAGTGGCAATGTTTGCATGTCAGTGTTAACTTGAAGTACACTGTAAAATCACATTTATTTACAGTACTACATACACTACCGTAGCACCAGGATTCAACTTCCAAGATGAGACGTTAAAAACATATTGATGCACAAATGTAATTGAGTGCACATCCCGTGCTATATTTAGACCAGCTGCAGGAGAGCAGATTAGAGAAAAAAAATTAGAGAGTACTACGTCTCGCTGACATCATGGTCAAGTAATTCCACTAAAAATATACCTGGGGCCATGCTCCAAGGGTCGAAAAGCTTCCCATTTTTCATCCAATTAAGTTTTGGAAGCTTTAATACATCTTCATTTCAACCTTTCCTTCCTTTTTTAATCTGAGACCTAAAAAAATCTAAAGAGATCTTATGTGTTACTGGTCTAAAAGCGAATTATAAACCCTCAGCTGCTTGATGCTCGTACCTCCTTTATAATGTTTTCTTCTTTCCAGAAACAACAAACAAGCTCTCTCATGGAAACACAGATGTCTATGTGGTCCGGCAAGGACAATTAAACCTGCACACAAGCATCAAACAATATTTAAGCAGCCAAGCCTCACCTTCATGATCACGCCCTCCACAAAAAAATCAACACATGAAACACAAATGTTTCACTGCAACACTGCCTTTGTCTTTGCATGACATTGGACTCGTATCACGTAGCACGCAGCCCAAGATATCCATTTCTTCCCAGACTCAACATAAGCTCACAATAATGTGATACTTTATTGATCTCCGGGGGTGAATTCTATTTTTCCACGGGTTGTGCCTCCATGATGTGGATGACAGAGTGCAGCGTCAGCTGCAGAGCAGAGTCGGCGCAGCTGGTGAAGATTCAGACACACTTCAGCCCAGCAGATGTTTGCAGACACACAGGGGCAGGAAACCTGCATCATCCCGCGGAGGTGTGATCTCCTGGCCCGCTGCACTCCACCTGCTGCCCCCCCGGAGAACGACATACAAGAAAAAGCCGTTTGTTCCTCGAGAAAAGAGAATCGAGTCAAAAGTACCCCGTCACTTTAAAATCAAGCTCTCTCTTCTTTCCCCTCTCTCTCCCATGGTACTCCACAGGACTCTGGTTTAAATTGGCAGAAATCCACCCTGATGAAGTGACCTTGAGCATAACATTGAAGTCCTCCCAGCTCCCGGGATGGTTCTCTGCAGCTCACCTCCGTGCCAACGAGGAAACAAAAAGATAAAATCCTCCGAGATCAATACCATTTAAAAAATCCTGTCCCGTTTGCCTCCTCTCCTTCGTCTGCTCCCGTGGTGTCCTCCTCAGCTGTGTGGCAGGTGCTACCGTATGTAAGGCAGTGTGCTACGAAAGCCCGGGTATCTGGGTTAACAGATTTAGAAGTAACTCAGCCTGACCGGGTCGCTGTGTGGAGGAGACAGACATCTCCTTCCCTTACTCATTCACTTATGTAACAGCCAGCCTGTGGGTGTATGCCTTCCAGTCTCTCTCTCTCTCCCTCTATCTCACTCTCTCTCTCTCTCTCTCTGTTGAAAAGAGCAATAACTACAGGATACAACCATACATGCCAAAGAGGAGCACTAGAGAGCTTTCGAAAAGAATAAAAAATTAATTGCAGCAAAGGCAAAGACTGGGAAGCACTGCTAAGACTGTACAGAGAGGGGAAATGTGACCTAAATCATCAAAAACAACATTTCAGCAAGGTTTTACTATCATGGAAAACACTGACAACATGACAAAAATGTGTCCATATCACTTTTTACTAATATGGATATGTATGCGTATGAAAACAAGTTATGCTTAAATCATTTAAACATTAAATATTCCTTGAATAAACTGTGTAAAAGATCAAAAGTGGGAATGATGTCACCAAAACCTAAGAGCAGAACAATAAGATATTGATGACGCTATACGGCTAATATTTGCTTAAGTGCTGCAACTGAATGTCAGTTGGTTCCCTATAAAATCAATTTGTAGATTGGTCTATCAAATAGTAAAAGATGGTTATCCAAAGTTCTCCTGCGACATCCTCAAACAGCTTGTTTTGTCCAAATCCAAGTCCCAAACACAAAGACAGAGCTGCAGGATCTAGTGAAAAGTTCATATTGCCATTTTTTTGACACATATTGTTATTGTGATATGATTCATTAGTAGTAGGGATGATAATTTAAGCATCGTAATTTTCATTTTCACTGAAAATACATTACAATCACGATGAAGTTACATTTGCACATCTGTTTTCTCACATCATGTCTGCAGCACTACAGTAATTCCATACAATGCAGTTTTGCGTCACTCTAATTTTCTTTGGCAAAACATGACAGCTTCTTTAACTCGGATATTCCACTTGGCCATATTGCAATTTCAACAATCAACCAAACGAACAAAGATATTCAATTTGCAATCATATAAGAAAGAAAGGCAGCAAATCATCATAATTAAAAAGCTGGAGCGACAGAGCGTTTTACATTTATGCTTAAAAAAAAATGACTTATTATGATTAATCCGCTTTCAAAAATGTTTCTGACAATATTTCTGTTGATCTGTTTAATCCTAACTGTTTCAGCTCTAATTGCTTTTACTAACAGCGTGTTGACAAATGCAACAGTAAAAGGCCTCTCCAACATCTTCAACTATTGCGAACACAATCAAACCACAGCTTTAACTACGAACCCTAAACCACTGACACAACCCACTCTGCTAAACTGTCCGTTCAATAAATCCCTTCGCTTGCTCGTCCTCTCGCTCACATTTCCCAACATCCGCTGTAGCTTGGTGGACGACAACAGATGAGGATGGGCAGTCATGCCAGTCGGTGATGGAAAAAGTATTGATTTTCAGACAGGCAATGCATGTCATGACAGAGCACGAGGCTGTTTATGAGAGCTCTTATCAGGCTGAGAGCGCCATAAGGGACGGGTAATTATTTACATACAGTGGGTGCTATTAAACTGCATGTTTAGCTCTGCTGGCTCACGTGCTGCTGTGTCTCATCATGGTAGGTCTTGTGTATAGTGAGCACCTTGGCCGGACACACTGTCATTTAGAGGGTGCCCGTGTTTGGCCCAGTTGGCACTGACGGACGCTCCAGAGCTGCCATGTTGGTGACAAACCCGGTAGGGTTGTAGATTGCAGAGGCAGGGGCCATTACAACCGACAAGCACTCCTACGCTGGTAACAGACAAAATGTAAACACTGTGCACCGGCATTGATATGATATGAAGTAGGCTTGACTCCTGAGAGCACGCAGCACATAGATAAGCACATTTACTAAGCTGTAAATTCGAGGAAATGGAGGAAATACATGGAATGGCAGAGTTAAGCCAGAAATATACAGGAGAATGTGTTTAGCACAGAATACTAAGATATGAGACCATAAGGGACAGCCATTGATTGATATTGTATTTTGGTTGATAACAGAACAAGAAGTGTCACAAGTGGACGATCTTACTAAGAAATGAGATCGTGCACATAAAAAATGTGAAAAAATTAATAAATGCAAAAAGAAAGTCTCCATAAACAACAAGGGCGATATTAAATACGGATCTGGATAAACAAAAACAGTAATGGACATAAAGACACTGGAGGAAGAAATGTGTCCACTAGGTTCCCTGTATTTTGTTTATTTCTATTTTGTAATAGGTCTTAAAAAAAAAACTTTAAGGATAAAAAGTAATAGTAAAAACAAAAAAATAATTAAACCCAGTGTCTCAGCAGTGAGACATGAGTGAATGTTTACAGATAGCATTGATAAATGAGTAATAGCTGTTAGTGGTCAGACTCCTCATGCAGCACACTGCCAGAGAGAGTCAGCTCTGAGTGCTCTGTGTTGCATCTAGTGTGTGCAAAGTGCAGGGGACTCCACAAGAGCTCCTTTCAACTCTGCACATTACAGTAACATACAGCTTTACCCACATCTGCGCATAGTGTCTATTTAGGTTGACACATAGCCTCTGGTAGCCCAGCCTGGTGTGAGCACTGCAGTATTATTAGCCAGGGGCACAGAGCAGCAGACGGTGACAGCTACCTATCACTGTCATCGACTCCTTCGCAACAAACCTCCACAGAGCGACGTTAACCAGCTTAGTGGAGCTCCCGTAGCGCAAAATACATCACCAGGTCCTTGTCAGCCCCCGAAAAGCACCTTCCAGAAAAGCTAGCCACGGCTAACCTGAGCTCACACCACTTGCTAACTGCTAACGCCTCATTAGCATCGGCTAACTGACGGTACCATGGCAGCACAAGCAGGTTATCGTTAGCTTAGTAACGAGTTATCTACATAGAGGAATGTGTTTCATAAGTCCACCTGTCGCTGATAAATCTCCGACAGTGTCTGTAATCCGGCGCAGGGGGATTGCATAAACCGAGGTCGCTGTCACGCAGTGTGAACCGCCCTGGGTAGCAGAAGCCCCTCACTGCGGACAGAGGCAGACCACCGGCCCGTCCCAGCAGCGCTGCTCCCGCATTCCTGCTGCTCTCACCCCCGCTGGAGAAGCAGCAGCGCCGGGCCTGTTGTTGTTTACCTTCTTGTCAATGCGGACGGTGAAGACATCCCGGTCCCTCAGCGGCTCCTTACTAAGCACCAGTCCATGGTTAAACTCCTGGACCGGCTGGTTACGGCGGGCGGTTCGGTTCGAGTTGGACAGGCCGATCAGCTTTCCGCTCCGCGGATGCAGCTCCGCCGCCATCTTCAGTGGGCGGCCAGTATTCACGACACTCGGGCTTTGCGACAGTAACGTTTTGACAGACGGCAGATTTCTGCATGACTGAACCGCACCGCACCCATTTCTGTAATATATGATATGATATAATATTAATATGATTTAAACTCTGACACTTGTTTTTGATTATTAGAAATATTATTTAGGCACTACAATATTTAGCCTACATAGAATTTGAAGCCCTCATATTTTATTTTAGGCCTACTGGTTTAAATCTGTGTTTTTATTGCCTAGAAAAAAAAATGTTTATCCCAATGAATGTGATCTCTGTTAAGTGAATACTGTTAATTTCATTTCAGTTACATTTTCATTTACATTTTGTCCATTCCCCAAACGACAGAGTGGAAGAATGAGCTGATTAGACTTGCGAAATCTCCCCAGTGTAGTGAGGACAATAAGACCTTCTTATTCTTGTTGTTGTTGTTTTTGTTTTTTACTAACTACATTTTTATTAATTGAGACATAACTTTACCACAATTGTAATGTCCACTGTTTTTCTATAGTCTTTTCATGGTTTGTTTATTCAACATGAATGTGTAGTAAACGTGTATTAATCAGACAATGCCTTCTGTTTTTACCTTTTGGCAATAAAGAGCAGAAAAATCATAAACTGTACTGATGATTAATCTTAATGTGATGTATGATAAGAATATTTCAACTTCATGAGCATTTGATAGATAATGAATAAAAAGAAACCTTAGATTCCTGGCAGTAGTACATTTATATATTCTTCTTAAAGCTATACACTATTATTCTTAAATAATAAGTAACATTTTTGATTTTACATTAATCTACTGTTTTACTGGTGGATGTTTTGACTCAAGCCACTAGGGGGAGCAAAATCCATGCATTAAATATCTGTCTCACTCAAACCCCACTCAGCATCCATCATCAGTATTAAATCTCGTGTTTATATCACCTTAAAGCACTGTTGGCCTTTGTTTTGCCTCAGAATCACATTCATGAATAACCATACCAAGGAGCATCATATTTTATTCAGAAATATACTGTTGGACGCACCAAGGTCACAACACCCCTCACATCACATATAAATCAGCATTTTCTCTTGGAATGGGGCTAATGGATGTGATATTCATTGGAGCCATCTTCATATTTTATTGCGAAGTGTCCAATTTTAGAGATTAATAGGGAGAAATACCACATTTGACTGTAAGTGACCCAATAAGAGAGTACCAGTAGAGGGTGCTGTGTCTCTATAGCATATTGAGTAGACAATTTTTCACAATACATACATTTTTTTTAAATGTCATTTTTAATCCACAGTAATCCAATGCAAACATCTAGTCCACATGCTGTACATGCACGCTGTCATGGTCTATGCAGGGCAGCTGTGAGAGGACACTGACATGTGTTTGACAGCTAAATCCAGGTCTAAATCTTTCTCTTGGACTTGAAGCTTCTCCAGACAGCCTGTCAAGAACCGGGAGCCGATGTTGTCCTTGCCGTCACCTGGAAAATGAAAAGGAGGGAGAAGAAACACGAGTGACCTTGTGTTTGCACTCCATCAAGCTCCTGATCTGGCTGAATCAATTCGAGTTTCATTGATGCATATGTTCTTGCAACTGGTTGTTTTCTTATGCTTCCTGTGTTTGTTTTGTTACACAAGTTTTTTTTACTGTGTGTTCTTTCTTCAAATCAAATCAAATATCTGAAAATACCTACGATCTTAAGACACTACATCGCTGTTTAATCTCACCTAATAGACCTCCAACAGCAAGTCGACCCTCTCTCCACATGTTCAAGTAACCAGGGTGGCTCTCTGAACCGATAGAAAGTGAAGTGGTCTTTGATTCATCTTCATCTTGAAGCACTCGCAGTGAATCTGTCTGAAAGGTTATCGCCAGTTTCTTGAGTGTGTCTTTCATGCTGATCCGTTGTTCCCCGAAAGTGAGTGTGACCTCCTGCAAATTCGAGGGAGGGACAGAAGAGAAAAACTTCACGTTGTGCGTGTCTGTAAATGTGTTCCTGTGCATGTATGACGATGCAAACATACATGTGAGCTGTGAAGTCACACTGACTTCTACTACGCCAGGAATGATGTGCATACCTTTGTTGTATTATTGGCCACTAAAGTGAACATCAGCTCTTGCCCAGGAGCCCTGATGCTTAAAATGGTTCCATCCATCTTACTGAAATCTCCCCACAGTTCAGCCTTGACCACACGATCTGCCTCGATGGGGAAAACTGCAGAGGAAAGAAGAATACCTCACAAAATTAATGGAGTTAATTTGTTGTTACTTGTTACTCTTATTCGACAGGAGAGTATGCTCCAGGCCTGTTGGAAAGCCACTGATTCTTTAAAAGAGCGGACTTGCACATATCTTGTACAATCAAGCACAATGCTCCCACCTGAGGTGTTGAAAATCGCAAATCCGGTGCCAGGGAAGAAGCTGCCAGGCCGCACGTTTTGATAGCAGGGCCAGAGATCCTCCGCCTCTGTGTCCCAGGGGACGCTGAGGTTCAGCCAGTGGCCTTCACGCACACAGCCATCCAAGTGAGGCTCAAACTACAGCAAAAGAAAAAAAAAGCAGTAATCAGTTTACCGGAATGAACTGCAGTGGACATTGTCAAAGTCCCTACAGGGTGATTAGACAAAAAAAACACAGAACATACCCTCGCTGAGTCAAAACAAAATAATCTGTAATTTATAAACCCATTTTATGGCAGTATGTCTGTTCTATTACCAAGGATGGCTCACCAAATGTTGACACTAAGTCATGTAAGAGATGTATTTCCAGCACAAGGCTGCAGCCAGAGTACAGTGTGATCAATTTTTCAATTTTAGAACACCAACAGAAAAGCAATTTTCCTGGCGTTAGTCCCTCAGAGAGACAGACAAAAGGGTTTTTTAGAATCAGAATTTTGTGGTGTGTCCAAAATGGAAGTGACAGAGATGACGACTAAAGGCTCAAATACCCAGAAGTCACTGCAGCCACCACAGAGCTGTCTGTTAAATGTTAAAGAGTTGAGTCGAGGTCCATGGACTAGCTTGTTTGTGAGCTCTAAACTGTTTAACACAGTGTTCATCAACTGATATCCTCAGTAACTGTTATGATTTCATCCTTATTACCTTTTAAGGGACAGTTCACCCACAAATTAAAACAACACATTTTCTTTTGTACCTGTAGTGCAATTTATCTGAGCCTGGTCTCCTTTTTCCATTTGTTGTTAGGAGGCAGCCTCTAGAGGGCGTAGTTATTAGGAAGTGAAGAGAAGCAGTGTAAAGAGTGTCAGCTCCATATATGGAGGGGAACGGGGTTAAACAGGGACTGGACTTTCATTCAGGAGCCCGTTGTTTGTGAAACCCGAAGTCAGCGGTGCGTTATTTCAAGTCACTAATGTAGTGAAGCAACGTCACGTACATAACGTAACACAGCAGTCAGACAGCTTAGTTAGCTGCAACCGATGCTGCAGGTTGAATTAGGTAGAAAGAACACAGTCTCTACTTGAAACTGCTCACAACAAGGTCTGTGGGCTATCTTGAATAGCCGGGTCATGATTTCCGTAAAGAGAAATCGCTGTTGAGTAATACAACAGGTGAGATTAAAAAAAAATGCAAGGTTTTGATTTGGGGGTGAACTGTCCCTTTAATCTTCACACACAGAAAAAAACCTGCTCATCTATTGAACGAGACAGGTAAAAGTAGAATGTATCCCAACATGATACCTGAACAATCATGGCTTCCTTGTCGATCAGGATCCCGCCGAGGGCCAGTCGGAGATTACCTGTGAGGACCTCCTCTGTCTGTTCGGACTGCATTCCCACCGACAGCCCGTTTGAGCCATCCACCTCTAGAACCACAAACTTCCCTTGGTTGCTCACCTCCAGCTTGGTGGCACCAGGAGCACAAGGAGAATTCTGATTAAGAGTTCCTGCGTCCAACACACGGTCACCAATTTGGAAAACTACACAATATCACCAGAATACTGTAAGATTATTGCTATATAAATAAAAAAAAAACCTAACCATATACTCAGAGATTTCTTTTTCATAACTGAATAAACCAGCTGTTCTCAGAATAAGGTCCCAGAACACTATCTGAAGCTAGAAAAGATGGCAGGGTCCGCCACATATAAAGAAAGTAAAACAGTATGAAACTGTGTTTTCCTTTAAGGTCAGAGAGTTGTTTATTTAGTTTATCATACAAAAAAAGATCTTTCTCTTCTGATCAAAATTTCTTCCCCAAAACTACATAATGCACCTTTAAATCTTCAACAAAATTAAAAAGATTTCACATGTTTCCGGTGCAAAATGACCTTGTTTCTGAGATACGTGTTGCTTCTAGACATTCTCACTTGATTCACTAGAAAGAAATTCACTGGAAACTCACTGTGTGCCATTTTCCATCATTGAGTTTGGGGCCGCCGAATACGCTGACGTGGACGTCTCCTTTGCTGATCTGCATCAGAGGAATACCGTCTTTTAGGGACAGAACAAACCAGTCCAGCCCGTTTTTGGTGTCTCCGTAGAAAATTGCACCTTCTGGGTCAAACGTCCTTAACTGAAAGGATGACTTGATACTAGAGAGACAGGAAAACAGAAAAGAAATAGTGTCAAGTCCAAAAGAATGAATGTGAAGTGGTTTTTTTTCTTTTCTTTCAGTATGTAAGATATCTAAAATAAAGGGGCAGGATCAACAATCTCAGTCCCATTTCATAAGTAATCCCTGCACTTGCTTCCATTTTCAAATTTGCAAGAGCCTTCGTTGCAGATTATCAGGGAGTATCTGATGTTGTGCAGTGGTTTGCCCCTGCAGACGTACCTTCTGATATCAGTGAGGTTGACTGTTGTGTGGATCAGTGGGGTCCAGAAGTCTCTGTCCTGGCCGAGGTAGATGGTATCCCCGCCTGATACTTGTTTCTGGAAGACACAAGGAGCTCATTTAACACCGATCATTTCAATTCAGCTCCTCAAACTCTGCTTGTGTTTTTTTCTTCCACATATGGTGAGGAACTTTATGCAATTATTGATTAAATGTTATAATCTAATTTTAATGCAGGGAGTTTAATTGCTGTTTAATGAGGGTAGTGTGGTCACACAAATTCTTAAGCGGTAATGAAGTGCAAAATCAATGTGGAGTCATTTACAAGGGAGCCATCCGCAGTGTCTCAGTGTACAGTGGCTAGGCTAAACCTGGTAGCATAAAATCATTCAATGAGGTAAAAAAGAAGAAAAAAAAAACAGTTGGCTGTGTGTTTGTCCACCCACAAACTGAGCAAAGTTCTCAGACTGATCATACCAGGAAACTCCTCTTCAGCTGGCATCTAAAATAAATACAGTATGAGCTGACTGATTTTTTTTTTTTTTTTACGATTTCATATCGAGCTATCAAAAAACCCACAAAACATACACATATTTCCTACTACTGAAGGAGTGTGTGACCTTTTCCTGATCACAGCAGTTATGAAAAAGTACTCAAAAGTCACACTAAAAAAGCAAATAATGTTAAAGAGAAAATGCAAAAGTAAAGAAAGTGTTCATGTATTACTTTGGTAAAAGTAAAAGTCACCCACACACTAATACTAGAGTAAAAAAGACTTAAAGCATCAGATATTAAATGTACTTCATTATCAAAAGTACAAGTAAAAGTAAAATAAACATATATTCATATCTACATGCGATGAATAGCATGTTTTTTTTCCTGACTGCTGATAAATTAAGTTAATTGAAAAATAAATGTGTTACTTTGCGCCTGATGCGGTATGTAATCTGCAAAGTAACTAAAATGATCAAATAAATGTCATGCAGTAAAAAATACAACATTTACCTCCAAAATGTAGGGCAGTGGAAGTATAAAGGACCCAGGCAGTAAAAAATAATACAATGGAAATATTCAAGTTAAGTACAACTACCTCCAAATTGTACATAAGTGTAGTTTTTGGGTAAATATACTTAGTTACATTCCATCACTGGTTACAGAAATCAGAATCTCCATTCTTTTTAAAACTGTTTTTGAAGACTGCTAATAGACGACACGCTCTTGAGGCTATCAGATGGTGCCCACTGAACTTTTCATTCTAGGTGCATGGGAGCGTACCTTATCCCGTCCGTTCCCCTGCCCCTCGGCTGCCCACACCAGCAGAGCGAGGCTCAAAGTGAGCAGTAGTCCACCTGCCATTTCTTTCCAAAACATGGCTATCCTTCAGTGCATTCACACACCCTGCAGGCCTCCCAGTGTGCACTCTCCCAAAGCCCTTGGGTGGTCTGCGGACCCCGAGCGTCCCTGAGGTGTTGGCAGTGGAACGAGCAGCAGAGAGAGAGACTCCGGAGCTGTGTGTGAAGCGGTGGTGTGTGCTGCGAACACTGTCCTGAGGTCCAGAGGGCAATCATGCCTTGACCAGTGCAGGTTATTGATCTCCAGGAGTGGAACTTCATGGTTGTGTGGTTGTGGTAACAAAGTACAAATGCAACAAAGAGATGTCAGTTAGGGACAGTTAAAATATTAGGCCTATTAATCACAAATTCAGCAAACTGAGTTTGTAATAAAATGTGCATTTTCACAAGTCCGTCCATCTCCTGGCGATGTGAGGATTCATGTAGAGTGGACACGACTGCAGGCTGGGTGAGTGACCTTAGTCAGACCATTGACGTGTGTTTACCCATTACACACAAACCTTGATTCACCACCGCTGGCTATGATTCGGTGTGTGTGTGTGTGCAGGGGCGTAATACAAAATTCTGGACCCTGTTCACCCACATTGTCTATTGGTCCGTCAGCATATCCATGGCTTTTCACCGAAGCATCCGTCTGGGTCCTGCTCAGCTGCGACCTCGATTGTCGTGTACTGTCCACATCTGAACCAATACTGATAATGAAATTTGGTAAATTAAGATCCGAGACCCATCCTACATACAGGTTTCTTGGGAGTCCTTTCAGTAGTTTCTGTGTAATCATGCTGACAAACCAACGAAGGGACCTGGGCGAAAATAGAACTTGCTTGGCAGAGATAAAAATAAGTCACCAAATACGACCTGGATTACTTCAAAGGAAGAAGCCGATCAAAGACCTGGGAGCAGCGGTAGAAATGGTCTTTAATCTGTGCACTTCACTCAAGAGTGATAACTAGACTTAAATGTGGAAACTGATGTGCATATTAGCACGATATTGGACTTCACAAAACATAAGGAACATCAATAAGTAGCAGAGGAGGGCAGGAATATACCGCGTTACCAATGCTGAGAGGTGGTTTAAAAATCTGATATACTGAACAGTTAACCTAAAAAATTTACCTCTATTCTGCCCCATAGCTCATAATATGTTCTTCGGCCTTTAGTTGACGACCATGTGCATGCAAAAAAACACTTTTACCCACATTTGATTGACATAAAACAACATACATCCCGATGGTGATGGCTCTCCCTTTTCAGTTTTCACATTCATTGGATAAAAACAAACGCAGTTCTCATCAGTACCAATATAATTTGGTCCGTAACCTTAAAAGTGCTGGGTTTGGTACCTAGTCCTAACACTCGTGCCCCTTTCCCCCCGTTGTCCTACGCTCCTGAGTGTGTGTGTGTGTGTGTGTGTCATAGAGCGAAAGGGAGAGAGAGATACGAGAGGGGACTCCTCTTTCCAGGAAGGCTGTTATAGCTGAGAAGTACTAGGAAAGTGCAGCACAGAGAGATGAATAATCAGTAAACAACATGTTGTCATGCAGTTGTCGAGCATTTCAAGTTAATCTTAAATGTCAAATCGCAACAAAACATAGCATTCATCTCACTCACTCAAACTCTGACATATGTCAATTTACTCTCTTTGAGTCCATTTTCACAGCAGACAATTTGATGTCAAAGCAGGAAAAGCACAGGCGTAAACAATAACACTAACGACACCTGCATTTCATTCATGTGCATACTAGCGCATCATAGCATGCTGGGACATTTGAGTAGAGCAGAGCCATCCTTGATTTTATTAGTAACATCTGTGCTTTGCCTAATTTAACAACTCAAACTGTGAATTTAAGTTAAGTCAGCGTTTAGACATGCTGAAAAACTACTGACTGACTTTAAATCATGAATGCAGTTTGTCACTCTTGGCCTTTTGATGATGAATGTTTTGAGAAATATTTTGGGTGTGCAATGGAGCAGACTGTTTCTGTTTCAAACCACTGAGTGTCACTAGTGGGAAAGTTGTCATTCAAGAGATTCAAGCTCCTGACTGCCAAGAGGAAGCTGTAATCAGGTATAGAGAAACGTGTAGTGTGCTCTGTGTGGTTGATATTAAATAAGATATACAATAACCAGAGATACTACACAGAATTCACCAGTTAAATCAATAGAAAATCAACAATAGGTGGCAGAGGTAAACAACAGTGGACCACGTGCTTAAAAGAAGTGCAAAGGATGTCCAAAATTATCTGCTCTGAAGAGGTCGCTAAATTTTCATGTTCACAAGAGACTTCGCTGAGAGAGTCGAACAATGTGAAACCAGGCAACCGCCAACTTCAAGCACATGGTTCACATTAAGAATTCCAAATCAACTTGTAAAGACTAAAAAAGACATCTTTAAAAAAAAAAACATGAGTCCAGACTAGAGCTGATTTCATTGGGTCATCAGGTTAATACTTTATTTTGTTTGATTGCAGCAAAGAGAAAGAGAAAAGGGAGACGGAAACGAGGGGAGAGAGAGAGAACAAGAGGGAGGTCGGGGGGGAGAGGAGACTACAGACTTTGGGAGAGCTGTGGCTACAAGCCTTCGTATCAAATCTAAAGACAAAGTCATCAGGCAACATTAAAACATCTTTTAAAAATAACATTAACATATTCTGTGGGCTCTATATGGCACAGTATTACCCTAGACATGTACACGATACCAAAACAGTTTAGCCACACCCCTACGTCTATGAACAGCTTCATAGCAAACAAAGCCATGAACTCTATCTCCAAATTATTCTGTCGTTTCTCAAGAAAATGCTCGTTTACTATTCAAATTTCTTATGCCATAACAAGGCACCTTAACAGTTGAAATCTGGCAGATCACATCTTACTATAGATAATTATTGAAATATCAAAGCAGAGGCACATTCATTTAAACTAAAACATACAGTAAATAGTTGTATATTACCACCAGATTCCAGTCCAGTCACTACAATACGTCGATTTGCATGCTTTTGGTCTGTATGATAACCGTGATGGCAAACTATGGCATAAGAAATGGTCCAAAAACACAAACATGTCCATCTACAGGAATGGCTTGAGATTATTGGAGACAGCAAGGCTTTTTTACACTGAAACTAACCCACAGAAAAGAACGAAAAAATAACAGGTGGCCCATACACTGCCAAGGGGTATGCTGTTTAGGCAGATTTACAGTATTTTGGTTTTCATATCACGCAGTCACTCACTTCTCGTACACGAAACACGTACGCCCACGCGCAAAAGGCTTGTAACCACACCCAAGGGGATGCTTGTGCGCCCCTGCAGTTGGTCACGCTGTGTTTTAACACTCCTGCCTGAACCTAAAGGCGCCCCAGTACCATCACACACATGCACACACACACTGAAACATATGAACTTCATCCAGAGGAGGTGCAGTGCACGAGTGTTTGCTTGAGGGCAGAGGAATAATTCAACAGCTCCGATATAGTGACTGAGACGTGGCAGATAGTTCTGTGGAATATTTCCAATCTGCGGTCTATAATGAATAAAATAAAATAAAATAAAAAAATATCAACAGAGATATGGAAGATGAAGAGGGCAGAAAATATAAGAGGGAACAAAAGCTGTGCGCACAATGCCAGATTTGCTGAAGATATAAACGGTTAGGAAGCAAGTGTTGCTCATGCTTTGTGGATACAGAACCCAAGTTTACTGACATGTTCCTAGGACTACTGTATATATGCATACCAGACGTTATACGGTTCTTTTAACAGGTTATTTGTGTCAAAACAGAAAACAAAAAGGAACTGAAACCAACTCTACCATTAATGCAGCTGTACTTCATTAACCTCGTGACTAAATTTACATTCATATTTTTAAGTTTACTCCCCCTTTTCACTGAAGCCATTTTCATCTGGTAAGAGGGCTAAACAACATAAACAACAACATAGTTTAACAAAACAAACATATAGAGATAACATTACACATAACAAAAAGGCCCCCAGGAGGGCACCTGGGGAGTTTCGGCCACCGCTTTGGCTGCTAAGCTCAGCCTTTTCCTACCTCTTAGTATATGACACATGGGGCCGGAGGGGACATAGTTCAGGCTATTTCCAATCTCCCCTCAGCTGGGGAGGGGAGCCGGACAATGTTTTTGTCCCCAAAGTCATTTCTGTGGGGCTTTCTGACTCAAGAGTCCAACAGTTTTGTGCCCATATATTTATTTTCCTATCCAGAAATAACTCAATACCCTGAATCCATTTTTTTTTTATTTTTCCTTCCTTGCTATCGCTTTCTTCTTCCTGGCGTAGGAAATGGAGCCTTTTCCTCTTTCAATCAAAGAGGAAAAGGCTGCGCAAGATGAAGGCTGACTGGTTTTTATTCTTTTCCTTTTTTATGTGAAGGAAATGAGATGAAAAACGGAAGTGCAATGGTCTACCAACCTTTTATTCTCACCCAGTGGCCAGCTACATACCCAAAGCAGCTACAAGTGTCCCCTTTAAGTGACCACTACTTCTCTATTTTGTGCACGTAAGGTATAAACTATGGTGAATGCTATACAGATCCTACAGTGTCATCTGGCCACAAAGTCGCCAGGGTAGTTGAGACATTAGAAGCTCAGATGATCTGTCATTGTCGTAGACTTGCGTCCAGCCATAGCAGTGACTTCTTAATGATTTGGATATGAGGAATCACTTCTAAATGCACTTCTACACCTACAGTAGCTATTCCGACTAGAGTAGGAATGCTGTGTGCGTCTCACACGGAATGATCTAGCCATTCACACACACATCTCATCACTCACCAACGCCCGCGCACACACACACACACACACACACACACACACACACACACACACGCACGCACGCACACACACACACACACACACACACACACTCTCCCACATACATGATATTACCTGCTTCAGCCAACCTCTGCATGCACAAATCCTTCCATACGTGTGCATGTACATGCTCATATATAACGTTCATGGACAGTTTAACAACAGGATACACCTGCATTTGCTCATACAAATACACGAAAGGTGTGAGTTGCTTGATGCGCCACCTCCAACTGTGTTGAGTAAGGACCCTTCTGTCTCATCCCTTATCCTTTCCCACACAAGCCTTCCCTGAAGAGCATTTATCCTGGTTATGCGGTGACTATAAAGGGAAGCAGACTGAACTAATTTTTCACATAACATACACCCTGTTAGCAGTTCTTATTCTTATAGATAATATAATGAGTCAGGGAGGAAGATTAATCAAGCTCTAGAACTACGACACACTACAGCAAGACAGGAGAGACACAGAGAAAGGTGAGCAAGAGTAAAGATAGGGGAGTGATGATACGTCACTTTAATATCAGCCTCTCTCCCCGTTTCTTTGCTCCTTCTCCCTTCATCCTACTCCTGTTTCAATGCCTAGCTCTGATCTCTACTGAATAAAAAAGAGGCAGGGGTGCTGTGCGAGTGTACTCAGTGACCCAGTGAGCACGCACCCCTCCCACTCCCATCCTCAAAAGGCCAGGCAGTCCCCATTGAATTATATTCCTTAGAGTACTTCTGTGTCCTACGGTTTGCTGCCGCTGCTGTCTCGTTGCTTCTTGCTGCTGCCACTGCCGCTGCTGTAGAGGCTGGGATTGGCCACAAGCGGGTGAGGGGCTGCGCCCATGTAGGGTCCAGCAGCGGCTGCGTAGTTGAAGATGGCAGGGAGGAAAGGCAGAGGCTCCACCTTGTCCCCTCCAGGTGCCATCATATTCAGAGCCACAGGAAGAGCTGCCAGGTTATAAGGGTAGGCCAGCAGCTGGGGCCCATAGAGCAGCTGGTAAGGGTCCGGATAAAATGGCAGCTTAGCCAGGTCCCCGCCATTAGGGACCATCATTTTTCCCAATGGGCCAAAGGGAAGCGCTCCAGCGGGGTAGGAGGACATGAGCAGATTGTCCTCCTGCTTCTTACCAGAGCGGTAGCTGTCCGGCACAATAAGGGGTAGGGGATAATTCTGGGAAGGGTAGCCCACAGAGGTGGTGTCCCCCTGCTGGGAATCTCTGGAAGAAACAGTGTCCTGGTGCTCAGGCTCAGGTGGTTGAGGGGCTCGGGGGAGAAGCAGAGCGTGGGCAGAGGGGCGGTCACCGGCACCAGCTGCTCCTGTGGGCAGTGTGAGCCTGTCAAGTCCTTGTGAAGTGGAGTGAACCTGTCGGTTGGCGTGAGCTAACAGTCCGATAGTTGAGGGGGATCGACAGGGGGACTTGGGAGTGTGCCTGTGTGAGGAGGGTCCATTCATAGTGGTTTGAGTGGGGATATGCTGGGGGGACGGCACAGGGCTCAAGGGCTCCTCTTTAGGCACCAGCAGAGAAATCTGGTCCTCTGGGGCATGTGCAACTCTACTCATTTGCGGGCCCCTATCTATCTCTGTTTCTCTCTCTGTCACCATTTCTTTGTCCCTCTCCCTTTCTCTCTGTCTCTCGAGTTCCCTCTCTTTCTCTCTCTGCCTCTCTATCTCCCTCTCTCTAGCTAGAATAGAGGACATGGTCAGGTCTTGTGCTTCATCAGGAGAGGGACACCTGGACATGGACTGAACTCTGAGATCTTGGACCAGAGGTGGTTCCTCGTAAGTTCCATGTAAAAATACACTGTTCCCACCCTGCCTCTCTCTGTCCATAATGACCCCATCCCGTTTCATGAATCCCCCCTCGGAGATGAGCGCTGTTGTCATGGAAACAGGAGGAGCAGCAGTGGTTATTCTGGTCTGTGATGTCATGGGCACATTTGGAGAGGTGTTGGTGGATGCCACGATGTGCACAGGGCTGGGTATTCTGTGGATCTGGCTGTCGAGGTTCTTTTTGCTGGGGGTGCGGTAGTCTAGACATTCAGGTCCATTCATGACAAGCACACTTTGGAGAGTTGAGGGTGTGGCAGGAGTGAAATCATGTTTAGTTGGCGTAAAGTTTACCGGCCTTTCTAATAGGGGTTCTGCAATTTGTGGGCTGGGCTCTCTCTCCAGAGCTGGATGTGTGAGCTCTGTCAATTCAGGTTTGTCGCTGAATTCTGACATGTGATGCTCATCTGTCAGTTCACTGGGATGGTCTTTATGCTGCTGTGATGCCAAACAGTCACCACTGCTGGGTGGGTCTGGTGTTGAATAACTGATAACTGAAACAGAGAGAGCACTGGGAACCAGTCCTTTGTCAGTCTCTGGATCTCTGCTAACAGTGTTAACAACTGTCTCTGTTGTTTTTGGCTCCGATTCTTTATCTTCCTTTTCTCTTTCTGGGGAACTGCTTAACTCATGGCGTCGGATATGGCGAGTCAGTGCTGAAGAGGTCTTGCACACCTTATGACACTGTGGACAGGTGTGTCGTGATAATGCTCTTCTGCTTAGGCGACTTGGGCTAGAATTACTCCCTACTAAGCCTACTTGCCCTCCTTTTTCTTCATCATACTTTGCCATCTCTGGTAAAGATTTAACCCCAACCCCTTCAACTTGTTCGCCAAGTGCCACTTTAGGGGGTACAGAGAGTGCCTCAGTGGGCTTGGGATGCTGGGCTCTCTGGTGGGCTTCCAATTTATCCCTTGAGGGGAAAGTGGCTCGGCAGAAGAGGCATACAAACTCCAGCAGATGGCTCAGCTCGTGTTTGTCTCGCTTCCTGGGGCTTGAGAACCAGCGGCCACATGTACCACACTCTGCTGCATTCCCATTAGTCCAAGGCCGCCTCTTTATTCCCGTAGGAGCCACTGAGGTAGAGACAGGAGGCTTTGGAGAGGGCAGAGGAGGAGTGGCGAGGTCATGACGGGCCTCCTTAACTTGTTCTTCTGCATCTTTGTTTTTCTCCTTTAAAGGGGCGGAGAGATACTCTTTCTTTTTCCTCTCTTCCTTGTCTCTGTTAGCTTTTGACGCCTTTTTAGCTTCTACAATCTTCCCATCCTCCTCTTCCTCGTCCTGTGATTTATCCGTTTCTTTATTCACATGGTTCTTGAGCCTCTCTGCTCTCCTCTTCAGCCGAATGGAACGCTTAAACTTCAGTTTCCTTTGCCAGCTCTTGACCCTCTGTAGGTGTGCTTGGGCCTTTCTCTTAGGCTTGTAGGAGTAGTAAGGCCTCCATAAATTATCCTGCGTGTCATGGTCGCTCTCCTGCTCGCGAACCTCCCGTCGGAAGTAGTACTCCCTCACTTCATCAGGGGATTTGGAGCTCTTTTTCCTGACCTCCTCCTCCTCTTCTTCCTCACATTCTCCTTCTTCTTTTTCACCTTCTTCTTCTTCCAAGCTGGCTCTGCGGTGGAGGCGGTGCTTATGGTGATGGTGGTGGGAGTGAGAATGGCGTGGTTCCTTGGCTTCCCGCACAGATGATGTCTCACACCGTTTGGTTTTTGGGGGAGAAAGGCTCTTGTCTCTTCTAAGGTCTGTTTCAGAGATGCTGCGCTTCACTATTGCTTCCTCACCAATACGTACAGTGATCTGGCACAGTGGTCCTGCCTCTTTGACCTGTGACCCTACAGATGCTGACAGCTGCTTGGAGCTAGAGATCTCACTTTTGCTGTGGGACTTGCGTGATTTGTGAAATAATCTGCCTGTCTCCGCATCCTGTCTACCTCCTGAGCGCTCCTCTGTGGTATCTGAACTGTCTCTTGACCTCTTTCTATGGCTATCTGCACTATCTCTTTGTGTTTTGATCGGCCTGGGACTGCCCTTGTGTGAAGTCTGACTGCTGCTGTTGTCAGGGGAGGGGCTGTTCAACGGACTTTTTTCGCTTCCAGAGGTGACCTGGTTGCTGTGCACAATGACAGAGGATGACACCGCTGTTCCATGAACTATGACAGAGGGTTTTGTATGGCCATATGTTATCACAGAAGGCATGCTTGTTTCTGTGCCTCTGCCACTCTTGGGAGTTTTGGTTTTGCTGCTACTAGACATTTTGAAGCTGCCACTGCCTCTACCCTGCTCCAACTCTAGGGCCTCACTGTCATGTTTTCTAACTTGGGGCATGTCTGTTTGGGGGAGGGGTGTTAGTGTGGAGAGGTCCCTGTGCTCAGCCACAGAAACAGGGAAGCCATCGGGGAAGGCATCTGGGTCAGGCTTTACACTCTGAGGGTGGGCCCCACTGATGAGGCTTTGTAGGTCCCCAGGGCCCAGAGCACAGCCCAGGCCAGGCAGGGAGAGGGAAGGTGTTTCAGTTGGTGGCAGGAGCAGGCCATTATGCAAACTGTCACTGTAGGTCTTGTAGGGTCTCTTCTGGGAACGCATGGGGAGAAGGCGGTAAAGCTTGAGGGCATTCGCTTTCTGCTTGTAACCCCCATTAGCAGTCTTTTCACTGGAGATGAGACTGGGGTTAATCCCATGAATGGCCTTCTGGTGTGTTTTGAGGTTGTAGTAGGTGGCAAAGGCATCCCAACAGAAGATGCACTGGTAGCGTCGCTCTCCTGTGTGCCACACCTCATGCTTTGTGCGGTACTCAGCCAGGGCAAAGACCTTGTCGCAGTAATGGCAGGGATATCTGCGGCGCCATGAGTGCACATTAGAGTGACGCTTCAGGCTGGATAAAGTCATGTAGGAACGCTCACACACAGAGCAGAAGTAAATGACATTGCCATCCACCACCTTCACAAAATGGTGTTCATCACCCTCGAGTATCTCTGTGGCTGCTGCATCATCACCTTGGATACGTGCCAGGAGGCTCCGTGCTTTCTTCCCTGGCCGCGCCTTACTGATGTCTGTTTCTCCCACAATCACTCCCCCCTCCACTCTCACCTCGCCGTCCTCCAGCGGCTCCTCCTTTGGCTGCACAGTGAGCGGAGGAGGGCCCAGGCTGTTGGAGGGTAGGCTTGGCACCCTGCAGGCGGCCTCATGGGATTGCAGCCTCTTGCTGTGGATGAAGACTTTGCCACAGTAACGACAACTGAGGGCGCGGCTGCCACGATGCAGCCGCATGTGGACCGTCAGAGAGGAGGCTGAGCTGAAAAGCCGGTGGCAGACGCCACAGATCAGCTCGGGCTTCAGACTGTCGGTAGGGGAGTAGGAGGAAGAGTGTGGGGGTGCGGTGAGACCCTCTGATGGGGGGGGAGGGGGTGGTGGTAAGGGGGGAGGGAGATGGAGGGTGGGTGGGTGAAGACTTGGTCCATGAGGGCTTCCCACTTTCCCAGCTGGCCTTCCAGTTATTTTCTCTCTCCTCTCTGCGTCCCCTCCTCTCTGATAGGCTGATGTGCCCAGACTAAAGAGGATCTGGGCAGTTTGAGAGGGTGATGCTGTACCATTGGCCAACCTGTGCCTCTCATCCCATCCATCACTGCTATAACCTCCCCCTAAAGACCCGCTGGAGGATCTCGGGGGCGACCTGTGAAACTGAGTCTCTGTATTGAGTCTGGAGCACTTCAGAGGAGGCGGGGATTTTATATCCTTCCTGATAAGTGCATGAACAGTCATGGGAGATGAGGAGGAGGACGGTGAAGAGGACGGAGAGCTGTCGTGCCTCGGGGGCTTAAAAGGTCTGTGCTTTACGTCCATGGTAGCATCCAGTTTCCACAGCGATGCCTCATCTGAGCTCTTGGAGGATGGCCGCCGTCGGTGGGGGGAAGGGGAGGACGAGGAGGAGTTGCGACAATGGTTTGGAGATGTCAGAGAGGCTGGAAGAGGGGCGGCGCTGAGCGGGAAGCTTAGGGTGATCTTTGCATTTTTAGGTCCATCAGCCATGTCCTCCAGCCTGTCCTCCATCATAGCCTCTCCCCGGCCTCCATGCCTTTTACCCTTCATCTCCAACTGCTCAGCTTCCCCTTCCTCCTCCTCCTCTTCTTCAGGCTGAGAGGCGACTCCAAGACAGCAGACTGGTTTGTGTAGTCCCTCGATCTCTCTGTGTAAAAGTGAGGAGGCCCGAACTGGGTGAAGGGTCTCTACAGCCGCTAACAAGGAAGACAAAGGTGATGACCGCTGACTCTGGTGGCACGTGGTGTTCTTAGGTGCACAATGTGTGAAGTCGCAGAGGGAATTTAGTCCAGCATCCAGGTGTTGCTCACTCAGACTCGTCTGAATAAGGCCCGCATGGAGGGGGTCCCACACCTTCTCACCGGACACCATGACCAGCCCCCGAAATCTGAAAGAGAAAAAAGAAATAATGTATTAGCATCATAAACATCCTTAGATAAATGTACAGCATGTACTTTAGCATCGACACAAAGCAAGGAATTATCATTTCACCCAAAGATTTTGCAGTAGCAGTCATGACGCTTGTGGAACACTTTGAGAAACGGAAAAGAAAACTAAATGCCCCAGCAATGCTGAACTCCGACAGCTCAGCCAGGAATGGTGAGTGCAAGGAGGGAGAGGGCAGGGGGAAGGAATGAATCTGCGGCAGTGCTGGTTTAGATTTCAGCGTGCCACAACCAAGCCTTCAGAAAGGCATTCCAGAGATCCATCTCCCTCTCGGCTGTGACACAACATTCCCTATGCCTAATTGGAAGGCATTCAGATTTAATCAAGATTCAGAATAGTGTTGACTTAGATTCATGGCACGTAACGCACATAAAAATAGTCCCACACTCTAGCCATTTGTGCAAGAGCCTTGTTAGCCATTCCTGGCAGTGGCTAGTATTTGCCAGGCACGACTCTAACCATTTATTTGTGAAGGCAAAGACGGGAGGGAAGGAAAGAGGGGAAGAAGAGAGGGGAGGGAGATTGTATGCATGTGCACAGAGAAGGGGTGTTTTTCCGCCCTCTGCATCCGGTACAATCTCAGCTAAGCTGTAGGAGATGAGCGACAGGCTATTCTCATTTCCATTCTAATTCGACCGCCATGGTGGCGGATCATGCCGTCCTCCTGCAATTTCTCCATATGTAAGATAGCTGCAGGTTCCTATGTGAGAGGCAATTTGCCGTTATTACTTATTTAAAATGGGTGCATCTGTTTAGGTCTGCAGAAGGGGGAGAAAGACGGAGACAGTATAAGGCCATAATGATGCGACGAGAAGAAAAATCCTCAGTCATGCTTTTCTGCCTGCGTTTTCAAGCAGCAAAGCAGCCAGGAAGGCAGGCCGCTGTAAAATTCCACAGGCAGCCCAGAACAGGCAGAAACTAGGTCAGCACTGTTATTGCAGAGGGAAGAGGAGGGAGAGAGAGAGAGAGAGAGAGAGAGCGAGAGGGTGAGGATGAGGGAGAGTGAAAGGGTGATAGAAAAAGGGAGAGAGAAAGAGAGCGAGGGTTAGCGAGAGAGCAGGAGACAGAGAGAAGGAGAAAGGGGGAGGAGGGTGGTCTGAAACAGGAACAGTCAGACACGCTGCACTGTCAGACAGACAGGAGCCCAGGCAAACACTAACACACACAAAAACAACAAGCACATAGACAAACATATAATCACACATGTACACTCACACAAGCAAACATGCATGTGGACACAGCACTGTACGTACGCTCATACTCAGACAGGCATAAACAAAGTAGTTCAACACGGACAGGCCCGCTTGTAAATCACATTCAAAACCAAAAGGTGAGTGCGACTGAAGGCTGAGAATGAGGATACAGGTGGAGTGAGGTACAGGCAACGAAAGGAAAACACATGAGTGTATTGATGACGTACTTAGTGCAAGCAGTGACACATGCTCTCTGTTGTTAGAGGACAACAAACAGGCTCATGCCTTTTCAAGATATCTGAAAACACGATGCACAATACTGTCTCGCCAGGCTTGCCATATTTTGCTGCTCTGTATTGAAACAGGCCGTCATTGTCACTCACATTTGCTGAGCGATAGATGTTGTGCAGGAAATCCCTTATGGCAAGCTGCTACAAGTGGGCGGACACACTGAGAGACAGCGCTAAGGCTAAAAATTTCACCATCTCATCTGATGCCTGCGCGGCGGACAGGAAAATGCGTATGACGCCCCCTCGCTCTTTTCTTTATCTCCCTGTGACGCACGCAGCCGCTGCACAAGCACAGCCTGCACGACGCGCTGTCTGACTGTGACAGGCAGCTTTTAACACGCTTTAAATGTGCCGGAGTTACTCATACACACTGAAATGTGTGCACAAATTGTACAGGACATGCAGAAAAACACTTTTTCTTATTTGCGGAGATGAGTGGATGCACACATCAACACACAGACGTCCTTTTGTACGACTTGCTGGCACACAAACAAACGTGATCACGAATGTGAAAAAGGACCCTAAAGCAGAATCAAAACAAAAAGCAACAGTGTTCCCACACCTCTCTGCAACAGGATGTTCTGAGCAAACAAACATGTTCGTCAGCCTATGAAGCGTTCGTCAATTTACGCTTGTTGCACTACAAAATTGGATTGCACGAACGGGTTCTCAGCGGATGCGGGACAAATGACTGAGTCGACTCACGTAAAACATAAAACAACTAATACCAAACGCATTGGCCCTTATACAGCGACAGGCATAGTCACTTCACCGACAGGAAGAGGGAACAGAGGCATACTTGTAGTCACACACAGATTTAATTTGTGTTCCATATCAAATTACCAATGTGAGGCAAAAATAAACACTGTCGTTTTTTAATTCTGGGAATCTGGTTATCTAATGTTAAATAATTAGAAATGGCACAAACTTGCAAACCTCTGCTTTGTCTAACTTTTAAAACTCATTAATTTATAACAAACTGTTTGGCTCATTAATCCTAACATACTGTGCGCTTGAATTTTGCAACCCATTCATAACAGTAGAAGTTTTACTATTTGACTCTGAGACACTTTGCCACGAGCATCTGAGAAACACGGATGACTTTATGACCTTGGGAACCATTAGTAATCCACTGAATTTAAACAGTCAACTAGGAACATTACTGCTAAAGTGGACTTGCATAACATAAGGCAGGACGGCAGAAGAGTTTGGCTGGTATGCCAGCTCAAGGCCTTGAACCAGCCGTTGAGCAATCTGTTTATTCCACACTGAAACTTGTGCTGACAGACAAATAAGCATTAGGATCCGACGCTTGTTTGTTTTGTTTTCTGTTTTGCCATCTTCCCTCTGAAAAGGAAATTCTACAAAAATCTAACCACAAGTATTGGGATATCGATGCACTTCAAAGAGAAAGTGCATGCAAACTGAAACGTGTATGGCTGTTTTAAGCTATTTGGTCGGATAAACTGTGGCTATAATTGAGGATTTAAAGTTTGATCATGGCAAATTACATTTTTAATACTGTTTTAATGCCGCTTAATATACTTTCACATTTTATATGGATGTATACAGCTAACATTTGTACCTCATTAAAATGTTTTTAATAGAGCACAGCTAAAATAAAGCCATCTCTTTTGCAGTATACTCTACTTAAAGGATAATTCTGGTTGATTACAACTTATTTTAGAGACTTTAAGTTAAAGAGTTTGGGGCTTTAAGCGACAGGAGTTTAAACAATGTTTCAGACAGAGAGGGGAAATACCTTATCTAAACCCTTTCTAGTAGTAACCCAAAATCAAATTATGAACCTAAAAATAGGCATTTTTACAGGTTTTGGAGAGTACTACAATAAATGTGAAAAAGTAGAATAAAGCCTTTTGTGGCTGCAGACGAAGCTACATGTAATATGATAAATTACCTCTTGTGATGTCAATTAGTGTCGAAGTTGCGTTGTAGGTAATGTCAGCGTCAGATTTATAAAGAAAGAAGAAAACGTGGAATAAAAAGGATTATATATTTAATTCTGCTGCATTGATTTTAATCTTTTTTTTTAACTATCCATAACGAGTCCAACAGTGTTATGGGAGTGCAGCGTTTGACCAAAACCTGGTGCCCACATTACCAATTAGGCAATTAGTCAGATTACATGCAGCTTCCTCTGGAGCCACAAAACATTTTTAACTGCTTTTTCACATATGCAGTTTTACTCTTCAAGACCTGTAAACCCACTTTAATGTGTGAAATTGGTGGAGTTAACCTTTAAGCACTGCAGGTCAAAGTGGAACCAAGAAGTCGATCTGTATTTAGCATATTTCTTCTTCTCACTTCTATTTTAGCGGGTTGGTGAGGGCAGTGTTGTTATGACTAACAGGAATCGGAGCCAAAATGCTGAAAAACAAGAAATAAGTTGTAAGAAACCAGAATCATCCTTTAACTGTATCTGTAGCAGTCATGTGCTGACGTCTTGGCCATGTGTGCATGTATGTGCGTGCGTGCGAGGGGTTAAGGGGAGTGCCTGCGAGGCAGAATGTGGGGGGCCTCGGTGTTCCAGCCGGCGAGCCAGCGGCGAGGAGCATGTGGGAAGAGGAAGGTGTCGGTTGGGCTTTCTCCCCAGCGAGGGGCAGCCAGAGGGGCCCGGCTATCGGAGCAGCAGTTGGTCTGTAAAGAGAAGGGTGTATGTGTGCGAATATGAGGGTGTGTGTGTGTGTGTGGGGGTGAGTGGGAGGGGGGCATCGTTAGCAAAAGCAGCTACTGAACTCTCTACAACCCCCCGGCCAAGAGAGCGTGGTGGAGCCAGCCAGATGGGATAGAGGGAGAGAAGGAGGGAGGAGGTGAGGGAAGCTGGTATGGGTCGGGGAGTGGTTGAGTGGAGGTGGTTGTGGTGGTGTGAGCGGGGGAGCTGGGGGTAACTTCAAACATGTCTCTCCTATGTTCACATTTGATGGTTTCCTTGTCTTTCAGATCCCCCTCAGCATGACTGACTGCATGCCCCCTCAACTCCCCCTCCCTGCGTGTAAACTGTCGTACCGTGGTGTTTTCGCATGCCGCTCCACGCACCAGCGAACCTGCCCATGTCCTGAACGCCACACTCTCCATGCTCTGTTAGCTCTCAGCCCAGCACGTAATTCCCATAATTCTGCTCCCTGCGACAGAATCATGGGAGGCATTAGGAAACGGTAAGGCCAAAAAAAAGTACCCCTGGAGAGCAGTAACACTACACCGGTGACCTTTTTGAGGTAATTTCCCCAAAATCATTTTCAATTTCACACGTAGTCCCTGTTGAAGGGGGCGTGAAAGCCCCCCGTTGGAGTTCTCGGTCTCAAACAACCAAGCAACATCTTAGTATTAGCGTGCTGAGACATTTTATGACAGTCACTATATACTGCATATTGGGTTAGAGAAGGTGCTGCATCAGTTTCCTGAATATGTCCACATCCTCTATGTTTGTGGCATTTTAAAAAAAAAACAGAGCCAACCAAATTTGGTTTTGCACTCTGCAAAACTTGCATGTTAGTGCCTTTATGTCCGGGCAGAAAAAAACGACCCAAATACAAATACGGCAGACATTTTTTGTCTCAGAAAAAATAAATGACCAAAATAAAAAGGCTGCCAACACCGTGACAGCATCATCTATGAGACACCACAGAGCAGCGCGAAGCCACACTTCCTATTACCTGACCTATGACCCCTACCCCTGATGCAGTGTGGATCATATATTCCATACATTGAACGCGGGGGGGGGCTTGACTTGGCGTCCGTGAAAAGCAGGAATGTGGAGTAGTTGGCAGCAGATGCTCTGTTGTTTTGGAAAAGAAAAGTAAGGCTTCAGGCAGCCACAACGGGGCTGGTGACATCAATATGCCCTCTGCTGCTCTACGAGAGACAACCTCCAGCACAACAACAGGCTGGTAAAATGGAGGACGAAACTGGGCGGCCCAAAACCGAAATAAGAGACAGAACCAGTCGCTAGAGCAAGAGATGTTTACTGTCGCCTGCATACAAGTTTTTCCCTCAAAACACTTCTTCTTAGTAGTAAGTTGATGGGCAAGGGTTGGCAGACCGGCCCACCATGTTAGGACCCAAACAACAAAAGCTCACATCTGCTCTGACGTGTGCTGGACGCCCCCCCAACCCCCCGTCTGCGGTGAATCACAGCGACGCGAGAGGCTTCGATAAATTAAAAGTTTCATCACAATCTCAAAACGAGTCATCGCTCTTGAAAAAGAACTGCGTGGTGCGCCAGCAACAGAGGGGAGGATGAGGGAGACAGGGCCTGTTACTGGCACACACACACACGCACACACACACACAGGCAGACCCAGCACAGACACACACACATAAATACGCTCCCACTAGCACACACACACTGCATAAATGCGCACACCCACCAACACTCACGCCCCAACACACGCACAGTAAAATAAAAACCTTTTCCTCCTCTTCACGCGCGGAGCGGTTGCCGCCGCAGCAGCGGAGTGAAGCAGAAAAACAAGCAGGAAAACAACAGAATTCAGCCTCTCTTCCTCTTATTCTCTCTGGCTGTCTCTCAGGAAGGCAAGCATACAAGAGAACGTACCTCGGAAAACCTCCTGCTGCATCTCTGCTGCGATGTGTTCTCTCCCCTCACACTCCCTCTCTCCCTCTCCCTCTCTCTCTCTCTCTCTCTCTCTCTCTCTCTCCCCCTCGGTCTGTGTATGCGCACGTCTGAGTGTGTGAGAGAGAGAGAGAGAGAGAGAGGGAAAGAGAGAGGGTGAGCGCAGGGAGAGGCGGTGCACACACACACACACACACACACACACATACAAGCAGCAGTGTGTGAAGACAGAGGGCAGGAGCGATTCTCACACTCGAACTTGCTTGCTCTCTCTCACTCACTCCCCCTTTTCTTGCTCTCTCTCCTCTCTCACTCCAGTTTCTGACACACGATTCTTAGTGTTTTTGCTCTTTTTCTTTCCAGCAAGTGAATCCCCCCCTCTGCATGTACCCCCCACTCCAAATCAACCCCCCCCACTGAATCCAATCTTCTTTTTATTTGGAAGTGTTGTTCCCTCACTCCCTCTCTCTCTCCACACACACACGCATGCACGCACGCTTGCGCGCGCACACACACACACACACACACACACACACACACACACACACACACACACACTACTTTATATACACAAAGCCCAGCGATAGGGAGAGGGAGGGAGAGGCAGAGGGAGACAGAGTGGGAGAGCAAGCAAGCAAGAGGACGCCATTTAAGCAGTTTGTTACGAGCACTGCAAGTCCCCAAAATGGCTGAAAACAAACAGGAACCACGCCAACTCTAAAAACCTGGGCACAAGGACGGACGGACGGAGACACACAGACAGGGAGTGAGAGGAGAGTGAGTGAGGGAGATGGCGAGAGAGTGAGACAGGGAGAGGACAAACTGGCGGTAGTCAAATGGCGGATGGGAGCACTCTGTGAAACAAGTGAAGTTGAGGGGAAAAAAATGGAGGCATTAAAGGGGCACTCCAGGGATTTAGCACAACGCTCTGAAAAAATTCATGGACTTATGAGAGATAGATTAAAAAAAGAATGGTCAAAATCGATGCAGCAGAGGCCGAGATATCCCAACTTAAAGTTCGTAGTGTGGCTAGAGCATCATAAATACTGGATTCGATATTTCCCATGATGCAACTTGATAGCATCTATCAATTGGAGTCTCTCTGCCCACGTCTGACTCACTTCAATTCCTCAGTTTTTCTGGTCTCGAAGCGCATTCAGATCAAAAGTAGCAAACAACACAACATGCTACACCAACGTAGCATGTTGTGTTGGATCTAATTTTCTCTGACCCTATTTGTGAAACAAACAAAATATGGCCACTGATGGCAGGTAGTCACTGCTAAATGCTAACCGTAGTCACAAAAGTCTTACGAGGGTTTGGGAACGGCATGGTTTAGATCACTCTTACTTTGTGGGTCTGGGGTTACCATCGCGTGTGATGCGTTTGAAGGCCAAAACACTGCAGAGTGATAAATGGTCGCATCAAAAAGGATTTTTACAGCTTATCAATGTTGCAATTGCAAAGTAAACAGTTATTCACCATATTTGCACATTGCCCAATGCGCCATGCTGTTGATGATTCCTTTGTTTTGCAGGAAAGCCAGGGCCCTTTTTCACAAGAGCGACTTGCAAATGGTGGCGGCATCAGATTACACAAATGGGTGTTGCTTTCAAATTGAGTCCTACATGGTTCTCACATGCTAATGCACGCAGTTTATGGCACTTGAAATGCGTCAAAAGTAAAAAAAAAAGTGAAGAAATGATCTATTGTTGGAAATCACAGCGCGCCTGAGCATCAAGTTTTTTTGTCTGCGTCTTCTACCACAGTACAAACATCACAAACCCTGAAATGCCGGCCAGAGCAGGATCTAATTTTCTCTGACTTCAGAAAGCTCCCTCCAGACATTATGTTTTCACAGGCTGAGTATTACTCCTCATGACGGGTAAGCTGATCTTCATGCGAAATACCAATGGGGTGCCCCTTTAAAAGCGAAAAAGGGAGTAAAGGTGGACAGACAGGGACAGAAACTGGGGCGTGGGCGCTCTTCGATTGTCCACGTTCTCAGCTAAAAGGGTTCAAGTGCTATCAGCGGCGATGCCAGTTGTGCCAATTAACTGCTTTTAGATCAGCGTGTATATCTGTGACTGACACATGTGGCTTAACTGAAACTACTGGTGACGCGCTTCAGAACAACTGAAAATCCCCACGCCACAGTCAAGGCCTTGCAGCTGGAAATCAGCTCTGATTCATCCGTATCCATGCAAAATGCCTCGCAGCAACGACTCTCTTCGTGCTGCTCGCTCTCAGCCACGCACGTCACGGTCAGTGGAAATTCCACATATCTCTGTTCGCCCTCCGCCGGTCATGAGCCACTCGGTTGCCTTAGATCAGGATTCTATCAGCTGGAACAGGAGGGCAGAAAAATGAGAGGGGTGGAAGAATGTTCCAGGACACCATCATACTTCCCACTGTCCTTTTGAGTGGAACTGTTACCCCCCTGACTCCCCCCCCCCCGGTACCCACCAACTGAACCTTGACGCCAACAGCCAGCCCTCCTCCCACTCTTCCCCTGCCCTTTCCCTCTCTCCCCTCTCTTTCATCACTCTCTCTCACCCTCATTGTACGCTGCCACACTTGTCTCCATGGGAACCGCTCTGGGATTGGGTGTTGTTCCTGTGACCTCTCCGGCTCTTCAAGTTGGACGAACTTTTTTTTTTTTTTCCTCCTCCCCGCGCGTCCTCTCAACTCATGCACGTTTTCAAAGCATGCAGGGTGTGTGCGAACGCGACACATGACAGCAGTCGTGAGTGGCTTCGGGACAGGACAATTAAAACTAGAAGTTAACGTGTCTGTGTGAGAAGACAGAGCAAAATAAAGAGAGGGTTGTGTGTGAAGCAGACTGCCCGTTGGCAAAGACAATAGTATGTGTGTGTGTGTGTGTGTGTGTGTGTGCGCGTGTGTATTTCAGGAGAGCGGCCGCTCGGTACACACATGTGTGCTGGCATTGTCCCGTGGCTGCAGCCAGCCACAAACTCTGTATTCAGAGGCACCCCCGTCGTCCAGCCGTCCCTTTTCATGGATGTTTGGCCAAACGTGATCATGGCTTTTCATGCTGCGCTGCCAAGCGACACACACATCTGAATACACAAAGATGGAGGAACTAAGGAAGCCATCTTGGTGGAAAATTTAAACCATTAGCTAACCAAGACTTTCAATATTTAACCAAAGAGTTTTCCAAAAAGAGAGAAAAAGAAAAACCCTAAAAGTGAGTCTCAAGATCAGTGTTGAATCCAGTCTGCTGAGGCCCATTTTTATATAAATATACGATGTGGTCTAAATTTTTTTTTTTTTTTTAACAGCGGTACTGATTGTTTAAAAAAGAAAACAAGAACAACTTCCTCTCCACCCTGCAGAGTGTTTGCTCGCTGGCAGCACAGTAGGATGTTTTCACAAGTGGGTCCTTACATTGAGTGTGTGTGAGGATACATATGCACACGCGATGGGGGTAAAGTAAAACACATTTCTGCCGACTGTGAAGGGCGGTTGACGACGTTAATGCGCTGTAGCGAAGCGCCCAATAAAAGAGGAGGAGAAGAGCCGATGTGAACAGCACAGACGTCAACAATCTTTTGCACATGTTTTATGAGGTAGTAGATTCTTTCAACATGTCTGTTCGGCCTTAAAACAGCTATAATTGTTTTTTTTGGGTCATGCCGGGGCAGCAGAAACTCTGAGAACAACTTATTAAAATAAACAAATATTGATTATAGCCGCTTTAAAGGTGCATTATAGTAGTAGTTTGGGGTACGACATTTTGATCAGAAGAGAAAGACCTTCATTGATTGATTTTCATGCCTAAACAAACTCTCTTCATCTTCAACACAATTTCATACTGTTTTACTACACTATATTTGGCGAACCCTGCCATTTTCCTAGCTTCAAACAGCATTCTTGGACCTTATTTTGCTCTGAGAACAGCTTGCTTTTTTTTAGCTACGGAAAAGATAAAAACATTTCTGAGTTTGTATTATCACCTCATTAATATTGCGAATATTAAAATGTGAATTTCTTACCCAAAACTTTCCCGACAGCGACCTACTAAATGTGGTTCCTGTAAGAAAGCCGAGTGAGTCACTCATCTTGTGTCCGATAATGAAGGGAAAGTTCGGGGCCTGTTAGTTCCCAAAATGCAGAGTCATGTCTGCAGTCTGTTTTGGTCAATTCAATACAAGCTTTTTTGTTTACAGCGCACATCAAGTATCAAATCCCCAGCTTGGCTTCATTTGGTAGATTGTTATTTTAGAAAAACACAGTGCAAGACAAAAGTCGAATGATCAGGAACCGAGCGTGAGTCAACTGTATTCGCTCCCTCTTAAATTCAGACTGAATTCCTCCTGATACATGTGTGTGAATACATCCTGAGGCATGCTCAAGGGTTAGTAAACATCCTCAGTGATCTCAAAGAAGGGATGACTAACCTGCTCTCCAGCTGACTTGGGCTGAGATCAAAGTGGGAAGCCGAGCGACGTTCGAGGGGTTCAAATGTCGGTGGTTTCTTAAAGAGGAAGCAGCGGCTTTACAGGGAGGACGCAGCAAATCCTGTCTTCTGTGGCCCGTAAGCAGGCATGTGAGGGCGGAGAGGCAGAACGAAACCGCAGCACATAAATCTTCTGCAAGTACATGTAGAGATAAGCATGTCAAACGTTTACATTTGTTGTCACACGTGCACACAGATGAGAGGGCGATTAAGCCCACAGCATTGTCTTACAGACACAGGGGCAGTGCAGTGAGTAACTTGATGAGTCCTTCCTTCACACGGGGAAAGCTGAGCATGCTGGAGCATGTCCTTAGCTAACACTTCTCTACTGTTTACCAAAACAAATGTCAAGGCAGCGATCCAACAATACGGAACAGAAAATCCACACAAAGCTCCCATATGAAGAACCTTCAAGTGACATTTCAAGCAAATCGCTCCTCCTCACACTGCTGACAGCTATGGCAAAATGCCGCCTTAAATTCTAATAAACCATATCAAATTATACATAAAATTAGGTGGCGCAAATTCATAAAAAACAAGAAGGAGGGTATGCCCATTCACCAAAGCTCTACTGAAAACCTTTAGCGCCTTCAAAGTTCACATTTCCCAATTCGCAGTTCACATTTTGGAGCACAGAGTTCTTCTACATCACACACATTAGAGCAGAGATGTTGTTTTCACAAGACCAGCAAAAATAAAAACCAATATCCCCTAATACATATCTGTTGAGCAATGTAAAATTCATCTTATGCAACCACTTGTCTATCTTGTCTGAATATGCAGCGCTGAAGGTCAGATGACATGCTTTTCTACGTTCCCCTCCCGGGTCCCTGCGCTGCTGTGCTATCCCGCTGTGGACTGTCACGTGCCAGATATATGTCAAACGTGCATTTTTGTATGTTTTTCTAAGAAAATCCAAACTTTTACTTTCCCAGTAAAGTGTCAAACTCTTTTCCTGACATTCCGCGGGGTGTGGAAAACACATCTAATGAAATGTTGCGTTGTATTCGTTATATATTACTTATTCATTATATTCATCATCTGCTTCGACATCCTCTCTGATGTGGAAACGCGGCAAATCACAAGGTCAGAGCTGCAGCAGAGTTAACGCCTTCAAGCCAGAGGTCAGGGCAACAATGCCATGCTTC
This sequence comes from Diplodus puntazzo, assembly GCA_963678695.2. Taxonomy (NCBI): domain Eukaryota; kingdom Metazoa; phylum Chordata; class Actinopteri; order Spariformes; family Sparidae; genus Diplodus; species Diplodus puntazzo. Next base: position 5,095,492 of record OZ023170.1, on the reverse strand, counting down.
TTTTCCGTTTTTATAGCTAGAGGGAGTTTTCTTTCTCAAATACGACATTAAAGCAACATTACGCAACTTTTTAACCAGAATGACGGCTTCAAAAATCATTTTGCTGGTACAGTGTCTTGTAAGAGGGTGAATGGTGTCTCTGTCTCAGCCACTCCGCCACCCTATCACTGGTTTCTGCTCTATGTAACTTCAGTGAGAGGGCAAGATCACAGTGTTACATACATGCTTAGTTCAGCTCAAGACATAACACTGTTGTGACGTAATGAGTTTTGTTTGTAGTTAGCACCTACATTACATCTGACATATTGTCAGAGACCTGGGATTTTTATTCACCACAGCAGTGTTGCACTCAGAAACCATTTCTACATAGTGTTGCTTTAAGGTATCATAATCACTGCATGTATGTTGGCCTGGGCAATATGACTTTAAGATAATATGGGGATATTTTAAGGCTACATTAAGATACACGATACGCATCTTCATATTTTGAAAACTCCTGCAAAGCACTTCATAAACGCTCTGTTCCAAAAGTAGATGCCACGATATTTTTCTATCTTATACCTCAACATCGACATGCGACAACATTGTAGGGAAGACTACTGGTACATCTGCAGAAAAATTAACATAATAACATTTTTCATAAAGACTCATCAGTAATCAGTAATATATTCTCTACATATTGCCTGGTCTATCCATATCCACCATATAACCTGGTGGTTAGGAACCCGAACAATGTTACAAGAGAAATCTGACCGGTTTTGATCCGATTAATGAGATAATCAAAATACAGTTAAATCAAATAATGGTTACTTTCCCATATTTACCTAAATCTTGTGAATTACTGCATAACTTTGTCTTAAGTACTAAATTAGTAAAGAAGGAAAAAATTCACCCTCTGATTGAACTAGTCAAGACCTGTAGGCTAATGCAACCGGGGACGAGGGGTCGCAAATACACCGCTTCAATTTCAAGATACAACCTGGTGCTGGGCGGTATACCGGTTCACACCGAATACCGGTGTATATTTTCGTTATGATATGAATTTTTAATATACCGCCATACCGTTGTATTTGAATACACAACGTTCGGAACGCTATGCTGCGCCGCGCGACACTGTTTCAGTCCGGACCCTTTTCAGTGTTGCGCTGCTAGACAGGTATGGTGCGACTGCGAGGGTAAACAGTAGTGCTCTGGTGTTGTGTTACGGTGAAGATGGATAGGATAGACGTTGCAGATCATGACTTCACCCGTGGACGTCAAGATGAGCAACTGGAAAGCCGCTGAGATCCGGGAGATGCAGCGTCTCCTCGTCTCTGTAACTGTTTGGTTGTGTCCGCTACTTGTGTAGCGGCAAGCTAGGAACGGTCGCTACTTTCAAATTAAAAGCCCCTCGCTAAGAACCCAGTTCTAAACTCCAATGGGGTGCAATGTAAAGCTCTTATTTTGAAGACAAATTCCACCTGCTTCCTGTTAGCTGTCTGTTGCTTGAGGCAGCTAACGGAGGGGGTGGTGCGCTAGGCCGCACGCTTCCATTACTAGCGGGGGTTTAACATCGGCGTGTGTTTGACTGAGGAGGCGAGAATATGGGCCATGGGTCTATAATTAAATAAATATATCAAGTGTCGCCACATTTCTACCGATACATATGTTGTGCGTCACTGTTCACACCGAACTTCGTGCTTCATGTCACGTCACATGTTTACGCCGAGCCCAGTGGCAGCTTTTTGGGAAAGAAGGAATGAGAAACTGGTTGAGAGCGGGAAATTACACCTCCCTTAAAGATAGACAGAGTGCTGCCTTTTCTATCTAAAAGGGGCTAGTAATTCCTCTCTCAACCAGTAGAAAATGCTGTGAACACCTGATTATACATGAAAAAAAAAAATACCGTCATATACCGTGAAACCGTAGGAATTTTGAAAAATACCGTGATATACATTTTTCGTCATACCGCCCAGCAAATGTCTAAAAACACCCTTTCTATATTTTGTATATATCGTTATTTGAGGTATCTTGTTGCTAGAGTCAGAGTGAGGAAGGAAGTCGGTGAACGCGACTAAACACAACGAATAAAACTTTAAAACATTACTTCACCGATGAGATAACAACTCCCATGGTCTCATGCTACTTGTGTCTTTTGTTTTAATTAAGAGACCCAGTACAGCGCAAATTACATACTGAGCTCTTAAGGGGTCCCAAGTGTACGTAAAATGATGGGAACCCTGTCACAAACAAAAACTGCTGCGCAGTATCGAGAGATCAAAACGCAACTTTCCTGTGATCCCCTGAAAACGGAAGGCTGGAATCTCTCACTACGTCCTCGATGACCTTTTACACGAAGCGCTGCGGCTTCACAGGAACTACGTCTCCCGGAGCTGAGAGCTGCAGCTGACAAATTGTTGAGGCATTTTTTTTAGCTATTTAAGTTACAGCACAGCAGAAACTTAAAAAGCCTAGACTGCCTGAAACTTTTTTTTCTTTCAGTTTCAGTAGAAGGGTTAGCGAGTTCAACACTGCACCACCCCTTGCCTGCAAGACAACACCGAAGGACTGAAACACAGACGTCACATACAGGCTATCCTGAGCAGATGTCCACAACCTGCGTGCTGCAAAGATCAGAATGTGTCTACATACAGGATGAAAGCACAGGAAGGACTCACAGTTATGTTGACAAGTGATGTTGGACAGTTTTATAGTTATAACTTGTCTAATATAACCCAATGGGCGGATCCATCGGAGTATCGAATGACAGAACTGGAGTTTCATCACCCAAAGTCAGACGGGCCTGCTTTGGATCCATCCAACAGACACACAGAGTTATAACACGCAGGTTTGTGCGAGCAGCGAAACACTGCTGAGTCACACAAACTGTCTACGGGCACACGCGAGAGATAAAAAAGCTAAAAAAGGAAATTAGATGGGTGTAGGCCACACAAGAGAGTTACAGTTGGCATGAAATTCAAAATCAGACTGATAAAACCGCTGGCGAAATACGGTTGTGTAACAGGGAGAGAAAAAGCAAAGGAGAAGAGGAAGAGAGGGTTCGGAGTGCGGACGTTGCCAAAGGAGACTGGAAAGGATAGGTGGAAAATCATCTGGGAGGGGTGCCTGATACGGTGTGGAGGAGGGAGGTGGCGGGGCGGACGGCTGGTTTTTCCACTGCCAGAGCGAGGGGACGGCTAAATCAAATTAATTAGCTCCTTCATCTCCAGGCAGCTACTCAGGCATGCTGTACTGGCGAAGAGAGGCAGTCAGAGGGAAGGAGGGGTGGCTGTAGGCACAAGAGAATGGGAGAACGCGAGATAGGACATGGTGGTGGGGTGAAAAGCCTACTGCGTATGTGCGCCATTCAGGAGAATGGGCAGCGGAGGGGAGGGGTGCATAATTCTCTGATAAGCGTGAGGCTTGTTTTGCTGGAGCCTCTGTTCAGCCATGAGGAGGAGGAGGAGGAGGAGGAGGAGGAGGAAGTGGCTGCATGTTGGCTGACGCTGTGTGCTGCTGCGCTTCGGGGCGATGGTACTTCCTGTCTCTAGACAGCCTGTATTTTGAGGGCACTGTAAACAACCCTGCTTTTTTGCACGCCTCTTTAAATAGCACGCAGACACTTCAATCACAACCTCCCGGAAAGACGCTGAGCTCAAAAAATCTCGCGAAGAGACAGAAAAAGAAAGGTACAAAGGGTTTTCTGAGCAGTGACAACACAAGGTAAACCTAGCCTGTGATCAAAAGTGAAATAATACATCAGGAATAGTCGCGCCGACATCAGGAGGGGAGCGAAAAAGGAGAGCTGCGAAAAGGAAAAAGAGGAGAAAGAAAGTGAGGCAGATGGTCAAGGGCAATGGCATCAGGCCAGGGGAAACAAAACAGCAGCGCAGCAGAGAAACGAAACACAAAAAAGTAAGAGAAAGAGGCAGGGAGTGGTAAGGCCTAGGAGAGAGCCACTGCAAGCAGCATGTGGACGTCACTGAGGCTTCAAATGCAGCGAAGGAAGGGAAACGAGAACAGGCTGATAAATGTAAAGAAGGTTTGAGTGTAAGTAGGAGGTTCGGGTCTGTACGGGAGGATAAGCAATCGACGGTGGACTGTACATAGTAATGAGGTACGGCAAAATAAATTCCAATACACGCTTCTCTACAAACTTGACAATGAGCGAGAGGAGAACAGTGGTGAAAAAATAGGGCGTAAAGCAAAGGGGAGCCTGGGAGTCTGTGCCAGAGGTCAAAACCTTGGGAGAAGAGAGCAGTGGACAGCTCGGTGCAGCAGTGTCGCCCGGGCGAGACTTGGCTGTACTGCGAGAACCCCAGATTAGCACTAAGCCGATTGCAACGCGAGGTGGGATCAAGAGCAATTAATTTAGCACCCAGATAGTTCCAGGAAGACGCTGAATGAACCTTAACAAAACGCAGATCTCCTGCAAAACTCTGGTGTATCCTCTGTGTCAAACACAAGCTGACTTAACATTCCTACTCCCGTCTGTTCTCTACAAATGCGCCGACGACAAAGCATCCCCCGTATAAAAGAGAGTAGAATTTGGAAGGTCTGAAAGGGTGTGCGGATGATAAAAGGAAGGATAAAAGAAAGATGAAGACGCTTGGCAGGGGCTGACATGAGCCAAAACAAACACCCAGAGAACAGGACATTCTCTCGCAGACAGAAATGGGCCGGCCTGTTCCACAGGGCTCTCAGTGAGAGCATGCCTCCGACCCTGCGTCACCCATTTTTATTACAAAACAACATCCTGGTGCATAACTTAAGGGGAAATACAGCCTCCAACTGATTATTTCTTGTTTGTATAATAACAGGCAATACGAACAGAACAGTCATGACAAGCTTTTTTTTGTCTGACGCTTGATGGTGCAAATTAAGTGGATCATGGCGGCATCACGTGCCTCGAGTCAGATTCACGAACTTTATCGAGTCCCACTTTTTTTTCAAAGAATAGCATCCCACCTTCAGGACACGATGCCCTGATTTTCATTTTATTGATAAATGTATCCAGGCTCGACAACAGTGGCTGAACTATTTTTCTCGAAAACAAGCATTTTCTTTTGTCGAATTAAGCTTCAAGTGTAACGGCTCCCCAGCTGAATACATCTAATGAGGATGCTGTTTTTTTTGTTTTGTTTTTTAGAGTAACTATGGGGCATTTAATGTTTAGGCTTCTTGATTGCAAATCAGATAATAAATAAATAAATAAATAAATAAATAAATAAATAGTCTGCTCCTCCCACCCTGCTCTGCATCTGCTCCGTCTGTCTCTCCCTCCCTCCCTCCATGTTCGCCTACATTATTGTGCTACAAAGCTCCCTCCTTTAACTCCCCACCAACCCCTGAAAACACACCATCAGGCTCTGACAACGCCAGACAAGAGCTCCCCCTAGATACATGAATCATCACCCCTTCCAGGAAATTAATGCCTCGAGAAGGCAAATACATGCTGCTACATGTAACCTATACCGTACATTGTATATATGAGCGGTCTCAGCCGGAACAAAATGTTTCAGAAACTGTGTCCACAGCCCGTGCTTTTTCTTTTTTAAACACATCGGTGTTATGCCGGCTTTAACACTGCACTCCCTGTCAATGACCTATATCCATCCGTCAGTGCAGATCACAAAGTATACGTCAAAACCACGAGCTGTTTCTCAGCAGGCCCCGATGTTATCACGGCACCTGCTGGGTTTAAATGAAGCACTTTTAAAGACCAGTTAGTCAGGCGCTTGAAAATATGACAAATCCTATCACTACATCAGACATTTTTTTAAGACTTTTTATCGTTTCATGCATTTTTGGGCTTTTCCAACTTGTACAAACATCAAGCTAAACTATGTGTTAAAGACTTTATTTGCTTCTCTGATTATTACCAACAAAATGTGGGCTACTTAAAAGGGGTACTATGTAATTTTGGAGAAGAAATTTCTAATTCAGAGATTTAATATTTACAATGCTATTGACGTAGTAATACAAACTCAGAAACATTTATCTTTTCTGTGACTGAATAAACAAGCTGTTCTCAGGGGAAAATAAGGTCCCCAAAGACTGTTTGAAGCTAGAGAGATGGCAGGGTCCGCCACATATAACAGTATGAAATTATGTTATCCTTTAAGATCAGTTTATTTAGTCATGAAAACAAAGACTTTATTTAGTTTGTTTAGGTATAGAAAAAAAAAACAGTCGATGAAGGTCTTTCTCTTCATATTAATTGAAGTGCTCGTTATAGCAGATTGGACCTTTGAGTGTTTCATTACTACATATTATTGGGTGATTAACTGATTAACTCACAAGGTTGAGCTAAGTTAAGCTATTTCATTTTGTGTCATCTATAACAAAATCATATTTCAAGAATTGTTTCAAAAAGAACTACATGTGCAAAGTAGTAACTATAAATAATATACATAAATGAGATCAGAAATTATTAAATGTATTAGTTGTAAATATGCATATAAGCATAAGATGGAAACACTACTCAAGTACTTGGGTAAATGCACTAAGACTACACTGCTATGTACATACTATGTACTTTTAGAACTAGATTAATATCAAGGCGTTTCAAGATTTTTCCAGTTATATCATTTTAACAAGTTATGTCAAATGGTCAGAAAGGATGAGCTAACTGCTTCTGCTATTGACAGTGCTCTCATTACATTTTACAAATATTCAAAACATGTTAGGAATTCATACCGAGCTACAGCTGACACCGCCAGGCCTCTGTGCACTGGCCTCCTTGGAGCAGTAGAGGGAGCACTTCCGGACTGGCCTGCGGGACTCACTTCCGCATTGAAAATGTGGTTGTGCAATGTCTTCGCACCGCCGACCATTCTCCGTATGAGCCAGAGGAGGGAGCCAGCTGGTCAATAATGAATCCTTTGTATAGTCAATGGTATAGCATGGCACATGGTGAACAAAGTGATTTACTGTCACATTCCTCTATGCTTTTAAACCTAGCATGCGCAATTTTCTCTTTCGGTTTGCTAAAATAAAAACAGACCATGTTCAGAACAGAGCATGGTTTGACAACATAAGGATACTGCAGATGTGGCATATATCTCTGCTGCTGGGCTTCAATGATGCCTTCCTCTGCTGGACCTGCCAAATAGAGATGGTGGCAAAGGGGGCATGTTCATGCTGGTAGCAGCAAATTAAACACCAAATCACTCTCGCTTAACATGAATGCTTCACTTTAAAATGTTGAACTAAACCTGGTTTGGTTACCAGTGAATAAACAATGTCACAGGCCATCGTGTTGGTTCAGTGTCTTTATTAGCACAAAAGGCAGTACAAGTTGCAACACAGCATGACAAGGTGTTCTGGCACAGGTACATAGTCATTACATCAAACAAACACTACTTCAAAATCACACACACATACACACTCAGATATTGAGAAGTAGCTCAACCACAGAGGGTCAACACGAATATTTCAGCAAATATACAAATACCACAACACTGCTGGAATGAGGGGATGGAGACGTACGGTTTCTAAAAAGGGCCATACGTTAACACAGAGTGCCGTTCTGAATTCGGACATTTAGATTAACAGCCAAACGTGACTGTGTTCCCTTCCCTTGGGTACAACTAACGACAGCTAACAGGATAAATCTATTGTGTAACAAGCTAAAGGCATTTCCTAGTCTCTGAAGCCAAGGTTGATACGTACACTTTTGACACCTTCACTTTAAGTAAGGCCTGAAGGGAGGAATCCCTCCATTGTCACAATAATGTAAGATGAGCTTTAAAAAAACAGCCTACTGGTTCAACAGTAAGCTTATCCTTCCAACAGAGGACTAATATGCACGTAGTTAGCTAGCAAAATGGCTTCAACTTCGACACTGACGAAGAGTCAAGAAATACTGGCTAGCAAACTTCGAGGCAGTTTCAACACACAAAAAACCTCCCGGGTTAAAATTCACACAGCTGTTCCTTCTTTTGACTCGAAGCTCGACATTTTGGTGAAATTGCGCAGCTATGTAAGCCATGTAAGTTGGCAAACAAGAATATTCCAGACTCCATCTTTCTCGCTCACAACAAGAAGCATATCGTCAAACACCGCCATGTTGGCCGCTAACGTTAAAGGCGTCCAGTTACGCTAGCGGTGCTAGCTTTACATTTCAATCATCCCGGTAACGTTACAGTAAAATATGTATCCCGATGCCACAGTTAACACCATCCATGTGCTACAGCATAACTGTCAACACAGATACTCGCTAGAAAAACGTATCTAATTAGCTTATGAGGAAATAGTTACCAAAAGCTAAACTTCTTTTTTTTCCCCTGTTGCAAGGCTAAGCCAGCGGGCTACTTTACCGTCAAGAAAGACCTCTTCGGAGCTTAACACTAGCTTGTTCAACACGATCCATGTTATCATCAAAGCCACTTTAGCTTTAACAATAATATATAATATGTAAAACAACACAAAAATCCCAACAGGGAACATACCGTCGATGTCGTTAAAGTCCTACCTTAAGCTAGCTATAACACCGGTTGTAGTGCTATGAACGCACAATTTGGACGTTATTGTTCAAAAAGGCAATCAAGTGGCTGGTAAATTACTTGTCTAAATCCCAGTTTATAATTATTCAAGTTAGTAACCAACTAAATAAATAGCGAACTGATCTAGTTGAACCGCCAAAACCACGGCATTTCAGACTACTTTCAAAACGTGGCCTACGACAATGTCTCATATTTTCACAAAAATATTAAAAGCGTGAGAACAATTGAACAGGTAAACTGGATTTAAATAACACAAATAGCACGAATATGTAAAATATATCAACACCAGTTAAAAAACCGCCGTTAAATTAACACTTAAGGCTCCTCCGAGACTTTCCTACAGGGCGTACGGAAAATCAGGTCCATTGGCCGGCCATCCCTCGCAGGCGAGTCCGAGGCTTGCAAAAAAGTCCCAGAGATCCAAAAATGCAGAGGACGAAAACCCGAAAAGTCGACGTCTTTCTAAAGTAACTCGAAAATAATCCATTATACAGTGTTTCTGTATGAAAACATCATGTATTTCGACCATTTTCCCTTGTTTAATCAAAGGTCTTAACAGGCCTCAGCCCTGAGCCTCTTTTCTTAGAGCCCAGGCTGATCTAGAGCGAGACGAACGGGAGAACAGAGATTTTTTTTATTTTTGCTCTGAGGGAAGAAATTCACATCGGCCACACTCGGCAAATATCGGAAGCAGGGCGGGTTTTGTTAAAATTATTCTAAGAAGGTTCATTTCTTCGCAGCCATTGGATCTCCGTGTTGTACTACTCAATATTAATAAGACAAAGAACGAATCAAAAGGATTTTGATTGAATATTCATATATTGCTTGCAAAGTATACGCCGCGCCGCCTACTCCGTTTTGATAAAGCCAATCGGAGTGAGTTTAGATTAAACGAACGCCCGCCTTTAGTTTTGATTCGTCAAAAAAATAAACGTGCTTTCTTATTGGCTGTACGTGTGGTAAAATTAATTATTCATATAACTGTCTTGAATAGCCAATGAGCGTTTTACTACAGCGCTCCATGTCCCACCTTCCAGTCAGTCAGTCCCTGCCTCTGTGAGTGGGCAACCCCGTAGTCTGCACTCAGTCTATATAAACAAGCGTTGAAGCGCTTCATGCTCAGAAGCGCTTAGAGCGCTCCGGTGTGTAGATCAGGAAAAGGGAAGGGAACAGTCAGTAGCCATCTTACTTAGGACCAAAACATAAATAATTAGGTAATAAAGGCAAACGACAACAGAGGTCCCTGGGATATCGCCTTCGGAGACTTTCCGGTCACCGTTGGCGGCCTGACCAGAGTCGTGGTGATTATTTAAAGGCTGTTCCTGCTCACAAAGCGGCGTGCCGAGGAAGGACGCGTCTCTTTGAATAGACAGGATGCACGGACCGCCCTCCGGCGACAGCGCATGCCCATTGCGCACGATCAAGAGAGTTCAGTTCGGCATCATCAGCCCAGATGAGCTTGTAGGTTTTCTTTTTGGGGGAAGTGGGGGTATTTTATTGATTCTCAGACAGATCACACATGACTCTTACAGTTTTCTTGACTTACCTTGTAATTTAACATATGTGGCAAACACCTGGTTCTATTTACAACGGAAATGCTTGCTGTTAGCCTAGCCTAGCTAGCTGTGTCAGGCTGGTGGCGCTAGTGCTAACTAGCATGTAGCAGGAAGTTTGAAAAACTTTAAGCACAACATTCTCAGATAGGATTCATGCTATCACATCAATTAAACCCCCATTATAAACATGTAATGTACCTTGTAGGCCCATCAGTAAGTAGACATTTTAATTACTTTGTGGCTTTTTGTTATGGACACTGCTCGTTTAGTTTTACCACTGGTCGTATTGTACGCATTGTTCTGTTTGCTCATACAACAAATTAATAAAAGGGTACTCAAACAGTCAGATACGCATGTTTTGTTTTTTAAACCGAGATTGGCTGTTTTCATTGGTATGTGTATTCATGAATATTGGATTATATATATATGTGTTGATACGCCAGAGCACAACGTTTTATATCATTGTAAAATTGATTGTTTAAGGAACCGTATTTCGGCGAAGTGCATCCTTAAACAGATTTCCTTTAATTATTTCAGCACGGATCACTGGATGTTTGATAATAGAAAGATAAATTCTGTTACTGATGTGGATGAATTCTTGCGATTAGTACTTTTTCTGTCTGGCATGTATGCAGCGTTATTGATATTTATATTCTTGAACTGACAGAAGATGGTCAACTGCTGGTGATTGCAGCATCAACTGATGTTTTTTTTTCTTCTTCCCAGAAACGGATGTCCGTCACTGAAGGGGGAATCAAATACCCCGAAACAACAGAAGGAGGACGTCCTAAACTTGGTGGCCTTATGGACCCAAGACAAGGGGTCATCGAAAGAACTGGAAGATGTCAGACGTGTGCAGGTACAGTTTAATGTTAGCATTTCATTAAATTATACCTCTGATCAGTTGACTGAATTTCATATCTGAGGTCACAATTTAATATTTCATGGTTTTTGTCTCTCCAGGCAACATGACAGAATGTCCAGGACACTTTGGCCACATAGAGCTGGCAAAGCCAGTTTTCCATGTTGGCTTCGTCACGAAGATCATGAAGGTCCTTCGATGTGTGTGCTTCTTTTGCTCTAAGCTATTAGTGGATTCAGTAAGTATACTAAGCGTATTACAGTACATAATTATGAAAATTTAATTTTTGATTGTAACAGTATCATTCCAGTCTTGTTCATAGATTTTTGTTGCGCTGATGTTTAACTTGCTCCCATTCCTGCCACCTCCAGAACAATCCCAAGATAAAAGACATCCTAGTTAAATCTAAAGGGCAGCCTAGGAAGCGTCTGACACACGTTTATGAGCTCTGCAAAGGGAAAAATATCTGTGAAGGAGGGGAGGAGATGGACAACAAATTCGGAATGGAGCAGCAGGAGACCGAGGAGGACATCACCAAGGAGAAGGTATTCTGGTGGAGTCTTTTTTGTCAAAAGCTCCAAAATTCACTGGACTGCTCATCTTAACTCATGTTCTTCTCTTGACCTCTGCAGGGCCACGGTGGGTGTGGGCGCTACCAGCCACGCATCAGACGCTCAGGTCTGGAGCTGTATGCCGAGTGGAAGCACGTAAACGAGGACTCGCAGGAGAAGAAAATCCTGCTGAGCCCCGAGCGGGTGCACGAGATCTTCAAGCGCATCTCAGATGAAGAGGATGTGATCTTGGGCATGGACCCCAAGTTCTCCAGACCAGAGTGGATGATTGTAACTGTGTTGCCCGTTCCCCCGCTGGCTGTCAGGCCTGCTGTTGTCATGCAGGGCTCTGCTCGCAACCAGGTAAAGTAAAGTAGTAATGTTACCAAGCTGTTTGAAAGAAAATCTAACATATCACCACAACCATTACAACAAATAATCAAATAATTATTTTTTGTTAAAGGACGACTTGACCCACAAGCTGGCTGACATTGTCAAAATCAACAACCAGCTGAGAAGAAATGAGCAGAGTGGTGCGGCGGCTCACGTCATCGCTGAGGATGTCAAACTGCTTCAGTTTCACGTCGCCACCATGGTGGACAATGAATTACCAGGCCTGCCAAGGGTATTTATACGCTTAACTGATGCCTTTTAATTATGCAACGTTGTATTTGATGTAAAGTAGTGTTAAAAGCTTCAGTTGTTTTTTGTATTACATTCTTGCACAGCGTTTTTTACGGTGCTTGTATTAAAATCTGTGTTTCTGTTCACAGGCAATGCAAAAGTCTGGCCGTCCTCTCAAATCCATAAAGCAGCGTCTAAAGGGCAAAGAGGGGCGAGTTCGAGGTAACCTCATGGGGAAGCGTGTGGACTTCTCCGCCCGAACCGTCATCACCCCAGATCCCAACCTGCAGATCGACCAAGTCGGTGTCCCACGATCCATCGCAGCCAACATGACCTTCCCAGAAATCGTCACACCCTTTAACATTGACAGGTACTGTGGAGTGGTTAGCTGATTCAAGTCCATATAATGTTCAAACACCCTGTGTTTTGAGACCATAATCATGAAATGTGACCATCCTAGATTACAAGAGCTGGTGCGCAGAGGCAACAGCCAGTACCCGGGAGCCAAATACATCATCCGTGACAATGGAGACAGAATTGACCTGCGATTCCACCCAAAACCAAGTGACCTTCATCTGCAGATTGGCTACAAGGCAAGATTGACATAAATATATGCTGCTACAGTGCTGTGTTGACTTCTCCGATGAACTTTTATTAGATAATTATATTAGACATCATTTTATACCGACTAACACCGATGTTTTTCTCTGTCTAGGTGGAAAGACACATGTGTGACGGTGACATCGTCATCTTCAACAGACAGCCAACACTACATAAAATGTCTATGATGGGGCACAGGGTCCGCATCCTGCCATGGTCCACATTTCGACTTAACCTCAGGTACAAAATGAAGACTCGACCGCTTTGGCTTTTATAAGTGTGTTTTCTTTGAAACAGGCAGTCCCTTTTTATAGAAGCAATTTAATAATTGAGCATATTCTAAAGGGTTTGTCTTAGTATCCAGGCAGTGATCAAAAAATCCTCTTGTCTCCCTTCAGTGTGACCACCCCGTACAACGCTGACTTTGACGGGGATGAGATGAACCTCCATCTGCCTCAGTCCCTCGAGACAAGGGCAGAGATCCAGGAGCTGGCCATGGTGCCACGTATGATCGTCACACCCCAGTCCAACAGGCCCGTCATGGGTATCGTGCAGGACACCCTCACAGCTGTCCGCAAGTTCACCAAGAGAGACGTCTTCTTAGAGAGAGTAAGGAGAATGTTATGATATTACTAGCAGGTGCTTTTTCTTGGCTTGAAGGGGTTTTGAGACTGTGTTTGTCCACCACAGGGTGAAGTGATGAACCTCCTCATGTTCCTCTCCACTTGGGACGGGAAAGTGCCTCAGCCGGCCATCCTCAAGCCCCGTCCTCTGTGGACGGGCAAGCAGATCTTCAGCCTAATCATTCCTGGACACATCAACGTGATCCGCACACATAGCACCCATCCAGACGAGGAAGACAGCGGCCCTTACAAGCACATCTCACCCGGGGACACCAAGGTCATAGTGGAGAACGGGGAGTTGATCATGGGCATCCTGTGTAAGAAATCTCTGGGAACCTCCGCCGGCTCCCTCGTCCACATCTCCTACCTGGAGATGGGCCACGACATTACCCGGCTCTTCTACTCTAACATTCAGACAGTGGTCAACAACTGGCTGCTCATCGAGGGTAAGAAACTGTAAAGCACACACACCTTTATTGCTGTATTTAATCTGTATTGAGGAATAATTTTTGCAATCCAGATTTTATATTCTTTGCTATTGTTTGTTTTCATGCTGACAAGTTTAATAATTTTCTTCAGGTCATTCCATTGGTATTGGTGACTCCATTGCTGACGCTAAGACCTACCTTGACATTCAGAATACCATCAAGAAAGCCAAACAGGATGTGATAGAAGTAAGCACAAACTATTTCATAGTCACCAACATCTCTTTAACCAGCAGATCAACTCAAATTTGATTATTTCACCGTAGTCGTACCAGAAATCATAAAAAAGTAACATTTTTCCTTTGCCAGGTCATCGAGAAAGCCCACAACAACGAGCTGGAGCCGACCCCCGGTAACACTCTGAGGCAGACCTTTGAGAACCAGGTGAATCGTATCCTCAATGACGCTCGTGACAAAACAGGATCGTCAGCCCAGAAGTCTCTGTCTGAGTACAACAACTTCAAGTCCATGGTGGTGGCTGGTTCTAAGGGATCAAAGATTAACATCTCACAGGTAAAAGAATCAATCTAACGATCACTATCTTACTGTATATGAGTGATGGGTTTGATTCACATCATCTTCCCTCCTTGTTCAGGTTATTGCTGTGGTGGGGCAGCAGAACGTTGAGGGTAAACGAATCCCCTTCGGCTTCAAACACCGCACGCTGCCTCACTTCATCAAGGATGATTACGGTCCTGAGAGCAGAGGCTTCGTGGAGAACTCCTACCTGGCCGGCCTGACACCGACAGAGTTCTTTTTCCACGCCATGGGAGGCAGAGAGGGTCTGATCGACACAGCTGTCAAGACTGCTGAGACAGGTGAGAGAGTCGGATATGAAAGGCATTTCAGTGAGCTGCTGAGAGCAAAAAATTGGTTTGTAACGCGCTTATCGTTTCTATCAGGTTACATCCAGCGTCGTCTGATCAAGTCTATGGAGTCGGTGATGGTGAAGTACGACGGCACGGTGCGTAACTCCATCAACCAGGTGGTCCAGCTGCGTTACGGCGAGGACGGCCTGGCGGGAGAGAACGTCGAGTTTCAAAACGTGGCGACACTCAAACCCTCAAACAAGGCCTTTGAAAAGAAGTAAGCCACACACTTGTATACTCCGCCTGTGTCAGGGGTTATAGTCCCAAACGAGCTACTTTTTCCTAAACTGCGTGTGTAATATTGCTAAAATTTGGTCAATAGTGGCTCAATTTTTTTCTGATATGTCTAGGTTTAAATTTGATTGCACCAACGAGCGAGCGCTGAGGCGGACGCTGCAGGAAGACGTTGTGAAAGACGTGATGACCAACGCCCACGTGCAGAGTGCCTTGGAGAGGGAGTTTGACAAGATGAAGGAAGACAGGGAGATCCTTCGAGCCATTTTCCCTACAGGAGACAGCAAGGTGTGTGGATAAAGCAGCTGCTCTTTAACAGTCTCCAGGACTGCCACGTGAAATGAAAAATGCTCACCCACTGCAATGTTTCTCCTCACCTACAGGTGGTGCTGCCATGCAACCTGGCCAGAATGATCTGGAACGCGCAGAAGATCTTCCGCATCAACACTCGGACCCCAACAGACCTCAATCCCCTGAGGGTTGTTGACGGTAAGCTCAAACAACAGATGAAGTTGTCACAAATGTTTTTAATAATATTAATTATGATAAACCCTAATTATACAGCATATTTCATACATAAAGTGCAGCTCAGGGTGCACAAATAAGTTGGTTGTGATCTAAAGATGAAAGCATACTACGTATTTAACAGACATACCAAATTAAACTAGCCATGTTAGCGATTAAACTATTAAAGGTAAGATCAAAAAAAGAGGCCTTGAGCCGCTTCTTAAATATACACAATATTAGTTACAGGATTTTGTGAATCATGTGGGAGAGCACTGGTTTGAGGAATAGATTTAGAAGTTCCTGGCCTGGACTCAATGTTCTCCTTTAAGCCATGTAAAGCTACCTGGAGAATCCCTGTTGCGTAACAGATCAAACAGTACTAGTCCTCGTTCTTCTTTAATACAGAGACTTAAAGCCTCAGAATATCAAGGATTCAAATTGCATAAAACAAGACTTAAGATATAAAATTGTCTGGGAGAAAAATATCTTTACAGTCAAAACAAAACTACCAGAAAACCTCATAAATGTCAAAACTGAGACACAAATACAGCATAAATGTCAGTCTTATGGTGTGTTTTGGGTCCTCAGGTGTTCACGATCTGAGTAAGAAGCTGGTTATTGTAAATGGTGAAGACCCGCTGAGCAGACAGGCCCAGCAGAACGCCACTCTGCTCTTCAACATCCACCTGCGCTCCACCCTCTGCTCCAAACGCATGACGGAGGAGTTCCGCCTTTCCACAGAGGCTTTCGACTGGCTGCTGGGAGAGATTGAGACTAAATTCAACCAGTCCATCGTAAGTTTAGCATATTATTCTTTTAATTTAAGAGTTGCTTAAGAGAAAGATTACATTTTTGTTTTACTAATCGCTCGTTTTTCCTTATTTCCCAGGCCCATCCGGGTGAAATGGTCGGCGCCCTGGCTGCTCAGTCGCTGGGAGAGCCGGCCACACAGATGACACTCAACACTTTCCACTACGCCGGTGTGTCTGCCAAGAACGTAACGCTGGGTGTGCCTCGTCTGAAGGAGTTGATCAACATCTCCAAGAGGCCCAAAACTCCCTCGCTGACCGTTTTCCTGCTGGGCCAGGCGGCGCGCGACGCTGAGAGGGCCAAGGACATTCTCTGTCGTTTGGAGCACACCACACTGCGAAAGGTAAGAGGGAACAAAATTATTGATCATTTCTTTTATTTACTTTAAAATCCAATTTCATCCCCCCATTCATTTAAAAGCGGTGACTAAAAATGGGCTCTTTTTTTACACAGGTGACAGCCAACACCGCCATCTACTACGACCCAAACCCCCAGAACACTGTGGTGGCGGAGGACCAGGAGTGGGTGAATGTCTACTATGAGATGCCCGACTTTGACGTGACGCGCATCTCACCATGGCTGCTGCGTATCGAGCTTGACCGCAAGCACATGACTGATCGCAAGCTGACAATGGAGCAGATTGCAGAGAAGATCAATGCAGGTGGGTTGCATGCACATTTCTGTATTCAATACTGAATTGAAGGGAAGTGGTTATCCTCTAATGGCACTTTTTGTTATCCTGCAAGGTTTTGGAGATGATCTGAACTGTATTTTCAATGACGACAATGCTGAGAAGCTCGTGCTGCGAATCAGAATCATGAACAGCGATGAGAACAAGTTCCAAGAGGTGAGCATTGATATTACATTCAATAACAATAAACGCACTTTAGCCAGGTTCTCCTCTTTATCCTTAAGTCCTGTAATTTCTTTGACTAGGATGAGGAGGTGGTGGACAAAATGGACGACGATGTGTTCCTGAGGTGCATCGAGTCCAACATGCTGACGGACATGACGCTTCAAGGCATCGAGCAGATCAGCAAGGTAACAGATTGATAGACAAGCTTCTAATCCGTAACAAAAGCATATACCTGCCTGTAGAGAGAAGTCAAAAGGTGACACTCTTCTCCTCCAGGTGTACATGCACTTGCCCCAGACTGACAATAAGAAGAAGATCATCATCACTGAGGATGGTGAGTTCAAGGCCCTGCAGGAGTGGATCCTTGAGACAGACGGAGTGAGCCTCATGAGGGTACTCAGCGAGAAGGACGTCGATCCTGTCAGGACCACCTCCAACGACATTGTAGAGATTTTCACGGTACGAAAGCAAAAAAAAAAAAAAACACCGTTTTAGTAGTAATACTGCAGCTTTGTAAATAAATTAATTTTCATGTTCTGTCTCTCTTGTGTAGGTGTTGGGAATTGAGGCTGTGCGGAAGGCTCTGGAGAGGGAGTTGTACCACGTCATCTCCTTTGACGGTTCCTACGTCAACTACCGTCACTTGGCTCTGCTTTGTGACACCATGACGTGCCGCGGTCACCTGATGGCCATCACACGTCACGGCATCAACCGTCAAGACACAGGGCCGCTCATGAAGTGTTCCTTTGAGGAGACGGTGAGAGCATAATCGTTTATGTCATCAGTCGAAACTACTGGAATCCTAGTTGAGATTTAATAACCGCTCCAGTCTTTCTTCCATTTGCCCCTCCAGGTGGATGTGCTGATGGAGGCGTCATCCCATGGTGAATCTGACCCTATGAAGGGTGTGTCGGAGAACATCATGCTCGGCCAGCTTGCCCCGGCTGGTACAGGATGCTTTGACCTGCTCTTGGATGCTGAGAAGTGTAAATACGGCATGGAGATCCCTACCAACATACCTGGCATCAGCGTCGCTGGACGTAAGTGGAGCGATGTTTGTCAAATATGATGCTGACGGTAGATCTAGTGTGAGTTGCATTACTTATGTTTTCTATATGTCCTATTTGCAGCCACTGGCATGTTCTTTGGCACGGTGCCAAGTCCCATGAGCGGTATGTCACCTGCCATGACCCCCTGGAACACAGGAGCAACACCAGCCTACGGTGCCTGGTCCCCCAGTGTCGGTGAGTGTATCCCCGGGTGCTCTGGCTCTTTTCTTTTTTAGGGTGGTTTCATTCACTAAGTTTGGCTTTTCGTGCTTTTTTTTCTCTCAGGAAGCGGCATGACCCCTGGTGCAGCAGGTTTCTCTCCCAGTGCAGCATCAGATGCAAGTGGCTTCTCTCCAGGCTACTCACCGGCCTGGTCTCCCACTCCTGGGTCTCCAGGATCTCCGGGACCTGCCAGCCCGTACATCCCATCTCCAGGTTAGACGCTGCAGAAAACTTTGGTTTATATTATAGACTGTTTAAATAACTGTAGTAATAATGTGGCCCCGGATTTAGATTTTTCTACTCTGTCTTTGTACAAATTGAAATCAAACAAACATAAAACAAAACAATACAAAAGAAACAAGCAGGGAAAAGGAAAACAATATAGTGTCTTTACCAAAATAATAATGAATAAAATATTTTTTTTAAATAATTTGAAAAAAAGCATATTTTTAAGTATGTACGTTAAATTCTACATTTAAACAAATGCTCAAAATGGTTCTCTAAGTTAGCACATATCTGAGAAATGTTAACTACAACTTCAGTTAATCAAACTGTATTTACATAGAATTGCTACTTTGTTTGACAGGTGCTAAGTGTTTTACAAGTGACTGAAAAAGCATTTAGACACCATCAGCGATACAATATGAGTAGTGAAATATAATTCCAATTGACAATAAGTAAAATACATTTACTTTTTTTATGTAAAACAAATG
The DNA here is from genome assembly GCA_963678695.2 of Diplodus puntazzo. Taxonomy (NCBI): domain Eukaryota; kingdom Metazoa; phylum Chordata; class Actinopteri; order Spariformes; family Sparidae; genus Diplodus; species Diplodus puntazzo. The sequence goes on along the minus strand of OZ023170.1, from coordinate 5,076,445 downwards.
TTAACAAAGCAAATCAATATAATACCAACATAATAATGATATCAATAATAATGATAGTAACTGTTTTCTGATGTTTTATTGATGTTGTAATAAATTAAAAATAACTGTCTGTACTAATCAACAGTCATCTGCGAAATCTTAGGACAAAGTAAATCTGACGAACTTCAAATCATACAAAATAGAAATAACAGCGGCCCAAGACTGGATCCCTGAGGGACTCCTCAAGTTTTTCACCACACTAAAAGTTTTTTTTCTGTTTGCTTCTTTAGGTGGAGCGATGTCACCCAACTACTCACCCACCTCCCCGGCCTACGAGCCCCGCTCCCCTGGAGGCTACACCCCACAGAGCCCAGGCTACTCCCCCACCTCACCTTCCTACTCTCCCACTTCTCCCTCTTACTCCCCCACCAGCCCAAACTACAGCCCCACATCTCCTTCCTACTCACCCACTTCGCCCAGCTACTCCCCAACCTCCCCCTCCTATTCGCCCACTTCGCCATCTTATTCTCCAACGTCTCCCTCCTACTCGCCTACATCCCCGTCCTACTCACCCACTTCTCCCTCCTATTCTCCCACCTCACCGAGCTACAGCCCGACATCACCAAGCTACAGCCCGACGTCTCCAAGCTACTCCCCCACCTCACCCTCATACTCACCTACTTCTCCATCTTATTCTCCCACGTCTCCATCGTACTCCCCCACCTCTCCATCCTACTCCCCCACCTCTCCTTCCTACTCTCCCACCAGCCCGAGCTACAGCCCCACATCGCCGAACTATACTCCCACCTCACCCAGTTACTCCCCCACCTCTCCCTCCTACTCCCCTACATCGCCCTCTTACTCTCCAACCTCCCCGAACTACACCCCAACCAGCCCTAACTACTCCCCCACCTCTCCCTCTTACTCGCCCACCTCTCCGTCCTACTCACCCTCAAGTCCACGTTACACCCCGCAGTCACCCACCTACACACCCAGCTCCCCCTCCTACAGCCCCAGCTCCCCTTCCTACTCTCCAACCTCGCCCAAATACACCCCGACTTCACCCTCATACAGCCCCAGCTCCCCAGAGTACACCCCCACTTCTCCCAAATACTCCCCCACCTCTCCAAAGTACTCCCCAACATCGCCGAAGTACTCACCAACTTCTCCCACCTACTCCCCGACGACTCCAAAATACAGCCCCACCTCTCCTACCTACTCCCCCACCTCCCCGACTTACACCCCTACCAGCCCCAAGTACTCCCCTACTTCCCCTACTTACTCCCCTACATCACCCAAGTACTCACCCACATCTCCTACGTACTCACCAACTAGTCCTAAAGGCTCCACATACAGCCCCACCTCCCCTGGGTACAGCCCCACCTCCCCCACCTACAGCCCGGCAATCAGCCCCGATGACAGCGACGAGGAGAACAACTGATGCGCCGCGGATGAGAAGGGGAGGCAGCTGAAGAAGCCCCGTCACCTCACGGTGGACACCTGAAGGACAGCATCTTTAACCAGCTGGAGGTGGCGGTGCTTCTCGCCACAGGGGTGCCGATTGTGATTGTTTTTCATTTGAGAAATCTCCTGTGGGGACCTCTGTGTTTGATCATCCGAGGGCCCCCTTTATCACAAGAAATTGCTAAAACTATAACGTGAAAGACATGAACTGCTTCGCCTGAAGGAAAAAAAAGGCTGCCTTTTGAAATAGTTTTTTAATTTTCACACGGGGTGTTGGAGCAAAACTGCAAATCCCAAGAGGGAATTAAAAGGAGAGGAAGATGTGGTGAACACATACCGGGGGAAAAAATGTCCCTTTTTAACTTTCTAGTGTACTGCATCCAGTCTCTCTCTCATTCTCTAAATGTCGAGTGTGTAGTCGTGGAAAGCGTACATATTGCCAAAAGCCTTTTGAGAAGTGGATTGTATTCATCACTAAAGCATAAGCTGAAAAGAAAATCAAGGAGGTAGGGTTTAGACTTTGTTTACTGCATATTTCACCAAGGTGTATCTTGTTAGACCCTTCCGCTGCTTTTGTAAAACTACAGTCTCTGCCAGTTTTTGGGGCGTTTTTGTGGATCGAAGATGGAGCTTTAGGAGTAAAGTCAGATTGTCTAAAGGAGAAATAAATAAATACATGATAGGAGAGAGAAACTGGCTTGCAGAGAAAACAAATTTCACTCTGAACATCAATGACTACATAGCTCTATGTACCCATTGCCCTCCCCTCTTGCTCCTTCACACCCCAAAGACAAAACCTGAAAGATGTCATGAAAACACCCACCAGCATCCTCTTGTCCTCTACCATTTTGGAGACTTGTGCATCAGAAGAAACAAAAAAAAAAACACTTTTCCAAATAATAATCTTCCCTTGACACTGGGAATTTAAAGATTTATATGAAAAAAAAATAAAGTCAGAATGATTATTCTGTCTTTAATTTTGATTCTAGGAAGAAATGGGGCCCAAACATGTGGGAGAGGAATACTAGTTTTGCTGCTTTTGTCATTGTTTGCATGAGTAGCACATGTTAATACATTTTAATCAAGCTTTAGGTTAAAGATTCTTTTTTCAAACCCCTCCCACTTCTCGCTAATCTTTGTCCCATTTCTGATAGCTGACGTGTACACAGGATTATTTGGACTGTTCAATTTATTTAAGAAAGAAAGTTAACTACTATTCTGTGTGAATATTAATGGAGGAAAATTAAGACTTTTAATTTGTTTTTGGCTTTCCTCTAGTTTGCTTTTGGTGACTTTGTAAACCTGTTTGCAGGAGGCTCGTGTTCTGTGGATGAAGGGGCAGAGGACGGAGGGGAGTGCTTTTATTTTTGCCCGCTTTCTCCCCGACTGTCCCAAGTTTTTTGCCATGACGGCGACTGCTCTTTTCACTAACAGTTGTAGGAAATGTTGCATGCTGTCAGCAGGTCGTGACGTTGCTTCAGTTAAACATAGAAGGGCAAGAAAAGTTCAGCGCTCAGTTCAGTGTTCTCACTTCTCTGGCAACATTTGTCCTCCTGTTGGCATGGAACAGTTTATTTCTTTTAAGCAGAGATGGTCCAAAGAAACAGCACTTCTGGGCCTCTCTGTGAAAAAAAAACCTTACCCACTACATTAGTGTGATCTTCTTCTTTTTTGAATATGGGTGCTTTCTCACACAACTCGACCTAGTTTGACTGCGTTATGAAACCGGCTGATGACAATGGAAACATTTTTTTCCCTTCCCTCCTCGTTCCATTTGGTCACTCGACGCGGTTTCTGAATTTATTGGACTCGCTGGGTCTCCTCCCTCTTCCCTCTTCATCCACAAGTGATCCTCGTTTCTGAAATCAGTGTTTCTTTTTTCTACCAGTGTATGTACCTGTGAGCAGGGGAATCATGGGGAGGGGGCGACGTATTTGGGGGTCTCACTCGGAGTCCTGTGGGTTATGTTTATGTTGAAATGATTTTGTGAAACGTTGCTTCCAAGATGGTCTCGAATTGAAAGGACTGCATCTTCTGGCCTTTGAGATAAAGCAGGTTTGGTAATTGCACTTAGTAAATATTGTGGTGGATCTAAGCCCCAGACATTGTGATATTTTGTCCACTATGCTTGCATCTAATCCTGTTGTCTTAACTGTGTGCTGTCCAGTCAATTCAGAGCATCGGGACTCCCGGGTTGTATGAATGTGTGTATGCGTGTGTGTCAGAGGGTGAGACAGGGTTTCAAACTGAGGAAAAACGCCTGTCTGGGCAAAGGAAGGTTTAACTTGAAATTGCCACTGTATAGAAATCGATTCATTATCTCATTCTCCGTATCTTTGTTCTGTTTGTTTTTTGACTTGGAAAAAAATGAATAAAAGTTTTACTACACGTTTGTCTCCTGTCTTTTATGTCACTCTTCTACAGCCAATGTCAGTTTTATGCTACAACACATACTACATTTTACTACAACTTTTTTGGTAATCAGTCCATCAGTACATTTACTTAAATAGAAATTCAAGATGATTTTGAGATGCTTGTACCTAAGTATTCCCATCTTATGCCACTCAAATTTCACAGAGAAATCTGATCCACTTCCATTTGATAAGCAGCAACCTCAGTTAGTGGAGCATGCGGCCCATGTGCAGAGGCTGTGTCCTTGGCACAGCGGGCCAGGTTTCAAATCTGACCCAGTGTCCCTTAGTGCATGTCATCCCACCTCTCATCCGATTTCCTGTCAACCTTCAGCTGTGAAAATGCCAAAACATGAATAAAATGAAAACAAAAACAGTGTAAAATGGGTCAAATTAGCTCCACAATGACCATGACCATATAATATATGGGCCTACTATAGTCTATAAGGGTAATTCTTCCAAAAGACTACTTTTCCTTTTGAAGCTCTAAATAAAACATTGATTTTATATATCCATTAAAAAAAACTATTATTTGCAATGAAGTATGTTTGCATTCCTCTAATAGTAGTTTTAATTAATTAAAAGTTAGTGTTAGCTTATTGGCATACAGACTTCTCTTTCCTTTAAGCACGGCTGCGATAAATAACAGTGTTTATATATTAGTATATATTTGATGATAGGAAAAGCATTCACACATGCAGAACCTGTTTATTGAGCCATCAGACAATAACTTGATCAGGCCTGATGCTGAACACTTGTGCCAGTAAACCCCGTGGTCACATCAGAGCTTTGTTGTTTAGTGTAAATGAAAGCTAACACACTCCTTCCTCGAGGGGGCGCTGTGACACACCTGCTCACAGACAGGAAGTCAATCCATCCAAGTTTGAGTGACACAACGTCAGAGAAAATTGTTAATTTTTCACCTTGGGAGGCAAGTTTGTCTTTTGACTCACCTGTTTTTTAGAGCTCACTTCAGTCAATTATCATTTGGAAGTTTCTAACTCTGAAAATTGAATTTAAAAGAAAAAATATGGAGAGTCTAGGCTAAGTTTTACCCAAAGCTAAACTCAGCTGTACCAACCATAGCTAGCTCAAGTGTTTAAACTTAGCAAAACTGTCTTTGGGTTATCATACCAAATCATACCAACCATACTCAACTGGACCTACAGTATATATACAATATATAAGGCCTTAACAACTAAATCAGCTTTTGGGCAAGCTGTAGAGATGTTAGCTCTGCTGGAAAAAACAGCATAGACCAGCACCAAAGCAAGACCAGCATAATGTGTATTGGTGCTGGTTTTGGTGCTGGTCTATGCTGTTTTTTCCAGCAGGGAGTTTACCACTGTCTGGGGTCCATTTTACTTCCATAAACTTCTGGGCCTTGATTGTAGTACAGAGGCGTTTGATTGTTGGAGATGGCCTCTCCTCTCACCAACAGGTATCCAACCATCTCTGTGTTGCCATGTCTGGCCACCAGATGGAGAAATGACTCTGGGGAGAGGACACAGAAAAGTTTGGATGCATCTGCGTCCTCAGAAGACGAAGCTCAGTGCTTAACAGAAAAAAAAGGTAAGGCTGCCTCACTGACAAATGGCACATTCAGCTTTCCTGTCTTTGCCCTGATGTCACCACCAGCTGCACCATCCTGTATTGTGGATGATTTGTTCTTATTTGTCATGCTTATTTTGACAAAACACCTCCTGACATACTCCCTGTGGTTTTGGATGATAAGCGGCGTTTATCTGCACAACATGAGTTGGCAGTGACCATCTCACCGGTGGGGTTAAAGTTTCAATCATTCTTACATAAGAGGAAATGTGACAGTGCTGTTTTGTGTTTTGATAGGAAGTAACACGATCTGTCAAACCAGAGAATTTCAAAATTTCGACAACGTTTGTGGAGAAAGACGACCAGCAAGTTCACCTATCTTTTTTTTTTTTTTTTTGATTTATCTGTTTTTAACCATTTGGCTTAAATCTTTTACATACTTACAGTGAAATCCAGTTAATTTAGTAGTTCTTAATACATTTAAACTATTAACTCTGTATATTTGAAATGTTCAAAACTCAACAACTAACCAAAGCTGTAAGACGTTAACACATTGTCAGCTCAAAACTAACAAGATGAAGCCAAATTTAATATATTATACAACTTAACCTGTGCACTCAAACATGACTTTAAATCATTTAAAGACAAGGATAATTGTTAGAAGTCTTTGCTCCTTCGATAAGTCAGACGATTTAGCGTCAGTCATGTCAAACCCCTTGCGTGCTCACTGGGGAGATTATAGGGGAGTGGATGCTTCAACCTAGTAATCTGAGTGAGTCACAGGTTTCATCCCGATTTACCACAGTGGGCAACACGTCATATAACGATCTGAGTCTGCACGCTGCTTCCTACACATTAGGGCGTGTTTGACCAGGAGAATCCAGGTATGACTACGTGCTGTGTGGGGCGGTTGCTGCGGTGATGTTTACTGACTGTGGAGACCTTGACACTGAGTCATTAATGACAGGGGAGCGATTAGGAGCGATATTTTGTCAAACAAATAGACTAGAAATGTATTCAAGGCAATGACATGCATGTTACTGGAAAGCAACTACTACGTGTGTGCCACAAGGACTTAGATTCCGTTATTCGAGTTGGACAAGTCATGATATTAAAACACATTTTTAATGCCAGAGTGCTGAGGATGAATTGATGAATCTCACATGGTACTAAAACAATGTTTACTTTCTTTTAGCATCATTATATTAAAGTTATTAATCTGCCAAAAATAGATACATCCCATGAACAGCTGCGATTAGAAGAAAAGGGTTAGAATTTTCACTGGCTATAAAAAGAAATATGTGCGCGAGCCAATTCAAGATCTTTACCGCAGGATGCACAGCCTGCTCTTGCCGCCTTTGTCCACAGGGGCCGCCAGATCCACCCAGCAGAAAGTGTCTCGTAGCTGCTTTAACTAAGAGGCCAAATACAACAATTTAGAAATACTCCATTAAAAGTCCTGCATCCAGACCCCTTATAAATAAAAGTACAGAAAAATCGTATACTTAGTTTGCATCAGCAGACGTTTACCACTTCAGTCTATCTAAATGTGAGGGGTCGTGTCATGCTTAATGGAAAAAAAGATACTTTTAATAATACACCTCTTGTCTTTGTTTTTTTTGTGAAATATGGATCATTTGAACATTTATTCAAATGAAACTATATTAAGACTTCGCTGCGTACGACTCATGAAGGTCTGTAACACATTTTTATAAGAGATCACATGCAAAAATGACCTTAATGTGAAAAGTAACCAGCAACTTCAGCTGTCTGATACCTGTAGTAAAGTTGAGATGCAGGGTTTCCAAATGAAATGTAGCGGAGTAGAAAAAAAGTATTATAAAATGGAGATACAATTGTATTTAAGTAATGTAGTTGAGTACAGTAGGAGTAATCTGAAGGAGGGATTTTATGATTTTCCTTATAATTTTGTGTTATTGTATCATTTCATGTTTGTATTGCTAAAGGGATATTCAGTAAATCAGATGAATGTTGTTTTTCGTCACACAGGCCTAGTTTGCATTTGAATTCTGCCTCCACTTCAGCCGGCCTCTGATTCAATCAAGTTTCCGCACTTTTTGGCCTTTTGTGTTTGAGTCAGAGGGGCTGGGCTAAGACTGCCAGACGGAGGCAGGAAATATGTGGTGTGTGTTTGTGTAAGAGAGGGAAAGAGTGTGTGTGTGTTTAGAGACGTGTTTCTCCCTGCATGACTGCTTTTCTCTCCACTCTCTGCTCAGACGTGTTGTCACCCCGCCGCCAGCTCACTCTCTAAGGTAAGCCTGAACTTTTTCTTCTGCACAGTTATCTCCAGGATCTGCACAGTTCTGCCTCTGCTTACTTTGTGTGTTTTTTTTTTCTGTAAACTCATTTTGTTTCACCCTGAAACTTTTCCGTTTCTTCTTCCCCCACACACGCACACGCTGTTCTCTCCCTGTTTGCTCATCACATTCCTTCTCCTGAAATCAGCTGAAGAATCTCACGCCGGGACAATGAATCTTCACTTTTGACTCTCTGACATCCATTCTCTCTACTCAAACTCTGCGCTCACTCTCAGCTATACTTTGCTGCTGTTAGCGGAGAGGGGAGAAAAAAAAAACCCCACCTTAAGTTTCTATTCCCAGTCTGTCTGTGTCTCACTTCCTACACATCATCCTGGTCGTATTAGCAGCTGTTTCACGACTTCCTGAAAGTTAGGGTGGGGTTTTAAAGGGGTAACAGCCTCGGATGTTATTTGACAAATGTACTCAAAGAGGTTAAAACTCGCTTCCTCACAGCTGCAAAAGTGTGATTTAACATTCATATTTTACTCATTCGGTTTCTCCTTCCTCTTTGTTCTCTGCTCCTCTCAGTTTATCTTCCTCAGCATCACTCTGTCTTGATCTCTGATCTCATCAACATACAGAGTACCCACCCGCCCATCCATCCACCCATCCATCCATCCACCCACCCACCCATCCATCCATCCACCCACCCACCCATCCACCCATCCACCCACCCACCCATCCATCCATCCACCCACCCATCCATCCACCCACCCATCCATCCATCCACCCATCCAAACACTCAGACCTCTCCACACCCGCTGCTCCGTCCGCCTGCATATCGCCTGCTCTCATATTTCTGTCTGGTTATCGGCGCATGAATGACTGATCGAGTCAGTGACCCCTGTAGCCTATCTGTGACCCTCTGTCTTCATCTACACCCTCCAACCTTCTCCCTCTCTCTTTCCGTGTCTCCTCCGTCTAACCAGACACCACTGACCACTCGAGTGGCCGCGGTTAAAAGGTCAAGTTTCTTTCTGTTAACGTCTTCTCTGTGGCAACATTATGAAGACTCATTATTAAATGGCTTCCTCATTCATTTTCATGGTTGTTTCCCCCATTGTGAATCCCTAAATTGGATTATAGAGATTTATGAGATTAATTGTATCTGGAAATCAGTGCTCATTAAAGAATGAATCCTCAATGCCTTCAGCTCATAGAGTTAATATATACAGCAGTTTAACACAGCAGATCTCACGTTTACGAAGCCGTGCTTTGGATTTTGGACTGACTGGCTAATGGTCCGATTCAGGGTGTGCTTTTAACATGCCCGAGAAAAAATGCATTTGTTACGGAGGACTAAAAGTGCCATAATTAGATAAATAAATACACCATTAAATAATTAATTAAATGTTTCATTAATTCATTAAAATACCAATTTTATGTAAAAGAAAAAAAACACCATATATCATTATTTCACTATTTGATTCATTATTTCATGGTCCTGTGTTGCAGCGCTTCATGAATTTATTTCATTTGTCAAACTCGCTCATCAAAGTTGGTGTGTCACCTGATTGTAAACCAGATTGGTAACCCTGCACATCAAGTCAAGGCAAATTGATTCCAGATAATGAATTGATGCAATCAAACAAAACTTTTTTGGCAACCGCTAAAAATCAAGTGGAAGGCTCTGTAGCCCCGATGTTGATACAGCATGCGAGGTTCAGGACAAAATGTCAAAAACTTGCCCTCACTAGAAAGTTCATGAGGATCCTCCATCAACGTAGCCGCCATGTTTTGAAAGACTTCTTCTTCTTCTCTCAATTTCAAGACTTTAGACCAAAGCAATGGATTGGACTAAATTTGCAGTAGCCCCGCCCACTGACTTTGATGGGCGAGTTTGACAGATAAAATAAATTCGTGAAGCACTGCAACACTTTATTTAATTATGGCACTTTTAGTCCTCCATACATTTCAGGCTTTAACCACTTTAAACCAGTCCGCTCACTATGTGTTATTGAAGCATATTGGCAGTTGTCTGTAACACAGTACATGAATGTCTTTGACATAAGATCACATTCTGTTGATAAGTTCAGTTTCAAATTAAATTCTGGCCATATCTTACAAATGTTTTTTGATGTTTTTTGTTTGTTTGTTTACTGGAATGCACCATGGGAATTGTATTTGAATTATCACCACACATTTTTAAGGCACAACCGGGAGAATTTCACGCAGAATCAAACCGCAGAATTGCTAAGAGTTTGTCTGCGTGGAAAACGAATCAAGGGACCTGAAATCGCTCTTCTCACTTCCCAGTGCAATTGAAAAAAAAAATGCCTTGTGACTTGTATTTGCTTCAAATGTACAAATGACTGAGGAAATCGGCGGCATTGGGCTGATGGAAAACGGGAATGCGTGTCACTTCCTGAGCACGTTGGGGGGCCTCGAATTCTTAGCTGCGCCCCTGCTCGGAAGAAAAGTAGTGAGTCTAATACTTCTGCCCGTGTCTGTTGCTGCAGAGAGAATGTAGGGACAAAGTGAAGGAGGAGGGAGGGAAGAGTGGAAGGATGAAGGAGCCAGCAGTTTGCTCTCCCAGTAATTATCCGCTTGGTGTTTAGCTTTAGCCAGGAAACCAGGAACCCGACTCTGCTCCCCCCCCCACGCGGCGTCCTATCCGCAGGCCGCAGGTTGGCTTTCATCACAGCGGCTCCGGTTACCTCCCACATATAAGCTAACCAGGCCAGGTGAGCGCAAACACTCCTCCTCGCCAGACCTCTCGATCCCTTACAACCTCACCCCCCCACACACACACATACTCCAGTGGACACACAGAATGGAGTCGGAGTCAGACAGCATGCCGGAGGCACCAGAGGAGATCATACAGTTAAGTGGACCGGGTCTTTCTCTCTGCCTCCTTTATTTACTCTTAGAGCGGCTGTCCAAGCACTGTAACCTTAACCCGGGGCCCCTGCACGAGCTGCTGCCTCGGGCCCTTTCTCTTTTTCCTCGATCCCTCACCTCCGCTACACTCTCTACATCATCTGCTGCAGTGGCACCCTCTCTGTTTGGATTCTTTGGCATCAGTTTATTGCTCACAGTTTACTTACGGGATGCTGATGTCAGATAACAGAAGGGGAGAGAGATTGAGCCATCAAACTATCCTTCACACTAAAAAAAATCCAAAAACGGAAAGAAGGCGGAGCTGCTGCTGACACCCCTGTTTGACTGACCACAACGCTGACGATAAGTTCTCGTGGTTGCAACTTCTTCTGCTGCCTGTAGGCTGATTTTTAATAGATGATATAGGAGAGTTGGCAGGATGATACATTGGTGTCCTCAGTTGACTCTAATCAGTATAATCATTTTAACTGTTTCCTAGTCATCCTTATCAGCTGTCGTAGCTCCCTGGCGCCTGTCGAGCAGCTAAATCGAAGCATAAATTAATGACTTTCATAGTGATGTTTTTCTAAGGAAGAGTTGCAAATGCTCCACCCGTATATTGATGTTTGTTCTGACACTGTTAGATTTATACAGATGTGCAAAACACTACCAGAGTTTAATTTGGAAATGACACAGCGTCCATATAGCTGCAGGGACTTTCTTATCAATACAGAGGAAACATCAACACCAGCATGGGTTTGGTGATGTTTGAAAAGTTTATGTGATATCAGTCCAGGATGAGTCACTGGGTTATCTTTATAGGCACGAAACTGCAAATATAAAACACGTTATACTGCCTCGGATATCATAGAATAAAATACTGGATTTGACAAAATCTTCGAATCAATCAGTCAAACTGAAAATTAGGAAGAAGTTCAGTCTTGACCGTAAAGCTGTAGTTATTTAAAATGAAATTCTAACTCGGTGGCCGCTTACTCAGATTTGCTGGTGCTTTCAGGTCCATGTCATGGTCTTCCTCAGCTGATAGCGTCAGCTGAGTTAAAAAACATAAAACCAAGTTTGACAGTTGAATGCTCTGGATACATTTTCTAACTTGGATTAAGTTTTTCAGCTGACCCGGGCTCGACTCTCGGCCTGGGTCCCTTTGCTGCGTGTCACTCCCCCTCTCTCTCACCCTCTTCAGCTGTACTATCAATAAAGGCCAAAAAAATAAATTATAAAGAATAATTCTGTATGTGAAAGCTCATTTTTGACCTGAGAGAGAAAGCTCTGTTTAAAAGCATAACTCAAGGCTGACTTTGTATTTCTGGAGCTATCAACTGCATCTCATAGTTTCCGTCAGTAGATACTGATCAGTACATTAAGCAAGCTAAGTCGCCTTAACAGCTGAGCAGACTCAGATGAGATGTTGAATGCTGAACACTCAGGAAAAAGCCAGGAAGTGTATTAAACAGGTCGCCCTGACAGTTTGAATCAACAAGTGTCACTGTTTCATGACTCCTCGTCGTTAAAACCCTTGTGAACTTTATTTACACAGATTGAATTCATAGAGTTCTGAGTGAGCAATAGTTGTGTCCTCCATTTAACTTTTTCCCACTGTAGGGAACGTATTTTGAGAGCATCATCATGGTGAGTTACTCTGCGATCCCCACACCTGCTGTCCAGCTGTCTTGTGTCACACTGGGAGTAACATCGTGTCCACTCTGTTTCCATCACACGGGGCGTGACATGTCTGGTTTGGTGTTTGTTCCTCGTAGCAGCTAGCTGGTCGTTGTTTAGCAAATTCAATCTGCATAGTTTCCTCTTTCTGGCATGAAAATCATAGCACTACATTTTTCATAAACAAGCCGAACAATGAAGGTATCGTCACCGTCGCCACCAACGCCACATTACAATATTCTGTGACAAGGTGAGAGAAAAGCGGTGAAGGAAGGCAGCGCTGACTCGTCTCTACACAAACCTCTTTGTCTCAGTCATGCAAAATTATAGCACAGCAAGACGAGAGAAGACAGGAAGAGACACGTGTGGTTGAGCAACACACTTAGTATATTAAAAGCGCTGTACGTGAGAGTGACTCAACCAGATCCATACCGGGCTCGTCATGACCCGTGACATGATCCATCTTGCACATAGCCATGCCTGGTTTTGTGCAATGACCCACTAATGTTGCGTCCTGTTGGTGTTGTGTTGCATAAAGTAGGCAGAATGTAGCCTGTGCGTGTTGATTAGTAACACGAGCCTTCATTTTGTGTCAAGTCTAAGTGTAATAGTGCTCATCACATCGACCACATCCTCCACTCGGCGTTTGTGGTTTGGAGGCGTCTCTGTTGAGCTCTGGTCTCTGCAGCTCAACACACTTTCCTCAATGTTATTCTCAATCATTTGTCAGTCAGTGTGGAGGAGGGTTTGTAAAAATGTGTTAATATTTCAGGAAAGTCTAAAAATGGACCCTTGTCTTCTGACCGTGACAGGTCGAGTGCTTCTTCGTGTGTCAGAGCCTCGTAGGCTTTATGTCTGCTTTTACTTCTCCTTACTCCAACCAAGAACAGGCATCCATTCCCACATGGAGACACTGACACAACTCCACGTTTTTTACACTTCCTGTTTCTGTCAACCTCTTCCCCTTCTGTGGCAGAGGAATTTGTGCAATTGGCCTCCCAAGTATGACTTACAGCGACTGTGATCCACAGTAAAACTCTGCAGTTTGTCCTGATGTCTTTCCTTGTCTCTTGTCATCTCGCAGTATGCTCCACTTCAAGGCGGTGCCAGGTCAGTTTGGCCCAGAGGTCCGGCAGCCGGGCCTCCGAGTGTGGAGGGTGGAGAAGATGAAGGCGGTGCAGCTGGACCCCTCCGAGGTGGGGGCCTTTTATAACGGGGACTCCTACCTGGTGCTGGAGAACCGCGGTCAAGAGGGAGCCGACCTCCACATGTGGATAGGTGAGAGACCGGGGGGGAAACATCTGTCGTATACAATGAGCTGTCTGGTGAAATGTGAAATGACAGATGAAATGTGTTGCGCCACCTTAGCCGTGGACCGCACAATAGAGTTATGTAGCTCAAAATCAATCAGCAATGTCAGATCACAGTTATTAAATCAAGCTATATATATTTATTTATCAAAGAAAACACAAGCTGAAGGATAGAGGAGCTCATCATGCTTTTTCAGATATATGAATTGGCTGTATGAAATATGGACAGAGCTTTCCATGTCTGAAAAGGGAAGCCAATGCAGGAGCATGTTAATGCTGCCTAATGGCCAGCAGGGGGCCGAGCCACTGGTTTCAAAAAGAAGTCAGATTGTGCGTAAGCTTATGAGAAAATGACTTATTACCTTTTATTACCGACTTATTACAGTCAAAATCACAATATCAAAAAGTTTTTTTTGTGTGTGAAAATGAAAATGTTGCAAAAATGATAATACCCACTAATCGATCTAGATCACAAGCAGGCGACGTCATGATGGGTTTAGACTTTGACTACTTCAGTCAGTTTCCTCATTTGGAAAAGGAACCAAGCAAACCATAGCTCTGTGGGCAGGATGGAGAACGACGTTACTCACATCCTACAACAAAGCAAGAAGAATTGTGAAACCTTCAGATTAGATTGACGGCGCAGTGCAGCTTCCTTAAAACAATGAATCATATAAAAGGTTAACAAAATTGCATTTCTGTTTGGACAAGATTTAACCGAAGAGAAAAACGTACATTTGACTCAGTCATTTAGTGCAGAAGAGAGTGATAACACACGGGTTAAAATACACTGAATAGTGCAAGGACAACGTGCAGACCGACACGTGTACACAACAAGCAACACAACATGATGCCGCAGTATATTCTGGAAATGTTCTAGTCAGGACGTTTACGCTTGAAGTCCTGCCTTAAAGAGAACGGACACTTCTCCTATTTCTACTTTACTCCAGCCGAAAGCGCTAACCATCATCCTTAGCCTACCACGCACCTACTCCTGGCCCCCGTGCTGCGCCTGAAAAAGCTAATAACCCTCCCACTAATGGTGATGACACATGAGAACCAGCGCTGACCTGCTGCATCATTGTGTGGGGAGAGCTGGAGAGGGATGGAGGGATGATGACAGGGAAAAAAAAGAAGTCCCGAGGGAAACTGGGATGGTTTTTGAGCGGGGCGACCATTAAAAATGCAGGAGGACTGTTACAGTACTCAAATGTGGCTGTTGTTTCCAGCATGTATCCGGTGCTTAGGTAACACTAAGCTGATTGTCACAGCTCGGAGAGAGCTCTCTGTGCTCAGGCAAGCGTCTCTCCCGAGCCGAGCCCGCCTCCGTCCCTCCTCTCGTCCACACTGATGACCCCTGTGTCGTCTTTGGCTGACACGCTGTTTGATTTTCATCTCTTTGTCTGCGTGACCCGTCACCTCTGTCAGCAGCTCTTTTGTGACACCTTAACCTTTCTGGCCTCATTTCCTTTCTCTCCCGTGTCTCTATTCTCCTCTCACTTGTGCTGCGCTTGTATCTATTTATTTATTTTTGGTCAGTATCTTGCTGACATGCAAGCTAAGCTATCATTTCTTTAAGCACTTTAAGGAGGAACTGTTTCTGGGGTTTTTTTTTCGGAGGAGGTTGGAGGTTTTAACTGTATCACACCGCCGCCGTCATTTTTGCCAAACTTCATACCGTGACTCATCGGATGGTTTGTTTCTTTCTCCTCCTACAATCTGTTTGGAAAAGGGCAGACAATAAAAAAAGCACTTGGCAGGAGATTAGACAAAGCATCTCTCCATCACCGTCTATCTCGGGCTAACATTAATGAATCAGTTCTACAGCTGGAGAGCGCCACCACCACCACCACCGGTGCCTGTTGGTGAACCGCACTCTCGCCAAACTCAGTTTTAAGAATGAATGCAATGAAATAAAATAAACTGAAATAAACTCTCCAGCTCTGATATAATCGATGTTAGAAGCATCTGCTAATCTTTTTCGAAGCCACACAAGAATTAACTAAAAAAAATGGCTTCCCTCAAACTAAAACCAAAAGATTTAGAGAAAGGAAGAGGAAAAGAAAAGAATAAATCAGAAAAAGTTGGGGGAATAAAATCAAAGGTTATCAACCAAGCTTTGTTAGAGTGTGTGTGTGTGTGTGTGTGAACACCTTTTTTTTTTTAACTTTTTTGAGTTTTAATCTTTATTCTGTTGCAGGTGAGAAGTCGTCTCGGGATGAGCAGGTGGCGTGTGCCATGCTGGCCACCCAGCTGGACAACTTCCTGGGCGGCGACCCCATTCAGCACCGGCAGGTTCAGGGCTACGAGTCCCCGGAGTTCATGAATCTGTTCCCCAGAGGAGTCAGCTACAAGGTGAGGGAGGATTAGACTTTACACGTGGAAGACTGTTTCAGAATGTTTAACTTAATTGGTTTTCAATGTGAAACTGAATGCAAACATTGCCTTTTGCGACAGCTCTTAGTTTATCTAGCCCTGTTTTATTTTTATTGCTGGATGCTTCCCTTTCCTCGTTTTACAGTTCTCGGGATATGATGGCCGTGGTGCCAAAGTACATTGACTGTAAACTGAACTCTTGGTGACATTTCCCAGCAGTGCAACAAACATTAAACATAAAAAGATTTTAAGTGAGAATCCTGTTTCGCTCACAGGAGGGTGGAGTGGAGTCGGGCTTCAGGAGGCCTCAGGGCGGCGGGACGGTGCACAGGTTGTACCAGATCAAAGGGAAACGCAACATCCGTGCCAAGGAGGTCGAGCTGTCCTGGAGCAGCTTCAACAAGGGAGACTGCTTCATCCTCGACCTCGGAGAGGTGAGGACTCTGTCATCTTTCATGATACTGCTGCAACACAGAGTAACGCTGGTTGCGATATAACTGCATTGACACGATTCTGACGACTCACTCCGTTTTTTTTTTTTCCCCCCTCCAGACCATCGTGTCGTGGATCGGGTCTCAGTCCAACATCTTCGAGAAGCAGAAAGTGCGCGAGATCGCCTCGCTGATCCGTGACACCGACCGACACGGTAAAGCCAAAATCGTGGACACCAGCGAGGGGGAGGAGCCGGAGGAGATGCTCAAGGTAAACACGCGCTTTTATGATGCGATGATGATTCGGGCGTGAAGACATTAGTGAGATGAAGGCGGGCCGAGCAAACAAACCAAACAAAAGTTGGTTTAAACGAGTACATTCCCCGAATCCACTAAAATGTACTCGACCTGACTTGTTGTCAGGGTTAATGCTAATAAATAAATAACTCCTCCAACAGATGGAGGTCACTTTACATGGACATCTGTGTTCTGAGCTTCCTGTTTTGTTGCCGAGCAGGTCCTGGGGAAGATGCCAGAGCTGGCAGAGAGCACGCCAGAGGAGGACAGCAAAGCAGACGCTTCCAACTCCGCCTGCCTCTACAAGGTAACCTCATCTGCAGGGTTTTGAGAGGAGCGCTAATGTATCAGACTACCGTTTATTAAGGAAAGCATAAAACGGCGTTCATTTACCCAACAGGTGTCTGATGCGACGGGTTCTATGACGACGACCAAAGTGTCGGAGAAGAGCCCGTTTGGCAAGGAGCTGCTGGTCCGCGACGACTGCTTCATCCTGGACAACGGCGCCAACGGAAAGATCTTCGTCTGGAAAGGTGAGGAAATACTGCTTGACCCTGAACCGGCGATCTCGCGCCAGCTGAAAAGCAAAACCGAGGAAAGTGATAGTTGGTCCATGCCGGTGATATTCGGTATCTAATTGGATCAAATTTTAATGAGCGTTGTGAAAAATAACGGTTGACGGTTTTCAGCAGGAGGCGAGTCTCAGGTGGAACCTGGACGTGTGGAGTAGAAGCTTTCTTACTGAAGCTGAACTGTCCACATCCGATTTCACTATCCATTGTGCAGTATTATGCAGGTACTAACGTGGTTCATTGATTGACCGCCAGGTAACGGAGCAAATGCCCAGGAGAAGGACATGGCCATACATATGGCGGATACCTTCATCGACCAGATGAAGTACCCCAGGATGAAAACGCAGGTACTTATGAGAAGCTGCTCTCACACTTCCTGTAAAATGCTCCAATCCCTGCTGTCCGTGCTTCGCCCTCTCTGACAGCATCCTGTTACGATTTTAAACAATCATCTACAGGCGTGGATTATCACCTCCGCTGTATTTACTGTGGCGTCTTTATGTATTCAGCGATCAGTGAGTGTTTCTGTGCCCTGTGCTGCAGGTGGAGATTCTGCCACAGGGGAAGGAGACCATCATCTTTAAGCAGTTCTTCAAGAACTGGAACTAAACCTTTCCTGGGAGCGTTCCTGCCCTGGAGCAGAAGCTGCACATTCAGCGTCCGATGCAAGATACATTTCATTTTTTTTTTTTTTTATAAGCATTTACTTGTATGTACATATTTGTAAGGTACCGTGCTGCCGGAGCACACTGTAGCCTGTTTTGGATTTAGAATCAGAGATGTGATGCCACTTTTATATATACAAGTTTCTTCTAGTGAGATAATAAGATATGAAGAGATATAAAAAGTACTTTAGGTCATGAGTTTGGATTTTTTTTTTACATTCGTCCGAGTGTCAGACTTGCCTGCATTTGAGAAATAAACCTTAAAACTGTTACTTGTAGAGGAAGTTGTTTTTGATTTCTTTTCCCTGTCAGTTCACTCTGATGTGTCATGAAGATGATCTTTACGCAACGTTGTTTAAACCACGCCCTGTCCGTTGGCAGGGCCAGTAAGCATAACAATAAATTGTCACACTCATCGTCAGTGTTATCAGCGGGGGAATTTACCCATGTAGATTATATACTGAAAAATGATGCACAAGAAACTTATATAAGAGTCTAAGCCACTTTAATTGTATGCTACATAGTACTCAGCAATGTACCCTATTACAATTCAAAGAGAGTTTTTGTCCTTTTTAAAGTCATTTTCAGTCGAAACATGTAATCGCTATACAAAATATGTAGCACAGTATAAAAACTTGACCAACTTCACCAGTAAAATGATGCTTACACATGAATGCATCAGTGATAATGTTCCAGTGATATAATATATATTAAATATTTAACTGTGGGGACTTTTTTGTGCATGTGAACTTCACTCATGATAAGATATAGTAACACCTCATAATGACCATGATGAATGAAATCATTTACAGTTTATTCAGTTTGAGTTAACAGTTATTTAACTGTAAACAAATGATGAAATTCAGTTAATTCATCTGCGTCTTCATTAAAGGTGCGATATGTAAGATTTTTTGTGAAAACGTTCCAAATTGAACCCAAATCCGCAACAGAATGTAAAGAAATGACAGTTTTAACCTAATTGTGTTGCAAAGATATCAAAAACTAAGAACTGTCAAATGCTGGGAGTTAGCAGGTTTTGTATAAACTTCATGGACCATCTTTTAGAGATTCAACTTTTCTTTCAAACTGTTGCTATTATCATTTGTAATGAAAATGTTGTTTTTATGTGTGTGATCTTTTCGCCTTGTGTGGCAACCTGTTGAATTCATACCAAATCCTATAGTGGGCAGCATGTTTCCAGATTGACCAGCTAGCTCCCATTAGCTGGTTAGCTCAGTTAGTCATGCAGCTAGCGGTGGAGACCGGGAGCTCAGGGACCAGGATTAGTGTTTACACCGCACTGTAAATATCTCTGTAACACAATGTGTAGACATCATGATGTCAAACAGCTCTACACATTATGTCGATCATTTCTGGTTGATTGTTTCTAACCAAAACTCTGACATATCGCACCTTTAATGCAATGCGACTGTAGCTTTAACGACCATTGAGGGCTGTAGATACTGTCTGGTCCAGTGATGTATTTACAACCTATCAGTCTGACGACAAACGTGTGGAAGGACCATGATGTGACGCGTCTTTCCTTGGGATTTCCCTGCTTTTAGAGAATGATGTCATATATTCAGGTCACTACTCTGTGCGTGTGAATTAAAAAAGGTTTCTGCTTCATTCTATTTAACCCTTATTAAATCTCTGCTATCGCAAAATCTCTTTCTAGGCCAACATGTGAGCAGAATTACTGTAAATAGCAACCGGGAGAGACAGAAATAAATTACTGTCACTTACATAAGTTTCTGAGTGTGAAAGTCCTCCTCTTTAATCCCCAGAATGGCTGAAGTCTTTTATGGCAGTTTATGTTAGAGAAGAGGTGCGGCTGATTACCGTAAAAAAAAAAAACTATAAAGAATGATTATTACGAGTGTCACTGCAAATATATTCAGTTGTTACATGCATTAAATTTTACATAAATGTACTTGTACATCTGGTAAATATTACAATTTTGGTTTGTAGATCATGTTTAAAATACTGATCTTCTTGCTTTTGTTTCTCTACTTTTAAACAGAGTTTTAAGTTTGTCAAGATTTATGTTAAACGGTAAGAAGTTAATCTATATTTCTAGATTCTAGATGTTTTTAATTAAACCTCAGCTCCCCGTATATAAACACATTAACTGTAACAACATAGTGATGAAAATGTTATAACAGTAACAGTTAACACCCAGAAAAATCCGTTTATGTGCGTCACCCTGCCTGTCACCCAGAGACTTATCACTGTCATAAAAAAATCATGCCTTTTTACCCACACTGTGAACGCCAGCTGCTGCCGGGAAGCTGACCGGGCTTCGTGTCGGGAAGCTGTGCTGTCTCAGAGGCCATAAAGAAAGTCCAAAGTTCAGAGAAACGCAGAGAGGAACAAATAGGCTGATCAGAGAGCAGAAGCTGCCCAGTCTGCTCCACCAGCCGAGCTGCATCAACTCCGCCTCAGACCACAGGTAGGACACACTGATATCAGCAGGGTGATACATCAGCTGTCTGTGTCTGTGTGATATTAATTCATTTATAACGAAGTGTGTTTACATTCTCTTCCAAATGTATGATATTTTTCAAACCATTTAAGAATAATCGTTTGGCCTTGTTGGTATAATTCTAAGTATTTTATCACCACAGAATTAATTAAGACCCTTTTTAAAAAGGTTTTTTCTTAATTGATGGTATTTTGTAACAATTATTTAAAAATATTTTAGCTTGTTTTATGTCATGTTTAGGATTTAATTTACTTTTCTTGCGGCTTTTTTCAATGTTTGTTGTTTTATGAAAACATTTATCATTTATATAATTATTATTAATCATTGTTTAAGCTCAAGAGAGTTTACCTCGTAATTAAAACTGACATTGAGGCATTGCTGATGAAATCATAGTATTTTGAGGTTTGGTTTGGTCATATGGCACCATGATTAAACTATTCAATTGGTTTTCATTAAGAGTTAAATAAATGAATGATCAGGCAAATTATAGCTTTCTGTACATCTTTACAAGTGAGTCACATCTAAATGACACTTCAATATCTGACAAGAGCTTAAAAATCGAACCGCTTACTTCAAAATTACCAGTTAAAGTTGTTCAAACGTTATGGCTCGCACAACTTTAATGTACGTGTCCATTAAAAAAGTAAAGTTTATAGTGTACTGTAGCATACAGTGTAATATTTCCATTGAAATTGAAATCCTGAATTACTTTGCTTTATGTGATGTTAAAAATATGTTATTACTATACAGTTAATGAAGTAATTTAAAGGACACTCACAGGGGCTGATTCTCTAAATTATGAACACTTTTGATACTTAAAATACATTAAGCTTATATAATCAACCTTTTTAAATGTAGTATTTTTATGTGTCTATTCTCCACATCACAGAAGTGAGGACACCATCATGGAGAAGAAGGGAATCCTGAAAACCAGCAAAAGTAGGTTTCATTAATGGCTCTATTCAACTTAACTGCTGCTGCGCTTCCGTGTTTGATTACTGTCAACCTCTGCTCATTGTGGGGCGATAACGTTGCCTTCACGTAGCTTACGTTCAATCGGATGCTAATAATCACATTTGTCACATTCTTGTCTTACACGTTAACGGAGATTGTCCTGACTTTGTCCCCGCTGCAGGGGTGGGCCTTCTGCTGAAGGAGGACGGCAGCACCACCCAGAGCAGCTCTGTTGGGGCTGTGCGCTGGACCCTGCCTGAGGAGGACCA
Organism: Diplodus puntazzo; assembly: GCA_963678695.2. Lineage (NCBI taxonomy): Eukaryota > Metazoa > Chordata > Actinopteri > Spariformes > Sparidae > Diplodus > Diplodus puntazzo. The sequence goes on along the minus strand of OZ023170.1, from coordinate 5,054,860 downwards.
CCAGGCTCACAGCTCGGCCCCCACCAGATCCGCCAACGGTGCCACCAAATACGCCCAGGTAGAAAAACATCAGGTTTTCATTTTGCTTTAACTTGAGATTTGGGTTACATTCTAAACCCACAGTCAATATGAATGTAAAAATCTAAATGTTTTTGTGTTTCCTGCAGAATCACGCTCATAAGAGCAGCCTGAAGGATCTGCGCAGCCTGCAGGAGTGCGTGCAGTTCATCAATCGCTGGAAGGAGCAGGTGGACCAAGTATGCAAGGTAGGGAGGATAGGACAGAAGGTTGATTTTATGACGCATTAATCAGAGCAGTTGCTGCAATAAAGCCAGACAACCGTTGATTTCACCCTTGAGGTGACACAGTATTTATGAGTACTCAGATTGAATAAGCATAGCTGCAGGAGACGATTACTTTGCTTGATCATGAGGTGTGTCGATGACCTTAATTGGGGACTCTTTTCTTTAACCTGGTCCCTTTGACACCTGTAAAGAGGAAACATGCCACCTGTGAGGACGGTGTCCCAGTTTACCCGAGCTTTCACCCTGAAGCTCATTTGTCTTACTGTTGTGTAATTGTCATCCTATCACAGCGTTATGATGTGTGTGACATGGTCTGACAGTGTGTGGTACTGTGTTTCAGCAGGACAGAGGCGATCCAGAGGAGGGATCCAGCAAACAAGCCCACAGTGCAGACCCGCGTACCGAGCGCAGTCTTGAGGAGAGCAGGAAACTGATCCTGGAGTGGGCTGACGAACTCCACCACGTCGACAAGGTCAGTCCACACACAAGATTATACCCAAATTTACAAAGCAAGCCTACTTGGACAAGGTACATTGTTAAAAAAAAATAGTCTTTAATTACTGATTTTGTGTCCTTAGCTCCTGAAGGACACCCCCTGGGCGCCTGAGAGCGAGGGGCTTGAAAATAAAAAAGATGAAGACGCCAATGAGGAGGCCCAAGAGAGGATCATGGAGTGGGCCAAGGAGTTGCACAAGGCGACTGAGGTGAGATGTCGTAAACCTGAAACTGAAAGTAAAAATAATAACGCGTTTTTACAGTCGACAGAAAGTAACACCCAAAACTCTTCACACTGTTTTTTTTTTCCAAGAAAAGAAGAAACAGCAACCAATAAGTATTTGTGTTTTTCAGAACTGTGGCGTGCAGAGCGAGGAGCTGCGTCTACTTGGCCTGAAGAAGAAGCGGCTGGTCAGCATGCTGCCGCTGCTCGAGTTCATCACCTGGTCTCTGCTCAAAGAAGATAATCTGGTGAGAAGCCTGGTTCAAGCCATTTCTTGTAAAAAAAACAAACAAACAAAAACCTTTTGTTTAATCATGAGCTTGGGTTCCTCAGAAGACTTAAACATAAAGATAAACATTTTAAGTACTCTGATAACGCACAAGTAAACCGCCGTTAAAGCCATAACACATAATTGGCTTCGACCTAAAACCAAGCAGAGGTTGACCTGCGACGCCACGCAGAGCCGACGTGACCAGGTTATGAAACAGTGTCATGTAACGTCTGATTCATCGACCCCTGCTCTTTGAATACATGCTGAGCAGCAACAAATAAACCCAGTGAGCCTCTGCACTGATAAACTGCCATCATAAATGTCCCTGATAACTGATAGTGAAGACTGCGAAGATAAACTCTCAGCACTTTGGTGGATGATGGTGTGCTGTTCGCCTGATATAGATAAGATTCTTATATATGTTTGAAAGAAGGTTTGAAGGTTATTGCCCGGCTGGTTTTACTTCATTTGCGCTCGAGTTAGGACTTTAACGCTGACATGACAACTGCAACTTCTCTTTGTGCAAAGTTAGAACCCTCAAAACGAGCAGTCGGCGGTCGTAAAATAAGGTAGAACTGTTCCTTTAAAACATTTAATTTATCTTTTTTTTTTTTGTCCTTTTCAGGTGATGGTCCCAAAGTTATGGCTGCTGGCAAAGCAAAAAACCTGGAAGGCAGGAATTCCCAGATACATCCCCCACTCAGGTGTGCATTCATTTAAATCTGTTTTGGTTCACGTTAAGGAAAGTTAAGGAAGATGAGATGCAGCTCATGTCTTACCCACAGGAGTACACTGACAGCTCATTGGAGGGTGACTGGTTGTTATTCAGACCAGAACTTTCTGATTGTGATTTGTAGAGACTTTAAGCAGTGGTGGACTCGGGATGTTTGGGGTGCACCGCTGCTTGGGCTAATCATCTTAGAGTTTCGATGTATCTTGCAACAATCATTAGTTCAAACTATCAGGGGCGCCGCCAGGGATTTTGGGCCCCATGAAAAAAACTCTAGTTGGGCCCTTGTATAGGTTGCCCATGTCTCAAAGGGCCCCCTGTCAGTGCCGGGCCCTTGGAATTGTCCTAACTTTTCGCCCCCTGGCGGCACCCCTGCAAACCATGTACAATAAATATTTCCTGTGTTTATTCACCACCACTTTAACATAATGTCTGCGTCTCTGTTTTCAGTTTGGAGTTGGATTTGCAGCGCAGCAGGTAAACTCAACCTTCCACGTTTCATCTTCATCTCAAATAAACAGAGAAAGAAGCCAATATCGTGCTCACAGTACAAGAAACTCATCTGTCCCTCTTTTTCCTATCAGCTGATGTGACGCTCGACCCGATGACCAACCACCCCTGGCTGCAGCTGTCGGACGACCAGCGTAAGGTCCAGGAGGGCCACTCAGAGGCCGACCAGCCTGACAGCAGCCAGAGATTCGACACCTGGACTGCCGTGCTGGGCTGGGAGGGCTACAGCCGTGGCCGCCACTACTGGGAGGTAGACATAGCTAACAACGGCTACTGGCGCATTGGAATGACCACCGCCGAGTCCAAGCGCAAGGGCCGCTTCCCCATGACCCCGAAGCAGGGCTACTGGGTGCTGTGGCGCAGCACGAATCACTTCTACGCCTGCACCAAGCCGGAGTCACCTCTGCCTGTCAGCACCGTGCCCAGACGTATGGGGATCTACTTAGACTACGAGGAGGGCCAGATCTCCTTCTACAACGCAGACACAAAATCGCACATCTACACCTTCACGGGAACCTTCAGAGGGAAGCTATACCCGCTGTTCGCCCCGCTGGATGGCCGCACACTCATGAAGATCACGCCACCGCACAAAGTCTCTGTGAACTGAGACCCAGTGAACGACTCTTACTGGACACTTGGAAGAATTCACTTTGAGAAACAAATTCATACAAAGATTTCTTATTGAATGTGGGGGCATCAGTTCGATTGTCAATTAATTGAGAAGCATCAACTCTGACTCTCAGAACCACCAAATTATTTAGGATCTCTCTTGAATTTGCCTTTTCTCTTAATGTTACTTAAAAATGTTTCTGTCAGTCGTCTGTCGACCGAGTGGCTAACTTCCTGTTTGGGCCGCTGCTAAACTGAATGGGATAAAAATGATTGAATTGTGCGTCTCTTCTAGACTTTCAGAACGATACTGGACCGAATGGCTCAATTTATGATAGTGAAACGAGTCATTTGACAGGTGTTGCAATGCCACCATTTGACAGCTGCACAATATTTCACAGTGTTACCTGTTGGGAAAAAAGTCTGTTTGGGCCTGCCTGCATCACGTGACGTTGGCTGCTAAAGCTCGGCGCTGTTCCCGGGGGCTTCCATTGTAGCGATTAAATCAGGAGAACACTTTGAAGTCTAGAAGCCACCCAGGGTCACAATTTAGCGAGCTAGCCAGCAGCAAACGAAAAGCAAAGGTGCAAAAGCGATATTGCTTTCGTTTTCTCCCCTTTAAACTGACTTTAACCAAAGTTTAAAAACTGATGAGTAGAGACGAGGACGTAGACTGAACTACATCAAAGTGCTGATGACGGGAATCAGTCGATGTATCTGATCGCAGCACTCTAAGAAATGTCTTCAAGGACACGAGTGTAGATTTTTTTTTTATCAGACTCTAAGAGACACAAGCTATGAAAACTCAACTCTGAGTAAAAAATAAAGATATTTATTTAGGAAAGTGAAATAATGTGGAATAAGCTAGGCTGAGCCCGTCTGAAGATGAAGCTGCGACTTTGTTGAGAACGATTTTTACAACATGAAACTCTGCATCTGAACGTGCACTTTACAATGCAATAATTATTTAATACTACGTGTATCTCCATTCAATAAATGCCTTTGAAAACCCACCTTTGCCGTTTGTAAAGCTGACTCTATCCTCCAAGGAAATGCACAACTTTTCATGATAAAGTTTAACTGGAGCAAAACTGAATTCTTTAGTGTAAAAAAAAGGTGGGGTTTTTTTTGTTTTTTTTTTTAAATATCAGAGTTTTTGTCCACATTGTACATAAAGCAATAAACACGTGTGTGGATGGTGGTGCTGCCGGTCAGGAGTCTCTCTGACAGGCCCAGGGTCCGTAAGCCTCACAGCTGACAGCGAACAGACTCCCTCCTCCCCTCAGGTCTGCACAGTCCCTGTGGTCGGCGTCCCACTCCACCGTCAGCCTGCAGCACAGGAGGCCACGAGGGATGACGTCATTAAGCACATCAATCCACATACAATAACTTGTGTTAACATATTTAAATAAGTGATGGTTGATGTATGAATAAATGTACATGGGTACAATAGTTCACATCAAAGTTGTATGAATGTGTGTGTCAGTGTATATATGTATATGTATGCATAAATGTACATTATCGTTGTAATAAAACCAAAAACACTTCAGCGAGGTTTGTGTGTTTATCTCTCAGCAAATACACAATTATACACACAAATTAGAGTTTAAGATTATTGTTCTTCTATTTGTCAAATTTATTTTTAAGTAACTCTCCATAGAATTTCCAAGGAAGTCTAGCAGAAAGTGTAAAGTAATATAAGAATAGCTACTGATACTGTAGATACCAATTCATTCATCAAAATTGTGATATTTCTCTATAGAGAAGCGTTCAGTTTATGGAATTAGATTTGTGCCGAAAGAAAGAAGCAAAACTTCTTAAATATCAAACAAAAATAGGAATTTGAGAGAATGTAAAACTAGTTTCAAAAATAAAACTTGCACTATTTGACACATTTTTTAATATCAAGTTATACGTTTTATTTTTGAAATTAGCTTTATGTTCTCTCAAATTACTATTTTCTGTTTGACATTTAAGAAGTTTTGTTTCTTTCTTTTGGCACAAGTCTAATTCCATATTCAATTCAATATTTATGGTAAAACAAACAGTTTGGAGTGAGAAATAAATGAATATTTACATGGATTTTAATAATATCAACCAAATACAAACCCACAGCCTTACTGATTTTTATCGCAGTTTTACATATTTTCATGCTTCTTTTTTGCTGTATTTTGTTACATTATACATTATACACATTACATTATCTTCTTTTTTTTTTAAATATTGCTCTTTTTATATTGTGTCTTTCTTCCTAACAGAAGGGAAAGTCATGCCATTTTTGCTGTGTTGTTGTTTTGCACTATTAAAATGATGATAAAATCATTCTATATAAAAGTCTTCTTATCATACATATTGAAGGTATGTAACCATCAATAAATACAAATATTGTTTCACAAATATTTAATATTAACAAGTAAATATCTCCTGAGCTGTAATGAGGTACATTTATGTAAATATAATAACTATCTTCATAAGACAATATATTCATACATGTACTGAACAAATAAACAAATGTAGAACTATTTCTTTGAGGACAGTGTTAAAGTTCTGGACTTACGGCATGTAGTGCTGGACGTCCGTCCCGTCCCACCACAGCCACTGACCCTCCTGCTCGGTGTCCGTCAGTCCCACCCACAGGAAGGGAAACTGAGGGAACGTCCTCATCACACCTTGGATAAATTCCTGAGGAGGAAGCAACAGTTGGGGGGCAGATTTTGATTTATTTTCTGTCACATGAATGTCATGTGAATTGTTTGAGTTGTGACAGACAGAGTTGTGTATTTTTCTTATTCCCTGTCTAATCTTGACTCATTTCATTCTGTGCAGTAGAGCTTCAGAGCCTCCCGCATGGTTTTACCATCTCAGCAGAGTCTTTGATCACAGCCAGGCTGCTGTTGTGTTTCCGGCAGAACTCGGCGCTCTCGTTCCACTGACGATTCTCCTGCAGCCCCACCGAAAAGAAGTAGCAGCGACTCCTCCACCACAGCCAGCCGTCTGGACACAGTCTGCACCTGGAGTCTGCACACGGCCGGAGAGAGAGACTGTTTAGAGATGTCACATTTGCAGGATGTCAGATGTCAGTTTCAGGGTAGGAAATGTCGACGTACCCTGAGTGATAGTTTGGAGCATCAGGCTCAGGTCGCGATGCTCTTTTTGGCACTGCTGCAGACGCTGCGTCAGCTGCATCTCTGGAGTTCTGGAGGTCTGATCCACTTCTGGCGCTGCTGTCCATGTGACAGATGACACAAGAGGACAGACGGGAGGGAGGGGAGAAAGACGGGATGACTATTTGAGTTTTTCACAACAAAATATATGATCAACGATGCATTCTAATAGATTATAAACTCCATGTGCACACACAGGCTCCATACTTTAACACTACCAAAGGGACCGTTTTAGATAATGAGCACTGTTAAACATTAAAGCTGCTACCATGAGCTTTCATGTTCGTTGATTCTGGCGACCCCTGTGGACAAAAGCGATATTGTTTCCACACAGTGGGGTCGTTCAGGATCTGAGGATTTCTTCCACCACTACGCAGGTGTTTTCACTTGTTCTGGGTCGATCGGGCTCAATTGGGCAGGATCGTGTTCAGCGTCACCTTTTTTCACAGTAGACATTTTGACGTGCAAAGCAAAGGTGAAGACAAACGTTAGCTCCGCTGCCTTCAAGTGTCCTACGACGTCATGAGAGTGCGACAGTGGGCCAGCATTAATGTGAGTGACAACTGAACGGTGCTCTGCAGAGTTTTTGAGCAACGTTACGCATGCATGCATGCAGGTGGCAGGATGTACACTTCTGCCAATAAATACACTCTATTCCACTGATCTGCAGGCAGCGGTGGAGCAATCGAGAAACACAATATGCTCAAGCAAAGGCAGGGAAGGAGAAGACAGCCAGTGACCACACCGATGCCAACAACCCAGGTTTAAAAAAAACAACTGGTTTCGAGATGGTTTAATGAGGAAGGAAATGCATTTTCATGTTAGTTAGAACTCGAGGATTCAAACAGTGTGTTTTGGGAGAAATTAGTTTTTTTTGCGCGTTGTTTTTGTTCAGGTTTCAGTTAGAGGATGCAGACAAATGTTAAGTAAACTTATAAAATGCATTATCTTATATCGAAACTCACCGAATAACACCAAACACAAAGAAAGTCCAATGACCAGGATTGTTGTTGCCATGGCGACAGCCACACAAGCCGTCAGCCGGCAGGTTCGACAGGATCCTGCATCTGATGTGGGGAGAAAAAAAAAAAGTCTGGAAATCATTTTCAGCTTTATCGTTACCTCTGACCCGCTTACATCTAACCTTTTGAACTCACAGTCATCAAGATAAAACTGTGACGCTCATAAAAGGGAAACATAAACTCGGACCTTGTTGTTTTTCGGCCTGTAGACGAAATCGGTGTATTTAGGGTGAAACACAAAAGTATAAGAACGTTATACTGTGATGCACGTACACAGACACGACTTAATATGAACATGGTTGTTGTTTCAAGTACATATATTGAGGAGATATCATCTTTTTCAGGCACGCTTTATTTAAACCAGTTTACGACTGACCTGCAGGTGTTTCCCTCTCAGCAGCATCCTCCTGGTTTCTGGATGCTCCTTGTCCTTTCTCTTCAACCGCTTCACGTGCTCGTTTGCTCATTTTAAACCCCAGAATGAAATGTGACCGCTCAGCCTCTTCCTCATACCACAGCCATCCTCCTCGACGAGGGAGCCCAAAAATAAAGTTTCGTAGAGGAAGTTGGCAGGGCGTGCGGGTATTTACAGCTTACATAGTACAGGATGTAAATGTAGTAAGTGTTCATTAAAAGCAGCATCTCAGAGTCGGGAGGTGTTTGTGTGTGCAGACGTACGAGCCAAACCTGGAGCTTACGCAACAGCTTCCTCGCCGTGGTTCATCTGCTGATCTCACCTCATCTGGCGGCTGCTTATCTATTGATTCATCAGTCATGATTGTCTCAAACAAAGCTGTCAAGTCAAACTGATTCTCACTGCGGTTTGAAATCAAGTTGTTGTTGATAGAAGGTGAAATAGATCCCTGAAACTGACTTTGCATTTCTCATTATGATGAATTCTATTTTCTGGTGCAGATGTTGAAGAGAAGTGGAGGAGTGTGCAGCACCGTGCGATCTAACTCAGGTCGTTTCTTTAACAATACTTTGTGACGAATACTGTCTTATTCACAACAAGTGCACGGAGGAAGCTGTAGTAAGTTGGAGTTTACTGCCATACGTAAGAATTTTCGCTTAAAGCATTTGTTGAAAAAAACAAAATTGCTCACAGAATATGAAGAAGTAACGGTTGCGATGTCGTGTGTGTTACGTCTAATCTATTTATCGTGTTAGAAATATCTACTGATGTTAGCATGCTAACCAGCTAGCTCCAGCCCATCAAAGTTCGCAACTCCTGCGCCTCCACACTCCCCTCATGCTCCAAGCTCAACGCCCCGACTGCTAGCTGCACGGCTAACTGAGCTAACTAGCTAACAGCTGATACAGTAAGCAGCAGTTAGCAGTTAATGTTACTGTGGTGATATGTTCCTCCCTAATTGTTTTGACTATGAAAAGGAGGCAATCTTCACATTTTGCACCTGTAAACAAACATCGTTATTTGTTTAGAATTATTATAAATATATAGATACATGTAGTACATATTCTATAAAACTGCAATGAGTGTCGCTGTGGTGTATAGTAGAAGGAATACAAGATCATTTTCATTTTTTTATTTAGGTTCATCATCAGACACATATCTGGAAGCCAATTTACAAAATAAATAAAAAGTTAAACATTAAAAACCAAAATGCAAACTGTAACTTTGTACTTTCTTTCTTGTAATTTCGATTTAGAGAGTAGACATTTTCATTTACAATCTCATAACTTAGCCTGTCTTAGTTTCTCATAATTTATAATCCATGACTATATTTCATTGTACCATGACTCAACGTTTGATTTCTTTTTTCTGTTCCTGGAGGGAATGGGGCCATACATGGCAAATAAAATCAAGGGAAACATTTTCACAAACGTCATTTTTTAAAAAAGAGTAAGCAGCACAGATTAACATTATATTCAGTGTTATTATAGTCTACATTTACATTATAAGATCTCATCACTCTATTTAAACCCACAAAACACCAAAGTAAAATCTCTTGTGACTAAATATAACAAACAGCGAGTCAACGTTTGATTTCAGACAGAAAATCCCTTCACCGATACCGCTTAAATATTGAAAACAAAAAAAACGATGAAAATGATGTGTCTGGTGTCGCTTAGTTTGGCTTCTTAAGTTCCCAGAAAATATCGTTCTGCAGCTTGCTTTGGAAATGTGTATGCAGCTGCAACAAAACACATGAAAATAAAGACAGATGTTAGTAGACATAAAGCTTTAAAAACGTGAAACACAAACCGTAAAAAATAATTACTGCACATGTCCCTTTACTTTGCTCTATTGTAGCAGAGAAGAGACTCATTTGTACAATGAAAACAAGACATCATGCTAAAGTTTCCCCTCCACAGCCTCTTTGTCTCTGTGCATTACCTGATCAATCACGTGTTGCCTCGTGGTGGCGTTGTCACAGAGGAGGACTTCTGCCGAAGAGCACAACATCGTCAGGGTGATTTCCCTTTTCTCTGCCTCTGTGGTAAAAAAAAAAAAAGTGTTAAGAGGAAGCCAGAATGAGGAAGCTCGTTCATGCTGTAAAAAATTAACATGTGCAGGGACATAATGCTGTTTCGTTTCCTCGGTAACCGCTGACGCACACACAATCTCTGGACTTCCTTTTATCTATTTGATGCAAATCAAACAACTGTCAATCAAACTCTGCTGTGGAATAAACAGAGATGGTCAGGATTTCTGCAGCATTCAGCAAATTCAATTCAAGATTTTTAAAAACTATTTGAATCCCTCACTTCATGTCAAAGACGGATGTAGAAATAGAATTACATTTTTTAATATATGCATCATCAAATATGTACTTGTACACGATCACTTGTTCAGTTTTTGTGCAATATTTCGCTGCGAGAATCCAACTGTTTCTTCCTGGTTGTCACTATTAATTTCGAGGGTTCTGCCTTGGAATGGTCTCAATCATTCACTTCGTTCTGAAAGCCTTTTGTGACCACTGCAGAGAGCCGGCAAAGTGCCAGTCTAAAAACTTTTTTTAAACAAATACTGGTCAGAAAGTCTCACCTGTGCATTGAGGCAGCATTTCCGGGGGACTTGACCTGTCACCCACCACTGTTCGCACCTCAAACTCGTACCTGGTCCCTGAATTTAACCGATCAAACTTGTGGGTTTCCTCATCCACCGTGGCAGAAAAGGAGTGGCCCCAGAAGTCGGAGCTGAGCTTGACGGAGTACTTGACTGTTGATGCGTTGATGGGGGGCTCCCATTTGAAGGTGATTTGTGTTTTATCAAAAGAGGTGACTTTGAGATTTCTAGGCGGCGCCGGCACTGAGAAAAAAGGGAAGACAAAGAAAAAGAGACGCTGATTTACGAGATGAACCTGCGGTGACATGAATGTCATCATAAATGTTCAGTCTTGATCCGGGACTGTAGACTAACTGTAACAGTTGCTGGCATTTCTGACCACAAGGTGACTTTTATTGTGAAACATCTTATCACACTTGCTGTGATTCAATCTTAAGGGGGCCAAAGTGACTCACAGGTGTAGCTGGACTTGCTCACTGCTGGGCCTTCCAGCTCTCCGTTACGGATGCGGACGATCACCGTGTACTTGGCTGCATTCTTCAGTCCAGTGAAGAGCTCCGTGGGCGTTTCTGTCTGGCGTGTTTGTACATTTTTACCATCCAGCTGGAGCGTTACGCTGAAAGAGGAAAAGGTACCCTCCGGGAAGTTCCAGGTGGCCTTCATGGAGTCATTCGTTGGGACCAAAGTCAGGTTTGAAACGGGTCCAGGAGCTTTGTGGGAAACACAGGGTCAGATTAGTGACATTCCACACAGCAGGACAGGAGTGTGATTGATTTGTTCTGTTTCTGTAAAATCGTAAAAAAAAAAAAAAAAAAAAAAAACATTAGTCCAGAGTTACTGGTGTGGCCGACGATAGACTTGCTGTCTCCCTCCAGACTGCGATTGGCCCGTGCTGTCACACTGAGGGTGATCTTGCTGCCCACCGGCAGGTTTATGACTCTGACTTCTGTTCGATTCGTGACCTCGCCAAAGAATTCGCTGTCAGATCTGAAGAGACAGAAAGAAAGTTACTTGACCATTAGTGCTGCAGCCAGAGACAACGAGACACTGGGGTTGCACTCACAGACTGCGGGCGAGTGCAGATTTCTACATCATGTTGCTTTAAGTAAGTAAATAAGTTCTGGACTTTCTATACATACGTGTTACTGCCGTTCGTCGCCTTCACCCTGAAATCTGTGTAATTTCCTGATGGAGGGTCCCAACTGAGCTTCAGCGAGGTGTTGCTATTGTCAGACACCATCAGGTTGGACACAGTTCCAGGCTCTGAAAGAGAAAATACACGGGAAATATGACACAGACACAACATCACTCGGTTTACTGACAATGAAACCCCCTTCAAATTTCACAAGTGTCAGAACGTGACTCGAATTTGCCTCCACTGAATTTCACATTATGTGTGAAACAAGTTACCAGCTATGAAGCAAAGGAGTCAACCGTACGGCGTGCTTCCTCTTGAATTTTTCTACATGTAAGAAATGGCCACTTGTCGAATTTATCTTCCAAATCAACAGGGGGCAGCATATCACTAGGGTAACCGCTAACTGCTAGCTAACTATGGCTGCAGTTAGCCGGTTGGCTCGGTTAGCCGTGCAGCTAGCGGCTCAATTAGCATTCAGCGGATATCTTTGCACTGCACAGACGTCACAACACAAAAAACTCCTACGTACTGCACCTTTAAGCTGTCTGTAGAGAAAAGAGCATAAGGTGCCACGGGCAGTTGGCATCAACACCAACAGGCTACTGATCCTTTAGTTTGGGTGAAGTCCAGTGTGATATAAACTCACTGGTGTAGACCAGGATGTTGGACTCGTCACTCATCGTGGTTTCATCGTTGACCGCTGACAGGATGCTGAACGTGTAAGGGCGTCCGGGTGCCAGTTTCTTGACCACGGTGCTGTTGGCTGTGACATTTTGATTCCACTGACCGTCGACGTAAACGACATAGAAATCCACTTTTCCGGCCGGTTTGTCCCAGCTCAGGGTGACAGAACTTTCTGTCTGGTTGATGGCTTTGAGGTTCTCGGCTTTGTTTGGTACTGAATAAAAAAGGAGAGACAATCGGGGTAAATACAACAGTTCACTACCACAACAAGACACGCCGGTCCTGCTTAATCTGGCGCCTTTAGAAAGCAGACAACCACTTTAAGATGTAAAAGTTAAAACACACTTACACACATGCTCAGTAACCTTTGAGAGCAGCTTTCCACACCATGGTAACAAAGAAATGCTTGGATGTGATGTTCCATTAATTGAAGCTAACAAACGTGAATGGATCTTATTAACAGTCTTATCTCAACGCAAGTCAGATGTTACAGAACGAGACAAACTCACTGGTGTAGAAGACGACCGTCTGTGGGTTGAGGTCCCTGTGACATTTAACAGGAAACACCTTGACTGAGTAGCGGGTGCCGGCTGTCAGGCTGCCAAGTGTAGCGGTCAAGCCAGTCCGGTTTTCCTTCCAATCTCTGTCGCCTCTGACCTCGAGGCGGTAATGGCTGATGCGACCAGGCCCGCGTTCCCATGTGAGGATGGCGCTCCCGGTAGTCACGCTGCTCGCGTTGACTCCGCCGATGAAACGAACTGGAAACGAGATGAAGATATTAATGGGCAAAGAACCCGAGAGAGAAGGAGCCAACAGAGGTGTACAGATGAACTAGAGTGCATTTTAGACTAAAGTGTGCCTCGCAACAATTCAACGTTTTTTAGGTCCTACCCCTTTTACCACCAAGTTCTAAATCTAGTTGGGCTAAATTGTTCCGCAGAATTAGAGGCAGGTTACAAAATGTGTTTTAGTTTTTCCACATGCGACAATCACACGTGTTTATTCTGCCTTGTTATCTATTGTTGAGAGTTTCTTTGTCTTTTTATTAAAGGATAAAAGACAAAGACCAAAACGCACAACTTGTCTGGCGCAATCCAATCTGTGGAAGTCTGAAGATCCCAAACTGATTTGAGAAGGCGTCAGTTACACTTTATTTAAAGTCGCATTGTCATCCTTGAAGTCGGCGCAGAAGCTCAAGTTGGTGTCGAGGTAAACTGCATCTTTCCAAATCAATTCGGGATCTCCGGACTTCGGACGAGGTGTATGGAGGTATTTTATGTTTGTTTTTCCCCGTGTGCTTCAGTTATTTAGGAGACTGCTGAAACTCTTTCGCTGTAAACCTCCAGAAATGTTTCGTGGGCTGCAAAACTTCACAGGACTCTAACCCTCGTTGTTGGGTGAACGTGTCCTTCTAAGATAAACGTGCTACTCACTGCGTATAGTTGCACTGGTCGTATTTTTTTCATATTTACTGTTCGTGGTACATTAAACTTGGGACATTAAGATGGACAGAGTGTTTGGCTTGTGTGCAGTGCTGAGGGGCAACAACAAAGGGTCTTACCCTCGTAACAAATAAAAGGCAGACGGTCCGAGCAGTCCCTCTCCACCCAGGCCCCGAAGCTGAGCATGGCCACACACGAGTCTTCAATATAGTCCCGATCAGTCTTGGAGCGGGCTGGGGTCGGCAATGGTGATCGCACACATTCTGCTACTAGCGTCTGGGCTGATGCCGTTGGACCTGATGCCGTTGGACCTGACGCCGTCGGGCCTGTCGCCGTCTGGCCTGCAGAGGAGGCAGATTCTTGGGTGCCTCCATCTGTACCTGAACTTGACGTGCTAAGATCAGTGCTTTCTGTCAGTCTGCTGATAGTGGACGTCACTCCATTTAAAGTCGACAAATATGCGGCGGACCTTGCTCTTGCTGGGCAGGTACAGGAGCAGCTGCAGCAGACAGATTCCGGGGAGGGGGGTTTCAACACGGGCCAACCAGGGTACCAGTTCTGGAAGGCGAGGGGGTCCCCGTTGGCCCAGCGGGACCAGAACATGGAGTTGCTGGTGGGGTGGAGTTTCTTGCGGAGACCCACCCAGTAGTCAGAGGTGAGGTTCACGGCGATGCTTTGGGTGTTTTCAGAAGTCAGAGTCACCAGGTCCTCGAAACAGTCCTGACAGGACGTGAAAGGCCACAGCCAAACTTCAACCATCACCATGAAGAGGTTTGTGGAGCAATTACATCGTTACACCTGTCAGTTTTAAATGACTATCAAGAGTTTTTTTTTTAGCAAAATTGTTACTAAATGAACAGCCTAATTTTTGTATGAATAACTGAGTTTCATGTTGTACCTGGCAGTGACGCCGGGCCTCCTCCCAGGTGAGATTGCTCGTCTGAGGGAAGTAGTCTTGCTCTGCAGCGCCGGACATCAACATCAGGGCTGAGAAGAGAAGGTCGACAGGAGAGTTCAGTACGTAACTTCGGTGTTCTCACCAGCAGCAAAAAAAACCAAAAAAAAAGTTTTAATTTTTGATACAGATGCAAGTGACATTTATATGTTTTTTTTTAAATGGTACTGACCGCTCAAAGCGCTTTACAACACTTGCAACATTCACACACACACACACACATCCACACACTGATGTCTCAGGCTGCCATGCAAAGTGCCAGCTGCACTTCAGGAGCAATTTGGGGTTCAGTGTCTTGCTCAAAGACACTTCAACATGCAGCTCAGCTCAGCCAGGGGGAGCCGGGAGTCGAACCAGCGATCCTCTGATCACTAGACGACCCGCTCCACCCGATCTATTTTTCCTCTGCTCTGTTGTGTCTAAACTGTTATCAGCTGGCTGTAAATAATTTGAATATCACTTGTAGCGGGGCCCCCGATCCTCAGGGCCATTTGTCTGCAACTGGAGGCCAAATCAAGTCAAAATAAAAGTCACACAAGTAGTTCATGCTGTTCTGACTTTAAATGTAATGTCATTAAACGAAATAGTTATTTCTGTTGACGTGTTGACATCCAATTAATGTTTATAAATGACTTGCACAATATTTATTAATCATTTTCAAAGAATAATAAATATAAGATGCAACTTAGCAATAATCAATTGCATAATAAATGGTTCTATAACATATTTTATTGTTTGTTAACAGTCAAATAATTATATAATTATCTAATTAAATTATCTAACTGAAGTTTAAACAACTATAAATGGATCATTTATTAATTATGGTTATTGTGTTACCAAAATCTTTGAATAAGTGTTAATAGTAATAATAATAATAACAATAATAATAACAGCTTTTTAACCTTTAAGTTCTGGTGCTGAAACACTTTCTGTTAAACCTTTTAACAGAACACGAACAAGCAATTTTGGTAACTGATGAATGGAGTCATAGCAAGCAAAACGAAAAATTCCGATTTCTTTTTAAAGAAGTTTTAGTTACCGTAATCTGAACATTTTTTTAATGGAATGTGTCGCCACCCTGACCTTTTGTGGGCTTAACCATTAACCTAAGGAATAATTGCCTGATAAATAACAACATTCATCAGCCGCAGCTTCAACTCTTTTCATTTCATGCTCCAGAAACAGTACAGCTGAATACCGCTGAGGAAACGACTCACCCCAGGAAGTTAAAATACAGACTTTATCCTTCAGAGACAGCGTTCCCATGTTGACAATCTTGTGGGTCGTAGATTCACTGCAGCTTCATGAAACTTCACCAGGAGCGATTTTTATTTTACATTAGCTAAGACAAGTTAAATACTTCTCGTCTACCTGACCAGAGGCTACAGGTGCATCCTCTGATCTCACCTCTCAGCACTAACACACACCTGGATCCACAGGTAATAACATCCACATTTGCCTTCAACACAAGTCTTTATTCACTTAGAATGATCCTGGTTTGGCATCTAAACATGCAAAGCACTAAACTGAAAGGAGGAAGTCATGTGGCCGAGATGCAAAGCGAGAATATATACGAGCTCGCTGTAAACAGAACAAGGACACAGTTGTACGCTAGGCATTTATTTCAGCTGAAGCTTCGAGTACAAAATGCAAATTAGTAAAAGGCATGAAAAAAAAAATGACAATGAAAAATATAGAAAGATAAAACTCTTATTACAAAACTAAGATCCGAAAATAATCTATAAAAGGTACAGAAATGAAACAAAAAAAATGCCTTTATAAGTTTACATGGCAGTGTAAAAACATGTGGTCGAGGCGACGGACAGTGGTTGGTCACAAGGTGAAGTGCTCACAGAGGCTGAAAACAGAAACACCAAACAAACGATTACAGCTGGGACGTCCTAACATACAACATTTTATTCATTCTTTTTCCATGACAAAATTCCTCTTTTATCATTGTTCCAAACATCAGTTTCTGCTCTCTGCTGTGTATAAAAGTAACAAATACTAAACGGTGATTGGCTTTTGGGGTGCCAGCCCCTCATCTACCACATCTAGTGTTAACTGTTGGTGACAGTGAGCCTGTGAGCAGAAACGTCACCGCAGACAATAGAAAATCTTTAGTTTTCTATAATGAGACATCATGAGATCATACATGGCCGTTTTTTTTTTTTAAATCAGAATAATTAAAACTCAAAAATTAAAAAAAAAAATCCCTGCCACGATTAACACTGCTTTAATTGAGTCCCTCCCAATTTTAAGTCGAAACCCCATAACATCCTGTTTCAAGCACAGAAGGTTTAAAACGTCAAACCTTTAAATGAATTCTGAAGAGGAGACAGAACTGCTGATGGTATGAACAGCTCTCCTCTGCAAAATAAGTTCATTCTTTATTCACTTGCATACATAAACAACCAACAGCGAACCACCGTGGGAACTTACAGTAAACAGTCAGGCAGTACAGTTGTGGAATCAAGTTTCGGATCATAACAGAAACCTGAAATAAACCTGATGGCTTGGAGGGAGAAAGACATGCTCTTTGTTTTCGTGATTGAAGCAATGACCTCAGTCGCTGTCACTCCTCTCTCCTCTTTGCAGGAGTCTCTTTCCGCTGGAAGGCAGAGGAACCTCGAGTTTAACGGACATCCGAGTCTTGTTTCTGCTGTGGAGAGAACGCAGGATTCGGTTTATTTGAAGTGACACGAGATGACTGTGAGAATACTGCTTTTTAAACTGTTTAAGCTTTGATCAAACATTTTGGGCAGAATCTGTTCACAACTCCAATGATCTTTTTCTTAAGATTTTTCATGAAAATATTTCCCCCCCCCCCGACATTCATGATGAAACTACTTTGTGTTTACAATTGATTAAATGGCATCTTGATTCAAATGTCCATGAAAATATAATCTGACAAGTCATTTTTGACTATGTTCAAAACTGGAGCTTCCTCCATCTTACATGTCAGAATTTGATGCTTCTCTTTGCAGTTTAGGATAGTAAACATAGTCTTTGGGTTTTTGGAAGGTTGGTTGGACAAAAGAAACAAATTCAAAACTTCACGTTGGGCTCGGAGAAATTGTGCTGAACATGTTTCATTTATAACAGACTAAAGGATTTGATCGATAATGAAAATGATGTTTAGTTGCAGCCCCAGTGTGAAGCAAGATAACATAAATATCATATACAGTGACCTCTGGTGGCAGGTGAACTCCACTGGACACAGCAACCAAAGTTCAGAGTCTATAAAACATGTTCAACACAATTCAACTTTTAACTGCTGCCAAACGAATCACAATAAATGCCCAGATTTATTGACCATGCTGAGACATTTTTGAACATTTAAGTCACAAGTTTAGTCCACCGACAGTGATTCAGGCTGTTGCCTGCAAAGTAACACAAGTTACACTTCTTACCGTTCCTTTTCGAGCAGCTCCTGACCGTCATTGATTTTTTTAAGCATCTCGTAACGCTCACGACCACGAACCTGCAAGGACATCAAGGGGAAATTAATCAAAGACTGTGGAAATTTGCACAACCAGTTTTTATGACTGCATGCATGTTTACTTACATGCAGAATAAACACTTCCTTGTCCTCCTCCTCTGCACTGGAGGCAGATTTGGTCTTTTTCACAGAAGGGGCTTCGGGAACAGGGACACTCTCTAAAAGGCACAAAACTGAGGTTAGTAGGGAAACAGGAAGTATGGATGGAAACTAAAAACAGAAAATTAAAGTAATGCAACGTAAACATACTTCGTTTTTTTATTTGTTTGGTGCCATTCTGTGCCTTGGTGCTATTTTCCTCCTCTGTCTTTCTATCGCGGCCTGGGCACGCACAGACGCGCACCTCGAAGCACCTCCGGCCCAAAACAACTCCCCTACGAAGGAGATGAGGAGCACAAGGACAAACTAATTCACAGAACAGTAATTCAAGACATAACTGGGACATCCATATCCAATGTCACACAGTAACATTAACATTAAGTAACATTAAGACTCCCAGCACCCAACGCTTGACTTCTGCCACAGGAGAAGCGACACTTACTCTGGAGTCTCGAGGGTCAGGATGGTCAGGATGGGTCTACGGTTCATGCCCCCCATGCACGAACTGTTACACATGAAGCTCAGCAGGATGGTGGTGATCTCTGAACCCAACTGAAAACAGGAGGAGAAGAACAGCAGTGTTTATTCACTGCTGGTTGAGGTGTATACAATTATGGTTAAATTGCTGTGTGTAAAATGTTCAAATGTAAATGCTACATTATGATCTGGCACGGTTTGTTTTTATATGAAACTAATGGAAGAGAAGAAATGTGAATGTGTAAAAATGACAGCAGTAGAGAGAGTAGACATTTTGTCTCAGACAGATCAAGTGGGGCAGTTGTACCTGCGGGGGCTCATAGGGGACAGTCACGCTCTGCCTCTTAGTGTGCTGATCTTCAAAATACTGAGCTCTCTGGCTGCCCTCCACTCTGATCAGGTGGCTGCGATGCTCTGCAGCTAAATGGAAAACACATCAGGAAAAAAAATGTAAACTTAACATCTATTTACGTTTCCTCTTCGAGCAGAGACGAGCACTGATCCACTGCACATACAGGAAAATATTCACAGACTCATTTTACTTACTGTCCTCATTCTGGTGGTGGGGACATCTGCGGACCACTTCGGCCACGTGCTCAGTCTTCTTATACACGGCTGTGGCCCTGAGAACGGCGCCTGCAGGAGGCTCCTTGCTGACAACGACTTCCACAGGGCTGGTCTTTGCAAGCTGGCAGTAAAGTTTGTTCAGCAGCTCCGAATACTGAGAGAAAGCACAGTGAAAAAGCCACATCATTATCAGTGAAATCAGCTGAAATGAGATATCAAAAAAAAAACCCAAAACAATCCATAAAAGTTCCACAAAATAAGTTTGACTACTCTTTCTTCTCTAAAGAACCAAAAACAAACTACATTTTAAGTTCTTCAAATAAATAAGGCCAGATTGATCAAGCTAAAAGAAGATATTTTACCTTGCTTTCGTCCATTTTAACCCTTCCTGTGCTGGAGGAAGAGGTGCAGGAACATGTCCCGTCATGTCAGAGCTGCGCTTTACAACCAGACTGCACCTCTCCCACAGACCAGAGCACAAGTCGGCAGGGGCGGGAGTTTCAGGGCAGACCACCCTAACTTCAACTAAACTGGCCAACTGCAGCGCGCTGCTGGGTGAGTCACAGTGGAAACATTAATGCTATTGGCTCTTCAAACCCAGTGACTGACTGTAGTCTTTAAAATTTAGCGAATCGTCACAATGAATAAGATTCCACTTGAATGCCACCAGAGATACGAAAGAAAGGATTTTCAACGCAAAGCTAAGGTAGGATATACATTTTTTACTCTTAGTATAGACTGTTTCAATATTTTACACACTTTAAATACTTTTGAGGGTGATAAAACCAGTGGAGGAGTTTACTACAGTCAAACTTTTCAATTTCCAGTCTCAAAATTTGAAATCTATGAAGTAAAATTGAATTTTATTTTGTGAATTAGGCCAATACACAACAGGAGCAGAGCTTCTACTTATAAAAACAACACTTTGGATGGAAGAAACTGAGTTGAACAGTGAATGGCGCCTGATAACTGAGCAGCTGTGGGAATCTCGTTTGTTCTTTGGCGAAGCTTCTGCTCCTTGCCATGTTTGGTTGCAGGACATTTTGCCACAAGTCCCACTCAACTTCTAGTATTTAGACTACCATTTAGATTCTGTGTAATGTTACCAAAATACAGTGAGCAGTACATACTACGTTGTCCTCACATTAATAGGAACAGATATAAGATAAGTTATTCATAATATGTCACAAATTATTCTAAACTGTTTAAAAATATAGGAAATCAACAAATGAGTAGAATTTCTAGATTTTTTGATAACACTCACGGTCGATGTGACAGACTTGGCGGTTCCAGACTTCTGAAAACGCAGCTGGAAATCGTATTCCCCCGGGTAGTCAGTTGTAACCGGCACGGTGGAGGACGGGGGAGTGACACCATCTTTAGTAGACATCTCTGGGGGCAGCTCAAAGAGGTTTTCATCAAACCCCTCAGTCAGAATGTGCTCGTTCATGAGCTGGAAACAGAGCGAAACACCAGAGGGTCAAATATCTAACAGAGAGCTGTATCATGCAGCCAGTCAGTTCTGTGTTTCTAAATGAATGTATGTGTCCTTACGAGCATATTCATTTGTCCTGGCACGCTCCATGATTCAGAGGGCTCGGTCACCGTCGGTATGGTCGAGATTCGTGGGGCCGCACTGCAAAAACAAACACTGGTTCACTTTTTTGTCTTAAGCACAGTGACATCTTTCAAAGAGGTATTTACTATTAAAACACAACTTACACACTCTCCCACAGCTCCATGAAGGAGTTCTGGCTCAGCTGCAGACTCTCCATACAGGGCTCTTGCTCCATCATCATTTTCCCTCAGGAGAAAGTGAGGAAGAGCACTGGAAGGGGATCAACAGGAAGTAAGTGTTGATATGAAGTACGCAACATCTCAATCTCTATTAAACTACATTTGATGCAACTTTTTTGGCAAAAAGTATTATTTGTCTTTTTTCTTAAACCATACATTAACAGATTATATTACAGAAAATGGTTAAAAACATTCTTTTTATATATGGCAATAAAACACCCAAATACATTTAATTTACAGTAATGTATACTACACACATTTGAGAGGCTTTAACTCAACAACGTTGTAACTTTTAAATCGATAAATCGCTTCAATAATTAGTCGATTATCAAACCCCTGGCAGGTTCTGCCACACAGGAAATGCAGTAAAAAAAAAAAAAAAATGCAGGCCTTTTGCTGTGATTTGCTGACTAACGTCGACGCTTCCTTCGTCAGAAAACTTCTGATATATAACGTTTAAAACACATGAAGCTCTAAACATAGTCATATTTCTCAAATGTCACGTCTGAAACGAATTTTAAAGTTACCGACCTAACAAGCAGCCCCCGAACAAACAACACAAACAACCATTCAGCCCCGCTTTCGTGAGCTAGCTGCCGTCCATTTTCTTTCGCGCAGGGGGCCTCCAAGCTAGCTCCATTCGGCCACCGAGTCGGTCACTTTCACAAAAAACTCAATGAAAATAACTGAACTCTGCGCGAATATGTGAACGGGGGCTACCAACTATCGACGGTGTGACACGGGTTTAGCTCTCCACGATAGCGGACAAGACTTTCTTTGTTTTGTAGCGAGCTTAGCGTTAGCATACCTAGCTAGCTAATTACGTTAGCTTTACGTTCCGGAATCCGACCAACTAGCTAAACTGCGGCAAAACTTTCTTTATCGGACAGATGAGTTGCTCTCGGCGCCATTGCTTCAATGAATGAGGCATGAACGACCACAACGCTACCTTGGGATGTCCGCTGCTGTTGACGGGGCGGTGAGTCACCTGTGTTCTGAATCGTGGTTACAGCCGAAAAAGTCAAAATATTTTGAGGGTTTATCCGAGCACGTTGTTGACGGGGAATCCCACCGAATGAAGGGGGAGGGGCTGTTTTTAAGCCTGTCCAGCCGACCAATCACAGAGCGCTCTGCTCTTCTGACGCGTTAAATGCATCATCGTGAAATGCTGGTGATGCATTCCCTCACCGTGGGAAATATTAAAACTCAAGGACGTCAAGGTTCCAGTTGCATAGAAAATGACTATTTGTACAATTTATCCCCATAACGGATAAACATTTGTTTGTTCAGTGCTGCTCAGTCTATAGCTGAATGTTTTTGTTTGTCTGTTTTCTTACTTGATTGATTGATTTCACCACATGCCAGCTTCAGGGATGAAAAACAGTTCAGTGATTGATGCCATACTTACATTCAAAACAAATAACTACAGATAAAAACTAATATTACACTCGTATACTTAGGGCTGTAAAAGAGCTGGAATTTGGTTGTTGCTCTTGGACCCCAAACCCAGACCCTATTGAGGGCACCGGCTTCTCTCATGTCGATTTAGACCTGGAATGCATCAACCTTCTTCGTTGTTGGACTTAAACTAAACTTTAGAATGCCAATAAACTTTAATTTATTCATTCGTTTGTTTCCTAATATTTTTTTAGCCAGATAAAACAAAGCTCATAGACTGGTCCTGGTGTGGGCCACGACAGCTGACTGCAATTTTGTATGTGATACTGAGCTGTGCAAATAAAGCTGACTTGACATGCGCATCAGAAAACTGCAGGCTTCTGTGGAGATCCTGAAGGCAACATGACGACATATTCGGGAATTCCTGACTGTTTTTTAGGTCAGACAACTAACCTTAAATGACTGCCACAGTGACGTACAAAGACACAAAATAATTCAAAGACCTAATTATGTACCTAGATAAAAAACACTAGCATCTATCCAAGGTGACAATATGTATGTTGACACAGTATTTTAAAAAAAATATACACTCATAAAATGCAATAAAGATATATAAATACAGAATCAGAATCAAAACTCAGGTGAAATGTAAAATGTAAAATAAAATAAACCTGTCAGTGGCTTGTACATTTTATTGTGGATCAGTAGTCGGTTGTAACATCTCACAGTTCTCAGTAGTTCTTGTAACAGTGACATCAGTTTTCTTTTGACAGCCGTGGTGTGTGTTTACGTTGATCTTCAAGAAGTCAACCAGCACTCTGCCCCTGCTTCTTTCTCTCTCCAGGGAGGTCAGAGGTCACCTTTGAAGCGGCGTCTCTGGAGCAGGCAGGGTCGCTGGCTAACCGCGGCCCGTCAGGCACGGTTCCTTCCTGCGTGGTTGTTCTACCTACCGACCTACCCACAGTTTAGATCTGTCAGCTTCCCTGATTACACTTTCCCTCCCTCTGGATGATGACGACGCCTCTCATCACCCTTCAAATGCCCCTTTAACTGATTCAGTACTAGGGCTGCAGCTATCGAGTATTTTTAGAATCGAGTATTCTACCGATTATTCCATCGATTACTCGAGTAATCTAATATACCATACGCTCTAACTAGCGATGGTAGGCTCCGTTAAATTAGCTAACATCAATGTTTACGTTAGCTTGAGTCGGCGAAGCTTGGTGAGCTGGTGTTAACTGGATGCTTTCGGTTCAGATGTTGAATCATTGCTGAGGTGTTGTTGTGGTGCATCAGTTCTGCTTTGCAGTAGACACGTTGCACTTTGTCATCTTCTTTTTTAAGTGTGAAATGATCCCAAACTTTGGACATTCTCTGACTTTTACGGACAGCTTCTTGGCTCTCCACCATTGCGCTAACGCTAATGTAGTGGTGTGTGTCTGCAGTAACAGTCCGTGTGGAAACATGGTCCCTGAGCTAAGCGGGCCACATAACGTGGGTGATAGGAATTAAACGAAGCCTCGAGGCTGAGATTTTGCCTCGATCATTATTTGTAATCGATTTATTCGAGTTACTCGAGGAATCGTTGCAGCCCTATTCAGTACACTTCTACGCCACAGGGGACCAGAGCTGCAGAGAAACTCTGAGCGGGACCTCACCCAGGTACCTGCAGCTGCTTGTCTCCGGCCACTTGTGCCCAGTGAACTGGCAAGAGTCTAAGCCAGAGAGTACGCACTGAATGTAGGTTCTCATCTGTCTGGATCCACGGCAGTTATTGGTGCCACTTTGGGGCACACTGACCTTTGAGTGAATGTGCTGATGGTGCCAGCGAGTCCACTTTGAACTCAATCCCTGCGGCCCTATATATAGATACAATAGTGAGGTCCAACAGAACAGGACCAGGGCAGAGAGAGAAAAGAGGACTTGCACAATTAATGTTGATGTTGCATCAGGAAATGTTGAACTACTCTGATTTAATATGTAACAGATGAGCCCTGTCATCCTTGTTTGAACATGGAAATGTTTGGCGATGGCAAAACTATATGAAACTATATTAAACTCGGATGCCGCAGAAGTTTAACTATCGCCAACCAGGGCCGAAATATAGCCTGAGCTGCATGCAGGTTCTGATGCAATCCACCATACTGCTTTAACTAAATAAAGTATATGGCCTGTATTATTTACTGTATATTTGTATATTTTTTATTTATTGGGTTTGTAAGCTAAAGGAAAACCTACGTGTCTGATGAACCGCAGTGCAAAATGTGTCTTCTTATTAAGGGGCAAATACTCCATTTGTAGTTTTCGTAGCTTTGATGTTGTAGTCTGTCATTTTAGAAAATAGACAAATTAGCTTTTCTGGCCGATAGTTACACAAGAAGATACGGCACAAGAACATCTGTACGGAAAATATGCCAGCAACCGATTAGCTTAGCTTAGCTTAGCTTAGCTTAGCACAAAGACTAAAAGTATGGTCAAACAGCTTGCGTGGCTATATCCAAAGCTAAAAAGACTGAGAAACAGGACTATGCACGAGATCTTCGCACAGATGAAGTGTATGATATGTATGTATAATATGGTATTAGCAAGCTTTAGAGGAACTGGTAGACGGTTTTGTTAACTTTGGACAGAGCTAGGCTAATTGTCTCCCTGTACTGTCTGTTTGTGCTAAGCTAAGCTAACTATCTCCTAGATGTAGCTTCTTATATGGACAGACGTGTGAGTGCTATTGATCTAATTGTCAAACTCTTGACGAGCAAGCTACTGAGCGAGTCTCCCAAAATACATTTTAATCATAATCTTGATAGTCAAAAAAGTGTAGTTGTCTTCTCCCACGGTCCACAGAAGAAAATTACTTTTTATTCATTACTGTCACAAAGAAACACTTGTTCCAATTTATGCTTGGCAAATATTTTCATTGCTTTTTATAGTTCAGCAGTTCTAATTAATTATGTTCTCGCGGTTAGTGTATCTGTATTAATTGATTCTACCTTTTCAGTGCATTGTGTCACATAATGTTACCTTATTTTTGGAGCTACTTGATTGGTCCACAGGTTTTTAACCCTCTTCACTTGAGGTTTCTGAACACATCAGTTCATCATCTTTTCACATCGAGTTTGGTGCGAGCGTTGTTACCCGTCACTCACTGTCACTGACCGAACAGTTCAACACCTGCCATCCATCACGCAACTCGGTTTACTGTAACATGATTTTGAACCGGCTGACCCCAACAGCCACACACACACACACACACACACATACCCACACACACACACATACGCGTCATGACAAGGAGGAGGAGTATTTACACTGGCCCTCTCTACATCACTTGGGTGAGTAATAAAGGGCAGTCACATGGTGCGTTTGTGTGGTGGTGTGACTTTTTGTTGGCATCTCTAGTTTGGGAACAAACATGTGTGACATTTGGCTGAAGTGCTGAGCAGGTGTTTTTGGTTTAAGACGTCGGCGGTGCACTTACACCTGTTTAAACCATCACCACGGGTCTGTACTTCTACTTCTGTCACTGTTGTTGGCTCCCTCTGTATGAATTCATGTGATACTTTATGGAAATGTCATACTATCATCTCTGTCTGTCCCAGATTGTGCACAGGAACCCTTTCAACTATGTTGGTGACGGCTCTACGCCACTCTTCTGATGGTGTAAAGTTTCTCTACATTTAGTCCGAGTCACACACACTAGGCTGTGCTTGGGGCCCCTGGCTTTGGATGAGGGGTGTCAGGTTCTTCCTCTCTTTCTCAATGTGCGTATGGGAGCAGGACATGGAAAAGGAGGTGGGCTCCAAGGGGGAGAGTGGCGTGAGGTTGTGGGTGTGTCCTTCGAGGGGTGGGCTTGAATCATTCAATTGAGAGATCCAGGGCAGATATTTTCCACTGAGCTCTTTGGCAGAACAGTTTTTCCCGCCCAGTGCAACCCTCCCACAACACACCTCTTAATCCCCGGCGTCCATCGACCAAACTTCCCCTCCAACCACACCTACGCTGCCAACTCAGGTGGCACTGGCCAAATTTAGAGCCCACCTGTCGCCTGCTGGACGAGGATTAAGCTTTGTTGTATGCAACCGAGGGGGGAGAGTTAGCGGGACGGGGTGAGCTATGGTGTGTGACCCCTTTGGCATGTGATCAGAAATAGAAAGGGATTTATAGCTGCTGGGGAGACGACAATGGCAGCCAGGGCGTCAAAGACGAGCCCCTCTTTGACCGCCCACCAGAAGCGTTGAGTCATAGCTGGTTGAACTCCAGTTCGTCTAAGGTCCAACACCTGTGCGACCATGTGACTGGCAGTATTTTACCTTCTGTGCATGGCACACCACAGATTTGTGGGTCAAAAAACTTCGCTGTAGCACCTCATGAGCAAAGAGCCAGATGCACCATATTATTGCATCGGGGTTCTTGTCGAGTTTCTCTTTTTTTGCCGTTGCACTTGAGAGTTGAATTCTTTTAAAGGTTCGTCTACATCAGGGCTGTAATGATAATAATAATCCATGCCGAAAAAACAAATATATATTTATATATATATGCAAATTGCGACTGGCAACCACACACTACAACATTTTGTTGAATGTGATTATTTTACGAATGGTCATCTTCTTACAATGTTATGCAAAATTCCAGTTGGAACGTTAAGCTACCTAGCATACATTGGAAGCATTAGCTAGCAAGCAGCCCATACAAACTGAGCCAATTCTACTCACTAGCTTTCCATGGAGTTCATTTATCATTCTAGTTAATGACTTCAAAATATTTGTGATGATTTTTTGTTTTGTTTTTATCTCTGTGCAAGTAAAAAATTGTGAAAATGTAAAACAAATTAAAAAGTAAATAAATCCACAGTATGCACGCAGTACACTGTAGTGCCCTAACATTGGCCAGAAGATTGGAACAACAGCAGGTGTGTGACGTGAATGCAGTGGAAGTCACATTTAGTGGCTTAATGTGATCACTGACAACTTTAATGTTCCTATTAGTCGTTGATGAGACGCTTATTACTGTAACACCATTCCAAGAATAACACTTCACAAGCCAGGACGTCATTTTACACTGCAACACACCATTAGATATTAATGGGAAGTTCATCCCAGTTCATCAAGTGTAAATGTCTAAATGTTATAGAATGGTAGGAAGTGAATTCTCCCCACCACCTACTGTTGACTCCACTGCTAAGGCCCTGGTCTACATTATGTAAGCTGACTCACACAGTGGACTTGAAGACCAAATTTGGCCCTCAACAAAGTCACGAGCTCCAGATATGGATAAATTATTGTTAAAATGCAATCACCTCTTGAGCTCCATAACACAAAGCAGACCTCCTGGTCCGCTTTGTGTTGCACAGCAGAGTCATCTCTCCCTGCACTTGTTCGCACCCCCTCTCTCCCTCAGCCAATAGTCGTTAAGGTCAGGGGAGCTTCCTGCTTGCGTCTCGACCTCTGCAGGCGGACCTCAAGATCAGCCGGAGGCCCAGTGGGCTGATTTTCAGGACCGGAGTAGTCTCACCCCCCTCCCCTCCCCTCCCTCGTCTACCCTCTCGATACGGAGAGAGGCGTGCACGTGGGTGTGCGGGTGTCACTCTACCCCAGCTGGACGGACACAACACAGATTTCAAAGAAGAGAGGACACCCTGCAGCACAGGACGCACCAGATTGACCACTTCGGCCTAATTTTTTTGGATATTACCTTTCAGTGCGCTGTATCGGTGCTTAATTGCAGCAGGTTGCAGTCAGGACTTGTTGTCCTTTTGGGGAAGTTTCACGTGTCTCCATTTGGCACCAGACGCATCTGTCATCTACTGCCGCTGGGTGCCCGGAGCTGCCAGAAACATGCCGGCCGGGTTTCAGCAACTCGGAGGGGAGGTAATTTCTTTTTCTTTTTTTTTCTTGAGAGCTTTGCACAGCTTAAATATGTGGTCGGGCTTGTTCTTTTCACTCGCAAAAGTGATGTGATGAACCGTAGGCTGCAGGGAAAGACGTTATCTGTGTTCCTTATTCGTGCGCATTTACAGTTCGGTGCGTAATTTAGGTTGGAGAGATTTTACGCACGATTTTATCTCCGTCGCACACAAAAACTATGGTAGAAAACACATGCTGTGTCACGCCGAATTTAAATTTGCTTCGTGTAACACGACAAAAAGTGGCAAAATCGTTGACTGGTCGGCCACAAAAGTATCTGAATAGTGAAATGACTTAAAATAAAATAAATTTTATTCCTATCCGCTTTAAAATATATTATGTAATGTATTTGTTGGAAATATGCCCAGCAATGGTTTATATCGTCCTTCAATCACAGTTTAAAATATTTAATAATTGGGAATGATAATAAAAAACAATAATGTGCTATGCAACAACCACTAACTGCCAAAAATGTGCCAGTTTCAGCAATGAGGAAAACTGAAATCAGCCCTGATCTGAATGAGCTTTGCCCCTTATTTAGCCCTGGGCAGTGACCTTGAAGAGCTAAATAAGTGAGTTTACAGGTCAGAGCTGAGCACTGTGGGTTTGTTATAGGCCACCTAGTTTGACTGGTTCCACCTCACCACCCTCATGAACACTTGCCTGTTGTTGTGAGCTCCCTCCAGCTCTTTGTTAGAAATCATTAGTAGGTCAGACGGACGTGTGTGGATGTTTTAGTGTGGCTCTTCTGGTTTAGGACAGTTTCATCTCTCCGTAATGTTAAAACGAGAGAGAGTGGACCGCTGTGATGTAACGAGGTGAGGAACAGGCAGTAGGCTGTCTGGGTCTGGGCAGGAAGGAGGGCAGAAGTTTTGGTCTCCTTGTAAAATAAATCCCTTAAGCATGGAAACTCAAACAAAGCAGAAAAGTAAACACACTCTGTGAATCAGGGGCCATCATATCGTGAGTAAAAGCAGTAAAATAGTGACTGAGCGTTGTGAGGGTTCATTTGTGATGATATTCAGTCACCATGAAGTGTAATAGAGCATAACTGGCTGCTTCTGATGTGTTTTACCTTTTCTGTAACAAGGACGCGAGCGCAACACACACACACACACACACACACACACACACACACACACACACACACACACACCCTTTTGTTTTGGTCCATGCACACTAAACAGCACTTATCTCAAGACTCAGCACAGCAAGGTCAGACAACAGTGCTACAGATCCACACTGACTAAACCAGACTTTACTAAATGATAAATAGAATACAGTCAAACAAAAGGAACACAGAACACAAATCACTGATGTAATGTTACTAAGTAGGGTCACTTTATTTTTGAGGTATCTGTACATTACTTGAGTATTTCTACTTCCACTCCACTCAACTCTGGTTACTACGCCATCTTTAGAGATGTTGCATCATTTTTGGTTTGATTTATTTTTACATACATGTAAGTATGTGTAACTTACTTCTGCTTTAACTTGTCACATCACATTGTTGTTGTCAGGACGCCACCATCAGCAGAATGTCAACTTCTCAGGAGGCCATGATGGCTGTGTTTTTCTCTGTTTACCCCATACTTGTGAGCCGACGTCGGCTTCCCACAGACATGTTTTGCTTCAGAGAATAACAAAGAAAAAGATGCTCAGGGTGTTTTGTACTTGTTAAATTCCCATGGAAGTTTATTGTTTCAGTGCACGGTGGTCGTTTTAAATAGTAAAGTCGGTTTGTTTAACTCGGTGTTCTAAAGTCCCCAAAGATATTGTGTTAAAATATGAATATGGTAAAAGTGGAAGTCACCCGTGTGAATATTACTTGAGTAAAAGTGTTATTAGTATCAGATATCAAACGTACCTCAGTGCAAAAAGTGGGAGTTAACGTACATTTCTACATTTATATTATATCTAAATATAGGTTTATTGTGGGGCGATCGATTACCTCACTTTTTTTCTGAGCCTTTTTTTTAACATTGCGTCTGATTGCAGGTAAAATACATTTAATCCACTACTTTGGCTTGGATGCAGCATGCAATCTGCAAAGTCACTAGTAAGTAAGGTTATCGAATAGATGCAGTGGAGTAAAAAGTACAATATTTACCCCCGGAAGTATAAAGCAGCAGAAAAATCCTCCAAAAGCCGTTAAAATCCCCACAGTGTCTGTCAAAGAGTTGTGCCTTTAGATTGAGCTGCACAGTAACCACTCTGCCACAGTGTCACAGTACGAAAAGGCTCTTTGAGACAAAAACACACTCTGCCGGAGGGGAAGCCTCATCTCTCCAAGGTCGACTTGTCCGTCACTGGTGAGACAGGTGCCCGTGGCCTGATGGGAAACTGGAGGGAAGTTAAAGTTCAGGCGCCAACAGTAAAGAAGCCGATGAAGCAATTAGCAGTGCTGAGGAGATTGTCTCTCAGTTTATATATAGGGGATGTTAGTGGAGTAGAGCTGTGAGTGCCCTCAGCATTACTCACCGCTCTGAGAATACAGTTTTAATACGTGGTTTACCTCTTCATATGTGTGTGTGTGTGTGTGTGTGTTTCTGCTGCAGACGGTGACGGGAACCTTCGCTCTCTCGGTCTTCACTGCTGTCCTGGGATCTCTGCAGTTTGGGTACAACATCGGCGTTATCAATGCCCCTCAGAAGGTAAAAACACGAAGCACGGACCCATGAAGAGAAAGGCTGCGTGTTAACAGAAGTGCTGATGTAAGGGCGTGACATTCAAGCTCCTGTTGTCTCCTGATTTTATGAGTTGTGTTTCAGGGCGCCACAACACCCCGTCGTGTAACCTCAAACAGAGGCGATGGTGTTTAGAAAATAAACCTGACGCGATCCCGGGCACGTGATGCTGCGACGTCATTTGATGCCGAGATGAATGTCAGGGAATCGGCTCATTTTATAAGGCGAATGTCTCTCGAATGAGGCGTTAGGGTCACGTGATGAGTATCCTGCCACTGTCACTGTGCTGCTAACACTTTTGGAGCCTTCAAACACTGTATGTACAGTATTTATAGATATAGATAGATATAGATATATATAAGCGGCACATGATTTTTCAAAACCTGACTTGCCTCAGTCGTAAAACATGTTGCTGCTCATATTGCAGCCATCGGATGTGTTCCAGCATGAGGACATGCTCTGGTACTCAATGTGAGACATGTCTGGAGTACTGCGTGACTGTATATCATGTATGCATCATGTTCTTTCTAAGTCTTAGTCTGAAATCAACTGCAAATGGGTTTATTCTATAGAAGGCTCAACAGTGGGCTGTCGATGAATGGACGCGCAGAGCTCAAGTCAGCTGAGATGTTTCCGACCAGCCTGCTGGTATTCCGGCGTCCGCTGACGAACCTTGACCCTCGACTACAAACGTGACACAGCTGACGTCATTTCACTGAGACACTTAAACCAGAATAGAAGCTGAGCTGCTGTGTTTGTGTGTGTGACACTTAGAGACCCCTTTATGTGGCCTTAAGAATGGAGCTGTTTTAGAAAGAAGGGCTACCAAGATACACTGTATCCTCCAATTTAGGTTGTAAACCCTTAATTTCTAAGGAGACATACTCTGCTCATTTTCAGGTTTATAGTTGTATTCAGGGTTACTACTAGAATAGGGTTACATGCAAAGTGCTCAAGAAACGCATCAGTTTTGTCAAACTGTCCAATGCTACAGCTCTGTGTTCCCCTGCTCTGTTTCAGCTCCTGTCTCTTTAAGACAACCCCTTTCAGTCTGCCAGTCTCCTCCGATTGGCCAGCTCAATCATGCCTGAGCCAGCACCGCTTACAACAACAGAGCAGCAGTGCTCAGTCAATTCTTACGTGCCAAGCTAGCCGCGAGGCATAAGTTATGCGAATCCGTGACACGGTGACGTAGTGTGATGTCACAAAGTCACGGAATTAAGAGAGTGACTACCGATGAGGCGTTTCAGGAGCAATGTTTTCTGTCGGAGAGAGGAGCTTCTTTCTGTGCAAACAAGTTTCAAGGTCTGTTACATGCATGAGAAAAGGAGACAAATGAAAAATGCATTTTTCCAAACCAGATACGTTGGTTCGAATCGCAGACTCCCCTGGCTGAACCCCAAACTGCTCCTGATGAGCACCTAACATGGCAGCCTCTGCCATCAGTGTGTGAGTGTGTGTGTGAATGGGTGAAAGAGTAGCTTACATTATATATTTTAGCATTTTTGTTCTTGTCTATTTCAAACAGTTGGTTTTAAATTCCAGTCATTAGGTGCACAAATCCCCGTGGGTTCACAGTTCACCCTACATTGAAAATACTTATTTTTTGTTTATTGTGCAGATGATTGAGGCGGACTATAACGCCACATGGGTGCACCGGCATGGAGAGCCAATCCCCTTAGGGACCCTCACCTCCCTGTGGTCCCTGTCCGTGGCCATCTTCTCCATCGGTGGCATGCTGTCGTCCTTCTGTGTGGGCTTCGTCTCCGAGTGGCTGGGCAGGTGGGGAAACACAAACACACACACACTCACACACATGCTGTCTATTTGCCATTGAGTAGTGATCACTAATAAAAAAAAAAAGTGTAAATACCTGAGTACCAGCTTTTTAGGTTCTGAAAATCAACTCAGTGAGTCATGATACTTTAAATCACCGTCCCTCTTCTACCTCTGCACGGGTGTGAAATAGATCCCAGTGTTCCCTCTTTGATCATTCAGGGATAAAACTCTGCCCAGGATGTTCAGCGTCGACCCAGTTTCCCTCTGTAACCCGAGCCGGGATGCAAACTGCAGCCCGCAGCTTCCACTGACTGAAAGTGGATCTTAACCGAGCTGGCAGCACTGGGTCAGGAGGGGCATGTGGAGAGGAGCGAGGGGGTAGCATTTAGCTCCAGTGCACTCAGGACAAGGTCTTCCTAAAAAAAGCTTTTTGTTACTTGTTACACTCCACCGTGCAGAATGATCTCTGTCTACAGTTTGACAGTAGGGTTGTTCCAGATCAGCTCACCCAGCCCCTCCCAGTTCATGACACGGATTTTCTCATGTGTAAATCCTACAGCGGCACTCCAAATACCTTTTTAGTCATGAATTTATAAAACAGGGCTCTCCAGGCTGTGTGATTCCTTGCATGTGTTTTCTAAGATGCCTACAATTGCTTATTTTCCACTGGATTAGGTTTAAACTTGTCTTGAACATCCAGGAAAGGGATATGATGTAGAAGCGTGAGACCTGAACACTGAGAATGGAGTTTTTATGTATTTTTTAAGCAGTAGAACTTCTTAAATGAAACATATTTGGAGGCCTATATGCATTGATTCTGGGTTTTTTTCGGTGAGGAAAAAAAGGTCATGCCGTTAGATGTAATTGAACCTTTTTGTGGAAAGAAACATGTCAGATTTGAATTATTATTGAAAGCATTTTATTTTCATGTCTTAAACTTGTCTGGAGGGGATATTTAAAATACACTGATAAAGCATTTCTAAAATGCTCTCCTCATTTTGCTGCACAGCCCTTTAAAAATGTGGGAAACATAACCTTTTGGCATGATTTATATGATCATCGATATAATACCAAACTGCATGGCTGCTGAGTTTTTAAGGTTATGTAGAGAATAACTACTAATGTCTGTCAGATAGCATCAGTGTTGCTGTGTTACACTGCCCTCTGTAGGCGAACATGTCGCTGGTTTTCACATGTGTAGATCACATCCAAGCTCACACAAGTTAATTTCCTCTTAACTTTGTTTGAGTTGGTGTCTTCAGGGTGAAAAATTAAGATTTTGGGCTTACTTTTTGTGGAAGTATGTCAGATTTAGATGATGTTATAGAATGAGAATATATGTCACATTTGAGAGCTGAGTTACTACAAAGAATCCTACTTGTCTTTCTCCCAGGAGGAAAGCCATGCTCATAAACAACATGTTTGCCTTCATCGGCGGGAGTCTGATGGGGTTGTCGAAGCTCTGCCGCTCCTTCGAAATGATGATCCTGGGACGCTTCGTCATCGGTGCCTACTGCGGTGAGCGCTCTGCTCTTCTGTTATTTTTTTTCAATTCACAGGAAGGTACCTGAAAGTTGCTTCTGCTTCTTTTTGCTGCTACTTGTTTTTTTTTCCCGCAGTCGGTCGTCTCCTTCGCACTGGTGACGTTTCTGTCTCTTGTCCAACTTTTCCTCTGTGCAGGATTAGCATCAGCCTTGACACCCATGTACGTGGGCGAGATAGCTCCTACAAGTTTGCGCGGGGCGCTGGGCACGCTGCACCAACTGGCTATTGTCACTGGCATTCTCATAGCGCAGGTATATGATAGCACATGTTATAAAACCCTTTTTTGAGTCATTGTCTTAAACATTTGTGTCAGTTATTTGTGAGGAAATGTCTTAAAGTGATCAAAACCTTTATAGTAAACCATCATGTTAAATATCAATATTTTGTGACAGCCTTATCTTTGAATCTGATCCCCCTCCCTGTGCAGGTCCTGGGTCTGGAGGCGTTACTGGGCAGCGAGGACCTGTGGCCAGTCCTGTTGGGTATAACTGTTGTGCCGACTGTACTTCAGATGGTTCTTCTTCCTTTCTGCCCCGAGAGCCCTCGCTTCCTCTACATCGTCCGCTGCCAGGAGCACCTGGCCAAGAGAGGTGAGACTCAGGACTCGTGAAAAAACACCGTTAATGTCTTGGAATAACCTCAATCGTCACTCAGTCTGGAACAACATTTGATTCGTGTTTGATATGAGTAGATAGCTTAGCGGTCCAACATGCAGAAAGTTAACATATAACAGCCTTTAACAGTACCATATCTCAATGTATCTATAACATTTCAGCAGTCAGCTCCACCAGTACAACACCGCAGTATGTTGTATTGTTGTTGCTGTTGAACTATGACCACAACAATAGAATTATTAGGAGACAAGGCCGTACGAGAAACTGGTCTTACTAAAATCTCAAGGTCATTTGCGGTGAAATACTCCTTTAAAAGCCTTCAAATGGATCTGACAAACATGAGGCTGAGCTCACGAATTATCTGTGCAAAGAAAGAAAAGAAAAATTATCTGGTTTACCTCACTGTCTAATCACTTCCTGTACATTACCCTGCTACCTACATACTCTGGAGTTACCTTATTCAACATTTATGAGGCTGAACGTACAAGAACACATATGCACATGTATGGTGCATGTAATATCTTTGACCCAGCTGAGGCTCTGTCGCTTCAAACATATGCCCTCAAAGAAATAACGGCCAAAACATTCATATGCTATACACACATTTCCTCCTGTGCAGGCCTGAGGAGGTTGACTGGTAGGCAGGAGGTGGGCGACTTGCTGACAGAGATGAAGGAGGAGAAGAGGAAGATGGACATGGAGAGGAAGGTGTCCATCCTGGAGCTCTTCCGCTCTCCGCTCTACCGCCAGCCCATCATCATATCCATCCTGCTGCAGCTCTCCCAGCAGCTGTCCGGGATCAACGCAGTGAGTCACAGTCCGACGACATCAGCACACCGAGTAGTGCAGCGTGATTCTGAACTCACCTTAATCTGTTTGCCCCTCTGCCCAGATTTTTTACTACTCCACCAGTATCTTCATGAAGGCAGGAGTCCAGAGTCCAGTCTATGCCACCATAGGAGCAGGCGTGGTCAACTGCGCCTTCACAGTGGTCTCGGTCAGTAACAGAGCCAACACCAAACGAGCCTTCAGCTTCACTTTTTGATGTGTTCCTTCTGTCTGAAAAAAGAATTT
Organism: Diplodus puntazzo; assembly: GCA_963678695.2. Taxonomy (NCBI): domain Eukaryota; kingdom Metazoa; phylum Chordata; class Actinopteri; order Spariformes; family Sparidae; genus Diplodus; species Diplodus puntazzo. Next base: position 5,018,839 of record OZ023170.1, on the reverse strand, counting down.
AACACCAAATCTCCATTCTTTTCTAATTTAGTATGCTAAAGATTACAGTCCCGCTTTGTACCAAAGTGTTTTTCTATTACTGTTTAACGCTGTTATCAAAGAGCAAATAAGATAACAGGTTGGTTGTGCCTTTTTCTTGTGCCCGCCTCTGAAACAGTTTGGTTTGGCAGGGCAAGATGTTTCAATGTCATTAAATGAGTCGAGTCTTAGGCATGCTGGCCACACAAGCTCTTGGGGTTGAAATTCATGATTAGGTCCAGACTAAAAAAGTTCAACAACTTTCTGAGGGATTGCTGTGATATTTTGTGTGGCGAATCGTGGCCCTCAGAGGATGAATCCCACTTATTTTGGTGATTCCAACTTTCCACTAGCACCATCATAAGTTTGAAATTTGTGGCTTTGAGCAAAATGTCCCAAAAACTGTTGAACTGACGGCTGTGAAATTTGGTAGAAACATTCATGCCCTCCACTAGATGAATTATAACCACTTTGGTGTTCACCTGATGTTTGACTTGGCAAAATAATAAGTCTTACCAACCCAAGGTTGTTGGTGTTAAGTGCCAGTTAGCAAATGTTAGCATGCTAACATGCTAAACTAAGATAATACATATGGTAAACACGCCTGCTAACATAAGCGTGTTTGCATTGTCATTGTTAGCTTGCTAATGTTATTTGGCATAAAGCAGCGCTGTGCTCGACCTCAGAGATGATAGCATAGCTGAAAGCTATTAGCTTTGTGTTGGCGATGAATCACAGTTTTTGACTTGGAGTCGTATTTCAATACAAAATGGGTGAATAGCTAATGTTAGCAACTTCAACTGAGTATGTATGTTTTAGCTACATTTTCAGATTGAGCATTTCAATCTCTGTTTCCACATTTCCTTTGACAGCTCTTCTTGATAGAGAAGATGGGTCGACGGACGCTCCACATGCTCGGACTTGGTGGGATGTGCATCTGTGCCCTCATCATGACCATGGCTCTCGCTTTGTTGGTCAGTCCTCCAAAGATTCAAGCATCCTGCACCGTTACGGATAATTACTCCGCAAACCTCTCAACTGCTTTCTCTCCCACCCGACAGGAAACTGTTCCTTGGATGAGCTACATCTGCATGCTAGCCATCTTTGGCTTCGTAGCCTTCTTTGAGGTCGGTCCAGGTCCCATCCCCTGGTTCTTCGTAGCTGAGCTGTTCTCTCAGGGTCCAAGGCCGGCAGCGATGGCCGTGGCAGGCTTTTCCAACTGGACCGCCAATTTCATCATTGGCATGGGCTTCCAATATATTGCTGTGAGTACTTTTTGAGTTTTAATAGATAGTTGTGGATGTCCTATGCATTGATGACTAACCTACCCCACTCCTTATGTTGTTTGGTCTGATCCCATCCATCCTCAGGACCTTTGTGGGCCGTACGTCTTCCTGATCTTCGCAGCTCTCCTCTTCTTCTTCCTCATCTTCACATTCTTCCGGGTGCCCGAGACACGGGGCAAGACTTTCGACCAGATCGCAGCAAGCTTCAGCGGGCACTCGGCAGGCGGAATGATGGATATGGACATGGACATGGACCTGGACAAGCCCACGGAGCTGGACTACTTGGGGGAGGAAAGCATGAACTGAAGACTCCTCGCCTGGAGAGATATGGACCTGAGTACAGTTTAGGATGAACTTTGAATGTGAGCCTGACTCCAAACTTGATTTTCTGACATGTATTTTGAGGTCAATTGTTGTGTTCATGTAGATTCTGGTTGAAGATGTGTTTTGGAATTGCCTTTTGCTTTTACCACTGCAATATGGAGGTTAACGGTTACGAGTTGGGCCTTGACAAAAACCCTGTGGATTAAGAGGTGACTACTGTAGCTATAAGGAATAATATGCGCATAATAGCAAAGTGTTTGGACTGTTGAGGCATTGACTACCAGTGTGGTAGGATTTTATTCCACGATGGAGTTGCAATATTGACAGACGGAGGTGGAGAAACTTTGGAATTCCTGCACTTTATCTACAAAGACATCCAAAGTTTTGGTTTGGAGGTAAAAAAAAAAAGAGGTTATTTATGCTTGCGTAGTATGTAGTAAAGCTGGGAACACTCTAGATGTGTAAATCTAGTTAAACTATTTCAGAGAATAGCATTCAGAGTTCAATTTCAGGATCATGGTGTGAACGTTGTAAAAAAAAAAATCCACCATCTTATACAGTTGTCATGAAGAAAGGTTTGAAGGGAAGGTTCACCCCAAAATCAAAAATGCATATCTACCTTACAATTTTGATTGTTTTGGAGATAGCACTGAATGAAGATAAGAATGGTGGCCATCTCAGGTAAGAGGAAAAATAGGTATTTCTGATGAAGGGGTGAACTCCCTCACATTATACAGCGACTTGGGCTGATATTATCAAATGCTTTTAAGCCGTTTCAGATTACAACCATTTTATTGCAGTGATAACTTCTTGGGATCAGGCAACATGTAACATTAAAATATTGGACTTTTTTCAGTTTGAGAGTTTAATGCTTTTACAGAAATGACATGTTTAATTCAAATTTAAGTATCAGAAAATTGTGATTTTAGTATCAGTGCCAGTAATCGGGTATTGGATCAGTGTAGAAATGTGTAACAATACATGCGGTCCTAGATTCTGTTCGGTATCTCAGAGGCATCAAAGTCTTAGTGGTCAAACTGAGCTTCCATCATGAAGTGTGTTCCCAGCTTAAGTGATATTACAAAGTATGTTTCTGATCAGGAGTAACTCATTGCACAACCTGCAGAAATGCTATCTTTAAAGAAACAAAATCTATTTTAGTACTTCGTGTGTACATACAGTGTGTTATTGTTAATTTTGAAAAGGTATGAGGGTCTAAAAGTTTCAATTCTTTATGCACTCCATAAGTGTTTGGTTTTGTAAACAGAAGCCCGATAACACTAGACTTGAGCAAGATGTGCGATCAAAAGGGCTGCTTATCGATCTCATTGAATTTTTTTTTTTTTCTAATTCACACAAGCGTCATGTTTGTGTATTTATCTTGGCATCTGTCATGTGTGCTGTTTGCTGTATTTTCTTTATTGGTGTGTATCACTACCTTGTGAGGATTTGTAACGAGGTTGTTCAGAGAGGACCTGTTATTTGTATAGAGTGAATATTGATTCTGCGGTCATATTGTGACTAAAAAGGATGCAAGAACTGTAAATAATGTTAACCAGTACTAGAAATTGTGTTTAACATTAAGTAAACCAATGTCAAAAGACAAAAACAGAGTTGAAAGCAGCATCTTCTAATTCTGCACCCCCGGCGTCAAACATGAAATAAGGACTAAGACTGGAGATTTGCAAACATGGTTTATTAATTAGCATTTTTTAAGTACTGACATTGCACATAATCCCCTCCAAAGAAAAGCACACAAATAAGTAAAACAAAAAAAATAAAGTTTCCCTTTTATCAATCTATCCTCCACTGAGGATACAAAGGGAGTCGTATGTTTTCAGGACTGATTGAGGTGGTAACAGAACTAAACTGACTCCCATAATGCACCACCAACCTCACACCTGCTTGGTTTTCCCTCTTCAACCAAATTAAAAAGTCAAATAAAAATCAAGGCTGGTTCCTCTATAAACTACTTGATGTGTCCCATCTAAGCAATTAAAGAAAAATAGATTTTAAAGGGAGGCTGGAATAACTGGGCTACCAAGCAGATTGTCCATTCTTTCCCATTTTTCTTCATAAAGATGTACTTTCAATTTCTAAATACACACCCACCGCCCACCTGCATCCCCTTCTCTCCCAACTCATCCCTCTACTAGACAGGACAACACAAGACCAGGTGAGAGGGGAGGGGGCGTGAGGCATGACAGTGAGATGAGGTTGGGGTTGGAGGATGGGGGAGTGCAGGGAGGGGAGAGCAGTGCATGTGTTCTGAAATAGGTCCAGTCCTCCAACCCTAGGACCTACGAAAACAAAGAAAAGGAAATTAAAAAAAACTTAAGACAGACACAGAGATTGAGAGACAAAGACGGTAAAGAAACAAAGACAACACAAAAAGACAAATATATTCCTGAAACAATGATTATCACAAACTCCTGGATCTGAAAAACCATCTGAGCTCAGTTTAGGACTTTTGGTATAAGAATAAAATACTTCTACACTGCATTTAGGCAAAAGGACGAGCCTGTTGGAGACAGCTAACCTTAACCCCCTTAGCTTTACATTTCCCAAACCAGAATATTTATACCTCCAGCTCATCGAAGCTAAAACTGAACACCCATCTTTTCTTGTCCATTATAGCAAGTTAGCCAGCGACAAGAAAAGTGAGACAGCTGTTGTCGTGTATAAGGACAGACGAGCCTAAAGTTTGAGCTTACACTCAAATGATTCCCTGAATTAAAACAGGAAACTTGGCCCAAACATAAGCGGACAAGTCCTTAATGACTCCTGGCCATCCATTTAATGCCATCATGCCAGCTTAAATCCACTTACAAGAAAACCTCGCTCGACAACCTGCTGGTGTCCATCACGTTTCACCCTCCGTGAAAAATAGGCAATGTGGCACCTGTAGCACGAGAAAAGCAACCCTACACCCTGAAGTCTCCCACCCCGCCTGACCCAGACCTGACCACTCCAGTGTGGGATCCCCACCTCATGCCAAGGGTCGTGTGACTGTCCTCTCACCAACGTCACTCTGTTGGTGCTGGGACTGTTGTGGCAGCTGCCTCCTGCGGGTTAGGGAGGGGACAGTTCAGACATGTGTGTCAACACAACACCAGTGACCAGGCAAAATCTAATGTGGCTGTGTTAGCACCTACCTCCGAGGATTTGGGCGTTTTAGGAGAGGTTTTGGGGGAGGCCTTTGGTGATTTAGATGTGGATTTAAGGTCGGATGGTTTTGAGGTCTGAGGGGGTGTTCCAGGCTCTGATGCAGACTTCTCTGTATCGTTCTGTAAGAAAACATTGATGATGATATTCTGCTCTTACTCATCTGAAGTTGTATCCAGGTTGAGCCCACGATGCAGTTTATCAACCACAAAAGATACCCAAACTCACTTTCGAGGTCGAGGATTCCGAGTTCCTTTGCCTGCGGCGTCTAGGCTGGCGCCGTTGTTTCTGACCCTCGGCTGTTTCCCCGTTGGTCTGAGGGCCCTCAGAGCCCTCCGTCTGCGTCACCTCGCCTTGCTCCGGGCTCCTTTCTGGAGCAGCCTGCTGGTCGTTTTCAGCCTGATCAGGAGGCGGGCGAGGGCGGAACGGTCTGTCAAAGGGAAGAGGAATTACTAAATCAGCTCCGCATTTGTGTTATTCAGAGACAGAAAAATTAAATGTCAGGTCACCTTCGGTATGGGCGCCAGAATCTGCGCTGTGGCGGTCGCTGCGTTTGGTCATTCTCGTCTACTTCGTTCTTAACCTCTCCATCTTCGCCCTGACAGAAACCAAGCAGACAACATTTCAGATTAAACTATTGCAGAACAGTTCCAAGTGAAGAAACAATTATGTTCAAGAGCTCACAACATAAAAAACAGCTTACATCTTGTCCCTCCTGTCGAGGTCTGCGTGGCCTGCGGCGGCGCTGCTGAGGTCTTACTCCATCATTCTCCCCTGATCCCTCGCCCTCAACAGAGGGACCTTGGCCATCAGCTGGTTTACCCTGGTCACCAGGCTGAGGGCTGCGGGGGAAGAACCGTCGACGGAAGCGGCGTTTGTTGGGTGCGTAGCGACTGCCCTTGACTGGAACACCTCCTGGACCGGTTACGTTGGCTGCTTCTGAGCCCTGTGGTACACCAAAGAAAAGGTGGGAATAGGAGATGTGAATTCAGCAGACTTAAAATGCCATTTTGAAACGACTCTCTAATATTACCTTGGCTGCTTCAATCACATCAAACTCTACAACCTCCCCGTCTCCCACACTGCGGAGGAATTTCCTAGGGTTGTTCTTCTTGATAGCAGTCTAAGGGGACAGGATTAACATGAAATAATACTTCCATCAACTCATAAAAGGCATTAGATTATTAGGAAAAATGCTCTTTGCCTTACCTGATGAACAAAAACGTCTTCTTTGGTATCATTCCTGTGAGAAATAAAGCATGATTAACCCACAGGGCTTTGGATTCAATTATGTAATTAGACTTTAAAGTATAAATTCACCCAAAATATATAAATCTCTTATCTTCGAAGTTTCGTAATCCACAGAACATTTCTGGAGCATCACAGCAACAGATGTGTTTTTTTCAGTTTTAAAACAATTCTCCATCTAGTTCAGTTGTTTAGGAGAATACTGCAACACGTATTGTGTTGTAAGGCTCTAGCAAAGGTTTTGTGAACTACGAAACTTCACCTGACTTTCCATCAGCATGGGCGTGGGCAGATAGACTGAATTTTAATTTTTTGATAAACTTATCCTTGAAAAGAGGTCATATTATGGTCTTTAATATGTAGCATTTTAGTGCATATAAAAAAGGTCTGCAAAGTGAAAAAAGCCACAAATAGGTCCATGCCAAAGGGAGTTACCCACAGAAAACACTGCTCCTGTCGAGCCTTTACTCCCGTAACTTGTGTGTCACTATAAAAAGGCATTATATACACTTTTATATACATTATAAAATATGCGCTCCGGTCAGTCAGCAGACACACAGTTGATCCTGCCATAGCTGCGTTATTTTAGATCACACTAACTTGCTCAGCATTAACCACCCTGCTCCGCCTCTGATTGGCTACCTCTTACTCCTTAAGTAATGCCCATGTGCAACTCTCACCAAAGACTGGACAGAAGCATGATCTCTCACCAAATGACAAAAATAATGTATTTCTTGTTAAATTAAAATATGTAAACCTGTTCTACCAGGAGCCCCAAAGAAAAGTATAAACCTCTAAATTAGCACATTATGATCTCTAAACACACACAATGTAAACTGATGCAAGTAAAGGAAACATTACCTGTTTATGAAGCCATATCCATTTCTCACATTGAACCACTTCACTGTGCCTTGGACCAGGGTGGCTACGATGACAGGCAGCACAGGATTAAAAGTGGATCACATTATACACAGCCTGTCAATCAACACGTTGAGCTATACCGTTATCTCGCATGTATCAATGGCGGCCTCGTTTACAAGAACCTGGGAGCTGCGGTCAATCATTAACAGTCAGACTGAAACCAGGTCAGCGCTGAGAGTCACGAGGAAGGTCTCCTCACCTCGGCTCCTTATAACAACATACAGGAGACCTCCACGGTCCCCCCACTCAGTAGACCAGGAGCTCATCTCCTTCCTGTGAAAACCACCTGAGCGGGTTGTAATTGGCGCGCGAGCTTCTCTCAACACAACGAGCTGCACCTGTGGAGGGCGCGCGCGCGCACGTCCCGGTGGGAGCGCGCGGTAGCTGATAAAGGGGGAATTTAGGTCATGTGTTCCCACTGTTAACACACTGAACACTATTAATGGGGATTCATCTGTTTTAGCACTGACTAACAAAAAAAAGGGAAGCATTTAAACTGGACATATGTTCGGAAATGTTCGAACGAGTCCTGTTCCGGTGATTTTGGACTAAACCATGTAGTTCTTCTGTCTGTGAAACTCTTTATTTCACAGGGCAAGCTGGACTTCACTCGTGTAAATAATTGCCCCCCACAGAGCTAATGTGTAAAACCCAGGACACGTGTTGCTCCTAAACACACAGACAGCAGTGATTTACTGACAGCTATCTGCTGATTTAGCCCAAAACATAACTTCCATTGTAGGCACAGAGGATTTAAAAGATAGTTTAACACATGTAAGAGTTGATTTTCAAATCTGGTTGATAACATCCTGAGCATTATGCGTCAACAACCGTGTCCATTTCACCCATATCCATAACAGGCACCTTAAATTTAAATAAAATATAACTTAGTATGAAAGTATAGGTTATTTTAAAGCCTCCCGTGGAGCTGTAAAGCACAGTTTGAAGCAGTGTCTCTGTGTTAACCCACCTATGACTTTCCTCTCAGGCTGTGGCTTTTCCTCCACAGGTGCCGAAGGTGGAGCGCTCTGCGCCTCGGCGTCGGTCATGCTCGCTGTCCGATTACTACAGTTCCTCTCTGGAGTCCCCTCCCTCCTCATCTACTCCAAACTTTTCTTCTTCGTCGACTTCTTCTTCTTTGAGGTTTTGTAGCAGGTGTCGCCCTTGGCGCTGCTGCCTCCCTCTGGTGATAGTTCTCCTCCATGTCCACAGAGTCCTGCAGGCGGATCAGGGCCCTGGTTCTCTCACAAAAACAGAGACTGGTTTTTATTTTCTGCCCCTCGTATTCTCATATGTTCACATTTACACAGTGGCATTTCAAGAAGTAGTAAAAACCTATCTCTCAGTGAATGTAACATTAAAGGTAAAGGTGTCTGTTAGCCACAGACTTTCATTGAACTGTACTGTGACTTTTATTTTCCAGTCTTGTCTATTTTAAACCTGCTCTATTTTAGCTGACTTTCCTATTTGTTAACTTGTTTTTAATGTTTTTCAATGTAATTTGTTTGCTCCTGTAAAGCACTTTGTGTCTGAATTGTACTGTACAAATAAACTTACCTTGCCAGTACAACGTAAAGTCCTGCATTCAGAAGTGTACTTATGTAAAAGTATTTACTATGTTTCAGAAAAAATGCTCTTAAAGTATCAGAAGTCAGAGTACTCGGCCCCTGGCTACTGATCGAATTTTCATATGTTACGTTACTAGCTTATTAGAGCTATTAGCTATGTAGTTTGGAGATGAAAATCAAACTCAAAATTTCAATATTTTCAACATCAATGAGGTAATTACACAAACTCTTGATTTTAAAGATTGGAACCTACAAGTCCCTGAGTTCTCTGAATAAGTGGAAGATAGCAACAACAACAACAAAAGGATCAAGTTTTTTTTTTTACATGGATAATATTGCATGTATCAAGAAGGTCATAAGATAGAACAGTCTAAGGAGTTTCGAGGGAATAAGTGTCTTTGGTGGAACAACACAAACGGGATAGCCTCACAAATTACATATGGTTTTTTAACAATGTCAGCAAGCTCTGACCATGGAAAACAGGTTTTCATTCACCTGTTGAAGGAGTTCAGGGGGAAGGAAACATCCAACATGATGCACTTGTGGGGATATTGATGATAGAAACATTGAACTGGTTGTAAATCAATCAGAGGATGGAGATCATTTAGAGTTGTGAATCCTATATGAAGGGCTAACCTATCTTCTGTGAGAGAAAAATGTTGAAATTGTACAAAGTAATCTGATTATTGTGTTATACTTTGCTGAGTGACTACAGGCACATTGACCGGTATCCTTCGTCTCGGTCCTGCTGCTCTGCACTATAAGAAAAGTGCATCCTAAGATGAAACTTCCATATTGGGTGTAACTGCTGGATGAGCTGTCTGGATTATTATGTCCCCGTTTAACATTCGAGGGCTGTTATTATGCTCTGAGGGTAGCTTGCTGTGGGTTTGTTGGTTCTATATGAATTTCAGCGGAGTCTGATCTGACACAGGATGGAGAAAGAAATAAGCGAGTGTTCATTTCTGGGCTAACTACGCCTTTAACTACAGCCCTTGGCACATAGGTCATAGGACTCCAGTTTCACAGCACTAAATTTAACCAAGCAGCTCTAAGAAGTGCCAAGTTAGACGAAACCATTCGCTGTGCTCAGAAGCCATGGGTCTCTGAACTGAGAACAGGCTCTAATTAGAAGTGTAATTATTAGTAGCAGAGGGAATTACAGCCAACAGAGGTGCACACAGGCAGGAGTGCAGTACTGACACCGTGGACTCATAAAGAAACATGGTAAATTCTGGAAGAGATACTTGGAGTTTAATAAACTTTTGTTAGTGAATAGACAGTCCTGTATACACCCTGATCTGTACTGTATACTGTTATTCTGTAGCATGTGGATGAGAAATATTTCATCTTTAATATGAGGAAGTGAAGGAGTCTGTATGTAGAAGACATCTGAAATATGGCAGCAAGACTCAGCTGGACATTTTTTCTGTTGAGAAAATACTGATATAAATGAATGAGAATACTGAAGTGTTATATCACTATATCATAAAATATATGTAATGAAGTATACAATAGAGGTTATATATGCAATTTAAATCTTTTTGGTCAGTTGTGTTGTTTTGATTATTGCATATATTCATGCCATGAAAATAAACTGTGTGAAAATACAAACAAACAAACAAACAAATAAAAAAAAGTTACCTGTTATTACGTAGCATACAGGAAGAAAGCAGGTCCAAAACAGCGCTGAGTTGTCCATGCTGCACGAGAATGAAAAGCTACGCATGCGCAGAGTCTACCAAACTGCCGAGGTTTGTACCATGGGCAGTCGGATGAAAGCAGCATCAAGTCATATGAAGTTACAGCCGCGAGGAGACCGGAACAGTTGCATCATCACTTTCAAAGTAAAAGTGTGTAGGCTAATTGTGTCACTGATCGGAAAGACACAATAGTCTTATTACTTTTTATTTCTAATTTTTTATAAACCATTTCAGGAAAAAAAGAAGATTTTTCCAAAATACAGTTTGTGAAAAAGAAGTTAACGTATATAACATAAACCAAATAAAGCTTTAATGTATCAAATTAGATAAGATTAGTTTTTCAATTAGATAGCACATTTTCCTTTAAACACAAGGGATCCTTACCAACATGTACGTAAGACTCTAAAGTGTCAGCATCAGCATCAGCGTCAAAAACCCAGTAGTGGTCAGGCTAAACCACATTCTTTATAATTATTATTAGTATTTCACGGTCAAGAAAAACGATGTAACATTCATATTCTACAACACACTGGAGGAATTGTATCGCAGCTACACTGTAATATATGTTTTGAAATACAATGAAGACATCACAATGCACACAGTGTACACAATATTCTACATATCACAGATACAATGTTATTGTTGTGTCCTAAAATACATTTCAAGGCATTGTATCGCAGTTACACTGTAATACACATTTTGAAATACAATGTAACATCTATGATGTTATGAATACAGAGACACATCATCTCATAATCACTCATCATAATACAATGCAATATTTACATCCTAGAATAAACTCTAACCATTGTGTTGTTGTTACACCGTATTACACATTCTGAAATACAATGTAACATCTACATCTGACTGACTTTTCACAAGCTGGGTGATGACACCCATGACACCTGTCGTCGCCATGACAACTGCGCAGATCCCTTCCTCTGGTGAAAACCATGAGATGCAGTTGAAAGCTCTGGGAGCTAATAAAGTGCACCTTGGGCTCTGATACTTACAATATGACTTTACAATAACAAAAGTCTTTTACAAGTGAAATGCTTTATTGTGACAGTTCCGAGGGGAAATGGTGCGTTCAGGTGTTGGATGTTGTGTTGGTATTGACGAGCTGGATGAGGGAGAGACAGAGAAGGTGGAGTGTAGACTACAGACGGCGCAGACATAGCGGGGTTCAGGACTCTGGTTCTTCTCGGCCCGGTGGCTGATTCTGACGGTCCGGTACCTCTGTGCGAGGTGACCCGCAACCCGCATCACGCACCAGAAGGAGAAGAGAGGCGAGCGGAGACGACGGGAATGAGAGAGGAGTAGAAGACACAGCTGGGAGCTACAGAGAAAAAAAAAAGGGAGCGACGTCGCAAACGAGCCACCGAGGAGGAGGAGACAGACCCGGGCCAGACGAGCCGTGAGCGCGGACACAGGGGGAGGAAACAACGGGAGAGAGGCTGAAACACAGCAGGATCCAGGAGAGACGTTATCACTAGGGTAAGTTCCCATGAAAACATCCAGGGGACGGGGCGTGTTTGCGCCTGAGCAGACGGGTGACCGCACACATGTGTGTGTGGAGCTGTATGATGACATGTCTCTTTAAACGGCTCCATGAAGTCCTGACAGCGGGGGGACGTTAGCAGCGGGGCCGCAGCATCAGCTAGCTGTCACCGCTTCACCTCACTTGTTAGCTCCAATGGGACGAAAACAAAACACCCCGCGACTCGTTCGACAATTTCCACTGCTTAAAGTTCACACATCCTGCGGTGCGGGGCTCAATTTGACATCAAGCCTGACTTTTGTGGCGCTCACACGTCCGCCACCGGCACCGAACTCCGCTCACAACACGAATAAAGTCCGTCCTGTAAACTTCTCATGGCGGTGCCGCTGCACGCCGGAGCCATCACGAGTATTAGCTTAGTCATTACTGTACACAAGCGGGCCAGAACCCAACCAACGTCCACGTCTCTGGGCGTGTGTGGCGGCCAGCTCAGGGACGAATACTGACATGACACGCATGAACATGGCTCGAAGTAGAAACGGTCGTTAACGGTCGTCGCGTCGCCTGGTGCCGCTGAAGTCTTTATCAGAAGCGGCCTCGGCCCGAGAGCAGCCAGCACGTTACCGACGGGCCGCGGCGGCGGCGGGGACGGTGTGTTCGGACTAGGCCGCAGTCAGCCTCGTTCTGCTCCACACTGCAGGCACACTGCACGGTGTCGTGCCCCCGGAGAGCCACACTTTGACCCCGGAGAGCCACACTTTGACCCCGGAGAACCACACCGTGCCCCCGGAGAACAACACTCTGACCCTGCAGAGCCACACTGTCTCCCCGGGGTGCGACCGACCCTGCGGTTCACCCCAGTGTGTAACGGATAGTGGTGGGTCCACAACATGGGGGGCAGTGAAGCGAGTCACGCCTACTTGAAATGTGATTTATGGGTCATTAGTCCGGATTAGCAGGCCGACTGTCACGTTCAGCCGCCCTGAATGACTTCTCTCTGTCATGAGCTTTCCATTGATTTTCATGTGTTTTGAAAGTGGAGGTCTGTCGCTGAAGTCAGCGCAGTGAGCTGTTCCACATGTACTCGTGGCACCGCCAGGACAAGTTTGGCGAGCTAATGACTCACCGTGAGGGCATAAAGACTTTAAAGTCGACATTAAACTCCACCTATAACTTCTCAGTTATCATAATCTGTGTTAAACTTCTCTGCAGTCGGACTGGTTTGGCCAACAGGTGCCATGTTTCTTTATTTAGCCCTGGCTGATGTGCTGCTGCTGGTTTCCTCCTCACACACAAGATTTGTGATTGTTCCACCAGCCAGCTGTCACATGAGCAGCTTGTTCTGAGGAGACACACTGTCAGACTTCTTCATGGATTATCTATGAAAACAACCTAAAAGTCACACTTCTTCACCTCTTTAACCCAAACAAGCTCATCTCAAACTCACAGACATGTATTTTGAATTATTGTAAAATCCCAAGGACACCAACTACTACGGAGCCCCCCTGGTGACTTTGAATAACAACTTTGAGGAAAGGTCATTAGGTAATATGGATACAAATGAAGTCCTGTTGTGTGTCTATGAAATAATAATGTAGTGGTGTTAAAAGTGCAGTATGTATATATATCCAGTGTGTGTGACCTGGAGGTAAGTACTTATAACAGCCCAAGTAAACACCGGTGGATAGTTCAGGATGATAATGTGTAAAGCAAATATTAAAATAGGTTTCACATTGTTTGTTTTGTGGCTGTTAAATCAATATTTTAATCTAAATCAGTGGTTTGTGTGAGGTGTCAATAAAGAGGTCATGAAGGGGGAATGTGATAGCTGAGCAGCTAAAGTCTTTGTCTGGATGCGGAAGCCTGACTTTGTTTGTGATGCTGGTCAGATCTGTAGCGTTTGTTTGATTATTCTTAAGACTTAGTCTCTTAAATCAAAGTTGTATTAGTATTTTGCTGTATTAATCTCAGGCAAAAGTCTTTTGTTTTTGTTGTGACTATGGCTGTAACTAACAACGGTTTGTCTCAGAAATTAACCTCCAAAATTTTTTTGTCTTGATTAATCGCTGAGTCTATAAAATGTCAAGAAATTCAGAAAAATGCCAGACTTTATTTGACAGTCTTCAAACTGCTCCATGTGTCCGACAAATACAGTCCGAAACCCATTTACTGTCAAAAGTAGCAAATCCTTCTTCCTGTTATACAGTGTTAGTAAAGGCTTTCAAGCAGCATTTACAGCATCACACTGAAACATCGACGTGATTCTGACGCCCTTATTCTGAGAAGTTACACATTTGTTGCCTTAAATCGATACGTTTCTCCAGCTCTAATGCTAACTGTGCTTTTCCTCAATCAATTATGAATGTCTGCATCCGCTGTGTGTTTCCACCTCCACAGCAGGCATGGCAGACGCAGAGCTGGACTTCCAGACAGGCGATGCCGGGGCGTCCGCCACCTACCCCATGCAGTGCTCTGCCCTGCGCAAAAACGGCTTCGTGGTGCTGAAAGGCCGACCCTGCAAGATCGTCGAGATGTCCACCTCCAAGACCGGCAAGCACGGCCACGCTAAGGTCAGTGATTCCTGAGGCGACGCAAGTTTGTTTTTTCAAGCGACTGGAGCGAAATGACGTCTTTGTGACTGACTGACAGTACACTTGGCGTATTTATTGATAGCTAATTATAGTAGGTTACTCAAATTTTTGTTGCTGATTGTTCATCCTGTGTGTGTGTGTGTGTGTGTGTGTGTGTGTTGTGCAGGTCCACCTGGTTGGTATCGACATCTTCTCTGGTAAGAAGTATGAAGACATCTGTCCCTCCACCCACAACATGGACGTCCCCAACATCAAGAGAATGGATTACCAGGTGAGACAGCCGGAGGACTGACCAGGTCTCGGCTGCTGCTCGAAACAGCTTGTTACCAACTATTAATAAAACATTTCTCTGCTGTTGAAATGTGGCAGAAGACCAGGGCTGTCTCCTCTGAGTGATTTTGAGCTGATGAGTTAATTTCCGCGGAATGAGAGGAGTGAATAGTCACGTCTCAGCTATCACAGAAGTATTCACCAATGTGCTTTGGTATTAATTAGTCACAAGATAGTAAAGACAGTACGTCCATGGCTGCTCGGGGACAGTTAGCGGTGGTGTGATGATTTGAAAAAAGCCCCGTGATTATTAGTAAATTAAGAGTTTCTTCTGTGAGACAAAAGAAAGAAAGAGTAGAACCAATAATGAGGAAAAATGCAGATGATATTCAATCAAGAGCAATATCAATATTCTAGAGCTGTAAGAGCAGTGATGAGCTGAGAGCTGTCAGGAGCTGATGTTTGTCGTGACAGCTGGACAGCAGGGCTGCGACGGACAATTATAGTCACGTTATCATTTGATTTACTTCATGAAATGTCTGCAAAAGTGCTCAAAAGTGACGTCTTCAGATTGCTCATTTTTTTCTCCAACCAACAGTTGAAAAGCCAAAGCTTTTCACTCTCTGACATAAACGACAAAGAAAAGCACAAGATCCTTCCATTAAAGACAGTGGAACCAGCTAAATTTGAAACATTTCTGATAAAAAAAATAAAAGAAATGAAATAAAATCTTTACCACAATAGTTGATTCGTTTTCTTTAGATAGACTAATCGATTAAAGACACTTAGTTGAAGCCCTTCTGAACAGCTGCTATAATCAATATTTTCATGTAAAGATTGGCTTAAATGACTGATGTTGGTGTCGTTTCCAGACGTTGGTACCTGTTTTTAGCGATAATGCTGCAGTAAAGGCTCTCCATTTCAGAGATGCTGCCTTTTCCACAAAATTTAGCAACTTCTTAGCTGCTTATACGACTTTATTTCTAAAAAAAAACAAAAAACAAAGACTAGCTGGACTTAAAAATAAATAAAAATGCGATAAAATTCAGCAGCTGAAGAGTGAAAACAATAGCTCATAATCAGTTAATGCAGGTTTAACTACCTTTGAACACAATCAGATCTCAAACTCCTGTTATTCATAGCAAATGATACAAACGAGTGCTGTTTAACATTCTCTAAGTAGGCCTGCTTCCACTCGACTGCACCAAAGAGACCGTCGACCTGATCTGTTACTAAGATGGATCGCTAACACCACTGATAAAAACCGGTTTGATTTGCAGTAAAAGAACAAATAAAGTAGAATTTCCTGTTGCGGTGAAACCACGCAGCCTCATACTCAGAAAGAGGAAAAAGGATTTAAAAAGACACTGCGTCCACTCAGTCTCTGCTGTCCTGTCCCCTCTCCCAGCTGATCGGGATCACAGATGGCTACCTGTCCCTGCTCCAGGACAGCGGGGAGGTGAGAGAGGACCTGAAGATTCCTGAGGGAGACCTGGGCAAAGAGATAGAGAGCAAGCACGAAGCCGGAGAGGAGATCCTGGTCAGTACTGCCGCCTCATCGCACCCTCAGCTCTTCTGTTCAAACAAGGCGGGATGGACGTTAACAGAGTATTTACTGCTTTGCATGCTGAGTGTAGAAAGCTGTGGAGAAAGGTAGCTTCAGTCCCACAGGTGAGACTGGCAGTAGTCACCATACCACACCGCTTCTCTTACAAAGCTCCAGCTCCAGAATGCAGCTCCTCCTCTCTGTAGTGTTTCATGGTGACAGGTTGTACAGTACGGTGCAGCGTAAAGGGTACATTTATGTAAAATAAAGGACCTGCCTAACAATAAAGACAAAGGAAATGTCAGTCAATCTTTTTAGATTAATCTGCCTCTTAAACTCCAGATTAATCAATTTTATTGTCTATAAAATGTCAGAAAATAGTGTAAGATATCTTTAAATGTCTTGTTTTCTCAGCCCAGAACCCAGTTAATATATTTTATATAGAATTTTCTTCCATTTTTGCATGAAACAACACATAAATTATTATTTTAATTGCCCAAATAATTCCAGATTTTTTGTCCGTCAATCAACAAATTGATCAGTCGACACGTTGTTGGGGCTCTACTCGTCTGTTACAAGTTGCTGCTGTGTTGTAACAAACGAGGAAGCTTGCACAAACGTCACCGTGGAGGGCTTTTCTTTGATTCAACTGAAAACTTTTCATTAATGTGGGAATCAGTAACATCAGTAGTATCGGGACATTGACATTAAAGACGCTGTTGGACAGGAAACCAAGACTTCAGCTTTAATTCACTTGTGAGCCGCAGACCTGAAGTGATCCCCTGAAAGAAGGAAAGAAAGAAGAATCGGTCTTTTGTTACTGATCTCCTCCGTTCGCCTCTCTTTCAGATCACCGTTCTAAATGCAATGGATGAAGAAGCTGCAATTGGCATCAAAGCCCTGGGTAAATAAGCCACTGCAGGTAAATACAGAGCTCCAGCTGTGTCGACATGCAGCTGTCCTTTCACGCCTGACCCAAGCCTGCCTGAAGAGGAGTGTGTGTGTGTGTGTGTGAGTGTGCGAGCGTGTGAGCGCGCGCAAGTGTGTGTTTGGTTGTCACACCACAAGCCGCCAGCATGTGCCATGTGTGTGTGATTTCATGTACATGTACAATTTATTGTTCCTCAGTGGACCAAGGGGAAGGCAACTCCAGCGAAGAAGATCCGATGTCTGTCATGTTTAGAATCAGTGTCCGAAATTAACTTTTTGATCAACTTGATCGGTAGATTGAAAAATCCACCAGGCAAAATGTTTAGGTATACTGGATATGATGAGTACTTAATTAGTACAAAATGCCTCAGCATAACAGATTCAAAATGATCACAGTAAAAGAGTCTCTGATTTGATTTGATTTCTATAGTTTTTAACAATCTGTCTCTGTGCAAAGGAATGGGATGTTAGAAGATTTTAACATCTGATCAGCAAAAGAACATAAAGGAGTGACACATGTCATTAAAGGAAAGTAAATATTTTTTAAACAACTTTTAAAGGCCATTGAAGTAGTGATTTCTGTTTAGAGGTTCACCTGAATGCACCACGAGGTCCCTGTTTCTGTTGGTGACGGCTGAGCTGTGGAGTCCTCGCATGGTTTTTCCTTACCCGCCAACGTCCGCCACGAAATCTACCTGCATTTGGCGCTTGGTGGATGTTAATTTCGGACCCTGTTTAGATTTTACTTTAGGTGTTATTGACACAAATGATGGCATTTAAAATGTTGTTACAATTATGCATAAACACTTTACTGGAAATATTCATGTTTTTCCTTATTTTCTAATTTTTTTGTGTATATATTTGTTCAAACTGGATTGAAATTTAAAGGCTCCCAATTGATGAACTGTAACTAATTTGACGTAGCCTGTACGGAGTGTGCCACTGCGGATTTGCCTGCCCCTTAATGTACCTTTTTTTTTTTTTTTTTGTTTCACGTTAACACTATTATGAGCATGTGTACCATTTTTAAGTAGCACTATCAGATATAAATGAAAGCTTACGGTTCATACTGTATTTTTGCTTCCTGTATCGCCTTCTCTAAGAAGCAGCCTGTAGCATTGTTTTATTTGTTGGGTCAAACTGTTATATGCACTTTCTCCTTAGCAGAATGTGGGCTGTAAAAGCGTCCACACTAAAAAAACATGTTTAAAACTGTTGTTTGTGCAATGTTTCCTCTGCAGAAGATCGTTAAAACACTGTCTCATTAAAATATATTTCTCTTGCGTTCATTTTTTTCCTCCTTCAGCATCTTCCTTCTCTGACTTTTCTTTCCTCTTCCTTCTCATTCCTCCCTCCTTGTAATTGTGTTTCAGGGGCAAACGAGATGCACTGGACCCGGGGAGAAGGAGGGATATTGCCTCGTCAATGCTTTTCTCCCTCTGTTTTCTTTCTTTTAGTCTTCGTTTTTCATACTCTCTCTCCCTCACTCTGTTTTCTGACCCTCCTTTGGGTTCAATTAGAAAATAATTTTAATAAATAATTGGAAAGGTCAAACAGTAAACAAACATTCTCTATGTACATGCACACAAAATAAAGCCACATCTGAGCACCGGACGAACGGGTGTGAGACATAAACAAGGTCATAGAAGAAGGTCTCTCACTGAGGACTGAGGAGGTCTACAGATACTCAGTAGCAAACTACCATCAGGGGAAAGAAAGCTGGTGAAAATGTCACAACTGTTTTGTTTTTTTTAATATATGTTCCCATTTTCTGAAGGGCTTCAACTGTAGACCTGCATTGTTCTTTTGACGTTTATCACCTGAAACATGTCTATTAAACAAAGGTTACCAACATGGCACACCAAGGTTCAGTTTCTTGTTGTCTTGAGGGTTTAAAGTGTAAAAAAGAAGAACATAAAATTTCTCCTCTGTTCAAAAGTCCTTCAGCCAAACCCTGATTTTATTTAAAAACCCTTTGCAGAGGCCCTCAGAGCGGGCCTTCACATGGAGGTTGTGGCAGTTTGGTACCCTCACTTTGTGTTCATAAAGTACAAACTGTGCAGAATGTCTCCAAAAAGAAACAATAAAGATGACACAAACTGTTCGATGTTTGCTGATGGTTTTATTTAGTAACATAAAGGCTTTAAAAATAGCAGAGACTTAAACTTCCTTTAAGAGGGAGAATCCTTAATTTTGTCAAAGTGATTAACCAATGATTTCACCAGAGTGTGTGTGTGTGTTAACTCAGTGGAATCCTGTTGCTTTGTTCCATATATATAGAGCTGAAGCTTTGACACTTTTAGCTAGCAGAGACACTAAACTCCCCATAGATGACTTTCATGAATATGAATGTCAGTAAAAGAAGAATAAGTTCCGGTCCGTGCAGTCTTGATTTATACAAGATATTAACATTGAGATGCACATAAGCAACTCCAGAATGAAATTACTGTGAAGGTAAAATAATCTATTTTACAAATTGATATTTAAAAATATTTTTAAAAAATCAGAAGCACATAAGCATCGACAAAGCTCAAAACAAGATACTTTACAGGAAATAAAACACATCATGGGACTTTTATTTTTGAAGATGTCAATCCATTCTTCGGCCAAGTGGTAAAATCTCAGTGACGATGAAGCAGAAGTTGGTGGGTTACTTGCCGTGGTGGTAGAACCTCTGGCCGCTCTGGCTGTGGGGGAGGAAGCCGTGGCGAGGAGCACCCTGGGGAGAGCTCTGGAACGGGGACTGGTGATGGAAACATGGGACAACGTTATGCAATAGGTAGGTCTAAAAATGATGATAAAATAATACCATTCTTTGACAATAGATCTAGGAAGCAATTTTACATTTTTTTCCTTCTAAACAGGAAAAGGAAGTTGATGAAAAGAAACGTGGGGATAGCTCAGAAAGTTTAATATCAGGAGAGAGTACATGAAGATCTCATAGTATGATTGCATGCACTCCAAAACATCAGCTGTAAACACAGATTAAGTTTAAATCATTTTACATCAGGAGGAGGCGCTGTTCTAACATTGCCCTCCAGATAAGAAAACTGTGACTCAAGCTGATGATCATGTCTACACAACCTCAAAGTGGCATGAAACCCTGGCAGCTGCCCTGTGAGGCTGTAATTCTCATTATACACCAGAGAAGCCACCTCTGTGTGGCCTCCAGGTGGCGTCACAGGACAGGCTAGGCTGCCTTACTGCTCGCTTGGCTTAGCATCACAAGCTCAGTAAAGGAACACGACACTTCCCACCTTGTTTTTGCCAGTGCAACAACAGCGATGATAAAAAGAATGATGTGTGGGGACTCACCTTTGCAGTGGGAATCTGAACAGCCATCGACGGTGTCGGCAGCAGCCCTGGAGCAGACGGATGCATGGTTGGAGGATGCATCGGCCTTAAAGCACCCTTTGAGAACGTCAAGATGAAAACAAAATCAGGAGGGAGGTAGTGATGATTCAGCACTTAGCACTGTTAAAGTGACTTATAAAGCTCATAGATAAAGCTCATATATATCAGTAATCTGTTGAAGTGAATCTACATGTCAAATATTCTTACCGCATCAGTGAAGCCTGACTGTTGGTTGGCGTGTTCCAGCTGCTTCTGGAGAGGTATTCCAGCTCCAGGAATGTATCCTGCGTGAGGTAAAGAGATATTTTCATCCAAACAATCATTTATGCCAAATACAGAGCCTACATTCTGAATGTTAATAGCAACTAGAAGTCTCCAGCATCTAAAGCGCAGCGGGAACACGAGGACAATGACAACAGAGGAGCTGACCTGGCTGGGAGGTGAAGTGACTGTGTACTGGGTAACCCGGCTGCTGGTGGGGGAGGTACTGCATGGCCTGAAACGCAGACGCTCCTGTGGTTGTAAAAAAAAAAATGTTTTTAGAACCACAACATCCCACATTCATGATGTCCACATTAATGAGCTGCACTTAATAATTAATAATTGTCGCAATACAGCTTGAAACAGACACATTACCTCTGATTTGAGAGCTGCTTGCGAAACTGACAGGTACAGATGGTCCAGGGGCGTAGGTGGAGGGATGCTGGGCCTGAGCCACCCCATAGGGCTCATGGACCCCCTGGCCCCCGCTGAACTGTCCGTGCTCTGCTGAGCTCGAGCTGAACCCCGGCGTCTGATAGTGACGTGCCTAAAATAGGACAGGGAGGGAGTGTGAACACAGTAATACACAATTTTATATTTGAGTTCTTTGAGTGAAACAGCCCTTTACTCACTGGAATCACAGCTGCGGGGAACAGCTGTTTGCTACGCTCTCCGAGCAGCGCACCGGGTCGACTGTGGCTGACTGGGTTGCCTGAGTGAGGCAAGGAGAAGGACGGGTTCATCAATACTAATCAGGTCAAGAGGAGAATGACAATTTTCCAGAGAGCCCAGACGAGGGTCGGGCGGTAAAGGACTCACCTTGAATACTGAGGAGGTGCTGCCCTGCGTGCATGGGCAGGCTGGATTGGTAGCTGGCTGAAGTCAGTGTTGTGATATCACTAGAGAGGACAGGAAGCACATAAATGCAACTGAATATGCCAATAAATACTCGGTCATACCTGGACTTAGAAAACAAAACCATCCAGTGTACCTCTGTTCCTTTCTGCGCCTCTTCTCCTCTTCATGAAGTACTTTCTTGAGCTGTAAGAACAGCTGATGTTTCTCTTGCTGGAGTCCCTGTAGTTTTTCCCCCATCTTCATAACCTGATTTTTTAGATTGTGGTTGGGAATCACGGTGTAAGAATATTTTATTTCCTTTTTCACATTCTGCCATGCAGTAGACATCGCTTTATCACTTTTCAAACCTGCTCTTTGGTTTCCTCCAGAGACATCCTCTCCTCGATTTCTTTAGTTCGCTTTCTCTCTTCTTCCTCCTTCATCTTCTGCTCCATCATTTTGTCCACCTCTTCCTCCTCTGAAAAGATGTTGTTGATGTTGTTTAATGGTAGAAAACATCTAAATCCTTTACATAAAAAAAAGTATTATTAAAAATGAAATCTACTTGGGTATAAAAGTGTGTTGTGTTGATTTTCATGGCATAAAGTTTTTTTGAAGATAGTCTTCTTCATGCAGAATCCCATTTAAATATAATTAGCACTAAACTCAAAGGGTTTTCTAATAATTGATCTACAACCTCCATCTCTCACTGAGAGCTCCTGTCACACATGTATCTCTTCGGCTGTGACAGTCAGTCAGTTCCACTCACTGACAGCTCACCTTGTCTCTTGCGCTCCCTCTCCCTCATGATGTGTTTGTGGAGGGCTCTGGCCATCGCGTTGGACAGCTTGGGTCTCTCCAGCAGGGCGGGCATGGTGACAGGCAGTGGAGGGGCCAGCTGTGTGGATATACATGTTTTTAATGGTCACCGAAAATGGATTCGACGCTTTAATGATGTATATCCCACTGTGAAATCAATGTAACCAGCGGATATAGGACAGATAAAAACGGGTAAAGGCCTCAGCTAGCTAATTAGCTACTATTCGGGTATGTTAGCATTGCTAGCCTTTGCTGCTGTTAACTGATAACATAATTTATTGAAATACGCCAACGACTGCGGTATACTTAAATATAAATAACGACGTATAAGTCTAATCATGCAAAGCAGCAGCGACATTTTATTTTCAAACCTGCACGACAGCAAACATTAACCACAGCTAGCTAGCTGTTTAGCTAGCACTACGCATTTCTATGCATTTTTTTCCTGGTTAACGCTAAATTACTGTAAGGGGTGGTACAGAAATTCTTACTTTTGTTGCTTTGTGGGTCGTTTAATAAGAACCTAACCGTCTTGCGGTTTTTAATTTGACTAAACTTTAGTTTTTCTGAAGAAGTTAATCAGAATAAAATCAAAACTTCTTTCCAAAGCATAAACAGACGGAGGGGTTTTCGGCCCGGGTGATAATGTTGAACTTCCGGTGCCAAAGACGACGTCCGTTTTTCTGCGTCCGAGCTGCATTATGGGAATTGTAGTTGATTCTGCATTTTCAAGCAAGGATGTCAGATTCATCTGTCTACATAAGCAAACCTTAAACCAATTCACCTTTATATGAAGACACTGTGTGGACATGTTTTCTGAGTCTTTTCAGACACAACACACGGAAATTGATCTTATTTTAAAATGTCCTATCATTCTGCATCTCAACACTCTTTATCATGTAATGGGAAAACATAATCATATGTCCAATTGGTTTATCTGATATTTCAATTTACTTTCAAAGCTTAAAATTATACAGATATAGGTATTATTAAAGATTTATTTTAAAATAAATGTTGTATTGACATATTCAAATCTTCTGATTGCCTCTTGTACATTTATATCAAATGTTTATTTTGCCCTTAAAAACCAACATACAGTGCCTTGCTCCTGCTTTCTTCATCCTAATTGTTTCTCCCTTTGCCCAGTAAAGGGCAAGTAGTAAAGGTCTGTAAATGTTTTTTGTAATCCTGAAGTGGACAGAAAAACATTGATCTAGTATGTCAAATCAGCTTCTTGTAAAAGAAAAATAAATAGTGCTCATGGCCTTCTTCGACAGCTTGTAAAGACACTCATTATTTGAGCAGCCACAGTAGCTGATACGATAAGGCCGCCTGAGCAAATACAAGAAAGACCTGACCTTTATCACCAGTTCAGGGTGTTGTGCATTGTACAGATTGTAACATCCTCTAAAACAAATGTGAAGAGAAATAAAATGGAAGTGACTCATTCTGTAGGGACTAGGGAGTTTTATTTATCTGGTCAGTTTGCAGTCCATACCACAGTGTTGCACTAAGGGTGAGCCCGTCATCGGGGAAAATAAGCACATAGCGCTTTTGTTTGTTTGTGATCCTGTGACAAATATGAAGTAAGACAGTCAATAAAGACAAGAAACACAGATAGCTTTTCATCACATTTTATCATGTATGGTCATGAGTGGAGAGAAAGAGCCAGTAATGCAGCTGTATACAGAGTTCAAATCTTTTTTTTTTCTTTTTTAAAAAAAAGGAGACAAACTTAAAAAAGAGAAAATTGCACTCAGCTTTACAATACCTTTAGAAATTAAGCCATCTAAAATTAACAATAGTAACAACAATAATCATAGTAGCAGTCAACATAATAGTCTTACCACTGAAAGCAGAGGATGATTGTTAAGTCTGAATTCTATTATACTCCTTGCTAAGGTCAGATGCAGGGCAGCACACTAAACTCCCATTCACATACTTCAGTACCTGGTGAATTTGAAAAATTAACCGAGCCACTTCAGTTTTCGAGGAACAGAACTGCTGCAAAACAGCTATCCTTTGCCAGAGACATAAAATAACCTACCTTCAGCTGGTTGACGCCATTATTTTTCCACCCTAAACTCAAAACGCACTTAAACCTCCAGCAGGCCAACAAAAGCAGACAACTAATAACTAGCTTCAACTTCAATAAGAACTGATTTGAACTCACATACTATGCCTTTCTTCCCTTAACCCTGGGGTAACTATAATTACGGCCTAGCTCTAACATTTTTCGTTATTCTTTCTGAGTGTTTTCGGTAAAGTATGATCAATTATGACACTAGAAAAAGAACTGGCCACGAGACCACTTAACCCAAGTCGCTTATTGAAACGAAAAAGAGGAGGCCAATACAATTCAGACTGCAGAATAATAAAGACATAAATGGATGGGAGGTGGGTAATGTATGAGGGAGGGTGAAAGTGCATTTGACATATTTACTCTGGGAACTCTAGGCTGCTGAGCTGGATTTAATATTTAAATGAATGAATGGTGGAGGTCTCAGAAAGGTGGGTAGTGGTTGGAGGGGGGATGGTAGTGGGATCAGATTTCCCTTTGGCTGCTCCCATACACACTCTCATCACTGTAGGCAATGTAGAGGAAAAAGTCCTCTTCATGATGCTCCTGAGAGGGAGGATAACAAAAGAAAAGATGTTAGCATGGCATTAAAAATTTAGACGGAGGCTCGCTTAAGTATAAGTTTGGAAAGAACAACACAACGTGCTGATAAAGTCAGTCTTGAGAGCGGGTCAGTGAGGTAGAAAATGAGTACCTGGTACAACAGTCCCATGGTAGCTGAAGTGGGTGGAATGACGTTGTTTACAAAGAAGAAGAGAGCATCCTCAGCTCGCAAGTGGATTCTTTTCCGGATGAGGAAGTAAAACTGGCCCACTATTAAAAAAGAGTGTACAGAATTTACATAATTTTAGAGTTTGCTGTACAGATGAGCGTTTTTTAACACGGTTCAGGAAATGAGCACATAATACAATGTTTACCTGTCAGGTCGGAGGGGACAAGGTATTTCTTCTTGTCCAGATCTCCTATTCTGGCTTTAGGGGCTTTCTCCACAATTACCTGAAAAAGAGAAAAACAAGAATGGTCATAATTTAATCAGAGCACATTTTCCATTGAACCAAAGCTGTGGTTTCATCTTTCTCAGAAAGCAGATCTGAGAGTGCACTAAATTGTCAGTCAAGCGAGGACTGAAATATATTTAGCCCTGATGTATCTGAATTTTAAAACACTACCCATGAATTGTTTGGTCGATGGCTTAGAAAGAAACGGGTTCATCCGCATGTTTATGATCCAGACTGCCGGGAGCCCAAAAATTAAACCATTTGTTACGTTTCTTCCTTACAGGCTAAAAATACATGTAAAATACAACCTGCCCACACACCGAGCAGAGGCACTCACTCGCTGTAGAGCTTCAACACATTAACAGGCCACAATTTAACTATTAAATGTTTATTTTAAAAAAAGAATCAAAATATATTGTGCATCCAGCATATCTTATTGTTTCCTTAGTCTTCAGTTAAATCAATCTCCATCAGTGGACAGCTGATCAATACATTTAACCGTGTCATGCTGGGCTCTGTGAGGGTTTCATGGCCTGTTGTTTACTATATCCTGACAATTCTAAAGACCAATTGAATCTTAATAAATGAGAAACAAATATCAGATTACTTTGTGATGGAAATTAATAGTTAGTCGCAGTGGCACATTTAGTTTGTCAACATCTATGCCTCAGAAAATGAGAGTAAGTGAAACTAAAATGGTATCCTGAAGACAAACAGAGCTTATCATACAGGACAGAAAGCCTGGAGAACATTATCAGCTTTAACCCCGTCAGAGTCAAAAGGCCGTCCACTACACAACCTGTCTAATAGCCAGAAGACGTAAACAAGCGCCCTGTTTGTGACCCAACCGAACTATTTTAAGGTGCGCTGGTGTTTGCGTTTCAACACACAGCCTCAACTACACCCAGCCTCCCTTCAGACCTCTCAGTCTGAACACACACCACACTGTCTTTCTCCTGTATGACCACCACAGCCGTATAAACAAGAGGGGCATTATTCTGTTTCATTTAATGACATTTATCTGAATTATTTAGCTATATTTGCTTAAATAAATACACACCCGGAAGGATTACACGGAGCTACCACTAGCTGGCCTGTACGGTGCGGCCGAAATCCTTTCTGGATAACCTCTAACGTTAGCTTTATTAGCTAACTGGTGAGCTGTTTACTAACGTGGCAGCAGCCTAAGGAGAAAATAAGGATAATTGAGTAAAGCTACAAATGAACCACGACATTATAGTTGGACATTTTGTCCGCACATTAAGTGTCACACACAATTAGCTAAGCAGCGCGAGCTTTCCAACTGGTCGAGCTTGTTGCCACCCGTCAACATGCTAACAACACCATATCGCGCTAGCAAGCTAACGTTAGCTACTTACAGGAACCCTGTCCGGATACTTCTTTCTTATTTTCTCGCCCTCGGACCGCCTTTTCTCAAAAGGGTGTTCTTCTTTGTACTGAAACTTCATGGTTAAGAGAGATGACAGACGACAGGTCGGTCACTCCGGGTTCGTACGATAGCTGGTTTCTCAGGGAACGGCTCGAATCGCTGACACACACGACAAAAACAAACGATGCTAACTAGCTTCTAGCTCGCCACAGCTGTTTTCCTAGTGCGACTGCGGCGGAGGGATACAATAACAATATGACGTAGCGGAGAGGCTAGTTCGATGGGTGGACTTTGCGCTGACCACGACCACGTTACCGTTAATGATAAATCGTCAATCGATGTGTATTCGAGGCAATTTTCTTCGTTTGAAATAAAACAGTTTTGGAATCGTTAAAATCTAAAAGGCAGTTTTCCGCGGAACTATTTTATTTTGAACAACCGCTGCGCGTAAAGACGCAGGGCAGGGCCGTGAAGAGGCAGCTGTCCTTGTCATATGACCGCGGCCCAGCAGTCTGCGGCTACAGGGAAGAAAGTCCAAAATAAGCGGTGTTACTCTGTAATGTGGCAGATTTATGCTCTGAATCCGGACCCGGCTACATCCAGCTGGTCCTCGACAACATTTTGAATATTGCTTGTCATTGTGTATTCACCCATGGACCAAGAACATCGCTGATAATGACTAAATTGCACCGGAGCTTCTATATTTCCACTGTTGACACAACAGCAGGTTCATAATGGAGTATGATTATATGAGCTAGGATCCATTCCAGCTTCAGCAGCAGCGTTTAGCACCTGAAGCTGCCGCCTCATCACATATAATTCTCTACCTTTTGGAAAAAAAAAAAAAAAAAAGCTAATGGACCCCCATTAACGCATCCTGGAGCATAAATGGGCCCCTTGAGCTCCGGGGTATTTCACTTTTTGTCCCTTCTTAGCAATACAATGTACTCTAATTAAATCCAGAATAAATCTTCCCCAGCTAACATGAAATATTTCATTAAAGAGGTTCATTTTCCACTAAGACACGGACTATCTTATTGTTGATTTACCATGATGAACACCGATAAAAGATAAAGCACCACCGGAAACACGGTGTGTTAATGTCAAGAGTCACAGTTAGCCGTTCATGTGCTCATTTCCTGAGGCACCGATAGGAAAAGTTGCCGACCTGTCTATTGCGTAAGACATCCACATCTCAGTGACTCACTCTGCTGGCTCATGTGACAGGAGAAACCCCCTCTGTGCTGCAGCCTTTTGGTATTGTGTCCTATCAGACTGCCTATCTAAAGAGTCCCTCCCTGCAGGTACTGTCTGGTCAGTGAAACACACAATGTGAACTGATCATCACTGGTGATAGCTGTTGTCATTTTCCTCCAACAGACTGGCTTTAGTGGGTTTCGCCCTGCTCTCGTGCAGGATACAATGCGCCGAGTCACTTGTGGACAGGATTGTTTTCCAGGTCCTGGTCCAAGCTTTAAAATAAAGCTAGTCGGACTTTACTGTGAGGTTTGTTGTCCTCTTTAGACTTAAACATTTCTCCCACAAAAGCTCTTCGTCACCAGTGACACCCGGTCCTTCCACCACAAAGTCTCCCACAAGGCCGACTCAGCAGCTCCAGCTCAGGCCGGCCTCATCATCTCATTACTTCACAAGTCTCGATGACCATTGTGGCAATATTTCTCGGTACAAAACCTTCGCTGTAACAAAACAGGCCACATGCTTCAAAAGAGGAACAGCAAGAACCCGCAAGGGAGGTGTAGCCACAGAGAGAAAATAGAGACAGCGGTCTTCCCTCGAAGTCCTCCTTCGTAGGAACTGTTGACAGCCGCTGGCAACAGAGGAGGTCGAAATTTAACACGGTGGCTTGTTCAGACTCTGCCGGGAGTCGAGTCAAACTGCAAACAATAGCAGTAGGATGTTTGCAGTTTCCAGATTTGATTTTTAAACCATCATCAGGAAGAAATAGAGATGTTGGGAAAGACAAAGGTTGTGCACAGGACCAAGCAATCTCTGACACGAGGTTCAGGAACTCACCTGTATTCTATGACTGAGAGGGCTGAAATGTCCACGTCAAAAATTCAGCTGTAATTAAGTCATGAAAAAAAAAAAAGAACACTGCTTTAAAGCTACAAATACATGGTTTCTTAGAAAAACAGCCTCTACATTTGCACAAGTATCCTAAACTGTGACATCAGGCTTCATTGACCAGAACGAGAAGGTTCATACACTCAGTAAACAGTTCATCAGGTACACCTGGCTGCAACCAACACAGTCTAACACAACAGTCCTGCAATAAATCCTGTCTGCTCCCTCGCTGATGTGTGTGCCCAGCGAGAAACGGCCTTCTCTCTATTCGATCAGCAAGTAATAAACACCTGCCTACTTATTAATAAAACTCGGTGTGTAACTCAGAGCCTGTTCGCAGCACTGAGGTCAGGGTGTCTCCGTCAAAGTGGGATTCTTACGGTTGATGTTTGCCGAGATGTTTGCCTTTGTGGCAACACTGATACAGGGAACAGCTGTCTCTTTCTGTTTCAGGTTTCTGTTTGTCTCTTTTAATAGAGATGAGGGATGTTTCCGTGGTTTACATATAAACAGGGTGGACAAACACACCAGTCAGTACAAAACGATATGATTCTAAATGATTATACAGCGAAATCAACCTTCATCTCATAACATTCAACCGTGAAGGTGGATGTTCGGCTTGGCAGTTGTATTGAGGATGCATTAGGTGTAGCTAGGTGTACCAGCTGAGTGTATTCACCTACAGACAGCCATTACAAGCTCTCCAGTGATCTTTTATGACATAAGACAGCTTTAAAACAAGCGCAAATGTCATCAGGTGCCTTCGTTTGTTTGCAAAGACGGTGTCCATGTAGATATCTTCGGTGAGGGTGATTTATAGTTTGACGTTCAATAGTATGCGCCGAACTATTTTGCAGGAATACTAAGCGGACCAGTGCAGTTTTCTGTCTCACCACATGATGGCAGCAGATTATTAGCAACAAAACAAAACACATGGCATAAAGCAGAGAACTGTGAATCCATTTGAGCTTCTCACCCCAGCAAGGGAAGTCAGCTGATCAGCTTCCAAATGTTAAAACCGCAGTGAGAATTGCATGTTAAAAAAAAAAACTACAAAAAAAAAACAAGCTGGATAGTAACTGGTCGATACTGACAAGTGTTTTATTAGTAACACAGACCTGGAGACAGAGCCAATAAGAAGCCACTGTGAGCCTTGACAAGACTGACATTGTTCAGAAGGCATTTTAAAGACGGAGGGTCTAATAGTTGAACCCATACAGAAGCGGAGCGGGTAAAAACTGAACGGGGAAAGGCTGCAAATTTGAATCAAATACAAAACAAACTGCAACAAAAAGAGAAGGGGAGGAAAAAAAAGTGCAATTCCTATTAGATGAAATCAGGATGGCATCAGATGGCAGATGGGGAGGAGCGAAATGTCATGGTATGCAGAAGTCATTTATCGGATATTATAATAGAGAAACAATCAGATATGGAAAGGCGGCACGGCAGTCCACGTATCGTTACAAGCCATTCTTTTCTTCTCACAACGCTTCAGTCGTCTTTATCACTGAGTCCCATGAGGAGCTTTGGGGAAAGAGTGATGTTATGGCTGGAAAAGAAAAAACGAAATATCAGGCTGCTTGGCTATTTGTCCAGAAAAAATGCCTGTGGGTGGTATGTTGCAAGCAAAAGTCCATCGATTACACCATTTAAACGGATCCATTCTTGTTCAGGGGGAAGAGAAACGTATCTGCAGAAATTAATGAGTCACTGTCGGGGTATGAGGTCGATCTAAAAAGGGGCGGTTCTCTATTTTCCCCTACTCAGTTGCTCCGAGGGGTTAAGACAGTAAATTGAAGAGTTGTCTGCTTAAGTGCAATGTCTGGTGGTGACAGAGAAGAAGAAGAAGAAATAATAATGCAGAATTGTCTTTGTTGCTTTGCTGATCCTCCTCTTTTCCCCCCTCCCAATTGTCAAAAAAGTTTAAAAAGGGACTAACGAACTCAGCAAGCATACTCTGACTCATGTACACAAGCTCATCTTCATACGCACAAGTCAGTATCAGGAGCGATAAGGCAGAGAGGCTCCGTTTTGTTTTGGAAAAAAAAAAAAAAAATACAAATAAAGAATCAAGAAGAAAAAAAATTGAAGAAAAAAACAAGGTGGCTCCCCCGTCCCTCCTCAGTAGTTTTGGGCTCCGGTGGTCCCGTACTGTTCATCCCGTGTGAGGCGGTCACCCCAACCCTCATCTCCTCAGCACACGTCTGAGAGGCTCAGAGAGGGCTGGTGGGTCGTCTGTGTGGGAACGGAGGGGCAGGATGGACGCCGGCAAGAGAGGAAGAGGCTGGTCAACAAGCCCCGCCCCCTCTTGGTTCAGCCAATCACCAGAGCCGGTGCTGGTGGAGGTTTCGACTGAGGACGGAGCGGACATCAGCAGTGAACCTGGGACAAAGACAATTAGGTTACCTGACATTGAATGTTTTCACCAGCTTAGCATAAAAGGAATAGTTCAACATCAAATTGGGACATTTGCTTTCTTTCTGAGAGGGAGATGACGGCATTGATTTCAACATCACCGCTGTGTTTGTGAGGTTCTTATTTTACTCTTAGGAAGAAAACAAATGAGCCAATTTCCCCCAAATAATGAACTACTTGCAAAAACAGCTTCTAATCAAAATTTGCCCCCAAAATAACCTTAAAGATACAAAATACACTGTGGCTGCAGCACGCAAGACAGGTAACATTTCAGTTCATCAATAAGGTCGTTCACTGTATCATAGAAACGGAAGTATGATTTTAGTATTAGCAACAGTTTAATCAACAGTTGTATTTAAATATTCAGCATAATGTCAATAAGGAGTTACCTGCAGTCAAAGTTAACTGTTATTTGCTTGCATCTCTTAAATGACCACACTACCACTTGAATAAAGAATGTATGCACAAGCGTTTGCATTATTCATTTGCTTTCAGTCCAACTTTATAATCCCTTTTACCTTAGTGCATCCAGCATAGGCAGCAAGTTAAGAAGTGCTGTGTCACTAGGGTCGCTGAACCAGGACTTGATTGGTATTGCATTGTCTGGAGGGCAGAAAACAGCCAGTGAGTTGTGTCAGAGAAAAGGACGTGGTTGTGATTTCATGCTGCTGTGTTAAAGAGGCCACTGAGCGTTAGAGGAGCTGCAGATTTAATGTAGTGATCCAGCATTAACAATACAGGCCTTGTGGTGAGAACAACAGCTCGGCTATTTGTCTTCTTCCTGCCTCGTCACAAGATCGATGTGCATCATTTGATCTTATATGTTGAAAACAAATGTACACAGGAGATGAGCAGCTGAATATGGAACTCAACCTGAGCGGGCTGAAGCTAACTTGTAGCTCGATGCTGACCTTGTGACGTCACAAAAGTGTACAAAGAAAAAAAAACAACAACCTAGAAATAAGGGAACCCATTATATTTTTTGGCTGTTCCTGTGGTTTATATGCTATATGTGCAATACTGTGAGATACTACTGGCTTATTAAAGAGATTAATGAGCCAGCAGCTGACTGTGATTTTACATCGCTTTAAACTGAGAAGTAAAATAAAGACGACTCAGTGGTTCCCAAAGGTTTTCATTCATACTGCCCATGAGAAAACAAACAAAACAAACATGTTTTCATTATTTCTGACTGAATCAGAATCAAAAGAGGGCTGCAAAATGTTACGGTCATTGTCTATTCATCTGTTGATTATTTTTGTTTGGAGGAGCTGAGAAATCAGAACATTTTTCCCCTCATAACTCGAACCAATTATTGATTGTCGAAACATTTGGAGATTAATTTAACAGTTGACAGCTCGGCGACTGATCTCCGCAGCTCTAAATCAAAGCAGACATATTGAATTGGCTTTGCAGAACAAGCACAGGTGGAACTAATAATGCTAATGAAGATTTGCTGGAACTATTACTGCAACCAGCGGCCAATTAGCCGATTCATTACACCTGTGGTCGACACTGACAACGCTTGTGATCGGAGAAGAAAAAAGCAACGGCTCAAGTTTGGGGAACGTTTTATATTATATATTGTGATTGCTATGATTAACTATTACTCGACTGAACATTTTTGCATTGCAACTTTGCTCTTAAGAGCGAAGACTATTATGATGATGTGACATTTGTAATGTAACACTGATACATACAAATCATTTTTCACTTTACAAAACGTTTTTCGTTCACATTTTGATTAATGCTGTAATACATGAACTCCTACACATACATCTAACACGTCTGAGTCTTACCTGGATGGCTACGATAAGCACCAGGCGAGTTGTCCAGGATCACAATACTGGACAGGTCATCGTGTACTACAGACAGGTCTTTAATATAACTACCTAGATCCAATGTACAATGCTGGGAAAAGAAACAAAAACACAAATGTCACTAACATAATCAAAAACGGGAGAGAACGATCAGCATCATCTTTAATACACAGCGTTTAAATACAGTCCGAATGGTACCTGTCTGTAGTATCTGCGTTTCAGGATGTTCCTGTTGTTGTCCAGCTTGTCTGCCACCGCCGAGCCGTAGATCTCCATACTGGCTGTGAAAACCACCAGCTCATACCACTGGCTCACCTGTGTACACACACAGAGTATGGAGCACACAATATATGAGTACACAATTCAGAGTGAGCCTCGAAGGATCGTTATCCACAACAAATACAGATTCATGACATCAAGCTGTGTCAGAGTGCAGCACAATGAGAAGTGATGACAAAGATGACAAACAGGATAAAAGCTGATCTGAGCTATGTGCTTTACTGTTCCCCTCCGTGGTAATCTAGGATTCAAACACACAACCCCGATCACAGACTGACACTCACCACTTCTAAAAAGAAGTCAACATGTGGCCTTTTATGTACGAAGAATCTGACTGGATGCTTGTCAATGACGACCTGCAGGGAGAAACAAACATTAGAACTCCGTTCACGCAGACAGGCAGCGTTTAAGCTTCAGTGAATGTGCGCTCCAACATGTTTATGTGTCTGAATGCTCGTACTTTGAGGATGAAGTCTGGCGGCGTGCCAGGTCGCACTGTGGGTCTGAGGACCCCGTCATGGTGAGAGTGGATCAGCGTCTCGTCCAGGTCCAGAACCAGAATCTTCCTCTTTACTGCATCTGGAGTTTATCATATAGTATGGGCATGTGTGACACACTGTACATGTACACAAGAAACCACTGGCAGAAATGAGGCTGCACAGGAAAGTAGACAACCTTTACATGCACCGTGTATCATGGTTTCTATTTAAAGTACAGAAGTCTCCGCTGCCATACCACCAGGCTACGGAGCAGCTTCTTTCCTCAGGCTGTGAAACTCCGTTATTCATTCTCAGCACATTTTCAGAGTCCCGACACAGTGGCAGGCATCGAGCATAACTATATAGCAATAGCCAATCTTCTCACTGATGGCCTTGTTTGCATATGTAGGTCATTTAGAAGCATCAGTATAAAACCGAGAATGTTTCATAACCTCTTAAAATGTCCTTGTAGCACATTTGAGTGGGCTTACTTAGAAGATTCTTCTATCACTATGTGAATAATTGTTGGATTATGATTAGGAGAAAGCTTGACTAAGTGGATATCATAGGCTTACGTAATGCTGGCACATCCAGCACATAATAAGCAGCATTCAAGAGAATTCTTTAAGGGAGCTTTTTTGAGCCACAAGGTCCTCCAGGAAATGTAAATACAACGTCCTTAGTGCCTTTTCTGCTGGTGTTATTCTTTTACATATGTGAGAGCAACGTGATGCACAGATTGAAAGACCACAGTTTAAAAGTTCCTTTAAGCAGCCATGAATGTAAAGGAATGATTCATTCACTGAGACTGGACCTGGGCCTTCAGCTGAGGTCAGTGTAGTGAGTGAGAGACGAGTCAAGTGGAACGGAAACGCAATCCTTCCTCGAAGTCAAGAGTGTTCTTCTGAATGAGCTCTGTGCGGCAAAGGGAAGCTTATTCAGAGCACACACACACACACACACACACACACCAGTCCGAGCTGGTGTAGGTGCTGCCTGCAACGTCTAGCGTTTCCTCTCTGCCTCCACATCAGCAACACGTCTCGTCACTGGAGAGTCGGGGCAGGAAGTTCTGATATTTAACTGCTATCGTCTTTCACTGGTTTACTCAAACGCTTCATAGCGACAGTAGCTGTTTAGCTAGCACAGCGGCTAACTGTCGACAACCAAATTAGGCCATCTTTTAATTTTAGCATTCTGGGTACAGGTCATGAGAAACACATTATGTATGCTTCTTCCTTATTAATGAAGTTTTTGTGGGTAGTGCAACTGTAGTGAAAATGTAAATATTATTCAAGTATAGTTCCTACCATTCTCTGTATTTCACACGGGCAGTTTGCTTCACACATCACATTTATAGCTGGTCAACAGACTACATTTCCTTTGAAGTGTTGATGTCGTCCAGGGTAAATTCGGGTATACTGACAGCAGAACCACTTCATAGTCTTATTCTTGATTGGCTTTAAATTGTAATATACCATATTCTGTGAGATCACACACACACTGAGAAGGCTATGGTCCAGGTAAGTGAAAATCACTGTCCATCATTTCAGTTGCTGATCAACTAGGAAGCGGTGAAATTAAAACAATTTGTCAGATTCCCTATATTTATACGACTTCTGACAAAGCATGACATCATTACAGCATTTTCGCTTCCCATCATTAGCGTGACATCAGAGGAAAATGGCTTCCGTCTGAAAACAGTCTATGATGCAAGAATGGAAGAAAACTTCAGCTGAACGCCTTACATGCAAAACCACTGTTTGTAGGTATGTGCTGGTAAAAGACACAGTTTCCAACCTGACACACAGACTGACATCTAACTGTAGTTAGCTAGTAGTTATAGTAAGCTATGACACAAGTTCAAAGTTCGTCTGAGTTTCTTTACATTACAGGAGGAGAGCTGTCAGGTTCGTCCGAAAATAAATACTCATGTCCTGAGAAAGGGGTCAAGTTGTGTGCCTGTGCACAATGTGTGGTGTGTCTTCTCTGCACAATAACTTCTTACTTGACAGACTGGTTTGACTTAAATTTCCACATTACAAATATGCTGCGACTGAGATAGTGTATCTACTCTAACCAGTGTCACATAAAAATAAACCCCTTGAGGTACGGTGTAGTTTTTACAAATATTTTATCCAATTTTGTTCAACAATTCTTCACACAAGGGCCCCAAAAATGTAGCTGAGCAGTCGTATCATGAAAGCAATCATGTACTCACTGAGTCTGTTTCTGGAGATGGGCGACAGAGGCAAAGTGTCGTATCGCACCGTCTGATACTGGATTATCTGCAAATGAACACAGCAAATAAAACAGTCAGTCAGTCCTGGACAGATGATACAAACCATATACAATATACTGAGCCATAATCACATAACGATGTCGTGGATAGCTTTCAAATGTGTGTTTCAGTTCAGTCTTTTCATTTTCTTCTGCGCTCTAAAAGAGTGGTCTTTGTTTCCAAGGATACAACATCTGTGTGATTTTACACAGGCCCTTTATAGTGTTTTGGGAAACCTTGAGGGCATTAAGAAAAGTGGCTCCACGTCATCTCAATTACTGCAATCCATAATCCAATTTGAAAAAAAGCATCACAGTGGAAACTCGACTGAGCTAAGGACGATTTAAATAAGACGTAATGCAAATATCTCCATGAAAGTCATAAAATCCTCAAACGTATATTGAGCCTTTAGATGACACAGTACTTGTGGAATCAGCCACCTTCTTCTGCTTCACATTAGAGATTGAGCAGTCTAACAGGGGAGGAGGACACCACTGCTCTCACCCGTGTCCCCCCCCCCAAACGTCTCCACCTCTCTCACTTCATGCTCCCCTCTGGTCGGTGACCACAGAGAGGATCCTTTCCAGCGCCTCTCTTGCCCAGGGGCTCTGCACTTTTCTTCACAGGGCTATTTTTATCCCCCCAGCTGTCGGTGGGTGTCAGCCGAGCAGGGGGCACACATAGAAAGGGACACTTGCAGGGTGACTTTGACTGAGCCTGGCTGCTTGGTACCTAAGCCTCGGACAGGGCCTCCCTCTGTGTGCCCTCCCACTGCTGCCTGGCAGAGGAAGCTCGGGGGAAGCCTATTGGTGCCAGCAGCTGCTGGGCACCACGGGGGCACCTCAACCCTCGACTTAGCTCCCTGCACCTCCAAGAGCGTCCATCTGGACCCCTGGCCAGGAGACTCAGGCTGGGTCCTTTGCCACCACGCCAGGGCTGCAATTTTCAATTAATGATGCTCTCTCAACCTGGCAATACCTCAAACTCTTTCATCTATAATAAGTGAGTTAGAAAAGCAGCTAGCTGAAATCAGGATACTGGTAAATGACTTCAACTAAACTATAATCTGCAAACAACTAATTCTTTCAGTTTCATTAACATACTGTAAAGTTCAGGCACAGCACCCGGTCAAAGCCAGATGAATGTAAAATCTATGTAAAGTGCATTCAAAATCTACTAAATGAGTTTTCTTAGATCTGACGGTAGTAGTTGGTCGCCACTGGACTTCTTCGGCAAGTTTTGTCTTTCGGCTTTGTGAGTGTTATAGATATTATAACAATGGTTCAAAAGGATGTGAAACTTAGTCGTTTTCTTGAGGGACGACCCTCAACCCCATCGCCAAATTCGATCACCTAAGTCTCCCACAAACCTAAAGAAAATTGAATATTGGCCAACCAACATTACAAAACCCAAAGATATTAAGTTTACTATCCAAGAGGATTAAGACAGCCAGCAGATTTTCATTATTGAGAAGCTGAAACCAGACAACTTGGGGCATTTTTGCCTTAAATATAAACACATTCATAATGCTAATGCTGCTAATTACAATTCTTGCAGATTTATTTCCTTTTGATTAACAAATCAATTAATCATCTTGGAAGTTTTGGGTCAATGAGCGAATGGATTTCAGGTGGTTTCATTTCGATCTTAAGAATACCACTAAAGTTATGATGCACTTGTTCCTGTAAGCTCATGCACCATCAGGCACAACTTGGACTGGCACCACACAACTGCCTGTAGTGGTTCCCTGGGCATCTGTCATAGGAGAGGAACTCATGCGGGAGATAGAACCGTTACGCAACATTGTTGTCACCGGTAAGATTAATAAACAATCACCTCGTCATCTGTTGACACAGAGTAGCAGCGTGAACAGGATTACGTCCTGGTCATATTATAATAGTCATAATCCAATGGAGCTTTTATTGATCCAATGTTTTCAGTCGGGTCACTTTATGCACTGTGGTCTTCTCGAACAGAAACCCCTTGAGCCCAAAATGTGTATTAATTATAGTTTTAACTATCAATCACCTATCATGGTTTAACCCGGTTTCCATCTACAGGATCACCTGTGCTGCGTTGCCTTCTACATTTGGGGTCTGCGGTTCGTGACACTGTCCTGGCGCATTGCATAAAGTAAACAACAGCGCTAAACTGTGAGTGAAAATGAGAGAAACAGAGGGAGGGAGAGAGAACAGAGCGCTCTCTGTGCTGACATAATCCCTCTCACTTCAGCCATAACATGGACTGGACTACTCACTCTCAGGGCCTGTCGACAACCCGCAAGTGTTGCTGCCACACAATAAACCGCAGACGAACCTCGAACAGCGAGATGATTACACCACACGGGGCACTCCTCCAAGCTCTGTCGGCTTGATACCGAAGCTCGTGTCGAAGTCCACTCATATTACACCACATGTGTGCGTCTATTCACGACCCGACAACACCTGTGTGCGTGTGTGAGCCACAAGAAGGTGGCCTCGGTCACATTAAATGCCATGTTTATTGTGGAGGCATTTCGAAGCGATTGAAGGTGACCCGAAGGCTCGTGTTGGCTGCTCTGCTGGGATGTGGATGGTTTTTTCCCTCCTCCGTTGCACTGGAGCTGAATGAGCCATTCATTCACACCATCTCATCGCACAAAACAGACCCCAGATACACTATTAAAGAGCTGAAAACAGTCCAATCCATTAATCAACCATCCAGAAGTTACAATTTAGATGGCAGATTCATTGGTGAAGTCAAGACACCAAACGTTCTGTGGCTTCAGCTTCACAAATGTGAGGCTGGCTGGTTTTCTCTGTTTTATATTATCTTAATATCAACGTGATCATTCTTTGGTTTCAAACTGTTGGTAACTAGTTTAAGACCTTATCTTGGCTGCTGTGAAAAAAGTGTATATTACGTTCTCATACAAACTAACCCCGTGTACACTTCTCGATTAATAATTGTTATCGCCATTTAATATATTCTTTTAAGATGAATGATAAAGCACTAAATTTGACACGGAGTGTAAATTGGGCTGCAGAGATGGTGGGATCTGATCCCATATTAACAGATTATTTGGGTAAATGGATGCACAGGTGAGAAACACAGGTAGTCCAGCTCTCTGGGAGCCAGGTGAGCATCCGTACAGGTCGACGTGATCTGAAAAATAATGTTTAAGCACTTGGAAAAAGACAGCAAGGTAATCATTTTAGCACACATGTCACAGAAACACAACAGGATCGACTGCCACACATTTCACAAACCCGTTCTCACCGTTCGTAGGTGCTTCCTGAGGATGTACATGATGAAGCCCCATATTCTCGACGTTACGCCGAGAAAAGTGCGGATGCCAAGTAAACATTGCCGGGTCTTCAGCATGTTGATGAGCACGCAAAGACCCCCACAGCAAGTCAACTTCGATTCTCAGCTGCAAACGCGCTTCTGCCCCAAGTTGTTGGGACAATTACTGAAGGAACTTGCTTGCTAGTGATAGTCAAAATCCGTCTTTAGCCACAGCCGCCAAACTAGCAATTCAAATTGACAGACAATTGAGGCCAGACAAACGTGTGAGTACCTCGCTCTGCACACTTGTGGCACAATTAACGTTAAATAGAGAACATTTTCATTGTAACTGTGAGAGACGAACGTGGACGTGGTCAAAAGAAAAGCTGCTGCACGACGGCTGCTGCTGTATGGACCTTAGCACGCAGCTCGTTGGCAAGCTAGCTCGGGAGCTAGCTGTGCACCAACTAACGTTAGCTAGTAGCCGCCAAGCTACCGCTAGCTCGACAGGGTGACCACCTTGAACCTAGGACAAAAATACCCCAAAAAACCTTTGGGGCCGCTCGTTGTCAAGCACCGCTTCAACCTGACTTCACTGTGTGCGGCGTCCGAAGGGAGACAGCTTTACAAAAGTTCACAAAAGTCTAGCCGGCTCCGTTAGATTCGGTTTGTAGTCCAGTGGAAATCCGGAATGAAACTGCGAGCCGCCATCGCCGCCTTGCCGTCACTTCCGCGAGGAATCCTGTGGTTGCGCGCAGCACGTCCACGTGGAAAGAAAATAAACAGACGTGGACGAGCGAGTCTGAGGCCAGTCTGATGAAATCAACCCGTTTAATCATCAGTCCGAGCTTTCAGACATGTTTCAGCATCTCTCCTATTCTGCTGTTTGACTCCACATCAGTTCTGGTGACACGTGTGTGTTTGTAGAGTCCTGATCTCATGATGTCACTGTGATTCAGCTGTCAGACAGTATGAACAGTTCTATAATATTTGTCAGGGACAGCGGCTTGTGGGTTAGCTAAGTGTCAGTTAGTACAAAGTTTACTAAATCTGTTTAATTACTTCAGTCTCATTTGACACTTACGATTCAGAAATGCTAATAATCATGGGAAATAGAAACCCACTAAGAAATCCAAATGTATCAACATCATCTACAATAAAATCAGTTTATGTACAAATCACCTCATGATTTCAGATCACAGTTCAGAGGGCCTGTTTACTTTAGAGTGGTTATAATCCCACTGTTCCCTCTCAGGTTGTTTCATTTGTTCTGTAGGGGACATGAGCCTGTGCATCACATGTACAATGACATTTTATGAAAATACAGTGTAGTTTAAATCAACAGTCAGATAAAGGCATCATTTTATTTTAATAATAATAATAATAATAATAATAATAATAATAAAACACCTAAAAAGATGAAGATGATCAATATACAGGGAGAACAACAACATTATACAGATTTTTACAGAAATATGGTGCATTATATTCTATATTTAAAGCTCGAATAGATGTTGATAAAGCTTTGGAAGCTACTATATTCAGTCGACACTACACGTCGAGATCATCATCAGGGTCCTCCTGGTCATAGTCGTCGTTGGCGTCAGGCTCGTACAGAATTCGTCCTGAACCCGGGCCTGAGTGCAGCAGAGCTGTCTTCCTGCAGGGGAAAAAAGGGGGACATTGAGAAAAAGGGACTGAGAGGATATTGAATGTCATCCCTGAAAAAACAAAAAAGTAAAAAAATTAAGGATATCCTTTCTTACTTCTCTCTGCTGAAGACAAAAGGAAGTGCAAGTTTCTCTTTGGCCTCACGCTCTGTATCAGACAGTCGCAGATTGAAGGTCAAGTTGGCTGTCGGGTCCGTCTGTACAAACACAAAAATGACACTTTAGCCCTGCTATATCTCTTTATGGTGTGACTGTGTTAAGTGTTTCTTAGTTGTGTTGCACCTCTTGTTCCTCTGCGTCATTCTGTCTGCCTCCAACATTACTGGGCCTGCTCTGCACTATGACTGTAAGATCCTCTTTGATGCTGAAAACCTCCTCCTGAGGACCACAAAAAAACCCCTAAGTTATCAACAGTATGTAACAGTGTGGGAACAGAACCGTCATCCCAAAGGATACACTACTTACATCTTGCACAACCTTCCCTGATTTGGAGCGCTTTGTCAGCTTGGCCACTGCTTCGTCTCCCTTCATCCCAGGTGCTACCGTGATGACAGATGTAGCCAAGTGGCGAACACTTCCCACAGTGCCCCTCTGATGCATGTCGGCATGGAGCAGACCTATAATAGCTCTCACAGCTCCCCCTAATGAAAACACAGAAAAAATACCCTCAAATAGTGGAATTATTGCATCGCCTTATCGTTAAACTTCACTCTAAAATAACTCGGCCAAGATAGTTGTTCATAAAAGCTTGTACTTACGGAAAAAAAGCTTTACAATGCCTCCTTTCATTCAACACCACTACACAAAACTTGTGACATTGCACCAACACACAGACATATGATACATTTATCACCTTTTCTAAGTTGCTGAAGAGTGTTGCAGACAGCAGGAGGACGCTGGTGTCTCAAAACCCACGACAGGGAGTCGATCACTAAGGTCACTGGTTTGGAGTGCGATGTTTGCTTCATTCGATGTGTGAGTTCCTCCAAATTAAAGTGGTGGACTGTGAAAGCTGGGTGATCAGTCCAGCCCAGCGGGTCCGTATAAGCATTGTGAAAGTGTAGCCTGAAGTGACAAAATTATTAACACTGGATAATTTAACTTATTATTTATGTTATACAGTCATCTAGTGATTGTTCTTTCGCTTATTTGATTCATTATAAAAATGTCAGGAAAAATATCTCACATCTTTTAAGAATTACAGATATTCCGATGTCTTCAGTAAGCCACATAATTAAACATTTGCAAAGAATAAAACAAGGACAAGCAAAACAATCTAACAGTGGAACACTTGAAACCTGTTGATTCAGCTTGAGAGCTGACTTGAATGATTAACCAGTGTCACAGTAAGTGGTTAATAAGTTTCTCTTGGTGGGCTAAATTCTTAAAGAATAAAGTTACTTTACCTCTGAATGTGGGATCCTTTAAATCC
Organism: Diplodus puntazzo; assembly: GCA_963678695.2. NCBI lineage: Eukaryota > Metazoa > Chordata > Actinopteri > Spariformes > Sparidae > Diplodus > Diplodus puntazzo. Next base: position 4,976,301 of record OZ023170.1, on the reverse strand, counting down.
ATCTGTCAGCTCTTCTTCACTCGCCTCAAAGTGAAGCACATGGACCACCTCCTCCCTGACACAAGGCATACTTTGTTTATTTACTCATGTATGTGCCACATACACCACCAAGACACATTAACACAGGACAGTAACTACAATGAAACAGTCACCAGGTGTATTTCTGTAGATACCTGTTCAGAGCAGCACTGATGAAGCTCTTCAGGAGGTGTCGACCACAATAACCAGCAGAATCTACCAGTGCAAGAAGACATTACACGACTTTACTGTCTGTCATTACTTCACTTCACATCGACAGCTATGTGACCGTTCACAATTTATACTTAAATTATAGAACACTTAGTGCATTTACCTTGTATTAACAGAAACCCTCCGGCATCAGTGCCTTGCAATAACTCAGTCAACATGGTTCACTGTGCGTAAACTGTACAAGGCAGCTAAAGCGAGCTAGCATGCTACTGATTTACGTCCCTTTTAAATGTGAATGCCAGAATAAAATTGCGGGAAACGCGATAATTTAGCGGCAGAAAAACGACTTCCCTCAAAGCTCAAAATGACGAGCGCCTACAGTCACAGAGACTTAATGTAACAGAAAATCAAACTTCCCCTGCTGTATTCAAGTATAGCATGCATCGCTAGGTAGCATGTTTAGTTTGTACATACTCAAAAACATCATTTCCCAGAATTCCCGACACTTCGATATCTAATTATTTTAGGGAAATGTAGTCCAGAACGTGTGCGCGACTGGGTGAATGGCTTCGCGGTACACTACGTTACCCAGCATGCACCACAGGCAACACCGCGCTGGCAGCCTCAAGAGGTTTCTGCCGCGCACGGACGGAGAAGACCGTGCGGAATAAAGTCAAAACTCCAGGCGTTTTGTGTTCGCACAGCCAAGAAACGAAAAAAAACTTCATCGGAGAAGTTCCCATAATGGAGCTACATTTACCAGCACTCGCGTCGATCTAAGGAGTTCTTGCAGTTCTGTCGCATTTCGAGACCGATTGTTATATAAATGCAGTGACGAAGAAAAAGGAGCTATAAGTGGTGGACGTTAATCGACAGAGGAATTAGTATTTTGTCCTGCTAATAACGTTAGTGTGGCGACGGTTCAGAGGCGGGTTGCTTCTGGTACGTCAACGTTAGCTGCTGTAACGGATCCCCTGCGAGGAAATAATTCAACCCCGACCCACAGCGGAGTGTTTTTACGAAGAGTCTCTTCGGGTCTTCCGCGCCCTTGGGTCGCTTACCCGGCGGTAAGGTGCAGCCACGCCGGGGAAAGGCACAGCGCGACGGCCGCTACTCCGGCTAGCTCGCCTGCTGCTTCTGTTTCTTGGATCAAGGCCTTGTCGGTGAGGCGACAATGCTTGACATAATGTCTGAGCACCAAGGTATGTTTGACCAGCATCATCTGCGAGCTATTAAACAAACTGTCCCGGTGTGATGTTAATCTGTTCGCTGTTGTAATCTGCCGTGTATTGCGGACATTAAGATGCCGAACCCTCAACGCTAATGTTACGTTTGGTTGCGTATGCTGTATTAACAAAACGACTTGTGTTGGGCAAACTCGATATTTTGCAGTCAAAATGCTCCGAAAGTTGTGTTAAAGTAGACATATTTTATGCATTGTTACAGTTGATTTAGCTAACGTAATGTTAACGTACTTAACGGTTAAGTTAGCTTGGTTGTTACTTAACGCGCCGATGTAGCGTAACGCTAATGTTAATAGCTAATAGCTGCACCGCTAACGTTACCCTCCCACCAGACTGAAAACACTCTAACGTAAGTTAAATTAGCTCACTTGTCAGCCGCTAAAAACACAATTTTTAACCCGGGCTCAAACTTTAAAGCAGACAACACGGCCGATTTGATGATACACATTGCTAACACCAAGCTAACTTGGCTAATGATCCCCCTACTTCCATTTCAAGAAAGCTAGCGTGATTAGCTAGCTGACCAAGTGACTGATGGCACACGTTCACTCTCAAAGGAATCGAAATTTAGCCATCAGCAGTGTCGAGTTTTAAATGCAAGTCGTTAAATATCAGATATTACTGAACACACACCAATTGAAACCCTCGCTGCAAACGGCGTAACGTGTTATGTTAGCCTCTCCTCTAAATGTCAGCTAACGTTAGCAGGTAGCTCCTAGACAATACAAAACGATAAGTTTAAAGCTTGGCACACAGCAGACCGAGCTTCATTGGCTTTGCGCTTATAGCAACAATCCATTGTTTACACGTCGATGTTAAATCGATAAACAATTATTAATGGCTGATAACGAAATAAGCCGACTTTCTAAAGTTCAATTGGTGATCAAGTGACACCGGTTGCGGTTCTATGCAGCCAGCTCGCGTTCACATCCGATGACCGACTTATAGACCACTGAAACGGTTATCAATAATGTGTATCGGTTATTGTGATGTACCTCCAACAAACACGGCTCTTAATAAGCTCAGCGTGCGCATCACTAATATCCCAGATTAAGTTATAGATCCGTGTTAGCAAGCTAATGCTAGCCTTAGTCCACATGTGTCACATCACACCAAGGCAACAGTGTGCTTGCTAATTCTGTCTATAAGCTGTTTGCTTGATCATGGCAAAGGAGCCGAGACTTCTTCACTGGTTATTCACACATTGGTTTCTCTTCTCCTCCAACAGATTCACTGTTGACGTGCAAAACTGAACCTCTGGTGAGTACTTTGTAATGTTACTTTTGAATACCAGTTCATTCAGCAGCTTTCTGTTGTTGGATCGTGTTTGGATTAGCTTCACTTTCTAACACAAAGGCTGTGCTCTCTTTTCTGCAGCCCCCAGAGAGGAAAAAGAGGACTGTGGAGGACTTTAACAAGTTCTGCAGCTTTGTCCTGGCATATGCTGGCTACATCCCCAGTCCAAAAGAGGTAAGCTGCCATTAATGTCACTGTGGATGTGGAAGAATGCATTGCTCAAGTTGTGAAGGAATACCAACGTTGATTTCATTTTTGTCTTGCAGGAAAGTTCATGGTCCCCAACATCATCCAGCTCTGCACACAGTTCAGGGCTGTCAGCAGATGGAGGCGGTGGAGGCAGCAGCTCCACGGGCAATGCTTGGGCAGATGGGAGCTCAGACATCCACACCATCCACACATTTGTCCGCAAAGCTCGCGCAAACAAGGGCAAAAACATCCGACGCATGCACTCTGATAGCACGCTGCTGGACAAGATGCGCCTTAAAGACTCCTTGTACGACAGCCAGGCCAGCAGTAAGGCGGAGCGCAAGAAGGACAAAAAACTGAAAAAGCTGTCGCTGGGTTCTGCCATGACGGCGGCGGACAGCGGCAGCAGCGAAGGCGAGAAACGGGCCCGCATTAAGCGCAGCAAAAACTCAAAACAGCCAAAAGTCAAGAAGCTCAAAAGCTCGGCTCAAAGCGAGACAGACTCTGAGGCACGGCACACGCTCGCAGAGGTACGACCCATGAGAGAGGAGATGGCGACGCACGGGGGCTCCACCCCGACCATGCAGGGCCTGGGGAAGATGCAGGCAGACGAGTCCATGAGGGAAGCGGAGATGAGCTCCAGTGAGGGTGAGACGTGGATCGCCGATGAAGACATTATGGTGGAGTCAGGTATGACATTATAACTTCTTACACCAAAACTCTGTCTTGTCCACACTCTCAATATGCATCAATTGACGACTTATTTATTGCCAACTATGTTCTCTTTGTCAACACAGGGGATGACTCGTGGGACTTGATCACCTGTTACTGTGGGAAGCCATTCGCAGGACGGCCGATGATCGAGTGCAATCAGTGCGGCATATGGGTGCACTTGTCGTGCGCAAAGATCAAGAAATCCAACGTTCCCGACATCTTTTACTGCCACAAGTGCAGGGACGTGCGGCGGTCAGGACACAAAAAGGACCCCTAGGCACGAGGAGGACGGGTGGGACCCCCAGGAGCACCCGCCCTGTTTTTTTTGCTGTCCTCTTGACTCTTGTTTTCTTTGATGCCTACAGCCAAAACAGCCTAAACTATCACCTGGATGGCAACTGTATTGTCACTTTGTAGGATTTCTTTTTGACAATCACAACCATTCTTATTTATCCCTCACTTTTTTTTGTTTTGTTTGTTTCTTACAGTTTTTATTTTCTTTGGCTACTGTGAAGAAGTGGACAGAAGGCTACGTGACAGTGGAGAATCATTTATTTGTTACTAATTACTTCCTTTATTAATTGGCTTTAATGTTGCATTCTGTGCTGGTGATGTGCACAAAAATTGTCACACTTGGTCTCAGAAACTGAAGGTGCATTTTTTTTTTTTTTGACATGTAAATTATTTTGAGGAAAATCGACAAATCAATGAAAAATTTCCTTTAGTGTCTCGAGGAGTCCCATTTTCAGTTCAACAGGCATTTCCTCAACTTTTAAATCAATGCGAGTTTTACACATTAACATTAAAATCTACAGCTGAAGAGATGAAAAACGTAACTCCTGTTCTTTGGTTAGAAGCGTGTGATAAAGTGGGCAGCTCCTTCTTAATTTCTCATCGTATTTTTTTTGCGGTTTTCGTTTTTTTCCGTCGTCAGTGGTGATCACTGAACATTGACTTGTAGAGATCGCACTCCTCTTAGAATAAGTGATCTTTTGAATTCATACAGTCTGTTAACATTTACTGTTTTGCATACTGAAATTGCATCGAAAAATTGCTACATTTCAAATTGCACACTTTTCGGCAGTGCACTTTTTTAAAAATAGAAACCCAGATACCGTTTCTGCCACGTATACCGGCGGTATTTGGGACATGATGAGCTACGGCTGATTTAAAACTGTACTTAGCATGTAGCTGTGTACTTTTGATGACTGAGCGCTTAATGTTTCTCCCTGTCTGGCTTGGTAATCATTGATAGCCATTTACCATGAACAACATTTACATTGGAAGCTGTTCAAATTTTGATGTTTTTGTTTCATGTGTGTTTTTTTTTTTTTTTTTTTAAATAGTTTTTCATGTTAAAAACTGATCCGAGGGGGTAATGTTGCTGTAAGACGAATGGTTCGGCAGTGCTTTACGATATCAACAGTGGCTCTGAGGCTCGTTTATGAATGGTTGTAAAATATTTGTTCTTCTGTTTCATTGTAATTGTTTTATTTCTTAGCTTTCTGAGCAAGCGGGATTTAGAGAAGCGCCCCGCATCAGAGAATGGACATAAGATTGTCTCACATGGAGAACAAAGTTGTAGTGTACAGAAAAATAAGTTGATGCCGCGTAGGTTTGTGGCATTTGTTTTATGTTGTTTGGTTTTACCACGTGCTTTTTCTTTTGTTGGTGGGAGTGTGTTGGTAAGTCTCCAGTAGCAGTTGCACTCTCTCTACGACTTCAATTCTGTGTACATATCCTGTTCTTTGACAACTGTACATATGTGAAAGTGAAGAGAGAAAATACCCAAGCAAAATCTATATTTTCTGCAGTCTGATATTGTTTTCTTTAATTGTAGCTTGAAAAATAAAAGTCTTTGGGAACATAAAGGTAAGATGGTGCTTTTAAAATCATTTTTATTGACCGACACACACACACACATAAAAAAAACAAAAAAAAAACAAAGATATTTGAGACATTTATGTAATGTTGGATTAGATGTTGGCACACCGAAGTGTTTGTCACGTGCGTGTTCGACCACTAGAGGGAGTCAGACGACAGGTGTCTGACTTGTTAGTATGGCAGTGTATGATAATGATATAAATATAATATAATTTCATTATAATAATGAATAAATATGACAGAAGACATATTAAACAGAATACAACAGAAAGGGCTCAGTTGTTGGAGCTGCTCTTTACTCCCTGAATTCTTCCCACTGGACGTCCGGTTCATCCTGTGACACAACATCAAAATGTTCTGTGTTTAAACCCACAAAAGTCCTCAGGAGTTACTAACACAGTCAGTGAGAAACTAATTATTGAATACAAGACATTCAAACACTATTTCAACAGATTCAGGGATGATGAAAATAACAGCTGCAGCACTTGTACACTGTGTGTGTGTGTGTGTGTGTGGAGCAGGTGAAGCTTAAATTTCATTGAGACTCAGGCTGAATTGATCTGGAAATGAGTGGCAAAAACAAATCCAAAAGACGTGTCAGTTCTCCCTCAGTGTGTTTCTCCCGTTACTCACTTTTTGGCTTCGGGAACTGGACATTTGCGAGCGTCCAATGGAGTCGAGAGGAGCAACCTTCCTCCTGCAGACACGTCGGGAGAAGAACAACAGGCTCAGTCCAAAACAGTTCGTCTCGATATATGTACATGAATATATCCTGCATACTTTTGGTCAGCAGGTAGATTATCCTGATCAGTGCTGTACCAAATATTGATAAAATACACGAATTTACAAATGCAGTACTTTGGTTCTGATGCAGGCTGTAATGTGTGACCTAGCATAAGGTAACTAAAGTTATCCACAAAATATAGTAGAGTGGAAGTGTACGCAAAGTAAAGTTAATATTCAGTAACTCAAAATTGTACTCAAGTAAATGCACTTTACATTCCATCACTGGATTTCTGTGATGTATATGATCTCTCATGTTCTACGTTCACTCTGTTCCCCATCTTCACAAGAAAACTTTAAACTTTAATATTATTTTATAAAAATATACAAAACAGCCATAATGTATTAAAATCAAATATTCTTTGTCATCCTTAACGACATGAGGACGAATTTTCATTACCTCTTTTCATTGGCTTTACGTCGGTACTGGAACTGGTTCTGGTTCTGGCTCTGGTGTTGGACACTAAGGTGCTCCGTCGGGACCACAAAGGTCTCTGAGTGAGCGGGGCGGCCGTCCACATCCCTGCCCATGTCCCCAGCGTCCCCCACGGACAGGTCCCTCTGGTCCGAGGGATCGTGCAGGTGGGGGAAGAGCTCCTGCTCCAGCCAGCTGACTTCCTGATGATGATAATCAGATTATAAAATAAACTGAGCCGGGTTTAATGCCTGCAGGTGTTTGATCCGTCTAACACGGAGACCTACCCTTTTGTTTCTGGATGAACTTGGCAACACAGCAGCAGATATCTCCTCCAACGACACGCACAGAGCCAGGAGAGGCAGCACGCACCTGCAGCAAAGCATCTGAGCGGAGAGAGACGTCTGAGTTAGTAACAGTTACAGTCACTCACAAGAAAGTGAGCGTAAAAGGAACCACATGCTCACCTTAAATCTGCTGTTTTCTTATTGGAGTTCTGACCTCGAAGCCGATGATGGTTGAAACTCAGCGTCCTCTGAGCTGTGGACCAGTGCGGAGGGTATTTGTAGACCTGCATCTAGGGTGGGTTTATATCATGGGAGCAGCATCAAGGGCTGTTTAGGCTAAGTCACTGTGTGTGTGTGTGTGTGTGTGTGTGTGTGTGTGTGTGTGTGTGACCTCAGACATGCCAATTACATCTGCCGCCTGCCATTGTCATCATTAGAATCCAACCTCCACAGCAACTCTTGAGAGATTCAAGCGCTGACAACATGCCTGGACACACGTACAGACACACACACACACACACACACACACACACACACACTGTCCCACCCTCCAGCCCTCGTTCACTCTCCCCGCCGCCGATATGAGCCAAGATAAGGTCATTGTTGAGCAGCTTCGCGTTTACAGGCTGGTTTCAACTGGATTGCTCTCATCTGCATTCATTACTACAAACTGTTGGGGCGCCAAATCGCGAAAATGCCATTTACTACATATTGTAGCTTTAAAGTCATTCCTCTGATAAAATGAATAATATCTGCCGGTGCTTTGAGACAAAGAGCTTCAAAAAATGTGTAATCAACAACAAGTTGCGTTATTCAGTTTTTCATTAAGACAAAGATGTCAAATCTCTTTAAATCAGTGGAATTTTACAGATCTAAATACTTATCGTACAGTATTGGAAGATTTTTTGTTTTTTTATCAGAAAAGAAGTTCAGTAAAATTACTTGACACAATACAATTCCATTAAAAGCACATGTGCTGTGATATTTCATCATCTCCAAACCGTATCTGTCTGTAGATTTGGCATTAAGTTTGTGCTAAGTCTATAAAATGCCATCTAAAGCATGTCAGTGCTTAACAATAAACATAAAAACATGAAACTAATGAAAGCAACTATTTGGCATTTATTACAGATTAGAGAAAATATTACAGATTAGATCGATCAGACAGACAAACAATCAGAAACAGTATCAGGATCCTGCCGTGTGTGTGGTAATCTGGAACACTTGATCATTTTGCTTCGCCTGACTTCACCGGCGGATGGCCACCCAATCCAGACCACACACACAACAGTCTCCACCCCTCCTCCGCCCGCCGGCCCGCCTGCTGCCTCCGTCTACACAAAACAAAACAGAGAGGAGACATGTAGCAGGGATGGATGGAGAGATTGGAGGAGGACGGGCGGCGGCGAAGGGGTCCGCTCGGAGCCTATGCACATTCAGACACGTTTTCACTTTTCCTCTTTTCCCGCCCTGTCCTAATTATTTCTATTTTGGGACGCTGAGGCCCACCAAACATAGAGCTGGTGCTGATAGATCAGCCATGTATAAATAAACCAAGGCAAGGCTGGCAGCATGTCAGCAGGGGCAGAGGCCAGATAGGCTGCGCTGATTACCTCTATTATCAGGCCTCATTAGGAGCCTCTGGCTGTGTGTGTGTGTGTGTGTGTGTGTGTGTGTGTGTGCTCTTTTAGTGCAATACAGGACCAAATGTTCTCCCAAAGTTGTCAAATTAATGGAGAATCCTTATAAATAGGGACATTTTATTGGCCTTCACATCTGTAAGTGTTAATTTGGGGCTCAGGCTTCAGGTTTAGGTAAAGGTGAGACTTAGTCACACGGACGGCATTACAACTTGTGGCCATACAAGATTGCTCAAACTGAATTTTCAGGTGTCTCGTTAAATACGGTTTTTGATCTTATTCGAAGGTGTGACGTGATTTCTCGTTGAACATTACTACTTTTGTCATAATAATTTTCATAGATTTTTCTAAGTAAATATACAAAAATAAAATAAATAAACATATTTAGCTGCTGCAAAAAGTAGCACAAAATAAACAATACCACTCTTTTGTCTGTATAAATACAAAGCTTCCGGCAGATGGTTAGCTTAGCGTAGCATATAGACAGAAAACTATCTATCTAATCCTTTGTAAGAAAAGGATAAGCAATGTTGTAAAAGAACACATTGAAATAATCTTGTTTGTACTTAATATAAGCATACTTACAATAAGGCTGCTGCCCACATATGACTGTTTCATCTATGATATTTACAGGTTTGAGATATATTAAAGAAGCTCCAAGAAACTTTCAGTTTTGTTGATTCTGGCGGCCCCTGTGGACAAAAGTGGTACGAGCGCAGCAACTCCCCAGACCCTGTGGTGAAGATAATTTGTTTTGGAAGTGAGGGATAGAAAGGGGCAAAATGTGCTTTTAAATATTGTTTGTCCTGTCATGTATTTTAACACCTGTAATATGACGACGGTGAAACAAAGTTGTTGTAGAAACTTATCAAAAGACCACGAAGAGGCTTCTTTCCTCAGGTTATGACTCAATTAATCCACAGCCCTCTGACATAAAAAATATTTTTGGATTTCTCTGACTTGTCCAACTCCACCCAGAGACAGTCATTAAGAACAATGATAATAACTGTAAAGAAAATGCCAGTTTTTTTTCTTGATGTCCTTGTGCCCTTACATGGGTCAGATAACGGTATCAGAAGTATACTGAAACTTATTCATAACTATATATAATATAATATAATAATATATATAGTTATTACATGAAGGGCGTTTGTACTTTAAACAAGGACTCCTTAAGTAGGCTACATTAATCATGAGAAAGGATAAAAGTATATTAGTATTCTAAGAATATGAAATGAATGTCGTCACTGAAGCATCTCAAGAGTTCAGTAACATGAAAGTGTGTGTCTGTGAGATAAATCTATCTCAGTCTGTGTGTGTGTGTGTGTGTGTGTGTGTGTGTGTGTGTGTTAAACAACTTCTGTCACACCCCGCCCTGCTCCAGTGCCCTATAAGTACGAGGCACTGCAGCAGGTGCCAAATATAGACTCAGCAGAGACTTCAGCGTGAGCAACCTTAGAAAAGATTAACATGAAGAACATGTAAAAATATAAAGCGATAAATTCATTCAAAGTACACAACTACACTCCAAGACACAAACTCATAAGATAGGCAAGGGTTAGAGTCCATTTTAAGCTTGTATAAAGTTATATACAACGAGTAATTAGGGCTGTAGCTCCTCTCGTCAAATGTATAATATCCAACCAGGCAGTTTGTTTGATCAATTAATCAGTCGCACTGCCCGTCTTAGATTAAACTACCAACCAGCTCCAGTATATAAATAAAATAATGTAACAGTGACAGTTGCCAGTAATGCTCACTTTAGGTTCTTTAAGTTGTTTACAATTTACTGCTAATCCATCTGTTCCTCTTCCTTGAAAAAAAAATAGTGAAGAATTTAAACTTTTACTTGACTGAAGGATCTCAGTATAATCAATATCATCCATTGTTGTGTGTGTGTTTGATGGTCTGGTCAATACGTCCTCATTAAGAGGTCCACTATGGAATTTTGGAATAGAAACACACAGTCAGAATGTTGGTATTTATTATATTAATAAGGTCATAAATCTTTTTTTTTCCATTAGTGAATGAACAAGCTGTTCTCAGAATGCTGTTTGAAGCTACAAAGATGGCAGGGTCCGCCAAATAATATTTGTGTTTAAGGTCAGTTTGTTTATTCAGTGTATTGAGTCATGAAAACAAAAAGTTTGTTAATTTAGATTGTTTAGGCTGAAAAAAATCATCAATGAAGATCTTTCTCTTCTTATAACTTCCTCAAAAGTTCACCTTAAAATATAAAGATCCAACAACTGGAAAACAGCATGCAATGAATTCAGAAAATCATTCAAAATTCAATGTTATTCAGTCATTCAGTCATTTCTAATGACTTCCTATGATAAGCAAGCATACTACATCACAGAAAGTGCTGAGAATAATCAGGTTCTCATCTTGTTTTATTTCAGACCTCGATAAACACATGGCTGAAACTTACAAAACGTTGACGAGTCAAACAAGTTCCGTAGCTTTACGAAAAGAATATGCAACTTATACAACTTCTGTAAAAATGAAAAATTGAATGGGTTACGACATTGAGTTGTATTTACAACCAGTGAGTGATGTCGTTGTCTCCCGCAGCATGTTGTAAACTCTGGTAAACGCTGCAGTCGTAATAAAGTCATTCCTCAGTGACAGGTGCTAACTATGCGAGTGAATCTCCACAGCAGCACACCAAGCTTTACTCTATGAAGGTCTTCCACCAACCTTCACCACTGGGGTGACCACCACTATGAGTTATCACTTTCTAGTGTTTGGCTGCCTTGTTTCATTCATGATTCTGTGGTTGGTTGGTCAGTGTTATCATGACAGGTTTGACATACGTGGATGCTGCACAGCATCAGTGTGATGTGCAGACTTTGTGCACAGATCAGATCCTAGAATGGAAGCATTATACTATCTGCATAATCTGTGGTAGGGTTGCAATGAATATATGTAAATAGTAGGGCTGTCCAACGCTCAATTTTTTAAATCGCGATTAATCGCAAATTAATCGCAATTTTTTTGGCACATTTTTTTCTGCTCTAAATGTGCCTTAATGTATTTTTTCATGTTCTTAATACTTTTAACAACATAAGAAAGGTCAAATATACTTGCATTATGAAAATGTTTATTCAACACTTCAAATCATGCAGGAAAATAAATCCAGGGTTGTCTGCTTTTGGCGAGGGGGGGCGTTGGGCTCTCTGCATCTGCCGTCTGTTTGGCTTGCAAGTGGTGTCCACTGACACTGCACGTTTTTCTTCTTCGCCTTTTTCACGCAGTGTGCTGCTTTCTGTCAGTCAGTATCACACTGATGATCGCCATGGCTCCGGTGCAGCAAAACAATAAAAAGTACGACTTGAAATTCAAACCTTCTGTCGTGATATATTCAGAGGAAAACTCGGGAGAAGCAGCAGCTAGACGTTTCTCTGTCGACCCCAAGAGAGTGAGAGAAACGGAGCTTCAGCGTCTGTCCGAGGAGGACAGCAGCAGGGCCAGGCTGCCTGCTGGAGGGAGGAAGAAGGCTAGCGAGGAACCTGAGATAAACATGCGGGGATGAGTTATCAGCAAACGGTCACGCCACGAGAGAGTGTCCCGCAAAATGATCAGGGCGATATATATATATATACAGGGCGATGGAGAAACAAATGTCCGCCACCATGAGTGACAGCAGAGATGAGGAGCGAGTGCTGCTTTTCAGTCCGGCGTGTTTTTAACAAACCGCCAACCCTGCTTCTTCTTCTTCTGATTCCCTTTCTTATTCTTCTGCCACCCTCTGTATCAAGACTACGGGTGCCGCCGACGGCTGTAAATCATACAATGCATGTTTTAAAATTTTATTTTTTTTTAATATACTGAGCGTTAATCGCGCGCTAAAAAAATTATCGGCGTTAAGAGGACGTTGCGTTAACACGTTATTACAGGTTAACTTTGACAGCCCTAGTAAATAGTCATCATTAATGTAGTCTAAGTTACAAAAAACTTCAATAATGACTCAATTATAAAACATTTTTTATAAATGTTTGACTCACCAACTCAGTTCTCACTTCACACTGCCTCTGTGAAGATCACTTATTGCATTTCAGTTAAATGCAACAAACCTAATCGCTCTATTAGCTGCAGCCAATATTATGATTGGGCTGACAATGTAGTGTAATGTCCATAATTTTCCACCGTTATGAAATATGCCATAAAAAAGGACTCTGAAGATGCCACCTCGGGTTTATAGCAATTATAGTGTCTCGCTATTTTCTTACATTCTCTGGACAAAGCTGTTAATTGCTTCACCAAGAAAGAAATTGGTAGATGAACGGATAAAGATGTGTTTCATCAACTCTCAGCAGCAAACCTGCCCTCACTTTAACTTCTCTTGGTATAAAACAGCACCCTCTTCTGGTAAAGTCTCGGAAGTACAGAAAAGTGGGGCTGGAGTTCCATTCTGACTAGAGAAAATCATTTCCATACAGCATGTAGTGGGATGGAAACAGTAATCCATGCAATTTTATGCAATGTCATACATGGAAAGTATAGGCCAGTAAATCTGACATATGTGGTATACAAATCAATTAAAAATATAAAATAGGACACATATCGTTCAAATCAAATCAAATCAATTTTATTCATATAACCCAAAATCGCAATCACATTGCCTCAATAGGATTTACAATCTGTACAGTGAACAACATCCTCTGTCCTTAGACCCTCGACTCAAGTGAGGAAAAACTTCATATGTTGATGTAAAAAAACCTTTTAACAGGGTAAAAAAAGAAACAATGGAAGAAACCTCAGGAAGAGCCACGGAGGAGGGATCCCTCTTCCAGGACGGACAGACACACAATAGATGTTGCGTGTACGGCACCAGATTTACTGCTAGTTTCCCAGATCTTTTTTTTAAGGCGAATGCCAGTGGGCGAACCGGAGCACCCGGAGAAAACCTGTACAAAAATTCAGGGAACGAAGTCAGTCAGGGGGACGGCTGTAGCTCAGCGGGTAGAACATGTCGACTAGTGATCGGAAGGTCGCTGGTTCAAACCCCTGAGCATGTGGAGTGTCCTTGAGCGAGATACTGAACCCCACATTGCTCATCAGTGAGGGCCCTGCGATGAGCTGGCGACTTGTCCCTACTCCGCGGGCGATGGGGGGGTCCCGCTGTCCAAATCTCTCTATTCTCCGATGTATTAAATACCATGCAACAGCATACAGTATTTGTCCAAGAACGTCCATCACAATCTCAGCAACATTCACTTGTTGTGAGGCTTGATTGGGGTATGCTTGATTGAGGGGTCTCGACATCTCAGCAACATTCACTTGTTGGTATCACAATCAAAGGCAGGTTAGATAACATTCTAATATTTGTAATGTTCTGGAAGTTGAATTCTGCTGACATCACACTCATTTGCATAAAGGGGCAGGGCCACATCAGTCAGTTGAACCTTTGAATGAATCAGAATCCTGATTCATTCAAAGGTGAATGAATGAATTCATTCAGCCTGGTGACCGTCAGTCCGGCCCCCGAAAACACCCGCTCTGAGGGGACCGACGTTGCCATGATGCACAGGTACCTCCGTGCTAATTTGGCAAGCCTGGGGAACCTTGTTCCATTCACTTTCCACCAGTCTGTAGGGGTGCAATCCAGGGGTGGGGGGCCTCCCTCAGAAAGTTCTGAAGTTCTGCTTCGATCCCAGACTCGCAATGAGTGGTATAGTTCTCCCCAAGGGAGTTGTGTCATAGCAGAGACCTGCTGGGACTGAGAGGCCGCAACTCCAGTGTTTGCGCTCCCCTCGTCCGTGTCAGACAACGCAGGCTCCTCGTCTCCCCCAGCCTGTGGGATAGCCGCCCTACCGGTCTCCACTGCCTCTCCCAGTTCAACCAGTTTCGCATTAGCAGCCATTTTCTGTGTTGAGGTAAGAAAGCCCAGGTGCTTGTGACGAGGATCCAGCATTGATGAGATCATAGGGGCGGATGACACAAACTCATCAGACTGAATCTGCAAATAGAATCAATAAGAAAAGGCAACACAACGCAGATAAGAGGCATGAATGCATGTAATTAGGCCTACTCCAATGGGCTATTTATTATGGAAATCATTTAAACTAAGATAAAAGAAAAGGTTTAGCTTACATTCATTCGCTTGATGAGGGAGGATGGCTATTTTTCTTTTTTTTTTTTCCAACTTTATTTATAGAGCCTTTTGAACATTTTAGACAGACAGTGTGATGTACAGCACCAGCCACAAGGGTACAAAACAGGCATCGATTATCACAACTGAATGTCAACGCCCTCCCCGTTTCCCACCCCCCACCCACTGGCAGGCCAACCCCACGAAATCCAAACAAAAGAGAAAAAAAACAGCACCAAATAATGGGTGGAGAAAAGTATTAAATAAACAGGTGAATGAATAATAAATTAGCTAATTAAATGAGTAAAAAATAAAATAGAATAAAATGAATAATAAAAAAAATACAATAGCAGATATTAGTCTTCCAGCTCAGAGGACGAGGCCGTGACCATGTGAAGAAAGCTGATGGAGAGACGCAGACAAAGCCCACATCTTCCTTCGAGTTAAGTGACTCTCACAACAGAGAGACGACTTTGAGAGAGGAGCTCAGATGTGTAAACGAAAATAACACTGCAAATGGTAAAAACCTTGTATTGATGATCGCCCCGAATCAAGCAACACAACAAGCGAATGTTGTTGAGACTAACAGTTTTTTGGACTTACTCGGACAAATACTGTTTATTTTTTTGAACTTATTTAATACATCGTAGAATAGGGAGAACTGGACAGCGGGACCCCCCATTGCCCGCGGAGTAGGGACCGCTGAGTGACATCGTTCCCTGAATTTTTGTACGGCATTCGCCTTTCAAAAATTCTGGGAACGGACACAACTTCCAAAAGATCCGTGGCTGTGGTCTCAACATTTTTCTTCTCCTGATGCATTTGAGGCTTTTAGTCGACCACAACTGCTGAAAGAGCTCACCGGAGCGGCTGGGTATAAACAATGACTAAAACCGAATGCTTTTCCGACAATTTTCCCACATAAGGAGCCTAAACGCCCTTGAGGAGCGAGTGAAATGTGCGTTTAAAAGCGCCATAGACAAGAGACGCTGGACAACCCGCTCCTATATGGAGAGAATTTTGTTCCTTTATTATTCAATCAAATAGAATAGATTAGTTTGTTTTGTTACTGCAGCTATTTGCTCACATCCAACACACCAACATGCACCAACTGATGATAAGACGTAGAAGACGATTACGTATAAGGCGAATGGTATGTAAAAAGTATATTTATATGTTTAACGTTATAACGGTTATAACGGTTATGCAGACGTAGCTAACGTTAGCCTGGCTAACTGTTAGCCCTACACCGTATCTAACAAAGCATGGGAAGAAAACATACATTTAATGGAACTTTTAACACTACAGGCAATCATAAACGCCATGAGAAGTAGACAGAGGGTGTGGGCACAGGAGTGGTAGAATGGTGTTGTTCCTGGCTTCAACAACGACATGTTCATGAGGAACTTTAGAGTGTCGCGGGAGTCTTTCAACTACATCTGCCGTCGCCTAAGCCCCGTCCTATAAAGGATGACCACCAACTACCGTCTGCCCATGCCCGTCAATAAACGGATCGCCATCGCCCTGTGGAGACTTGCCACCAACAATGAGTACAGGAGTGTGAGTCACCTTTTTGGCGTTGGTGTTTCAACTGTATGCCGTTGTGTGCAGGACTTCTGCTATGCTGTCATCAAGGTGCTGATCAAGACCCCTGATGCCAGAAAGTTGATGGAGATGGCTACATTTTTTGACACCTCAATATGCTGGAGCAATAAACGGCAGCCACATCCCCATTTTAGCACCTGAAATGATCCCACGCGACTTTCATAACAGAAAGAGATGGCACTCCATCATCTTACAGGGTAATGTTCCTGTAACATGCAAACAGGTTGCTGCACATTCTCCATCACTGGAGGGCCTTCCAGGTAACGATCGCCATGCTCTTCACAAATGTTGTGCAACACACAACATGCTAGGACCATCTTCTTGGTGAGGTCCACTTGGGAGTCATTCCTCTTCAGGAGACACCTCCATCTGCCTTTCAATTTCCCAAAGGTGGTCTCCACAATTGCCCTGGCACTGCTGAGTCTGGCGTTGTAGTTGTGCTGCTCCTGGGTCAGTCGGCCTGTATCAGAAAAAGGCTTCATCAGCCAAGGTTGCAGTGGGCAGGCAGGGTCTCCAATTATGTAGTGTCCTACATCACGTCCAGCAATATTGACAGTATGCTGTTTGAAGAACTGTCCGTCATTCACATTTTCCCAGAAATGGGACTGTCTGAGCACACGTGCATCATGTACACTGCCAGGGAAGCCTACACACACGTCCCAGAACAGACCCTTGCCATCAACCTCCGTCTCCGTGTCTGCTGCGGTGGTTGCGTCCGCTGCTGCCACCTTGTGCCGACTGCCGTGGCCGCTTTCCCCTCCCTGTATTCTGCCCTCAGCTCCTCTGCCAGCTGCTGCAGGACTTTCCTCCGGGCTCTCCTGCTGCTGGTGCTCCTTGAATAAGATGTGGGCATTGATCCCAGCCAGGTCGAGGATGTTATAGAAGACCGCCACCGGCCATCTTCGCGTACTGGCTTTGACGGAGTACGCCCTCGCATCTGGTCCGGGACGTCAACACCGTAGTTCGTGTGGTTGTTGTAAATCACAGACTCTGTTTTTTCCTTTGCCCCACTAAAGGTGCCCACACCTGTGTGCACAGTGCTTGGGAAGTAGACATTCTTCTTCGGCTTTCCCTGATACACAGTCAGAGTCATATCACTTCAGCACGGTCGTCTTGAACAGCTCTGCTCGCTGTTTCACGGAGGGGGGAACACCCGTTGTTGTTTGCCCATGGTGACAACCACGCTATATAATACATCTATATAATAATCAACTCACAAGTAAATTCGCAAAGAAGCACAGCTGGAGACCGCTAACAAGGTTAGAGAAAAGAGAGACAAAGAGAGCAGTAAACCGCGCGAAAAATGAAACAATGAAAGCCGCGAAATGATGTGCGGTCAATATGACCGCTTATGGCCGGAATAAGTATAACCTGTCATATTTTCTTTGTCTTTTGTGTGATTTATATAAAAACTATTTAAAATTAAAATTCAAACACTTTTACGAAAAGTCGTGGAAGGGCAGCATTGCATTTTTTCATTCAACAAAGTTATTGCACATATAAATTTGAAAACGGTCAAAATGACCGTCCTGGTAGTGTTAATCGACATAAGTTGGCCTGTCTGAACTTATTAATATTTCAAGGAGTGGTGTGTAGTCAACCTACCACCATCGTTTATGGAAGATCCAGGCTCATCAGTTGTTGTGGCAGCTGTGGCGGAATTCAGTGCCCCTGTCACCTGGTTAGCTGGTCTGTGACCCATAACGCTGTCCAGCAGCTCGTACGAATCACCTGTATCGCCACGTCCTGCTCCACTTTTGCTCAAGTCTTTTTTTGTGTCCCTATAATCCTTCAATAGTTTTTTTAAGTTTATTAATGCACCAACACTGAAACAACACATCACTCTTAAAATAGTTTTTTTAAAGTTATTTCAACACATCTGTGTCTCTGGTTATGGACATAACACATTTGTATAAACTAAGTCATAATGTTAACTTAATTAATATGTTAATAATAATACACATTGTGCCAATATTTGCCATGAAAGTCAACATTATTGTCCCTGGCTCACACTTGTTATAAAAGTTGTTAAAATGTTAAATTCATATAAATGAAAAGGAGTCTAAAGTTAAAGGAACTAATTTAGTTAACAAATTAAAATGAACAAATAATAATAATCATGAACATGTTGAATTAAAATGAACATAACAACAATAACATTAATAATAAGAAGAACATAATAAACATGTTGCTCTCCGGTCCAGCCCCTCTCTGCTCTGGTGCGTCCTGGCCTCTCTCTCCTCTGCTGTCAAGAGGCAAAATCCATAAATATTAGATTTAACAACTGTCAAGTTACAGAAATGCTTACGTATTCTGAATATATATTCTTAACTCAACTGTTAGGTAAGAATGTCAGGGAAAAGGATGTACACCAGGGAGACGCTTCAGGCAGCAGTGGCAGAAGTAAAGAAAGGTTCAAGTGTCAGGACAGTCCCCATCCCAAAAGGTCTGTTAATCAGGAGGAGGAAGAAGCCCTGGTTAACTATATCATTTGGATGGCGGATCATGGCTTTCCCCTGACAAGCCATTACTAAGAGCCTCGCCCTGGAGATCCTTAAAGACAGCGACCGGAAGGCTCTGGTAAACACAGAGAGAGGCCTCAGTGACAACTGGTGGTCACGCTTTAAAGCCCGCCACCCAGAGCTGACCACCTGGATACAGGACTCCCTTGATCGGGCCAGGGTCCTTGTTGCCACATCTGAGGCAATAGAGAGGGGTTTTTTGCCGATTTAATAATATCATTGACACGTACAGTCTCCATGATAAACCCCACCTGATCTGGAACTGTGTTGAGACTGGCTTTGGGGATAAGCCGAATTCCAGGGAAAAGGTGATGTGCCAAAGGCATGTCTCCTCATCTATCCACGCTGCCTTCCAAGCGTTTCCTATGCCCTGGATGGACCAAAGAACAGCTTGTATGGGTATAGTGAGAAGGGCTATATGACCACTGAGCTGTTCAGGAAGTGGCTGAATCACTTTATTAAAAACGCTCCCAAGGCCACGGAGAGGAAGGTTTCTCTCTGACCGAAGTTGATGATTGCCACTAACCTGGATACAATCTCATTCCAGCGTTTTGCTTCAACTTCAATTATGTCCTGATTCTGATGATCTATTGTTGTTTTTGTCTCAAGCAGATGTGGGAGCTGCTGCCAGCTATCAGCATTTTTCCAGTGCTCTTCAGACCTTTCATGGTTGATTAAATGCATTGCAAGTTTTTTCCAGTCATTAAATCCTTCCTCGCTCAGTTGCTTTTGTTTTCCGAAAAGGCTACAACAAAAGCAAAAAACACGGTCTGCACTTTCACTGTAGACTAACCACTAGACCTGTTCACCCTCTCTCCACTTTTTATAACTATGTAATAGTTTGCCTTAGTAAATCTGCGGCCCTTTTCATTTTGTGGAAAATCTTTATCTCTGACCTGGACTGGCCCCATTTTGACCACTGAACAGCGCTCTCTATCATTGAGTAGCTTGGGCCAGAGGTTTAAACGGGTGTCTGGCAACTTCGTGGTTTGGGCTGTTTTTTATTGGATAGGGCTGGTTCTAAGATGTGATTGGGCTGGAAACTGTCGATCTGATCTGGCAACACTGCTCACAACAGCATTATGATGATGATATCAGATGATGTTAACTATGTTCTAATAGGAAATCCATGGCAAAAAAAAATAAATTTGGATTTGAATACATTGCAAGTAAATGGAATTCTATCACCATTTGTTAACTGTTCTTACTTGAACCAAACTTACTCATTAATGCATAATAAATCACACACTGTCTTGTTTTTTCCAATGCACTTAATACCACAATGAATTCCTTAAAAACAGTATCTAAGTCAAACAGATCCGCACGTCAAGCTGTTTGTGTCCTTTCTGGTATGTTGTCCTTGAATACAGTCTTCACCGTAGTGTGCTGTACTGCATGGGGATGCTCCAGTCGTTCGGAGAAAGGCGTGCACATGTATGGCTTCCCCAAAGACAGGAGAAAAGCAAGGGAGGCTAAGAAGCAATTTAACCACCTACAAAGATCTTAATAACAAAAAAATATTATAATATAACAAAACTTAAAAAGATGGCCATCTTGGAAGCATGAGCCAAACCAAGGTGGTGAAAAATAATATTTCAAGGTAATAACCATTTAGTATGATGTCTTGTGCCTGACCCACCTTGCTATGTTTTCAATCTCACTGTGGTACTCAGTACTCCTGGCCTGCAGCATCACTGATGCTCCACAGCAAAGTGCTCCTACTGTAAGTCCCCAAAGATACACAAAATTATGTGTTTAGTATGACTGCTTGAAAAGCATCAAATTCATTATGTTTTCAGTCTACCTATTGTCTACTCATCACTCCTGGCCTGCAGCATGCAAGATAAAGTTGTGAAGTGGCATCACTGCACCTTTTTTCGAATATCAAATAAAAACTGACAGCCCTAATATAGTAGGCTATTGTATAAGTGTATAGGCTGCAATATTTCACAAAATAGCTCTCTTTCTAGCGAGCAATATATAAAAAGTCAGTGCAATGCCTTGGTGAGAGACATTTTGAGCTCGCACTTCATAATCATTGTCCTCATATCATATGCTTCACCCATCATTCCGCAGCCATAATGATATTAGCATGTGTTGCTATCGTTATCCAGTATGCTGGCCTAAACTTTTAACTGTTAATATTCTCTGAATCTTCTAATCTAGGCGGGAAGAATCCGCCAAAATACTTAATTACTCATGTCAATTTAATTCCGATGCACTACTGACATGAAATTGTCATTCTTTAAATATTTTACTTTGAACAAGCCGTGTGCTCCAAAGGAATTACATTGAGCGGCGGTTA
Organism: Diplodus puntazzo; assembly: GCA_963678695.2. NCBI lineage: Eukaryota > Metazoa > Chordata > Actinopteri > Spariformes > Sparidae > Diplodus > Diplodus puntazzo. The sequence continues at coordinate 4,955,134 of OZ023170.1, read as the reverse complement.
GCTTGTGCTAACTTCTGGGAACTTTTGAGGGGCTCCAAGATCCACCATTGCTGTGAAAAAACTGAACCACTGCAGTGAACGGAGGTGGCAAGGCTCTCTACCCAAGTGGGGGCTGGAAAATGACCAATCATAAGAGGGCCGGGGTCAGCCTTGGTCTCCGCCCCCAAAGTGTCAAAAGTCTTTGCTTCCAGCGAGCAGAACTCCACCGCGAGCGAGCACAGAGGAGGGAGAGAGTGAGAGCAGGGGCGAGCCAACGTGCTTTAAGCAGCTGCGCAGTGTTGTTGTGTATGTGGGTGTTGATTTTAACTCGCGCGCGCCTGCCTCTGCGTCACTCTGTTCATTGCGCGTGACACGAAATAATTTACGCGCGTAGAGAGATCTGCGCGCTGGAGATGTGTTATCGCTCGCGCGACGTTTAACACAAATGTAACGCCATACAAACAAACTCTTTCAATTGTTCTCGTCTCATAAATGTGTCATTTATAACATGTCAAAAGTCCTAAGAAATCCAAGGGCTGGAAAGTATTGGAAAACACAGAAATCGGGGATGCCACAATTTTTTCCCATTGCTGCCCATGCTAAAAAATAGATTTATGCATGTCTTCATGTCTGATGTCCACACAAAGGGTTCAGTACTGTCCACAATCAACCAAAAACGGTGTTTTAGCTTTCATAAGTGGGTATCTCTTTGGAACCTTTAATTCTTATCAACTGTAACTGTCGGGTAAATTTACCATGGCCCACATATCAGTAGTGTCACCAAGCTCACAAGAAACGTGTTATCTCTTTTACCTCAGAACATTTTTGATGTCATCAAATTGATATATTTCAACAACATATTTGCACATTCATGACTATTGTGTGAAAAAGTATGTTATTATTATCATGTACCATCAAATTAGCCTACTTTACAATTAGCTAACAGTTAGGGTTGCCAACCTTCCCTTGAAAAACGGAATCGTCCCATATCTAGAAACAAAATTGCGCGTCCCGTATTGAGCTGAAAAGGGACGCACTTTGTCCCGTATTTCCGTGAGAATCAAAATGGTCTTTAAAATGTCATTGGAATCAATGAACGACAGGGCGTTTTATATGAAAATTTACGGTAATCTTATTGCCATCCCTCTCCTGCTCTGTGACCAATGAGCTGACCGTAGAACCTCGGTATCCTTACGCAGTAGCGCAACTGGGCAACAGGTGATTTGTGAAATAGAGTGTGAGGCCCAGCTGCTGGACGAGAGGTTTACTCTAGATAAAAATGAAACTTAACTCTCCGTATCCCTCCGCATTAGTGCAACCGTGTAGGGATATGGAGGTTCTACGGTTGAGAAAATGTAGTTCCAAAAGAAAGGTCGGTCTGACGGCGATGTAAAGCGGTGTGAATTTTCCCTATACAACGTACACTTGAACTGATACAGATTTTTTAAGGTGAGTCTTGTTTTAGGTGGTTAATTTCAATTTTTCTCTGGACCCTGGGCTGGAGAGGCTCTCTGCTCCTCCAGACTGAGGCTGCGCTGATCGGTGATTACGGTAGGAAACAGACCGACTACAGATATGTACTTCATATGACCCCACTTCAAAAAACTATCCCTTTAACTGCTGGTAGTGACTGTGGGTCAGACTGTAGTCTCACATTCAGAACCATGAAACATACGATACTTTTACATTAATTATTCCCGGTAATTGTCCAGGAAGTTTTTAGTTCAGTAGTGTATGAATCTTGGACTACTTATGGAAAATAAGCTTTTTATTCCACGTCAAAGTTGGATTTCGACACAGGATTACTCAACCAGTACACATAAATATACTTCATATTGTGCATGCAGGTAGTCCAGTAAGTACTGAGTCCAGCAGAATATGAATCTTGAACTACTTATGGAAATGTTTTTTTTTTTTCCTTTACTTTGAAGTAGAGCTTAGATCTGGCCCAACAAATCAAGCCCGACCCTAGCCCGTGCACACTGTGTCCAAACCCGGCCGGCCCAACAAATGAACTGTAATTATGAGCTTGAGCCCGATTTAAACCCTACATTTGACAAGTGGGTTTAGTGTGAGCTCTGTCAGCTGTGGTTTCACTTAGTGTGTGTGGATATGGATGATGTCCTGGATGGAGAGTGGCTGTTTCACAAATGTAGTGTGAATGTAACTGTTGTGTTAATGTGTCACACACACACACACACACACACACAGATTAAATATTGTATATAGTGCTCTAACACAGAAAGAAATTAAATAGTGAAAACGATTATTTCTAAAAACTCCAGCCAGTTTCTGAAAATGCTGGTTATGTGTTGCCGTGTCAACTGGCAGAAACAGGGTTTTAGGTTCTCAAACATCACATTACGCGCCAGAAAATGCTTAATGTCATGTGAGTGCCCTATGTTCAAGGGTGTAGGAACCAGGGGGGACGGGTCCTTTCCAATTTTGGAGACAGGCGCATTTCTCCCACCCAAGTGGAGTGGAGTCTGCAGCGGTCAGAAATTAAAGTCTGTGTAAAGCAGAAATAAATTTGTTTTGTGAGTTTGTCACACCACAGAAACATGTGTCATTGACCACTGAGCCAAATTTGAAAGATTAAAAAAATTGCCAAGTACATGAAATTAGGTCTCAAAATCCTGGAAAAACAAGCACTTCTCTCTGCTGTGAAATGCTGGGGGCGTGTCAGATAGAGGCTCTGGAACCACGCCCACGCGTGGGGAGCTGCCTCCATGTACTGTACAAGGACTTAACCCGTGCTGTGTTTCAATTATTCATACTTCCATGAGTACGCTTAAACGTAGTACACTATCCGCACTTACTAAGTACGCAGATTTCAGCCGGTGAGTGTTGTTCCATATCTAATATTCCGTGGTGCCCGTGCCGGAAATTACGATCGCGACAGCCGCCGCGGCTCGTCACCCGCCAAACACATCTCGCTTTGAACGGTGAACAAAAGACATCTACGGCTTTACTTTTTAACAATTACAATTCTACAATCTTGCAATATGGCTCTGCTGCAGGCCCTGTTGTCTCAGTAGTTTTTTTTTTTTTTTTTTAAATCCGAGCTACGTAGACAAGATGGTGGCTGTTGAATGTATAAAGTGTACATCGTTGCACACTTGTTTTTGCCATTAGGAGGGCAACATCCGGGTCATTAAGGTACACTTCTTTTCACCGCGACCGATATCGGAACACACTACGTACTCACACTAAGTATAGTAAGTACGGGAAGTATGGATATCGGAACACGGGCTGGAAAAACCTCCGAAGCTAATGCGCTGAATGTATTCGCATCCGCAGCAGGGCCGGGTTTATGCAAATCATGGCCACGTTACGTAACGCCGTCTATTAAATCCTGAACACAGAAATCGTGCAACAGTTTGTGAGCCTAGCTCCAAAATTAAATTCTAAATGGTTGAATGGCCTTTTCATGTTTTAAGGAAATACATTTATGACCTTTTTAATGTGTTTAGAAGAAAATGGCTGAATTTGGTTTACACGGACTTTAAGATGAAAAGACAGCAGCAGCTCAGTTTAACTGATTGCTTCCTCATGGGGAAGAAAAGAAAGAAAGGAAATGTGACTTGGTAATAATTTTGTCTAGGAGGATAATTATATTTTCTGTCTAACGTCAGGCTTGTTGGTGTTAAGCTGATGTTGTGATTCAACATCTAAGTAGTACACTCTTGCTAGGTTAACATTGTTACATTTACGTTAACGTTACTAGTCAACGTTGGCTGGCGAAAATATGGCGGACTTTCCAGTGACGTAACGGACAAAAACGATTTGACTCTAAAAACAGTATTAAGATGGCTGTAAAAGAACATGATTTGATTTGATTCACAGTTGAATTCAAACATGATTTAAATATTGCACTAGCTTTCCCATCAGTATTTTTCTATACCTTATTCACCTTAAAGGCTTAGGGGTGCTTGTAGTAACTGCAGTCTCGTCGCATTGTGTGACATTGTGACTGTTTTCCTTTTAGGGTGTTCAGAGCAGGGACAGACAGCTGAGAGACACTGGAGTCAGGAGACGGGTTGGTACTGGTAAACATAATGACCGCTCACCGCTGTCAACGTTGTTTGCCTCTGATTCATGTCTTCATGTCACTCCTAACTTCAAGTTAGTTTCAGGTTAGATCTTCAGCAGATGTTCACTCGGGTCCAGCCGAGACTTTACTGAGGTTCCCCCAGTGTCAGCAGCAGGAGGATGGTTAGCTCACCTCCCAGAGCCTCGCGCTAAATCACTGGAAACTGATTTAGTGACCGACGTTAAATTACTTAGTATAAATATATTAATACAAAATAATTGCAGTTTTTTCAATATCTTCCATGTCATGTGACAGTGACTCTAAACCAGCAGCAAATTGTATTAGTAAACTGGATGAATGAGACACAGCTCTTTGTATTGTACTTCAGTGCTTCCTCTATTTTATATGAATATTAATATGCAGAAATTATGATTTTTTTTCTCAATAGCTTCCATGTCATGAGGCCCACTGGCCTCGGAAACAGATTCTGTTTCCATAAAAAATATATAATAAAGAAAATAATGGTAAAAAAGTTCTGTAATGCTCAAGAGGTTAACATATTTTCAAGCCGCACTGTTCTAAGAATGTGTTCTTTTGGACGTGTGGGGCGAACTATTTCTTTCTTAGCTGAAGCTGCCAACAGGACAAAATAAATGTAAAGAGAGACATAGTGGAGTTGTATATTTTCCTGCTTTTTTGTCCTTTGCCAATCACACCTATGATTAACAGATCTGTCAGGTTTCCGATCTGTGCCCCCCAATGTCAAACTCATTCCTACACCCCTGCATATGTTTACAGTTTGTTTTACATGAACCGGATGTTGCTTGTGCTATTTGTTGAATCTGAGGATTCTGATTGACTTGCATGGCTTTATCCTTCTCCCTACACCGCCGCCCATAGGTTTGGTATTGTTATAATGGCACTCGGCGGCATATTTATGCGGGTTGATGTAAATGACAACTTTTTTGAAAACGATGTTGTGTGCACAATGTTATTATTAGAGTTGAGCCGGATACTCGGCTGAAACGAGTATCCGGTACAGATAAAGCACTTTTGCCGAGTACGAGTATTATACAGGTAATAAAAGTCAATATCTGTGCTCGGATTGAATGAAAATCCTCATTGGGTAGCTGACTGTGTCTGTGAGTAGTCACAGCGCCCCTCCCTTACACACATACAGATGTGTTTCTGTGCCCCGCTCTGCTCACTCACACATAGAACAGCTCTCTGTCTCTCCCTCAGTCATTCAGGTTTGCGGTCTTTTCCGTTAATGTTTAGGGTTTATTCAGCTTCAGGTTTGTTTTTTACTTCGGTTTGTACTCATTTTTTAACCAGTAGAGTTCTGGTAAACATGGGTTCGTTCAGACGTGGTGCTTGGTAGAATGTGACTCGCGTTGCGTCTCTGCCTATCGGAAATTTTTTTTCTTTCTTTTTTTTTTTTTTTAACCGTCAGCTGGCTCTAACCAGTTTTTTTAGAGCATCTCAGTTGTCCACCTACAAGTGTCCAGTCTGAGCGTGTTTTTAGCACAGCTGGAAATGTGGTCAGTCCACAGCATGAAAACTTAGACCCTAGCCTTGTGGAACAACTGGTCTGCATTAAAGTTAATGCAGATCTGAAAAACAGCGTCGGACTACACACCTGGTGTGGAAATAAAAAAAATAAAAAAGAACCAAAAAAAAATTGAATAAAAAAATCACACTGATCATAAAAAAATTAAAAGTTAAAAAAATAAAGTTATGTTGAGTATGAAAACTCTTGTTCATTACATTTTACTTCATAATTACAACCGCATGTGTTGTATTCATTGTTGCAAAACTTGTAAATAGTTTGTTTGCTATCGTGATCAAAACCATTGATCTGAAGCTCAATGCTGGTGCTGTCCTGTAAATAGTTTTCTAATCAGCAATAAATATAACAATTTCTGATCAACCCATATCAATTGCATACTTAAAATAACATACTGGTTAAAGCCACGCCCATTTCAAGACAACCCGACCCACGTCCGGAGTAGACCCCGCCCAGTTCCGAGTTAAATCCCGCCCACTCCGAGTACAGATACAGATAATTCATATGGTTAACAGATACAGATAATGCTGTACTCGCTCATCCCTAGTTATTATTGAAACTACTTAGCTGTGTATCCTGTGTAGCTGTGAGTGATACGCAATTGCCATTTTTTTGTGTCAACAAATTATTGTCAACATGAGTTTATTCACATTGTCATAATACTGAGGTTTGGCAGACATGCAATTCAGCTGCAATTCTTAAAATACAACAAAACACTAGTTTATTATTAGGCTATTTATTGGAGGGCAAGTGCAAACTAGAAATATAGGCTACACATCTAAAAATCTGACAAAACCAAGAAATGACTACTGTTACTGTAGGAACAGCAATGTTTATAACATAGGGTTACCATACGTCCTCTTTTACCCGGACATGTCCTCTTTTGGGGGGCTGTCCGGCCTGCAGTGTTGCCAGATGAGATTGACAGTTTCCAGCCCAATCACATCGTAAAACCCGCCCAATCAAATAAAAACCAGCCCAAACCGAGGGGGGGTGCCGCGCTCCTCGCCGTCAGCGGGGGGGGGGGGAGAGAGAGAGTGAGAGAGCTCTCCTCGCCGTCAGCGTGGGGGGTTGTTGTCGCTGTTGCCGCTCTCCTCCTGCGCTCCTCATGGGCTCCCGTAGTTCAGAGTGCAGTTTTCACAATATTGAAAACTCGCCAAATGTGGACAAAACCAGCCCAAATTTTATTCACCCGCCCAATGTATTTTTTTCCCGCCTGGCATAAACAAAAGTAGCCCAATTGGGCGGAAAACCGCCCAATCTGGCAACACTGCCGGCCTGTCCGGGGGGAGTTTATAAAATCCTTCAAATGTCCGGGGTTTTGAGTTTGTGTAGCGTGCACTTTATCTTCGCATCACAGACCATTGTATTTACCATACACGTTCAATGGTTCATTTGGAAACAGACCCTGAGAGGCGGAGTTCCACGCTGAACCCCGGAACGTGTCTTCATTCATTATAAAACAGTGCAGCGCATCAGAGCTCTCTGCTGCTCTGCTCCTCCGCTCAGTTCGAAGCAAAGCCACTGACGCGACGCACGCATGCGCTGTCCAGTGTTGCCAGATTGGGCGGTTTTCCGCCCAATTGGGCTACTTTTGTTGATGCCAGGCGGGAAAAAAATACATTGGGCGGGTGAGTAAAATTTGGGCTGCTTTTGTCCACATTCGGCGAGTTTTTAATATTGTGAAAACAGCACTCTGAACTGGGGGAGCCCATCAGGAGAGGTGGAGGAGCAAGTTAAATAATAAAAAAAAGCGACAACCCCACCCCCAGGCTACCGCCGAGGAGCCTCTCTCTCTCTCTCTCCCCCTCTCCCCCCCCCCCCCCCCCCCGCTGACGGTGAGGAGCGGCTCCCCCCACACACATACACAAGGGTGTCTGGCAACTTCGTAGTTTGGGCTGGTTTTTAGTGGATTGGGCGGGTTCTAAGATGTGATTGGGCTGGAAACTGTCAATCCGATCTGGCAACACTGGCGCTGTCTGCCGGTGAGCGAAAGAAAAGGGAGAAATGCCGAAACGCAAATGCACTTTTACAGATGAAATGCGGAAAAAGTACCCGTGTTTTCGCCAGGGTCGTGAAAAATGGGAAGCAGAGTGTACTGTCTGCAAAGCTGGGACGTATGATAGCTAGATAGAATTACTTTAATGATCCCAGACTGGGAAATTATTTTGTTACAGCAGTAGTGGGTCCGCAAATAAAACACTTTGTACATAACATAAATAGAAGGCAATATATACATAGTGTATATATACAATGCACAGTGTGCAATAAACAATAATAATATATACAACAAAACAAAATATGCAAAATATACTATAAACAATAATAATATACCCAGATAGCAAATCATTTTGGCTTTTTTGTGGCATATATCTGGCCTCTTTGGGGTTGTTTTGGCAAAGGATTATATTTTTGGGTCAGGTTTGGTTTTGTTATGATCTGCCATAATAAATAAATGGCGCAATGTTATTTTGGCCGGGTTTTGGCTTATGTCTGGTCAACCAGCCAAAAAGGCAATGAGCGGGACCATAATGTTTTTGAGCGCGTTCGCATTCATGATTTTACGGGAGCGCTTTGGCATCCCTCTGGCTTGCCAAAAGTCTGCACAGAGACCGGGAACTTTTTAACGGTTACGAGAGATCTCACATCATTTCTCGGCGTGATCACTGGAGGTGAGTACATTTTTCCTTCTCTCCAAAGTGGTTTGTTTCTGCTAACCACAAGTTTTAATGGTTTTGTTTGATCTGTTTGAGACGCGGGTCACGTACACAACTGCATTTTATATAGCCTAATGAATAACATGACTGGCGGAGGTTTAGCATTTTTGATCTGATCGTTTGTGTAGGCTAACGTTAGTCATTGCACTAGAGATTGAAGCTAGCTAGATTGCTGAATCCAGCAACCTGATGAGGATAATTAAATCATCTCTGACCACTGGTGGCGATGGCCCTGTTGTGGTGGCTGTCAGCTGTGTGTCCGAAGCTAAATAAATACAGCCCAGGTGAGGCGCCGGGGCCACCGCAGTCAGCACGGGGCCGAGTTGGCTAGTCCCGGCCGCCAAGCCGAGTTGACGGCGGTGGGCTGGGCTGTATTTACTTAGGTTCGGACAGACATCTGACAGACATGGACGCGAATCACAGCCCGGACGCTCTGCCCGCGGGAGCAGCGCGTCCTCGCAGAAGCAACTGACAAATATTTATAGACGACAAGCAACAACTTAATTAATCATCATTTAATTATTTAATTTTGAAAATTGACCGGATTCTCTCGCCTTTTCTGTGCCCGACTTCTTGTCTGGTACGATCTGGTCTATCCAGCTTTCAGATAGGTGCACATGTTAACCAGTCTGCCTGGTCTCACATCTCGCGCTCTGGAGCGCAGTGCGCGCGCCTGCAGCGCTTCAGATCGGTTCAGTTCTTTTTTTCACTTGAGCCGCGAGCGCCGAGACAAGAAGTCGGGCACAGAAAAGGCGAGAGAATCCGGTCAATTTTCACAATAAAATAAATAAAATGATGATTAATTAAGTTGTTGCTTTTAAAATGGTGAATGGTAAATGGTCTGTATTTATATAGCGCTTTTCTACCTGAAAAAATGACGTGTGTGTGTGGAAAATCGAGTGAATACGAGTGGGCGCGGAGAGAGGAGGAGAAGTACCCTCCCAGTGCGACCACCCAAGCGCCCGAGAAGGCGCTCGCACAGCTTCCGCATGCAGTGCAGTGCGACCAAGGGGTCAGATAGGTTATCAGATTACCGGTATATTTGATAAAACAGAGATTAGGCTACTTGGCAGGATTACATTTTAAATTGAGCATAGCCTGCACACAAACACAGGTGTACGTCTCCCACAATACACTCCACCTGTTTTTGTAATTATGTGAACATGTTTTTGTTGGTTTGTGTTGCCATGATTTTGTAGCAGTTAAAGCGGAGAGAGAATAGTTTAATAAACTATCTGAAGAATTTCGCCTATTAGTTTGTCTTATAGTGTTATTGATCACTAGATAGTTACAACTTGGAGTGAAGTTAGTTCATTGTTTTTTTAAAAAAATAGCTAATTGATGCCGAATTGATGATGGAAAATGGGACTCTTTTATTTTGAATTCCTAATTTTGTTGTTTTTTTCTTTTTGTACTTTAGGTCATCACTCTTGGATTGGTGGGAGGGGCAACAGTTAAAGAAACTGTGTGGCGCATTTTGAAGCAGGCCATCAAAAATGATCTTGCGAAGACCATATCATGGCGCGGCCTGAATGGCAAAGTGCCTTTTGAAAAGCTCCACCTCAGGGCAGTTGTGACGGGTAAGGATGATCCTGCACCCATGTTGACTGATTTTATTGTATTTATTATTATTATTATTGTTATTGTTATTATTATATTATTACCAGATTAAGTTTTTCTGCTGAATTGTTTTTCTTTTATTTGTTATGTCATTTTCAGATGCTGTCAGACGTAACCCTGTGTGCATTGAAGCAACTGATCTGAGCATCGCTGATGCAATTAAACGGTGGTTCTACTGGGCAGGGGATAGGGAGGGGGGGAGGAAAAATCGGCTGCCAGGCGCCAGCCGGCCGACAGCATAAATTTGTTTTTAAAAAACAAATGTCTTAAAATGAATTGATGAGAAAGAGACACCAGAATAAAAAAAAAAAATTAAATCTATTGTCTTTTTGTTTCGTTTTTTATACATACAGTTATAACACATAAATAGCACATGAGCCTAGGATACTAGGACATAGTTTCCACACGTATAAATGAATGAATGAATGAATGAATGAATAAATAAATAAATAGAATTAAAAAATATATTGTGGCATCACTTTGGATCAGTTTAGGCTAGTTTTGGCAAGGTTATGGGGTTTTGGCCTCTCTTTGGGATAGGTCTGGCAACACTTTGGAATTCCAAAATCCCTTTTGGCTCACTTTTGGCTGAGATTTGTTTTTTTTCTTGGCATGCCAGAGTTGGGCCAAATTTGGGCCGTATATCATTCCAAAGCTTTTCCAAAATGGCAAGCCACATTTGGTCCAAATTTGGGCCATAAACAATTTGTTATCTGGGTATACAACAAAACAGTAGAGAGACCAGAGTTTGTATGACCAGAGTATGTGTCCGTGACAAACAAAGGCTCTAACGACCTAGATAAATGAATATATTGTTTATAAACGCAACTTTGTGTGAGCATTTTTCAAAACCCTCAAAATTTTGCAGCGTAGTAATGTCCTCTTTTTGGGGATTCAGAATATGGTCACCCTATTATAACAGCAAAAATCAGAGTCAGCATCTGGAAGAAGTTTAAGATTTGTGGCAAGATAAACAGCCGACACAGACAGCTGTCAGATTATTCTTAACTCTCATTAACAAGCACAAATGGGCGCTTTTCTGAAATATGGTTCATATTTAAGCACTTTGAATAAGTGAAAGGCGACTTGTTAGCCCCCACAAGGAAGTTATGTTCATGGAACTCACAAAGGTTCAAGTCGCCCCATGATGAGGCAGCGCTCTCTCTCTCTCTGCCTCTCCCTGGCAGCAGACAGAGAAGCGGCTTTAGGCTCAACACACTCACAACACCGTATTACATACGAAATGCGTACAGAATCGCGCATGTCTTTCTCGCCCCAGTGCCATCCCCTGCTGGCAACTCCTTACCACTTAGGGAACCTTTGGAGGTCTCTTAAATATCTGGGAGAGTGGGAGTGATTCTTAGACTTAAGAAAGTTGATAAATAGCTTTTATTCTTAAGTTTGAGAATAGGACTAAATTTCACAAATTCTCAGGACTTAAGTACTTTATATGAATGTTTTGAATGAATGTTGCAGCATTCAAGGTACAGTAAGTGCCAATACGTTTTTAAACAGTGTTAAATGGCTCCACATACAGTCGTCATTGCTGTTGAGGATGGATTATACTTAGAATCTTATTGAATTTTATCATCAATCCTTTGTGAGTTTTTATCATAATGTTTACTGAATAATGTGAGATGGAGACCCATAATACTGATTCTACTCTCTGTAGCAATGACCACTATCAGAGAATGGAACTATACACTTAATGTACTTTAAAACAGTGGTCCCCAACCACCGGGTCGTTTGGTACCGGGCCGCAGAGAAAGAATAAATACGTAATTTTATTTCTGCTACATGACGATCATACCCGGAAAGTTGTTTTATTTTGAAAAACGGATTCTCTTTTAACAACATTTGTCTGTTCCTCCTCTCGAAGCGCTTGACACGTACGTGTTTCAACCATGGTATACCCTAAAAAATAAGCTCAAGCACCTCAAGCTAGCTGAGATTAGTGAGAAACAAATGTCTTTGGAGAGCTACTTTGCAAAGAAAAAAGGAAAAGGCCCAATGACGAGACGTAGAAGAGGGAGATGGACAACTGTATTTAAGTTGGCTGATAAAGTGGCTGAACTGCAGTTGCGGGGACGGCGAGCAGACAGCTGTCCAAGACTGCAAATGACGGTGTCCTTAAAGTATCTTACCTTAGTAAGTTACGGAGAAGACCTTAGAAAGAAACACACTTCGGGTGTTAATGCACTTTGTTGCATAATTTTATTTCCATGTAATCACATGCCCGCACAGCCCCTTCCTTTTTTGTTTTAATTTATGACAAGCACTGTGTTTTGACTGAGCTCCTTTGATTCGTGCCTTTAAAAAAGCACATTGTGTTGAATAAAAAAAGTTGTTTAATTGTCACTGTGATATCACTTTCATGTTTTCTAACATTATTAGCTGATTATGAATCAGTATTTCAGTTAAGAATTGATTTTGAGTGCACGTCCCCCAGATTGTGTTGAAAAATATTGAAAATCTTGAGTGAATTACTCCCTAATTATAAGTTGAGGAATATCAATATTTATAATACAATACAATACAATACTGGATCCATTGTGCTCCTACCTCTTCTAAATCCACTTTGATACTTAGTCACCAGTCCCCTCTTTTCAATATAATGCATGAGCCTTTCATTAATCATTCTCTCCATTATTTTACCTATATGTGACGTAAGAGCTATGGGTCTATAATTTATTGGCTTACTAGGATCTTTCCCAGGCTTCTTAATCGGTATGATCATTCTTTTTAATACCTCCCTGTTTTCATCTCTGGCTTTCTCTCTTCCATGTCTTCCCTCCTCAGTTAAATTATTTGAACTGTGTACTGCAACAAAGGTTTTAACCATTAACTCTGCCTTTTCTTTATTGGTTACCGCCATTTCATTTCCATTACTCAAAACTGGATAATTCCAGTCCTTCCTATCTCCACCCATTTTTTTCAACATTCCCCAAACTTCTCCTTTCTTAGTAGTGCTCCCAATTGATCCACAGAACTTCCCCCAATACTATTGGGCGCAGATTGTAAAGTTGGGCATGCTAAAATAAACAACAACTTTTTGCATATTTAGCAAAAAAACATGTATAAAAAAACACCTGAATTGTTTTTATGTTACTTTTGACCAGATTTACAGCAATATTTGTGAATTTTATGATATTTACTTCTCTTGTAAAAAACATAATTTCAGGGTTTAATCTGAATAAAAAAATCTAAATCTAAATGTTAAATATTAAATCTAAATCTAAATGTTAAATATAAATGTTATATACAAAAATTAGATAAAATAATTATTACAATAACCGCGCGAAAAATTGAACAATGAAATCCTGCGAAATGATGATCTGCGAAATATGACCGCTTATGGCCGAAATAGGTAAAACTTATCATATTTTCTTTGTCTTTTGTGTAATTCATATGAAAAATATTCTAAATTAAAATGCAGACACGTTCAGGAAAAGTCATGTAGCAGTATTGCATTTTTTCATTCATCAAAGCCATTGCACATATACGTTTGAAAACGGTCTTGGCAGTCCTGTTAAGATAAGCACTTATTAATTAGCGATGTATCATATTAAAATGCTGGCATTGTCTCAAATATTCCACCATAGTCCGAGTGAAAATAGAAACATTAAAATCAGATATCTAGGGTATAAAGTGTATAAAAGCGTAAGGTTACCGAGCGGTATGATGTCCCGGTGGAGGCGGCGGGTGTCGCTGGTTGAGGTGCACTGCTGGTGAAGCCTGAGGAGACATTTACATTCAGCGGGATGGCATTAGCAAAATAAAAAAAACTGAGACGATGTCCAGCAGTCTCTACATCTACAGTCTGTTAGAAAAACCAAACAAATGATGTTGAACACTAGCAACATAACCTAGCAAAGATTACCTCTACAGGGCTAACGTTAACTAGTTTTTATGCTAACATTACTTTAGGAGTTAGAAAACAAAGTTACCGAGTGCTGTGGCGGCTCTGTGCTGGACGCTGTGGCTGTCGCTGGCGCTTTGCTGAAACTTTGTATTGCCTTCAAAACGGCCCGTCCAATGTTTCCAGCTAAATCAGTGGACATGCTGGTAGACAACAAGAGAGCGCGGTGTGGAGACGCGACAAACCTCGGACCGCAGTCTCTCCGCCTGACGACCCGAAGAAGACCACGGAGAGAGCCGGCTCGCTCAATGAGCTTTTATTTTGGTACTTCCGGTGACAGACAGTGTCAATTTGCATATTAGCCAAATATTTAGTTTCACCCATGACATTTATATTTAACATTTAACATTTATATTTATATTTAACATTTATATTTATATTTAATATTTAGATTTAGATTTAACATTTAGATTTAACATTTAACATTTATATTTAACTTTTAACATTTATATTTATATTTAACATTTAGATTTAGATTTAACATTTAGATTTAACATTTAGATTTAGATTTAATATTTAACATTTAGATTTAGATTTTTTTATTCAGATTAAACCCTAAATTATGTTTTTTAAAAGAGAAGTAAATATCATAAAATTCACAAATATTGCTGTAAATCTGGTCAAAAGTAACACTGAAAAATTCACATGTGTTTTTTATACATATTTTTTGCTAAATGTGGCAAAAAGTTGCTGTTTATTCTAGCATGCCCAACTTTACAATCGGCGCCCCATACAATACAGCCTCTTTGCTTGTCTTATTGTTTTCCTTACTATTGCTTGTGCTTGTTTATACTGAATCAAATGTTGAAGGTTATGATATCTTTTAATTAATTTAAATGCTTTGTTTCTACTCTTTACTGCTTGTTTGCATTTTTCATCCCGACATGGTACCAGCTTATTTTTCTTCCTGCCTGTACTTTCAGGTATAGAGCTGGTTGCTGCTGATATGATCCCCTGTTTTATTTCCCTATCCATCCTTTCCCCTTCTATATTATCACTAATCTGTGAAAGATTTTTGTCACGTTCCATTGTAAATTCCTCCCACTTAGCTTTTCCTAGGATCCATCTTCCCCCACTTCTTTCCGTAGCCTGTACTGTCTCTATATTTATTTTATTAGTTATAGGACAATGATCACTTCCTAATGTCTCCTTTTGGTACACATTCCATTCACATAATGGTGCTATTGCATTGGTCACCATTGTCGGGTCTAAGGCCGACTCCTTCCCAGTATTTACGTCTATCCTTGTCCCTCTCCCATCATTCACACAAACCAGATTTTGTCCATCCAACAATTCCTCCACTATCTCTCCATTGCGGTCATTCTTCTCACTTCCCCATAGTGTATTATGAGCATTAAAGTCTCCACACCACACTGTGTTTCCATTACTTATACCTTCCATTTCTTCCAGTTTCTTAATCTCCAACTTTCTGCATGGGTTATAAAAATTTATTATTGCCAATTTCCTCTTTAATATCCATACTTCTATTACAATACTCTCCATTTCATCGCCGATATCCATAACCCTGTAGGGAATACCCTCTTTTATAAACATGATACATCCACCTCCTACCCCTTGTTCCCTGTCTCTTCTGATTGCCATGTACCCTTTAATAATAAACTCTAAGTTTGGTTTTAACCAGGATTCCTGGATGCACAATATATCTGGTTTTTCCTGTTGGCTATAGATGAAATGTTTAAATTCCTGACCATTAGCAATTAAGCTTCCTGCGTTCCATTGAAGGATTATCATTATTATTAATACTACCCAATACATGTTGTTTCTTGACTGGCCTGGACACTCAGTTCATCTCTTACCTCTTCCCATCTTATAACTTTCATATCCAGGTGATGGACTGCTGCTTTGACTATAATCTGTATTCTTTCGGTTTTAGATTTAACATCTGCAGTCGCATTTATGACTCCTGCAATGAATGTCACTAATCTCTTTTTCTCCTCCAACAATTTCTTTTCAATGTCTCGCACAATACTTGTAATCATTTGTTTCTCTCTATTCTGTTGATTGCCAATGACATTCTCCTGCCCCGCTCTCTTGACAGCTTCGGCATAAGGTACCTTTGCACTCACTTTTATCCGTTGCACTGTTATCTCTCTCTTCATAGCCTCACATCCCCAGTATGCTACACTATGTTCTCCTCCACAGTTACAGCATTTTGGCTTCACACCTGTCCCACATTTCCCATATTCATGGTCCCCTCCAAATCTTGCACACCTTATTTTGCCTTTACACAGTTTTGCAATATGTGAATATTCCTGACAATTGAAACACCTCATTGGTTTTGGGACAAATTCTCTCACATTATATTGTACAAATCCAAAGTACAGTTCTCTTGGGATAGTTTTTGTGTCAAACTCTACCACTACTGTTTCTGATTCTTTTTTCTCAGGTCCTCTTGTCATTCTTTTAACATCTTTAACTGTGGCATTTCTCATTTTCAGGCTTCCCACTAGCGTTTTCATGCTGATGCCAAGGGGTACCCCTGTTATCACTCCCTTACATCCAATGCTCTGTTCGCCAACTCATTTCCATACTGTTGTAGCTGTCTCTTTCCAGCTCTATTCTCTTTCTTTTGCACCCGCTTACAGAAAGCAGTGCTAGGGTACCGTTACCAGACCGATACAGGCCGTCGGCCGATACCCCCACAATCTACTTCCTGTAAGTACTCTATATACTTTCTATATTCAAATGTCAATGCTATGCACTTCTCTCAAATCAGTTTTCCTCTCTGTTTTTATATTTTACCGCTCTTCTACAATCTACTCGCCAACCGTTCTTCTTCCTCCTTCCGGCCTCAGAAGTCTCTGACAAACCTCACAAACGGCACTCCTCCGGTCTGAGGGCTTTAATGCTTCGTTAGAAAGCGTCAGTCCACACTCCACACACTGGGCTCTCTGCTCTGCCTCGCTACCTCCGTTTATAAAGCCGTACTTGATGAAGTCAGAATTATACTTGCGCAAAATATTAGTCTTTTAGTCAACAACACTGTTGTCTTAATTTTTTCGTTTTAAAAACTTCTCCATCAATTTTACTACAGGTGAGCGGCAAGCTGAATGTCTTCTTCTGTTCTTCTGTGAGCTTCTTAAAAAACTTACTGACGCATTACCGCCACAATGTGGTCGGAGGCTGCATTGTAACTGAGTGTCTCACTGATAACAGCTTTTCTCTGGTGTCTTCAGTTGATAACCTATGCAGTCCCGCGGCCCTCGCGGCCCATAGGTGGCGCTTGCGGCCCAAGCTTGGGCCGCGGCCCTATGGTTAGGAATCACTGGTATAGAGGATGTAAAGCAGAGGCGATAGGACACAGCCCTGCGGGGAGCCTGTGGAGGTGTGGAGGATGTCAGAGTTTTCATTTCATTTCATTTCATTTCATTTTATTTGGATCTCCATTAGCTTTGGCAAAGCCATTGCTATTCTTCCTGGAGTCCATACCCAGCACCATAATCTTTTCACTGCAGTACACAAACACAGAAAATACATCACACAACACAAACACATACACACATAAAAACAAAAAAAACAAAAAAAAATAATAATTACAAATTGATTGGACCAATTAGCCTCCACTAAACATCAACAGACACCGAGAGCTGTTTGGCTAACAAATGCTCCTTCAGTAGTTCTTTCAATCTGTATTTATTATTCTCTTGAATAATATGTCCTGGCAGGGCATTCCATAAAACCATGGCTCTGTACATTACCGTGTTTTTCATCTTGTTTGTTTTCACTTTAGGTAGAGTAAATCTACCTTCCGTAGCATGCCTCGTATTATAACCATGTTCATCCGAGCTGAAAAACAGACATTTATATAAAACCCTTGGCAGTTTAGATGCAGATATTTTTCTAATAAAAGTAAGTAATGAGACTATAAATCTGTTCTTTACATTCAACCAAGCAAGACAGTTGTGCATTTTACTGACATTAGTTCGATATGGACAACAAAGTAAACATCGTGCTGCCCTATTCTGAGCTGTTTGCAGTTTTTTGATAGATGATGTGGCAGCACACGACCAAACCTCTGAGCAATAATCTAGGTGTGATAACACAAGGCTTTTGATGACACTTCCCCTTACATTTAAAGGCAAAAATTCCCAGCATCTCCTTATGGTTGAAAGACTCTGGCCCATTTTGTTTATTACTTTCTCAATGTGTTTAGACCATGTTAATTTATTGTCAAATATTATTCCTAGAAGTTTGGTTTGTTGCACTTGTTCTACAACCACATCATTTACATATAGCCTCAATTTCGACTCGTTCGTCAACATAGTTTTTGTCCCAAATACAATATTATTTGTTTTAGCGGTATTGAGAGCTAATTTATTGTTGATTATCCATGTCGCCACTGCTTGAAGTTCCTGATTTAAAACACTACTAAGTTCAGCAATTGTGGGTTTTGCTGTGTATATTGTCGAGTCATCTGCATACATTGAAATTTTAGCGTCCTTTAGGGTCAGTGGTAGGTCATTGGTAAATATTGAATATAACAATGGACCAAGACTACTTCCCTGTGGGACTCCACAATCAATTACTTTTGGTTCAGACAAACTTCCATTAAATAGAACTGTCTGTTTCCTGTTTTTCAAATAGCTCTCAAGCCAGCGGGTTGCAGTCGAACTAAAACCATAACAAGCTAATTTCTGTAACAACAAATTATGATCAATAATATCGAACGCTGCACTAAAATCTAGTAATACTGCTCCAACTGGGTGTCTGTTGTCAATTTCTCATAGCCACTCATCAGCCATTTGAGTGAGAGCTGTAACAGTGGAGTGCTCTTCCCTGTAGGCATGTTGATAATCAGTGTTTAAATCACTAGCTGCAAAATAATTTTGTATTTGTTTAAAAACAATTTTCTCCATTATTTTACTCAAGGCGGGAAGCAAGCTTATTGGTCTACTGTTTGAACCACAGAAGGATACAGTAGGATTCTTGGGTAATGGAATAATTTTTGCAGTTTTCAATGCCTGAGGAAAAATGCATTTCTTTAAACTTAAATTAAATACATGACAAATTGTGGTGGAGATCAAGTTTGCTGCCAATCTGAGCAATTTCATATCCATATTATCTACTCCAGCTGGTTTGTCCTTACATGCAAGTAATAATTTTTCTACCTGACTAACTGTAACTGGAGTAAATCTAAATTCACACTTTCTACCTGCCATAATCTTATTTCTAATATTGAAGTTAGATTGTGCATTATCTGTTAGGCTCATGTTATCCCTAAGTTTCTTTACTTTATTTACAAAATAATTATTGAGATATTCCGCAATATCCAAAGGCCTGGTTATAAAAATTCCCTCTGATTCTAGAAATGATGGAATAGATCTAGATTTTCTACCCATTATATTATTTAAAGTATTCCATAATTTCTTGCTGTCATGCTTTATGTTGTTAAATACCCTTTCATGGTGAATTTTCTTTTTCTTTATATTCAACTTGGTTACATAATTTCTTAGCTTGCGATAAACTTGCCAATCCGATTCATAATTAGACCCGATTGCCATTTTCTTTGCGTTATCTCTCTGTTCCATGCATTCCTTTAATTCATTATCAATCCAAGGTGATCTAACACTTCTAATGGATCTTTTCTTCACAGGTGCATGTTTATTAATAATTTCCTCAAAGAGTTTGTTGAAATTTTCTACTGCCTCATCAGGATCGTTTTCTTCTAACACACTGTCCCAACAAATATTTCTCACATCTTCAATAAAATGGTCTTCTTTGAAATGTTTATATGATCTTTTGAAAATAATTTTGGGTCCTGCTTTAGGCACCTTTGTTTTCCTCAGAATTGCTACTAGACTGTGATCACTACAGCCCACTGGTATGCATATCCCTTTGGTGCATTATTCAGCTGTGTTAGTAAAGATGTGATCTATACATGTTGAGGTTCTAGACCCATCTCTTTTAACACATACTCTAGTTGGCTCAGTTACAACTTGTGTCAAACCACATGCAACTGTGATTGAGAGAAGCTTATTTTTTAGTGGACAGTCTACTGCATTCCAATTTATATTAAGGTCACCCAGTAGAAACATTTCATTAGTACAATCACCAACTTTGTCAATCATATCACATATTTTATCCAAATAACCAGAATTTGTGTTAGGAGGTCTATAACAACAACCTACTAATAAGGGTTTTAAATGAGGAATGTACACTTGCAACCATATTGCTTCGATCTCATTTGACACTAGGTCCCTCCTTGTTTTTACAGGTATATGATCTTGAATGTAGATGGCAACCCCACCTCCATATTCATTTCTATCCTTTCTGTATATACTATATCCATGAATGCTTACTGCTGAATTATCAAATGTAGGGTCCAGATGAGTTTCTGAGATTGCTAGAATATGTATATTTCCCTGTGAGAGAATATTTGTAATATCAATTAATTTATTTCTTAGACTACATATATTGATATGAGCAACTTTTAATCCCTTCTTAGGTAATTTAATTGAAAACATTATCCAAATTCTTTAATGTCCTTCATCGCATTTTTTAACTGAACCATCTGATAAATGCTACTCTTTAGATCATATTTAGGCCCAAACAAAACTCGAGACACTGACAGCCACCAACAAGAGTAGGAGCCATTAACAAGCACCCTCTGTGACCAGTTGGTTAAAAAGTCAGTAATCCACATGGTGAGCTGGTGATCCAAATTGAACCGGGTTATTAACTTCTCGGCAAGGATGTGTGGCTGCATGGTATTAAATGCAGAAGAGAAGTCCGCAAACAGGAGCCTGGCGGTGGTGTTGCGGGGTTCCAGATGTTTGTGGATGGTCTCCAAGATGAATATCTTAGCGTCGTCCACTCCCCCGCCGGCCCTGTATGCGAACTGCAGTGGGTCCATCAATGGCTCAACAGACGTGGTGATGGAGTTTTTGACAGTCCTCTCCATTGCCTTCATCACCAAGGAGGTCAGGGCCACAGGCCTCAGGTCATTTATTCCCTCGCGGGGCCCTTCTTGGGGATGGGAATGATCGTGGAATGTTTCCACTTCTGGGGCACTGTGCTTCAGTTCATGGAGGTCTGGAACAGCTGCTGGAATAAGTCTCCCAGCTGCTCAGCACAGTGCTTTAGGGTCCGCCCACAGATGTTGTCAGGTCCAGTTGCAGTGTTGGATTTGGTCCTCTTGAGGGCTCTCACCACCTCTTCCCAGCTGAAGGTGAAGGCTGAATCATCAGGATGGAGTGTGGAGATGATGGACTTTAGCTCTGCGCTATTCGCTTTTCGAATCTTGAAAATAATGAGTTGAGGTCGTTCGGTAGAGATGTTGTGTTGCAGCCATCAACCTGGATGGGTTTACGACTGGATGTAGTACAGTTCACGGCTGCCATGTTCTTCAGGCCCTGCCAGGCAGAACAGTCTTTAGAAACAACATAAGACACATAAAAAGATTTTAAAAAGCTGCTCGTTATGCCACCGGTCACTGCACGAGCAGTGACCCGCTTATTATTATTATGTACTGCACTGAGTCCTGTAGATGCAGGTTTCAGGGAGTGTCTGATATGCCTTCTGTACATGTACAGTATATACTCTTTATAATGGCAACCTATATATTTTTAACCTAAC
The DNA here is from genome assembly GCA_963678695.2 of Diplodus puntazzo. Classification (NCBI taxonomy): domain Eukaryota; kingdom Metazoa; phylum Chordata; class Actinopteri; order Spariformes; family Sparidae; genus Diplodus; species Diplodus puntazzo. The sequence goes on along the minus strand of OZ023170.1, from coordinate 4,933,703 downwards.
TAACTAACTTTTTACTACGTTTAACAGCAACTAAAATACTAAAACAATAAAACATATTTAATAATCTTCCAACAGCATATCAAACTGCAGAAAATGCGTATTTGCCTAGTAACATCTTGTCAAAGATTTACACTTAATAATTAGACACAGTGACAGAGAAAGTGGGGCTTGTATTCGGACCATTTCAGTTGTTCCATTGATAGATATTATTTTAGCCTACTTATTCAATCAAGAAACACCCTGTTCATGTTGTTTTAAACCTATATTTACTTCAGATACTTGTATATATATGAGTACATTGAGCTGATAAGACTCTGATAACAAAAAAAGGGGGTTAACTTGTAAAAGGATGATAAATCACTGTTGTTTTATGTATTAAACGTAGGTTTGTTGACCCAGGACGTCACAATTTAACCGACATTACGTGCCTGTCATTACTGAGGAATTGGCGCCATCTGGTGCTCGTCGCCGCCGCCATGTTGAACCGCGCAGCCCCTCCCTCTCCTCCTCCTGCTGCATGAACACACTAACAACATGTTTCCATGTTAACGAGCCTGTGACACCGTGTCCAGAACAAGCTGAACCGAAGAACCTTTATTTAAAACATCGTATTAATAACCGGGTGGTGAACGTCGCGTTCAGATGTGACTCTGTGGCATCATGGCAGCTCACTGAAGCCTTGCTAATGGAGGTCGTGTAACTAAGGCTGGAAGGGGAGGAGAATATCTTGCAGGGAGGAGAGGAGTGACGGCTGCAGCTCAGCAACGAGGAACAGAAAGACGACGGTGAAAAACGAAAATCTAAAGGAAACCACCGTGGATCCGTCTGTTCTCTAAATATCAGTTCTCTGACTTTCACTGTCACTTCTGTCTGGAGCCAAGCGGCCATACAGGTGAGACACATCTACATGTTTTACTTTGTGAATGTGGTGAAGATGTGAGGGTTTATTATCAGTCCCGTACACTGTGTGTGTGTGTGTGTGTGTGTGTGTGTGTGTGAGGCAGAGATATCATCGCCTGTGAAAGTTACTGGAAGTTTAATGACCTCGTGAGAAGATTTTGTCTTCAGCTTGGTGTCTAAACCGGAAATGCCTCATTAATACAGTGATATCTGATTGCTGTTGATGTACAAAAATAAAAGCATGAGGAGCCGCAGTGGAAAATTTAATGAGCCGCCTCTGTTCACACCTGCCACACCCACACCCACTGTGTCACGGGTGTCAGCTCTCAAACATGCTTCATCAGGAGCTAAAGACTTTAGTCCCCACTGTCACATGCTTCTCCTTCATAGTGGACAAGGACCTTTTGACTTCTGGACTATAATATGATGGTAAAACATATACTGCCTGGTGCTTTTGTAAAGGTGAACCAGGAACATTACGTAATGGTTACAGACAGTAACACATGATTTTGTGACCGAACAATCCTAACCCTGAACACACAGTGATGCTGGACTGGTTCTGTTGTGGTCACTTTGTGTTTCAGTAAAGTTCCCCTCCTCCCCTCTGATTTATGTTGCTCCTCCTCCCTCTCCTGTTTTCCTTCCCCTCTTCTCTCCTCCAGTTTCCCACAGAGACCCTGGGAGTGGACCGGGAAGTGTGACCTCCTTTCACTGCGCGAACAGAACCAGCGCCTCACCATGTCCGCCCCTGGTAGGTAGCTCAGCACAACCAGCTGAGAGGTGGAACTTCTTTCTTTCTTTTCTTTACACATTTACTTGGACTTTTAGACAGAAGATTATAGATGAGATATAAAAGCAGTAATGTGAGTATTTCCTCTGTCATAACACTTTTCATTCCTTCCTTCATTGGCTTCCTTCATGGCTGCGTTGTGAAATGATTGCATCTCAGAGTTTCCATCACACTTTCCTCTGAGCATCATTGCGTAGTGAGTCAAAACCCAATCCTGCCCCCAGATTCCTCCAGTGACCTTTAGTAATTTTACCCTCCCCAAACGTGTTGAAAGATTAGATGAATTCCCAGAATGGCTGCATGAAAGCAGAAGTGAAAAACCAGTTCCCAGTTCACTCCTCCCTCCTGGTGGAAAGGATCGGTTCAGGAGGTGAAAGGCACCGTTGTGTGGTCACGTCCGTCTGTGTACGTGATGGCAGCTTTCCTGCAGGCACGCTAGTTCAATTTTTTGATTTTGTGTTTCCTGCGAGTGGAGAAAGGAATGTGAAGAGAGGTGGAGCGACAACAAGCCTCAAAAAACTCAGGCAAGGCAGAAGTGGAGGCAGTTATTCTGGCTTTGATCTGATATTTAGAGCGACCAAAGACTTCAGTCATGAAGGAGTGTCAGCAGAAGATAATCCTATGACCTTTAAAAATGTGTATCACATTTGCGTAAAGATCCTGTTTCCCTGTCCTGCCATGTAAACAAAAACCTGTTCGGCCAGCTATGGAAAGAATGAGAGACCAGAACACAGTGACAGCACACAAGTCAACACCAGTGACACGGTCTGTGATAAAGAAAACATGTTTCTGTTAAAGGCAAAGAAAGTTAATTTGTTTATCAGATTTTATTTGAAGTAAACACACACAGGGGAGTTAGGAACAGGAACTGAAAGCCACACACCCACGAAAAAACAACCATAACTAATGCATATTACAAAGACTAATACCTGCCCTGCTGTGTAAAGGATGGCTTAAGTGATCAATAGATCATTAATGAATTTTAGGGGATTGTGTCAGTGTAATGCCTATTACAGGTGAGACATGCGCTAACACAAGATGAGCAGCTGGTGGTTATGTGTCATCTTGCCTTCTGTTGTGAAGCCACATTACAGAGAATCTGTTAGTGAGTGAACATGTGACAGTCAGCGACCTCATGCCCTTTCCTGTCACACCCACTTCTGTCAGACTGGGACTGGATCTCTTCTCCTCCCTGTTATTTGTGGCTCTTTTAAACTACACCCAGGTGTCTGTGTATTGGGTCAGTGATCCAGTATTACTCACTCACTCACTCTGGACTCCATTACTGATGCAGCTCACACGGAAAAATGAGCCGAAACCAAAACATCTATTCAAATATTAGAAAAATGTCTTCTTTTGATACGATGTGAAGCTTCAGGCTGATGTGGAGCAGCACCACAGATAAAGAGCCCTATCAGCCAACTGTACTGTTTAATGAGAGCATTTATCATGAAATACAAGTTAAAACCACAGAGACCATTAGTGCGAAACACAGTGCAGTGCTGAATGTTTATTGCTCGCTAATGAGCACTCTCAGTGGGCGCTGTGGCTCAGCTAGTAAGTAGCTTATTGGCTGTGTGAGGAAAGTAGGATGATCCACAGTAAACACACACCCTCTCACACATGAGCAAAGAGCAGCCGCTATCAGCCAGTCACAGACAGATCACTGCTTCCTCTGTACGAGTCAGTGTGGTGCCACGATGACTTGAGTTTCACAAGTATTTTGTTGTCTTACTGAACGGTGAGAGGCAGCTTTATGGGCTTTCTATGACTTGTTATATGATTTGTTATGTTTCAGGTATTTGATGGAAATGGTTGATTTTATACATGTTAACTTCTGCTGAATTCAGATTGAATATTGTCTGTTTTGAGACGGACAAGTGAAAGATAAATCTGCAGGCGGTGATGTTAAGCCTCATATTGTTTTTCCAGGTTATCCAAACCAGGCTCCCTACCCCATGGCTCAGACCGGCGGCTCCGTAGCCCCTTATCCATCCGCTCCAGGCGGGTATGGAGACCCCAGTCAAGCCCCTCCACCAGGCTTCAACATGGGCTACAATCAAGGCCCACCTCCTGTCATGTATCAGCCCGGTCCGATGGGCCCAGGACCAGTTCCTGGACCGGAGTACGGTGGCCATCCTGGAGGGATCTCCCCGGCTCCGGCTATGGCTCCGGCTGCGGTTGCTGTTGGGGTTCCCCCAGGACTCGAGTACCTCACACAGGTAGGACAGAGAAAGCTGGCTTTGTTTCTCGATAGGCCGGAGATTTTAACGCAACTCCACCTGTTTTAAGTGTTGTTAGCTTGAAGTCAGATGAATGATTCACGCACCACTCCTTCAGCCGGCTGACAGTGACTGTGGTCAAAGTGATTAATGAGAAGAAACATTGAAAGGCTTGTGTGGGTTTGGAACACTCCTTTAAGGTTCTCTCTGTTTATCGATCAAACACCTTAAAGTCAAATAAAGGTCACATCAGAAATTGGAAAAAAGTGGTAGTCTAATTTTTGTCTATTCAAATCAACAGTTTGTGTTCGTCACCACAACCATTTAGCTTTTAAAGATCACATCCAACATTTTTCTCTGTATATGTGTGACTGAATTTGTTTAAAGGTTTACACACAGTTAAGATGTAGACTTTAACTTGCCTTTATGGCTCTCCAGCAAATGACTGTGGTCACCTGATCAGATACTGTAAACTCAGCAGACAGTATCAAGATTGTCAGTGGACGAAGCAGCTTTGCATTGCAAACAAGTTAAAAGTTCCCCTTCGTGTTCGTTCTCTAAACGGTTCCTCTCTTGATTTTAGATTGACCAGATCCTGATCCACCAAAAAGTTGAACTCCTAGAAGGTAAAAGCAGGTTCACATTCACACATGTCTCTTTGTAAGCTGCAGCACTTGAGACTCAACCTTGACCTTAAAGCCCCTCAGTGTAAATCAAATTGATAAAATGACATCTGTCCTTGGACTACTTACTTATCTACATTTTGTTCTATGATCTTTTGCACTTGTTTCCCTTTCTCCCATCCGCTTTGACCTGTTCAGCATTCATCGGTTTCGAGACCAACAACCAGTACGAGATAAAGAACAGTCTGGGCCAAAAGATCTACAAGGCTAAAGAGAAGAACGACTGCTGCACCAGGAACTGCTGCGGCTCGCTGCGCAGCTTCGACATGAAGATCAAGGACAACACGGACAGGGAGGTGATCCGTCTCATACGGCCTCTTCGCTGTGTCTCCTGCTGGTGTCCCTGCTGCCTGCAAGAGGTCTGTATGTCACTGAGTCACCACACCGCTGCATTGATTTACCAAGACCAGCACTGCACCAGTGTCATAGTTAATATGTGACCGGTCTCTCACTTCATTTAGTGATACACAATCTGTGATATGTCATAAACACTGTTACCAAGATAACCTTATTTACTGGTGTTAATATTCAACCATATCAACACCTGTGAAGAGATTCTGATTGAAAAGGGTCGACTATTACTTGATAAAGCAACTGATTCATAGTTTATGTTTACTGGCTGACGCTTAACAACATTAATCATCAATTGTAGGGTGTTTCATTTGCTTATGAAAAATAGTCAACAGAGTGCTTTCCAGAACAGAATAAAACAAAACAGGAAATATAAGCAAAAAAGTGAAGTCTTATGAAAAAGCAATCAAAAAGTCACACTGAATAATATCAAGTTAATGGATATTTTGGGTCACTTGTAAATACTCGGTCCTGAAATGTGTTTTAATCCACAGCTGAACAATATTCCACAATAAATGCAGTATTAACTACTGTTTAATGCTGATGTAGACTGAGCCTCTTTCTAAAGTCAAACCGCCCTCCAGTCATAAATGTGTTTGTCTCCTTGCTCCTACTGTAAATGTTTGAGTTTCACTGTGCGTTCTACACTGATCCTGTCCAGGGACCGAAAGTGTACGTTTTCTCTGAGCCCACTGATGATATGATCTAAAGGGCGGGCCCATTAGTGACTCCGCGAATAGTGAGGAAGCCAATATATTCAGCATGTGTGCAAGTGTGATATGGAGACTTGAAGCCTCCAGTGCACATGCAGTGTTCCCCCACGTAGACTTTACCTGGGTGAGCTGCCTATTAGTACCATCTGAGAGAACTACTCCATGTGTGATCAACTAACTAGTGGACAGTCTAAGAAAAGAAGTCTAAATCTACTAGCTTGGATTTTAGATGGCAGTGTGTGTGCAGGTTTTCTCTCCAGCTGAGGATTAAAGCCGCCAATTTCTCAGATCCAGCCACTTTCATTTAGAGTTGAGCAACTATTAGCATAAAAATCTGCAGCCTCACAGCTCTCAGTGGCTCATATTCAGAGGCTTCTGTCTTCTCTGAGTTCGTCTTGTGTTACTGTTGAGTTGCTGACTGAGGGGCCCTCCGATGTCTTTGTGCTCCGCTCCTCTCTGCTCAGCCAGGGATTTGTTAGGAACATGAATGGCCCTTTGTTCACACCAGCTATCTCCTAGACTCCCCCGATCCTCTGCCATCCACCTCTTCCCTCCGTCTCTGTTTAATCACATCGTTGGTGATCTGGCTACAGTATGTTCCCATTGGCCTGAACCCAAGCTGCTGCACTCGCATACTGCAGGTCTATTTACTGGCCAGACAGCAGCCATGTGAAACGTATTACCTTTGTTATGTGGTGCCACAATGGAGCAGTCAGAGGCTCACTTATCATTCCTGCTATCCCGTGTGACAAGTGTGACATGCAAACCCCGTGAAGTTTTATTTATAGCTGTCAGTGTCATGGGACGAGGACAGATTTTCAGATCTCTGGGATAACGTTCCAATTTTGTGTGATGTTAAAATGTGTTTGTAATTAAATGTTTGACCCGCAGATGGAAGTCCAGGCACCGCCCGGCACCACAGTGGGCTACATCAAACAGGACTGGCACCCTTTCCTGCCACGGTTTTCCATCCAGGGAGAAAACAAGGAGACTGTGATGAAGCTGGAGGGGCCCTGCTTCGCCTGCAACTGCTGTGGAGACGTCAACTTCGAGGTGAGGCTGCTGTAAATCTTTGTGAAACTCAACTTTGATAATTTGATTCCGTGTGGTTCAGCGAGCAAATTTCTTCAGGCATTTTGGGTAAAACACCTATTATGTTATTGAGTTAGATGAGAAGATTATGGAAGATCATTAAATTACATTAACCAGATACAACATTTTATCAGTGAGCTCAAGAGATGCTGGTAGACAAATTAGGTTATCTAGACAGAGCCAGGCTAGCTTCCAGTCTTTATGCTAAGCTTAGCTAACTGGCTGTAGCTTAATTTTATCCTACAGACATGTCGGTGATTTCAAACTTCTCATCAAGAAACAGTTGAGCTTATTTTCCAAAATGTCACCCGAACATTTGGATACATAAGCAGTTTCCAGCTTTCCTCACCATAACACCACAGTGTACTTAAAACGTCTCCTTCATGTTGTTGTTCTCGATGCTGTTCAGCTCAAGGCCAAAGACAGCGACAAGTCCATTGGCCGCATCAGCAAGCAGTGGAGCGGTCTGCTGAAGGAAGTCTTCACTGACACCGACAACTTTGGCATCCAGTTCCCTCTGGACCTGGACGTGAAGATGAAAGCTGTGCTCATGGGAGCCTGCTTCCTCATTGTAAGGCCACATCCTTAGTTTATTCCCTTAGTTTTGCACACATTTTATTTGTTTCACTTGCCTAATCAAAAGGATTCATTCATTCTTTCTTTGCTGTTTCTTTGCAGGATTTCATGTTCTTTGAGAAAGTTGGGGAGGCCAACCAACGCAGCACCGTGTTCTCATAACAGCGAGGAACAGTCAGGACTTTCTCCACTTTTGCCTATTCTCTGTTCATGTAATCTCTTTTTCTATTTCTTTTTTTCCATCCACCCTTTATCAGACTCCAGCCAACATGGTGCCATCCTTTTATACACACAGACCAAAGTGAACTCTTTCACAGTGGATTGTTTTTCAAATCTATCCAAACCCTGTGAGTGACACCAGCTGCCATGTTCCTTACACTCCATACAGTCTGTAGATGTTTATCTACTTTTTAGTGAGTGAGCAAACCTCCAGTCAATCCTGCCAAAGAAAGTCAACCCTGCCCTCAATGTCGTTGTAAACCCCAATACACAGAAATATGAATGAATATCAACACATATACTTAAATGTGCTTTATACTACTCTGGCATTAACATTTCATATTCATGCCGTATGTTTATCTATTATCATTACACTCATAATTCATGTTTTATGAAGAAATAGACCTAGTTTTAGTGCAATACTGAGTTGGATGTAGAGGCTGTATTCATTGCTTTGTTAGTTTGTTAAGCCATGCTAGCGGCTAGCAGCATTTCTTCTGGGACCACCACTTCCCTGAATGGTAAAGATAGTGAGAGCCCATTGATCCTTTAAGTTCTTCAACATTCAGTCACCCTGATTCCTGATTCAACATTTCTTAAGACTTAAAGGTGCAGTATGTACAATTATTGTTGAAAACATTAAAAAAAAGAAAAAGGTCATTGGAATGTGAAGAAATAACAGTTTTGACATTGTATTGCATTGCAAAGATATCAGCTTAAGTTAGCATGCTAACGAGCTAGCCACAGCTGTCCAAGTTCAAAGCTCATGTGCTAGCATTGTGAACACTGGTACTTTCCCAATGCTCCAAGCTCCCAGTCCAGACCGCTAGCTGCACAGCTAATTAGGCTAACTAGCTAATGGGAGCTACAGTTAGCAGCAGTTACTCTGGTGGTTTGCTGCGTGTAGCTCAAAGGACTGCTGTGCCTTTAGCATGGCTGCAGACATTTAGTCTTATAAGCTAACTAAAGCTTTTCATAAAACGCGAACGTTAGCCACAGTCAACAGGCTGTCATAACAAGGGGAAGTGGTGGTTGTGTTAGCATGAGAATTGGGAAGATGTTCAGTGACCTTCAGTCGAAGTTGTGAACACAGGAGTTGACACATGCTGACAGTATTTACCAAAGTGCTCTTTCTCTACCTCTCAGCTGCCTTTCTCTTCTGTGTCTGTGTCTCAAGTGTACATAATCTATGAAAGCTGTAGCACAGGCTGCACTGTAGATGCTCTCATGCTCCCTTGTGGCTCTGTGGTTACCATGGAGGATGATGCCGCTGCCAAACCTCACCCTCCGATTTCTCCAGATACCACTGAACATGTGCCAGTGTGATGATACGGGAGAGAGAGAATGTAGGGGGAGAAGTCTGAATAGAAATAAAGTAGAAGAAGAAAAGCAGAAGTTGAGGTTAACGTACTCTCAGTCTGACCTCTGAGTGATTGAGTCCATCAGTGACGGGTTTAAGGAAACGGATGAATTATCTGTATCTGTGAATTTGATCTGGTATCAGTTCTGTGCTTTCGAATGATAAAATGTCAGGTTAATGTTTGTGGATGCAAATCTGTTCTGTATTTAATATTCACTCTGGTTTTGATCGTTCTCATAACACGTGGGTGTTGCCACTAGTTTACTCAGATCCAGACTGCAGCTCTCTGTTACAGTCACTAACTAACTGTGTCTTGTTGCCTATGCATATACAGTAAATACTACTAACCCTAAAGGAAAGAAAGTAATCCAAAAGATGTACAGAGCATTTTAACGCAAATATTTGTTCAGTGTGTTTTATGTTAATTTGATGTTAAGGTTTTCAAAAATATTACGTTCAATATGTTGTATGACGCTTGTATCTTGTGATTGTGAATGACATTTTTTTACAGAGTCAAAATAAATACCCTGTAGATGTTCAGAAATAAAACAACTGTCATACAAAGCCGTTTGTTGAAGTGTTGTTGCCTTCTGCTTCAGTGTCCAGGAAAGTTCTGGGGAAGCCCCAGTGAAAGCTAAAGGCTAAATGTGGAACATCTGGTTTCACTCGGAAAAAATGATGTTTGCCTCACAGGGAACTCCAGGATCTCGTGTCCAACTTCATCAAAACTGTTTTATACTAACTTTCTAAATACAACGTGCACTTAATTGACTGCATTGTTGTCAGTGAGTGTTCTTTATTTATCTGCATTCAGTTATCAAAAACATGATATCCATGTCCTCCTACAGATGCAACAGCAGGAGGTTAAACCTCTCTCCCGATCAAACTCCTCCATCTCCTGGGAACATGTGGGAAATACAGCCATGGTACTTTGGAAACATGTCTGCACATGTCCATGAACGTCTCAATGCTCCTCAGAAATAACTCAAACTAGACCCATAATCTGTAATTATGTAGTTCTTATTAGACATGAATCAACATTTGGGAAACTAAGCAGCAGGTTTTACAAGTTAACTAGGTATTCAGCCTGCTGCTGCTGTGTAAATTTATACAGCAGTGTGTCAATGTTTACAGATTTAAGAGATCATATCCCATTATGAAGAACACAACAGGAAATATGTTAAGTAAATATGGAAAATGACCAATCAAACCCAACGCTGTATCTCCAAGGTCGTGACCGGGCCGATGACTCAGCAGCACAAGAGTTCACGACCTTCCTGTTTAAAGCTCTGATCCTGCGTTCAGCGCAGTGTTAGCCTTTGAATTTAAATAATGTCATACATTTAAAGACACTAAATATGTGCGAAATGGAGTTTCTCTCTCTCTTTTCAAAACCTGGTGCATACGTTACCCACAATGCAACTCAATTCCCTCAATTCTTTGCAGGTAGCCTTTACCTCCAAAATCATTAAAGCAGCAGCAAAACCAGGTGTACACCCACATTCCTTCTTTTCTTTTCAAAACCTGCCACCTACATTGCCCACAATGCAACTCAACTGCCAAAACTTCATCAGAGAGTTGGATGTATAATGTGGCCTAGTAAGCAGTTAATGTAGCCTTGAGCCTCTAGCTCAGGGGTCACCAAACTTTTTGAAACTGAGAGCTACTTCATGGGTACTGAATCATACGAAGGGCTACCAGTTTGATACACTCTTCTGAAATAACACATTTGCTCAGTTTACCTTTAGTTATATATGATTATTGATGATTACTGATACTCTTTTTTCATGATTTCTCACAATAATTATCAACAATGGCTTAACAAGTTGGGAAACAGATAATATCAACATTCAATTTTCATTTTTAGAACAGGCCTGAGGGCTACTCATGTGGTCCTTGGGGGCTACCTGGTGCCCGCGGGCACCTTGTTGGTGACCCCTGGTCTAGCTTCTATAAGATTTTCAGACAAAACAAAATCGATAAAGTAGCATAAAAGGAGATATTTAAATTTTTTCTCTTCTTCCTTGGCAAAATCTAGTGTCAATATTACCCACAATGCAACTCAACTCACCACAGTTCAGTTGGGGATTCAGGTGTGTTATGCTAACAGCTCAAGACTAACATAGCCATAAGCAGAGATGAGAGGATGTGTCAGAATATGTCTGCTACACTGAGATTTAAACAAAAGAAGAAAAGTGTGACAATGATCTGTTATTTATGTTGTATAAAATACAGGCAGTAATCATGTCACACTTAAAATTAACCACTGTTGGATCTATACATTTTAATTTTGACTGTCTGAGCATAGCGTGACCACTGTGACCAGGCACTATGCACTTGGGACCCCCTGGGACCCCCTGGGACCCCCTGCCCTGCACTGATGATCCACTTGACCATAAATTACTGTGCACTTATATACACCTGTCTGATTTATGCATCTTTTTTTGAGGCCAAGGCACTGTGACTATCACTGCCATGCTCCAGCACACTGTTTATTAAAATTGTGAAGTCTGAGACACTGTCATTTAATTGCTATGCACCAATTAACTGTATTTTTTAAATTGTGTTTCACCAATCATCTGCATTAGTAAAAGAATTTGTACATATCCTGTTGACAAATGAGATAGGTCGAAAGCATTAGTCCTTTTCATGAGGGGCTACATAGGAGAGACAAGCCAGGGTATGAGAGAAAACAGCCACACTCACTTTGGAGACCAAGGTCAGTCACTGAGGTGTGTTTTAGGGCGTCAGCCGACAAACTTAAGTGCAGATGTGCAGGAAGACAGGACAGGGAGGTTTTTTTCTCAAACAGGGCGCTGTAAGTTACCTTATCTATTTGCTTTAACCAATGAGAAATTCTACTTGTTCTTGTACTTATTCTTTTGTAACTGAAAAGATAAAAAACATTGCAGACTGAAATTATGCGTCTTTTTCTGGGCGACTGGTTGCAGTTAACAGCTTTGCTGCCTGCGATTTTTCAAACAGAGAAAGTCCTTAATACCAAGCTTTACTTAATGATACAATTCCAAATAAATAGTAAACAGTACGTCGTGGTTAGTCTTCTCTCAAATAAACAAAACGCCTGAACAAACAGCTCATATTGTCACAGGGCAGCTCAGCATTAAGACCAGATCATCAATTTTATTCAATAAAAACTGCAATTTCTAAAACAATATGTACAACTTCATTAAGATAGAAAACTATTTGCAAAACATCATGTGTTGGGTCTCGTTCAAAAGGGGACATTTAGCCTTTTTGCTAAATTCATGTGTTTCAACACATTTTTTCCCTTTGTTTACATTCAACCACTTTCACTTTTCTACTTTCATCATCACTGGACCTCCATCTCCTCCACGGCGAGGTGTACCGGGCAGCTTCCAGAGTCAGAGCGGGTCCGTGCTAGAAAAGTCGACCATCCATTCATTCAAAGTCCGCCAGGAAAATCACTTCAGACTCGTCTGTCTGTGGTGACTTGAGGTCGCTCCCTCTGGCCGGAGCCCTCCCGCGACCATCGGATCAGGTAGCGGCTTGCCAGCTCCAGGTTCCACTGGTGCCTGGAGAGGATCCTCACACAGTCTTCTCTGGAGCAGAGGCTCAGCCTGTACAGCTGCTCCAACTGAGAAGACACACAATGAGAAGACGGGGGATCAGAAGCAGCAACTCATAAAAACATAAAGCCACGATAAAGCCCGCAACACACAGTGTTGAGTTAAGAGTACTGTGGCTTATTTGCACTTTTGGGGTTGGAAATGTTCAAGCCACCGCTCAAATGCAAAACACCTTCTGTGAAGTCATTGTTGAGCATCCTGCAGTCAAATACGCTACAGAATCCCATACAGCAGAGTTCTGAAGTGCAACTCAGTGTTGAATGACTTTAGATGTTTTTAAAAACTACATCAAATCACTGTTAATTGATTAAATTCAACCTTATACATTTTCTCCCACTTGGGGTTTCTCAATCAAGACAATTAAAACAAGTGACACAGTTTGACAATGTTGTGAAGCAGCATGGGATCATGGGAGTTGTTGTGAAGTCCATCCAACATGACTCTGGATTGCATGTTCAGGTTTTATTTGCGTCATGTCAGCTGACTCCCTGTCTCACTCTGACGTTTCACTGGAAGTTACAGCGACTGGCGACCAAATGAAACGCACCCAGACGTCCCTGGGTGCGAACATTGTTGGGATAATGTGCGCACACAACTCAAAATATATTTAAAAATATATATTACACAGAATCATAAACATCAGAAGGTTTAGGGTGATTTATTTGTCATTATACAAAACATAAAAAAGGCATAACACAAGACAAGTGTATAAACTCACACAAACAGAACATGTATACAGTTATTTAGATAAATATATAAACAGTGCATTTATTATATTTGTGTCCGCGTGAATGTGACAAATAGCAACAAGACGTTGATGATAATGCGGTTGGCATCTTATTAGTACAAGTTCGACATCAAGCATTAGCGACGTAAAACACAGAGTCCAGTTCTGCTCGTACGGCGTTCTGAACCCGGTCCATCCCTCGAGTGCAACAGCTTGATCCCGGATGTTGTGGTGGAGTCAGGTCTCTGTAAAGGTGTGGGCGTAACAGTCTCTCGTCCTCACTTTCCCTGCGTCCTCTCCCTGCCACCAGACATTATCCGGGAGCATCCTTGAATCCAAACTTGACGAGCACGTTTCCCATCCTCGAGCTCCTCCGTCTCCTGCCTGGGACGGTCTGGCAGAACATGTCAGAGGGCCGAAAGATGCCGTGGACAGGGATCATCTCAAGGTCAAAGCTCTTACTCCAAAACCCGAGCTTTTTTCTCCCATGCTGATGATTATAAGTGATACTTCATCATAAGTAACTGGTAACAGTCACAAATAAAAATAAAAAAATGCAGCGAACTTTTAAAGAGCTACTGGCTGCAGGATTTGCATGTGCTGCTGTTGCCACAGAAAGATAATGTCGAGCATCTAACTTCTTGACCCTTTGTAGAATCGATCAAATGATCTAAATGAAGAGGTTCAAATTAACCTGATCGCCGCTATAAAAAGACTTCAGTATCAGTATCAGTGGTAGCATCATGCTAAACTACCTGGTCCACAGGAGAAATGCCTATAAAGCGTGACCGGATTTACCTGTTGGTGCACAAATTTTGCAACACCCACCTCCCAGGTTTGCTTTTAGTACAGTGAACACAACAGGCTCCATCATGCACCCAACAACTCACTGTGAAGCTACATTCACTCTACCTGGCCTCAGGTTTATCTATATATCAGTGTGGTAGTTTGCAAAATATATGCAAAATGTAACAGTACACTTCCTTCCTTTGTTGATATTTTACATTTTGGGGGTCAAAACTAACTTATTATTTTTTATTTAAGTTAAACCTTTGGTTATTTCTTAAAATCTGTCATTGCAGTGTGATTTTATATTTATGTTTTTATCTTTTATTCTATTTGTTGTTTATTATTCATTATTTTTAAAGGGTGCAATATGTAAGAATTTTAGTTAAAAAACTGAAAACTTGACTAAAACTATGATTTTAACAAAAGTATGATTATTCAACATGTATTGTGTTGCAGAGATATCTACTGAAGTTAGCATGCTAAGCAGCTAGCCCAGGGACTGTCCTCTCTCAGAGTCTGGACCACTCAATGCATGGCTAACTGAGCTGACCAGCTAACGGCAGCTACAGTTAGCAGCAGTTAGCGGGTCCTCTGGTGATATGCCGCCCCGTTTCTTGCCCCAGTTCTTACATATTGCAGATTTACATGTGATTTATGTTGTTTTGGGTTTCTTTCAAATTCTTTTATTTAAGTTGAGAGTCATTTCGTGGTCTGACCTTGAGTTGTTGCTCAGCAAGCACTGGGTTCCAGTCACTGCGTTGAAGCGCCATATGAACCTCTTCGGTGGTCACTCCATGCACTGCTTCCATCACCTGAGAGGAGACGAGTGATGAGGTTTAGCTTTCAATCCATCGAACGAGTTTTCCAAATGAAACTGAAAACAAATCTGTGTCTCACCTGTGAGATGAGGCCGTCCTTCGTGTTCTGAACGTGAGGCGACTTCTCTCGCTCTCTGTTGCGCTCCCTCTCTCGGTCCCTCTCTCGGTCCCTCTCCCTGCTGTCTGTGGGATCATCCAGCTGTGGGGTTGAGCGCGCCATGTTGGCCATTTTAACCAGGTTGGAGCCTCCGACTGCCTGCTGGGGTTGGTGTGGGTGTTGTGGTGGCGGATGAGGAGGTTGGGCACCAGGGAGCTGGACTGCCTGCGGAGGCCACGAGGTGCCGGGGACAGGGAGGATTTGGGGCCTCCTCTGGGATTTCACGTTATAATGTTTCAGGTTGGGTGGCGGCGGTCTCGGGGGCGGAATGATGCTGGCTTCGCTGAAGCGTCGCGGGTCCTGCAGCATCTGCACGCTGTGAGCTGCCATCACGGGAGGCATGAGTCTGCCATGCTGATCCACTCTGAGCACCCCGACTGTCTGAGAGCGAGGCCGATGTCCGCTCACGACCGACTCCAGGCTCCGGGATATACCTGAAGACACAGGAAAAAGAATTTAATGCAAAATGTACAGTGCACACTTATATAATGGTAATGAACAGAAGTGGGATCCTCGCTCAGAGTGTATGTAGGCACAGCTACGGTAGCCTTTAAAGCCACAAGAGGGCAGAGTGGTCAACTGTATGAATGAACATCTAGCTGAGTTCCTTCTTGTGTGGGCGAGGTGCTTCATGTCTCATAATAGCAACAAATAAAAAAAGAAAAGATTTAGCGGAATTTGTGAAAAAGCAATTCTGACATGTAGCACCTTTAAGAGTTCTCACTCTAATGTATAACCAGAATTTATTACCATTCAAAGTCTCCGACGACATAAAGTCCACCTCGTAGCTTTACCCACAACACTCCGCTCATGGTTTTACTGAAAGCTCCTACCTGCCATTTTCTGCAGATTGGAGCCGTTCTTCTCTCTGGCGGGGCTCGGCCTCCAGCTGCCGTTGCTGCACAGGTCAGAAGAGTGAACACGTGAGATACACAAACACACCGCACACACACCTCTGTTTACCTGAATATATCGACTGACAGCAGGTGAAGGTTCAGGGCTGCACCGCTGTCGGCATTCCGCAACTAAACTCAGTGAGATGAAAGTTTCTGTGTTTATGTGCACGATACGCGCTGAATAACAGACATGGGGACATGCTCATTCAGGGAATCGTAGCCAAAAACTCTCTTTCTTTGTTTTGTAATATTCTGGAAAGTAAACAGATTAGAAGAAAAGCAGCAAAGGAAGCCAAGGCTGTAAAGCCATAAAGGAGATGCAAACTGTAAAACATTATAACGTTGCTCACAACAGCCACCAGTGATGAACTTTGTCTCTCTGGGCCTGTTTGTTTAGAGAGCTGGTTATAATCCTTAATATCCCAGTCATTACATGGAATTTAGCTCAGTCAGTAAACTGTAACTCCCGAGTTATTCTACATGAAATCAAAAACACCAAAGAGCCTAAACACGAGGACTGAAAGAGAAGCATCACTGACTCGTCCTGGCCCTCAGGTGTCCCCCAGGAGCGCTCGGGTTTGATGTCCCCGTGGCCCGTGTGCTGCAGGCTGCCCTTCATCGGGGGCGAGATGTAAGTAGAGGGAGGAGCAGGGTTGGGCGCAGAGCTCCCGGCGAGGGCAGCGGCGGCGGCGGGAGGGAGCGACGGCGCGGTGAGGCTCGCTGGAAACCAGCCGACGGACAGCGTCCTCTGGTTCTGGCCCTTCCACTCACACAGCTCCAGACTACAGAAGAGAGAAGAAGAGAGGGTTAGAAACCAAAGAGCTTCTGTTGAGTGACGTGGGAGCAGATTTACTGAGCAACGTTATCAGCGTTGTGTTTGATTGCTAATGAAGTTTTCATTTCTAAGAAAAACATGTTTTTTACCTCATAGTGCTACCAGGCTTCTCTAATCTTTACAGATTTGAATGTATTTATGTTGTTTGATGATAACCTTATGTTTTCTGTGCACGTGTCTACATTACACATGTGCAGTATGAATTGAAAAAAGAGCAAACAGCGACACAACAGCAGCATTTGCAGCACGACACCGTCAGAGCTGTCGGACTTGTTCAAACAAACAAAGCAGGCTGCGCTCGAGGACACCGTGAGCTCACGGCTGGAATGCACTTTTGAGAGGAGGCCGATTTAGAGCCCTGTTTCATCTCCACAAAAGGCCCATTGTGTCGGTCAGAGTGTCTCCTTTACTGTTTCAGTCCCACCCTTTCTTCCCCGCACCCACCCGTGGTCTATGACGGTCACAAGGTCGCTGGCCACGAGTGTGAGTTTCCTGGGCTCGGCAAAGTCTCTCGTCGCCTTCACCTCCATCGGTTTGGCCTGCAGAGAACAGACAGAAGTGAGGAGGATAATACAACGATTTCTTTTTCTGAAAAAACTCGCGCATTCAAAAGCTTCACGCGATGATTCACACCTCTGCCACCATCGTGGTGAGCTGGGCGAAGCTGGGCCTGTCGGAGGGATTGCAGGCCCAGCACTTCCTCATGACCGCGTACAGTTCTTGCGGGCAGTCCGGCGGTCTCTCCAGACGCTCGCCCTCCCGCTCCACGCGCCACAAAATCTGGATTCAAGAGAGTGAGAGTCAGGGATGTGAAAAACTCTGAATCATGGAGAGTGATTGCAAAAAATTAATCGACAACAAGGGCGGGGACGCATTCCAGACATTAACGGAAGTACGCTGTTTGGCATGAGTGTTGCAAGCAGGTACCTGTCTGCCCGACAGACCGAACCAGGGCTCCTCACAGTAGGTGAACATTTCCCACAGGGTGACAGCGAACATCCACACGTCCGAGGAATGGGAGAAGGAGCCAACGCGGAGACTCTCTGGAGCACACCTGGAGGGGAGAGGGTAGCAAGCGATTAGCGAGAATATCAAATATCATTCCCTCCTCCCCCTTTGAATCTCGGTACTCACCACGCAAACGGGATCCTTCTGTGTGCTGACATGACGTAGTGGTCCCTCTCCTGGCTCAGGCCTCGCATCAGGCCAAAGTCGCCGATCTTCACCGTGTCCCTGGACGCCAGCAGCACGTTCCTCGCGGCCAGGTCCCTGTGGATGAACCTCCTGGTCTCCAGGTAATCCATACCCGCCACGATCTGGTTCGCGAAGAGCCAGAGGCGGAGCAGAGGGAACTCGTACTGACGTGAGCGCAGCATGTCGTATAGTGAACCGAAGGGGGCCAGCTCCGTCACCTGGAGGGAGGACAAACATGCACGCCTCAGTTTTAAACAGATCGACACATCCTGCCCAGTTAACTCCCCTTCTCCATGTTAAAACCGCCTACCATCTTGAGGGGCTGTGTGAGCACCACGCCGTAGAGCCGGATGATGTTGGGGTGGTCCAGTGACTGCATGGTGGTCACCTCCTGGAGGAAGTCGGTCAGAGTGTCCGTCTGCTTGGACATGCTGCTCCTGAGTGACTTCACTGCGACGGGCAACTGAAGCAAACAGACGGGAGGGGGACGGAGAATTAGCCACGTTTCAGACTAGACGGGGACGATGAAACGCTCAACGGATTACAAATAACACCTTTACGTAACGAGAAGAAAACCTCTCTCACCACTCTCCCAGTGGGTGTGTGCCACTCTCCCTTCCTCACCACCCCAAAGGACCCCGAGCCCAGCTTCTCCCCCAGCAGCAGCTCACTGTCCTGGATGAGAGACGGCAGAGCCCGACTAGCGCCCTCCTGAGGCTGAGCCGGGCTGCCGCCGCCCTGCTCCCCGCCATCAACTCGACCGCTCAACACCTGCGCGCATCAAGAAACCAACCAGAATGCGTTACTGACTGAAACATGTGACGTACACACTATAGATATGACGTACTGTATGTCTGACCTTTGGTATCCGCGATTTCACTTTGTAGCGTTTCAGAGCCTCCCACAACCTCCTTTGTGCTGAAAGAGAGAGCATTTGAGTAACTCCTCAAATATCTGTCACTTTGATACCAGACAAAACAAGACGTCACCAAGACCTCTGGAAGATTTAGCTGGACGTTTGATAGACTGAATGACAATGACACGATGCTGAGCGGGACAGGAATCTAAATCTCCTGCTATAACGCTGGATTCTGGCCGAGATGGAGGAAGACAAGTTGGGCCTTTTATCCCTCTGTTGAAAAGTCTCGTACAGGAATGTGACTACTGTAAAAGAAACGACTCACTCCGTCTGCTGACGAAGGCCAGGATTCATGACTGAGAGCTTTAGACTGTACATGTAGGTGGGTTTAAGATTTACGGCCAAACATCACTTTAGGGAAATCAACCATTAATCCATTGATCCTGTAAATCCAAAAGGTTGATTCGGGGCTTTCCAAAGACAAAGACCGCACTGTGGGTCAACAGGAGACTATGCTTGTTTACACTAGAAGACATCTTAACCCGTCTCAGAACATCAGTTACAGAGCCAGAGGAGAACCCGTCCCCGTCTGAGAGGACACGCCTGTACTGTGGCTCACCTGGTTTGCTGATTCCTATTTGCTCCAGGTCCGACTCCTTGACGTAGGAGAAGTGCTCGACGCGGGTGATGTTGAGGCCATCTCTCACCCGCAGGTAGAACTTCTCCAACTGGACCTCGGCCAGGAGTTGGTACAGCCACTGAGTGTCCTGGTCCATCAGCATGACCCGGCCGACCTGCCTTTAGGGTCAAAGGTTAAAAAAAAAACACGGTGTGAGGAACTTGATCTTGTTCTCGATCAGCGAAACTTTCGAGGAGACCCGAAACTAAACACAAAGACGCGATAAAGAACCAGTGCTCTTCCCCGTCTCATTAAAAACACTGTTAAACGGCACGTTCGCTCCCACTCAGGCCTCGTCAGGTCACCATGGAGACCTCACAGAAAGCCCTCGGTGCCGCATGCCAGAGGGGGATTGTTCGGCTTTTAGCGACGAGCCAACTTTTAACGAGCTGTTTGTCTGCGGCCACGTTAGACGGAATCTCAAACTCTCTTTCAAAGAAACGTTTGCATCTGCTAGTAGTCCAAACGGGCAGTTAGGTCCACAAATCAGATGAAGCTACAGAAGAGGATCAGGACCACTGAAAGTCAGTAGAGTTTAGAGTGAGCGAAACGCAGACACAGGCGGCTGCGGCTCCCTCAGAAGCTTGAACAAGTAGGTCCAGTGTTGGCCGGGTCGTGACTCATTGTGAGCCTCAGAGGAAAACGTCCTGCTGGGAGTCCTGAGGCAGCGTGAGGAAGAAAAAAACAAGAGGTGGAAACATTATCACGTCTGCGGCTCAGGGACACCAGTCAGACAGGATTCTGTTCACACAGTGTCGATGTGATGTGCGCTGACAGACGGGCATTTCCTTCATATGTTTAAAAGGTGCATTACGTAAGAATGGGCCACCCTGGAGTCTAACTACCGATAGACATGGGCAGCATACCACCAGATTAAATGCTAAATGATGCTAATGTTCTCCAGGTGAATGTTGGTGTTTACACTGATGTCACAGGAGCTTTGGAGGGCCTGGAGAGAGAGGCTAGCTGGTTAGCATGCTAACTTGGATGAACTGGATATCTCTTCAACACATTACACAGACATTCTGTAGATAATTCTAGTTAACTCCTGAATGTTTTTAAACTCTAATTCTTCCATGTTGCTCCTTCTAATGTTCACCATTACACCCACACAGCGTCCTCCCTCATATCTTCCTTATTGCTTTAAAATCGAAAGGGTGAAACGCAGCACATTCTTGTGGAGCTGGCTGTGACCTCTGGCTTCTCCTCCTTATGATAGGCCGTACAGTCATATATCACCGGCTTATCAGCACACCAAGCCCAGCAGCAGCAGCAGCAGCAGCTATGAGTCAGGCAACATTCTCCTGTCAGCTACCCTGGGATCCAAAACCAAACACTGTGCGCGGCTGTGACGTCTCCGGTGATCAACCTGCTCTTACTTCACCCACCTGATGCTGCAGAGAGCAGCAGGTACGAGCCCAGGCTTGATCTTTTATTTTTTCAGGGACAACTCCCCAATTAATGTGCGCCCTGCTTAAGTGCTTGAGTGGGCGTGAGGCAAATTCCCTGCAAGTTACATTCAAATTTAAAAAGGGAAACGCACGTTAGCACACAGAGAGAGCTCTGTGATCATCAGCCTCTGTGTACTGAGCGATCAATCTTTAACTGCGCCGCTGCTGATCAACCCTGAAGGCATGTGAGACCAGGTGGCAAACTATTTCAATCATGGCTTCACACAGTCGCTGGTAGAACTGGCTGACTTTCATCTCACAAAGTCATTATCTGACTTCAAATGGGCCCCGGCTGTGTTTATCCAGCGCTGACACGACCTCTGTCACAAAGCCTCCTTTGACACTGGTGGCGGCTGTGAGATCAGACCCAGATCACATCAGGATCAGATCCAGATCAGATCCCGATCGGGACGACAGTCACTGTTTCATCTGTGGCAGGCTTCACTCACTCAGAGGAGCGCATAACGTCAGCTCACACTCACGTATTTCTCTGTGTGTTATCAGAGAAGTGAAGGCGTGTCTTCAGGAAACAAGGTAATGATGCTTTTGGTTTTCAGGTAGGCAGTTTGAGCACAGGTGAGACTTTATGATCCGCCCACAGTGATGATGAGGGAAATGTAACTAACAGATGAAAATATACTCTTTTTACTCTTGTTCCTTAATTACATTCAATATTGGTCTTTTACTCAAGTACTCTTTACATGGGTGGTCATTACTTTTACCAAAGTCATGTGTTAATCTCTTTACATTTCCTCAGGTGTGACTTTGGGTTACTTTCTTCATCACTGCTTGTGTTGATGAATAAAAACTACTCTTAATGCTTCGATCGCTCACAGTGTTGACTCATGGTCACACACATAAAACCAGCACATCAAACTGTAACTGTCTCATTACCTTAAAACTGTAATTAGGTAAAGTAGTTGAGTCTGTAAAGAGAAACAATGCGGACAAAGACACAGTTTGTGTCCAAACACAGGATGTGATCCACATGTTGCTCCATCAGGTGATCACAGGCAGCAGGTCCATATGGACCCGGCCACAGACGGAACCATGCAGTGGGACTCACCGTGAAAAGAAGAACCCGCTCTCCGGTCGGTGACAGCTCCTCCTGGAACCTCTCAGCGCAGAGAGCACTGATCCATGTCGGCTCTGAAACCTGCAGCGACGTCGACCGAAGCTCTCCAACAAATCACGACTCGGCTCTGGATCCGGAACCAGCTGGAAGCGTTCGAACTCCGGTTGATTAAAAAGAAGGTTATACCACAGCTTCAGTCGATCGATCGATCAGGTTACATGCGTCGGTGCGTCTGTATCAGAGCGTTTGTGATCTACCTGTGTGTGCTCAGCTCCCTACACCGCCTCGTCACAGTTCCTCCGCAGGCCACGCCCCTCTCCTACCTGACGTCTCACCTGTGCGTTTAGACCAGCAGCGCACACACAAACAACATGCAGTGATCTACGTGACGTGATCAATTAATAAGTCATCAGCACATAACAATAACGTAAATGTGGGTCAGTAAGACAACTTCTGGAAATTGTGGTGACTAAATGTCCAGACACACACGTGATGCATTGTTTTACACAGTCATTGTACACACACTCATCAACTTACACATTCACTGTATTCATAGACTGGATTTAAGTTCATACATTCACCTTCTACACACAAACCGCGGGTGTATTTATGTACTGTTAGCTTGTACTTTAGTTAACACGGAATGCTAGTTTAATGGATGCACCTTATGTAACTTACCTAACTCAAACTAAATGCTACTTTACAGGCTAGGACAGGTGTTCATAGCTAAAGCTAAATGCTAGTTTAATAGATGCACCTTTTGTGCTTACTTTTAAAGGTACACTAGCTGTGCCTAACTAAAAGTAAGTATTACTTACAGGGAACGTTAAGTGCCAAAAAAACCTAAATGCTAGTTTAATGACTGCTGCTTGATGACTACCTAGCTAAAATGAAAATGCTACTTCAGGTACACTGTAACTACGAAGGTAAAACTAAATGCTAGTTTAAAGTGTAACTGCGAAGGTAAAACTGAATGCTAGTTTATTTTAGCTACGTGAATGCTAGTTTAATGAGTTCATTTTATGTACCAAGCTGAAGCGCAATGCTAGTATGATAGGTGCATCTTGTGTAGCCTTCTTAGCTAAAGCTAAGCATTAATTTACAGTGTACACCAAGTGTTTGTACTAAATTAAAAGCTTCATGGGTGCACCCTATTTTAATTTGTATTTATTTACTTTAAGCAAAACATATTTTGTGATACCTTTTAATGGGTACATCTGGTGGGAACTACCTAGCTAAAGCTAAATGCTAGTTTATAACAGGTGTACCAAGCTAGCCAGCTATTTTATTTACTTATTTTTTTTATATAACTTTTGTAGGCCAACTAGCTAAAGCTAAGCAACAGTTTACTAGGTACGTCTACTAAGTAAACTAGTGTTTGGGTCACACCGGGCTAACACTGTTTTAGCTAGTAGTGGGCCAAACTGATCAAGGATCAGCTTTAGTTTTAATTTAGTAAACACAACAACCCTTAGATATAGTCATCCCTTCATAATGTATATGTTCAGTCTGTTTAAAGTGAATGAACCTGTATGATAAGTTATAAGGCTGCATTTTCATGTTTTTTAAAAAAAAAAATAAAGCCTAAAGACATTTTCTTTACACTATTCATTTCAATACGAGTAGTTCAGAAACACCTCAGTAACAGGTCATACAAAAAATACCATAAAATTGATTCAACTTCTCTGAAAAACAGTTTAAACTAAGACTATTTTGCATGACTGCTCTATATACTAGATGTTGTTTTATTGATCTATCAGTTGATTGTAATTAGATGTGAAAATTAAAGGGTCTAAAACGTTAATTCTCACGTTTGCTATGACATGTTAATTGATTGAGACATCAACATCTCTCACCAGTGACCTAAAGTTTCCAGTTAGTCATGGCTGAGGTTCAAGTCATTACTATAATTCACATTATTAATTCTCTCCATTGATCGAGCTCAACCGTGTCAGGACTCAAACGAAACTTGCCACGAGCTATGAGTCAAACACAAATAGTGTTCCCTCTCTCTCTCCCTCTCTCTGTCTTTCTTTCTTCCATACTTGTTGTTGCCAAGCAGGTTGGACAGGATTTTTTTTTTTTCTCCCTGCTCTCACATGGCCAATCATTTGAATGCGAACCAGGCTGCACTTTGCACTTCCTGGTACAGTATCTGACCCAGTCGCTCCACCCTGCCTGCCTGAGCCGCTCTGACGCAGACAATACATTCAGTGGAAGGGACATTCAAAGGAACAGGAGCTGATCTGGAGATCTATTCACGTTCCTTCTAGCATTTCCAACTAAACGAGATGTAAAGACGGGTTGTTTGATGATGTAGGATTACATTAGAGTTAGTGATCAGTATCTTTAGCTCCTGATAAAGTTAAAACACATTTCTTTGTCACAAGTTGTTTACGACAGTACAACAGCCAACAGCTTGACAAACAACACACATAAACGAGAAATGTCCTGGTGACGAATCAAAATGTCACAACAACTGACAATTTGTACAGTCATCCCCAACCCACCCAGCAGGTATTTAAATAACCGCCTGTCACTTCCAGGACTCTACGAGCATTTAATTGTGCCGAGTT
Source organism: Diplodus puntazzo (assembly GCA_963678695.2). Taxonomy (NCBI): domain Eukaryota; kingdom Metazoa; phylum Chordata; class Actinopteri; order Spariformes; family Sparidae; genus Diplodus; species Diplodus puntazzo. The sequence goes on along the minus strand of OZ023170.1, from coordinate 4,909,133 downwards.
AATGAGGGGTGTTCACAGACGGATGTTTACACTCGTTCTGTCGTCTTAAATCTCTGAGGCTGAAGTTTCCTAGAGTTAGTCTGCAGTGTGGGAAGCTCTCTCTCTCGCTCTCTCTGTCTAGTTTCATGTGTTGTGAGAGGCTCGCCTGGAGGCAGGTGAGGAGACCCGGCCGATGGATCACTGCTGGGAAAAATGCAGTTTTAGAGGTTTGCATTGACACGTTGCAGCTGACAATAAATACACGAGGTGAACAAGTTCACAGATGAAAATCTCATACTGATAAAAACATCAAAACAAAACAAACAAAAAAGAAACTTAACTTTGTGTGAAATGATCTCAGCCAGAAGAGATTCTCAAATGTGATGCATTTTAATGTCATAGACAGGAGAAGTGGTCCAAACTAAATCCAAATAAGGTCATGGTCATCTTAATAAATACATTTTTTAAAAACAACATACATAATACTTTTTTTAGATACATGTTTAATCTGTTTAATTTTTACTAATGAATTATTTATAAAGTAAAGCAAACTAAAACTGAAATATAAGACATGATAAATTCAGAAGAGATATGTAGAAAATAATAAATAAGATCCGAAAAAACAGTTAGAGCACAATTATAATCTTATATACATCACAGTAGAATATTACCTGATGTCGCTTTGGACAAAATCCTTATAAATGCCCTAAAATATATCAATTATATTAATATATTAAATACATGTTTTTAAAAACAGGCCGACTATTTGTGTTTAATATGTATGTAAATAATCATGCATCATGTGAAGTATTGTGAGTAGTGTAAAGGATATCAGAGACAACGTAACGTAATTATTATTAATGATTAACATGATAAATCTTATGACTGTAAGTATTAATTTGGGCTCCAAAGAGTGGCAGCCACGAGGCATCATGGTTAAAAAGTCACAGCCGTCAAGTTATAATGTCGGTATTTTTATTGCTTAGAGAATAAAATCATTAAGTAGTGAAACAATCCTGTCCTGTCTCATGAAGCGCCATCACACGGTGCTCCTGATGAACTCTGGACCGGAGCGACAGCGCCCCCTAGTGGAGCCACTGACATCTGTCGCCTGTGTATACGTCATCATGTAGCGACGACATGTTTCGCCTCTTCCACGGGCTAAAGTTGCTTATACAGCCCAACATTTGTTTTTTTTAAGCTAGAATAAGATTTGTTAAAGTCTGCGACCTTATTTTACAAACAACGTTTATCTCAAAGTGTCATTTTTCTTTCTCTACAAAATAAAAGCACCCGGAAGTCCGCTCTCCGTGTGTAAACACATGGCTCCGGGTTCGTGTCTGACATTCAATGATGCCCAAACTCTTGGATTTAAAGTTTCCGGCAGGGTGTAAGACTCTCCCCGAAGGCTTCTGGTCCGCCGTGGACGTGTGGATCAAGAAACCCCACGTTGTGAACAAGCGGCTGTGCGGAGTGAAGGAGACAGAGAGCGAAGATGTGGGCAGAGAGGCTGTGGAGCTGCTGCTGCTTGATCAGCCTGAACTCTCTCAGGACGTGTGCTGCTTCCTGAGCAGCCAGGCTTCACCTGCACAGACACACGAAGAAGACAAACCCTGGTCCTCCAGCGTCAGGACCATCATCCCCAAAGTGAACTGTTACGGGACAAAGCTGCAGAAAGAGCTGGTACTCAAAGGTAAGAGCATGAAGGAAAGCTTTATCCAGACAAACCCAGACCAGACTGTCTGCTGTGTTTTTAAAACTCTCTTCATGTGTTCAAGATTTCACAAGACAACATGTTAGCTTCCTGCCATTCGAAGAGGATTCAGATGGGCATGTGTCTCTGAAGAGGGGCAACATTCATCAGATCCAGCTCATCAGTCCGGACTGCGAGGAGTGGTGAGTGTCAGCCTGCTGAACAGAACCACAACCACAGAAGAAGTCCACATTAATGCTCTTGAGTTCTGCAGCAAGCACTCGGCTCGACTGACAAGATCCGTCTGATCTGAGGTCTGATTATGTTATCTCTGACACAGGATCATTATTGTAGCACAAACCAGACTTCTACAATGAAGTGGTTAGCTCAATCCAGGACATCTTTTCATGCTCGACGTTCACCGACATTCATCAAGACGACACAGACGCTCAGTGTGACAGGGAGAAATACTGAATAGGAACAATTAAGTAGATAATTGAATCCGTGTTCATTTTATTTCACTTCGAACAAGATGTCTATGGAAGAAAAGGCAGAGATCCAACATGACTCACTGTAAATATTGTATATTACTGTGGATACATAACCCTCTGTTTGCTGTAGAGCTGCTACGACTGATTGGCTGATTGTTTTGTATTAAATTAATCACAGACTATTTCTAATGAAATGGTATATTGAGACATTTTTTGATTGCAGCTTTTTAAATTTGAATATTTCTTGGTTTCTTGACTCCTATGTGACAGTAAACAGACAGTGAGACAAATATCTTCAGGTTGTGGACAAAAAAGATAATTTTAAGAAGTCATCTTGGCGCGAACATGACTGACGACACACTCTCTGAGTTGTTTTAAAATTATATTAGACAGAAAACAAGATATACAGTATATCTAAAGTCTGACTAATATATACGAGTGTTTGTCTGCAGGGCCTTGGAGCTGCACGTGCTGACTCCGGACGCGTGGTTCTCTGACGGCGTGGCGTACCCTCGGCTGTCCTGGCTGTCCACAGATCTGCTCCCCAAACTGCAGCGCTGGGCCACAGAGTGCAAGAGCAGCGAGTTCAGGAGCACCCTGTCTCTGCTGCCGGTGGAGAAGTACAGCGTCATGTACCAGCAGCTGAAGGAGAAGTACAAGGCCATGGTCAAGGTAAAGACAGAGGGCGGCCCGGAGCTCCATTTAAACGGTCCTGTTCATACTTGTGTTGCTGAATGCTGGTGTTTGACATCCTCACCAGGTTTGGCCCGAAGTCACAGATCCTGAGAAGTTTGTCTACGAGGATGTCGCCATCGCTACGTATCTTCTTGTGAGTTTTCTAAAATCAATGATTTCAAGGGTGTCTGACCGCCGCCAGGTGTACCGACATGTCCGTGTATGTTTCTGTAGGCGACACTCATTTTTTATCTGTCACACAGGTGACAGGTGTCGGGTCACGCAACCAAAGCTGGGTCAGTCAGTTAGAATGTGAAACATGACCCACTTTAACCAATTGGCATGTCAAACCAGAGGCAGGGGAAAGTGTGTCAGCAACAGCAGCAGGTGTCACTGCAGGTGTTGATGAGGTTCTGCTGACATGATTGAAAGCTGTGGAGAACATTCAGCAGTATTGTGTGTGTGTGTGTCACTGTGTGCAGGTTCTGTGGGCCGAGGAGCGAGAGGAGAACGGTCTGACTGGCAGACAATCGTTTGTGGACCTGGGCTGTGGAAACGGCCTCCTGGTCCACATACTGACCAATGAAGGGGTGAGTGAGGGGCGGGGCCAGAGTTGGGTCATCAGATTCTGATTGGTTTGAATAGAAATAAAGAGTATGAAGCGAAATATCCTTGAGTTAGTTGAACAGCGCTCTTTCCACGGACAGATACGTGCTCTCGAGCTCCTGTTTTCGTCTATCCTCTCGACTCATTACCCTCGAGTAATGTCAGGGTGACACGTGGCCGCTGGTGCGTTAATGTAGGATAGAATAGTTCGGTTGATGTGTCAAACCCCAGACACGTGTGGCTTTGTGTTGTGCTGGGCTGACTTTACTATCGTCTGCTGCATCAACCGAAAACCACAGACCCAAACGTGGGCCTTTAGAGTCCAACATGTTCACATTACACATCACAAAAAGTCAACAACAATGTTCAACAGCATCCACAGTTCTAAACCAGAACAAACGGTACATATCCATGTTTTATTAATTTGCTGTTGAAAGAGGAGGCGGACGCTTCGTTTAAAAAAACAACAACAAGCAAACGAAGAATGTGTAGAAATGGAATCATGTAGAATTTAAATAAAAAGCTATTAGTATAAGTAACATAATTCCATCTCTCTCTCTCTTCTAAACTTAAATAAATAAATTGCACGTCAGAAAAGTAGAGTTTAACTTATTATTCTGCTTGAATTCTCGACTTATACCGAGTCATTACAGTCATGTGCGGCTCGGCTCAGGAAAAGTGGTTCTTTGAGCTAAAGCGCTAGCAAGCTAACACGCTCACAATGAAAAAGCTGAAAACACTTTTGTGTAGCAGGTGTAAAGTTTGTCACGTCAACCATGTCACTTTCAGATATCTCTCCGGGGGCTCTCGCTGTTCATCCTGAGCCGAGTGTCTTTCCTAAGTTTCGTGTCCATCCCTCCGATAGCTGATAGTAAGTCTCAGTTGAGTCGACCGCTGTGGGCGCCTCTTGTTAAGCGCTGGCCCCTCACAGCAGGAGTCTTTCAATCAGCCCGATTGTCCCTGGCAGCTTAATCAATGACACGGGGCCCGTTGAGCCCAGGCCAGGGGACTCACGTCTCTGAATTCATTACATCTGCAGCACCGTGTCGCCCGAACGGCCAATCACAAACTGAGACGGGTGTAATTGAATGTACACACAGCGGTTTGATGGTGCGAGTGTGGATGTGGCTGAGGGCGATTAGCCGCTGACCGTCACGCCGTCTTGTGTTGCAGCATCCTGGAAAGGGCATCGACGTTCGCAAGAGGAAGATCTGGGACATGTACGGCCCCCGGACCCTGCTGGAGGTGAGTGGGCCGAGCACCAAGAAAGGCGGATTAACAACAGCCAAATTCAGCTTTTTAATTAGTGTTATTATCTTTTTTGCGTGGAATTCATATCGCACGCTGCGTCGCCTCAGCTGTCAGCGCCCCCTCACTGCTCCGCTGTGGAACCCGGTTAACTCTTGATCGTGCAGGTTGTATCAGACGCATTTTTCAACACGAGAAAATCTTTTACTTTAAATTGCAATTCCACGATCAGTGAGCACGATAAAGATAAAGATGTGATATGATGGATGTGGTGAGATTTTCCCTCCAAACTGCTCCCGAACGAACATTTGCCACATTTGCAGGGAAAACTCTGCCCCCCAAAAACACGCCACCGTCCTGTCTGCCTCCCAGCCTCAGTCATTCATTTGACAACAAGCTGCTGACTGCTTCCATTTCAGCTCATCTATTATTGACTGACTTCTGTGAGGCGGACGTGGCAGAACAATCCTTGCGTGGCCCCAGGAGGAGCTGTGCTCGGCCCGTCTTCAGGGAGCGCTCTCTGAAGCGCACATGCCTCAGTGCTCTTAAACTACATCCACGGGCCGGCAGCTGAAATTTGGATTTGCTGGCTTTGTGTTGTTTTTTTTTTGTTTATGTAAAAGTCATCATGTGTTCCAGCCTAAAGACTCGATGAATGTTCATCCAGGTGACATTGACGTGCTCTGGGAGATTTTAGAAGATGAAAAAAGTTCTCCCTCTAAGTCAGGATCCATAAATTGATTTAGAATCAAATCACGCCATGTGCATCTTCCCTGCTCTGAGGAGCTCTTGTCCTTTTTGGGTCTTTTGCTATTTCAGGAAAAGGCAATTACTCCCAGCGAGAGCTGCTTATTCCCGGGTACGGACTGGCTGATTGGGAACCACTCAGACGAGCTCACGCCGTGGATCCCCATTATAGCAGCCAGGCGAGTCATCAGCAGACACAATCTCACTCAGCAGCTCAAGTGCCAGCTGATCTCTCCAATTGGGAATATCATTATGGACGTGTGACTGTGGGTGTGTGAATATGTGTGTGTTTGTTGGTTCACAAGTGTGTGTGACCACCTGATGGCGATGTTGAGCCTCAGTCTGAGGACGGTTTCTGTCATGAATCTTGGTGAAAGTAACACAAACTCAAACATTTTAGCCCTCCAGGTCTGTAATGATCATTTAGTTTGGCTCTGGGTGATAACTTGTCTTCGGCTCTCGCTGCAGGTCCTCTCACTGCTGCCGCTACTTCGTCCTGCCCTGCTGCTTCTTTGACTTCTATGGAAAATACCAGAGGCGCCAGTGTAAGAAGTCTCAGTACAAGGAATACATCGACTTCATCAGCGAGGTGAGCCAAGTCAGTGGCTTCAACACAGAGGAGGACTGCCTGAGAATACCTTCCACCAAACGGGTAGGCCGTCCAGAGTCGGGGCTCCGCTGCTTGACTTTCTGTATTCTGAGACTTGTTGGCTGTGAACATTTGTCATATTGTGTGCTTGAAGTCTTTAACAAGTTTTTTCTCTTTTAATCTGTGCTGTGAGTATTTATTTCGAGGGGTTTAGAATTTAAAAAAAGAGTGCTGTGAATTGAAGCAGCAGAGTCCAAAACATCCTGACCTTCAATCAGTCATGTGCCGTGCTGCAAAACACACTTTGTCCTACACTTCCCACGATGCAACTGAATAGACCTGTCTTTCAGGCCCACCCACTGTTTGTCACACCAGCGTTTTGTAATATATCTGAAGCCTTGAGCCCAAACTGAGATCCCTTCAGGTCAATGCTGTATCAGATAAGTAAATGATGTAATGAGAAAACACTTGAAGCCTCTGTGTTCTCCCTCCAGAAGACATCATACAGCAACGACTGAGTGTGAAATGGCCCTTTAAACACTGAGCAAATAATACAACAAATGGAGTATTAAGAGATACACATTTCACCATCATTTTAACGAGGGTTGAATCTATTATTTGTCTGTGTGTAAAAAGACTCTATAGTAATAGAATGAGTGGGTGGTATAAAGTCGAGGCAGCACGCTGGTTTCTGGAATAGCTGCTGCACGTGTACCTGATGCCAGTGAAGACGGAGGTGTGATTCTAACTCTGGTTGTGCCTTTTTTTTTTTGTCTCTGGTCTCTTCTATCTTTTTTTCACCCTGATCTTGAAAGCGTCTTGAAGGTTCTGGTGTGTCTTCAGATCTCTCATTCCTGTCCTTCAGACAGTTACAGCTGTGCATCGCTGCCTTTCCTCCACCCGAGCCCTGTTTATTACAGACGGATATGTCATTTCCTGCCTTTTGAGCTTCTGGTTTCACAGTTTTGAGAGTCGTCTTGACATTCAGCTCGTCTCTCTGCAGGTGTGTCTGGTGGGAAAGTCCAGAAACTACCAGCTACCTGACGAGGCCGAGGCCGAGCAGCGGAGAGCTCATTATGTCAAGAGCCGCCAGACTGCCTCCGGGATCACAGTTCAAAGGTCAGACACCGGACGTGATGGGGAAAGTTGCCATGAGAACAGAGACAATGACAGGACCCCCGGGAGCGGCTGGGGAGCCGGGTTCCAGCCCAGAGACAGGGTTGAAATGGTTCGGAACTGCGCTTCTCTCCCGCGGGACTTTGTTGACGGCGTCGTCCTGCGGGTTGCTAACGTCCTGCTGGGAATGACCGAGGATGACGGCAGCGACTGGAACCGAGGAGGTAAACCGCCAACAGCCACAAAACACCAGAGATAAGCAAACAGATCACACGAGTCTCCCTGGATATGAGCTGCTGCTGAAGTGATGAACAGGTCCTGATTAAATCCAGAGCAGGACACATCATTCTGTGAAGCCTGCTCACCCACACTTATTACACTGCACCTTGGGAATTTTCTGAATTCATAATTTAGTAATATCTGTTAGCTATACGGCCCATAAAAGGAAGAGATGATTATTAACAGAGGGAATGAAGCAGAGAAAAAAAGGGTTGAAGTTTCCAGGCAAAGGATACAGAGTTTATAATGTTTTTATTTTATGTCTTTACATTTAATAGTTACAACATAAACATAACAGTAAAAACATTCACATTCTTTTCTCTGTGTTAGGAGGAAATCAGGCTCTACAGGCAAAATGTTTTGATTTAGCCTTCTTATACCAAATTGAATGTTTTATCACGATATGTGATATAAAAACACATGTAGCCTAGCTACTGAAACCTGCTCAGCTAGTTAAATTAGCCTTAGCAGGAGTTTAGCTAGGTTTTTTTTATCCGTCATGGTTGGATTTAGCTCCTACATTAACTTAATCACTGTACCAATGTGTGTTTAGTGTAGTATAGACAGGTAGGCAACAACAAACAAAAGTAATGTAGTTGGTTGTTTTAGCTAAGCTCTCCCGCTAGCGTTAGCTCTGTTGCTTTAGCTGTCTAGTTGGCTGTCTGTGTAGAACGAGGGTCCACAGATGAACAAAGACGGGGACAGTTGTTGTGGTTTGCCTTTCTCTTTAATCTCAGGCGTGACTGTACAATTATATTCTATACCATAACAATTCTTTAAATGAACAACCATACGGTAAATGGAGCTTCAGGCCTTCAAGGAGTAGTCCGACATTAGCACTGTCTATCTGTGTGCTAAATACGAAGCTACAGACAGCAGCAAGTTAGCTTAGCTTAGCATAAAGACTGGTAGCTGCTAGCCTGGTTCTGTCGCACAGTTGTTCACATTGTCTTTATTTTGTATGTTCACGAGTGAGGTGTCATTTGTTTCCTCCTCTGTTAGCTAAGCTAACCAGCTAGCTGTAGCCTTATGGACAGTTATGACTGTCATCTATTTACTATCATTCTGTTTCTATTTCGTCTTTATTCTCCAGAAAGAAATGAAGTGTGTTCCTTAGAATAGCAAACTGTTTCTTCAGCTCCATTTCGGCTGAATGTGAGTTACTGTGTTTGCCATAAATGTAACCTCACAACCTCCAAAACAACATGGATGAATCACTTCTCACATTTCTCGTCAGTACCTCGAGAATATGTTTGTAGGTGCTTCGTGGCACGTTGGCAGCTTCTACAGCATCTGAACCTCTCGCCCGATTTCCCCCCCTCCATCATCCTATCTAACCCTCCACCTCTGTCGTCGACGCCCCGCCCCCTCTCGCCATCCGTCGGCGGTGACACACAGTGAAGACACTTTGAACTCTCGTCCTCTGCAGCCGGCCTCCTCCTGCTCTGCGCCGCACAGAGAGGGCAACACACACAACACACACAACACACACAAAACACACACACAACACACTGTTACTCACACGCCGCCCACGCTTCACCTTTGTCAGCGCCTCTGCTGCCACACACACACTCACACACAGACACACACACACACACAGACACACACACACACACAGACACACACACACACACACTGAATGAGACAAGGAGATGAGCACTACTATGATTAAAACAGAAGATTCCCCGTCAGGATGTCAGCGGCGAAATTAGAGGTAGAAAATCTGCGGCAGAGCGAATAAAGGGAGCGCGTGACTCTGTTCAGAGATGACGGAATGAATAATGCACCACCAGCTATGATTTATGCATGAGTATGCATTTGTATTGAGGTATTCCTACCAGTTATCTGCTGTGTAAGAACAAAGGGTAACTTCAGGGTGAGTCAGCCTTTATTGAACAGATCCAGGAGGGCTCAGAATCATCGGAGGGATTGTGAGATTCACTTTCACTTTACTGTTAATGCATCTTTAAAGAGTTTGAGCATTATTGATATTCTAACATATCAGTTTTTGATATTGAAAGATACTTCAACAGGATCTTTGTCATATATTAGTGTTTAATTAGAATTTTCAGTGACTCCTGAGCTCCTCGTCTTTTATATAGATGTCGGCTTTCACAGCGTCTCTGCCCGCGAAAGTGACTAATTTAAGCGAAATGCAGCTGTCCACTTCACTTTGAGTGAAGTTGCTAACTCACGCAGGCTGTGCTGCTGACTGCAGTTACGCAATTGTGCTGAGAACTGAAGTCAATGTGTATCTTTACATTTAACATGCACAGCATTCTTACTATTTCCTGACATTTTGAGTGGCTTATTTCTCAATAGTGAAAATAGCAGACGTAATGTTTTGTTTTTAATTTACAAACGACTTTTGTTCTGCTCCTGTTTTCTCATTATAGATCATTTGGTAGCCCCGCCCTACGTCATCTCCCGCGTTATCATCTGTTTTACTATAAATGTGACCCTAATTTATGTATCAAACCGTCTTGCTCTGTTGAAGAAGACTTGAAAGTAGGGATTGAGACCATCAACTCATTAGAAAACAGTTAACTAAGATAATAAATCAAGACAGAAGTAGGCTCGTTCTCTCATAAGCTTACATAACATTGGCTTGATTTTGAAACCAGTGGGCTTCACCCTGCTGACCATTAGAAAGACTGCAGGCTAAAACTATCTCTCTGGTATTAGTTTCGTTGTGTCCTCTTCTCTCCCTCCTGGTTCCTCATCTTGGACCCGTGGAACAGGTCCGACTCTCCTCCCAGGTGAAGGCCATGAACTGTTTGGGATCGTGTCCATCAGCGAGCAGCGGCCATGTGTCGCAGATTGATCCTTTTTAAATGTTTTAGTCGCCACTCAACAGACTTAGAGCTGATTCTGTCCACTCAGCCTGATTCTGAATTGGCTTAAGTAGCAAAAAAACAATCATCCACAACAAGCAATCAGTCAGTAATCCGACTGTACACCAGGCCGGGCCGTTAATAATGGTCTGTGTTGGTCTTAGTCCAAACAGAGTCGACTCTGTCAATACTGACCTTCTCCCATTAATCCCCATTAACATCCCGGGCAGTAAAGGGCAGCTCTAAACGCCGTATTGATATTATATTAAGGCCTGGAGCTCCCTGGCGTCTCTGCTGTAGGACGGCAGTCTGCCCGGTTTCACACTCTGCAGCGTACTTTGGCGGCGCGAGTGTCTGTGAAAGTGGGAGTGCGTCGCATATTTGGGGAATTATCTCAGCAACAGGACCGGCTAAATTTAGGATGCCTTAAAGTGGACAATATGTTTTCTCATGGATTTCAGACAAAACAAGTGTGAACAAGTGAGAGCATCACGGCTCTAAATGCAGCCGTAGATCTTCCGCGACTTTAATTAAATCGACCAGGTGAACTTGGATCCGACGCTCAGGCCGTATATTTAAATTCTCTCACGTTGAGTCATCTCTAAGCCGGCAGGGATCGCCTGAACTGCCACCAGAGGTTTGCTGTTAAAGCGCGATGAAGATGGCATTAGAGCGTCTGCAGATTGAGGTCAAATATTGTTTATGAAAAGGCACAAAGGAGCTTTAGAAATCCTGCCGCGTGTCCCTCTCCAATACGAGGAGGTAGAGAGGGAGGATTGTCATTTCTACAAACCAAAGGTCAGCCCTGATTGAATTCTCTTCTGGGGGAAAAAGGGCAAAGCCAGAAATACTGAAAACCTGAATCGCAGCCCAGAGGCGAGGCGCTGCGAGCTCGAAGGGGGCGCGCCATTTATCCGCGTACCATTGGCTGAGCTCGCGGCACAGGCTCTGTGTGTTTCAATGTCCCCCTGCCTCCTTCTTTTTGCTCTTTGGTATCCAAAATAACTGTCCCGGTGGGAAAGTGACGACGGTGACTCACGCTCTCGAGCGGGCTTGGTGGGAGATGCAACGGTGAAATGCATGCTGGTTGCTCTGACAGCTTGTTGGAGCGGCTTTAAATGAGCACACTTCACAGCCCTGACTAACACTGAGAGACAGTGACAGAGGTGTTTTTTGTCCGTGTAAAATCTTCTGTATAAAGCAGTTGTGGGTATATATATATGTGTGTGTGTATGTGTCAGTCCACAGACAGATGCTTTTTTTTCTCCCTCTGTCGTGGCGTGGTGAAGATTATTTCCGTGCATGCCTGAAGCGCCGCGTGTTAATATATTGATGAGCGTCGCATCGACAGACCTCCTCCTGCTCCTTTGTCACACTGTGTCTTTGCTCTGGTCCTTTCATCCCGTCCCCCTCCCCGCCTCCCCTCCTCCGCAGGCAGCCTCTCTGTGAGCGAGGTCGCCGGGCTGCTGGAGCAGGAAAACCTGCGGCGGCTGAAGAAAGAGTGCGGAGGTCTTCAGACGCTGCTCAAGAACAACCACCAAGTCTTCAGAGGTAGCCGGACTCGTCGCGCCTCTTCACTGCTCAGTCCAAATAATAACAGAGGAAGCTAGTTTATTTATCGTTCATTACACTGTGTTAACACTGATTCCCACCTCCTGTCACTCGTTCTCTTTCAGTTGAAGGAGGGAGGGTGTACGTCAGAGACTGGAGGGACAGGAAGGCCTCCAGGACGAGTACCAAGAGGACGCCTGTCGCCCCCGGGGCCCTGAAAACCCGTCCCTGCTGGTTTTATGACCATCACCCTCAGCACTGCCCCCTGCAGGCTAAACAGTGTGCCTTCGCCCACGGACCGGAAGACCTGCGACCCTCGACGAGACCTCTGAAGAAGACAAAACACGACGCCTTCTGATTGGCTCGTTTCCTCCCGTACGCCTCTAATCACCAGCGTTCGGTCTTGTTAAGCCACGAAGCCACAGAGAGGAAGAAGTTCACTTCCAAGGGGTTTTATTGATGTGACGTTACATCATTTCTGGGAATCGAGGTTTTGAAATTTCACAGTATCGTCTTTCATCCGTGTGACGCCTCCCGCTGCAGCTTCAGTCTCACAGCTGGAGCTCGCCGACAACTCTGGTGTACATCGTCCGCTGAAATGTAATTTCCAGGGATTATCCTTTTTTATTTATTTAAGAAGTGGACCTGTTCAGCTCCGAAACATGTAAACTCACTGTCAACTTACATTAAAGTGTGTTCCAGGTAACATCTTGGTATTTATTTAAAGATTACCGAGTCTACCGTGGCTTTTCTGTTTTTATCATTTCTCGTCCCGGTGAGAGGTTTTTTTTGGTCCGGCACTCAGCTTATTCTCCAACTTTTAACTCGACTGCAGCGAAACTTTAAAAGCTTTTGCAAACATCACTCTGACAGTTAATTCACCTCAGACTGGTACTTTGAGGTTCACAGTCAGGGCGGAGGATAACGACTGGGTGGCGCTTGAACAAAGTAAATGTTAGCGCTATGAATTATTTGTTGGCGGGAGTCGAGGGTGAGCTGCGTGGCGTCCCCTCCGGACGGCGCTCACTGCTGAGTCGCTCCGACGCGGTTTGCCGTCACCCTGTGGCTCAAATGTCAAAGACCCTGAGGCCCAGCCAGGTGAAGGGGGGGCGAGCGACAACAATCTGTCTGTTTAATCTGTCTCTATACAGATATTGATTATGAATTGATGAAGAACCTGGAAATATTTTCGTCAGCAACCATTTAATACATTTGATCTTTAACGACGCGCTGAGTGCAGTTCTCATTAAACGACACCTTGGTCGTCACTTTGGTTCCGTTCGAGTCCACTAAGGTGCTAAATGACTCCTGAGGTTAACGGCTCAGTTCACGCAAAGTATAGTTAAAACATTTTCTCAGTTTTTCTACCAGAATAAAACAAATGAAATGTTCGAAAAATGACAAATTGGCTCCTGTTTTTGACTTGTCTCATAATTTGGGGTTAAAAACATTATATTTCGACTCAGTATCTTTTACTTTCGTCTTAGCATAGTTAGTTAGTTTGACCCGTCTAAAGTCTAAATTTTGATTAATTTCATAGTTTCGTTGGAGATCAGTAATGTATGACTTAATTTTGCAACTCTATATTTTGGTATATATTATTTGGGTTATTATTCATATTTTTTTTTGCTTAGTTTCTCACTCATCTTTGTCTATAAAAATATCAGCCTGACTTTAAAAGTCCTAACTTACACTTACTACCTACTTGAACAAAGTGCTATGTCACTATTTTTATTCAGTATTAAATGGTTATTGTGACTTAGTATCTCCTATACTTGGTTTTTCATAATCTAGATTCTAGATAGCCCGACCCTGTAAAAAGCTCCGTATTAAACCGAGCAGCGTGTCCGGTCTCAGGTAGCTGCTGTGTGTCATGTGCACGGAATCGTTCCTCGGTGTTCCTGCTCAGAGTGTAAAATCCATCCTGACATCCAGGGTTAGTTACATATTAGCAGCCTGGTAGCTCCCGTATCCCCCAGAGCTCAGACGCAGTGTCACTGATGACGGATGTATTGACTCAGCCTGAACACAGGTTTGGTCCACATGCAGGAGAAACGCCGGCATCTTAATGTTTCTGTGGATCATTCTGAGTGCTGATAGATCATGTATCGAAGAGGAAAGTGTGGAGCTGAAGGTGAGTGTCGCTATTTTCTGACAGGCAATCCGCTCTGTGTGGGTTTTAATGACCTGTTTAAATCATCCCCCCCCCCCACCCACATCATTATGGTTCCTGGAAGAAATCAATTCATGAAAATACTCCTGCCTGTAAAGATCAGCCGGTCCAATCGACCCGCTGCCCTACATTTAACTGCCCAGGAGTGTGACGTGGCCGGGGGAGCGGAGGCGTTCACCGGCTCGGCCTCCTCGCACTCGTCCTGACCTGCTGACCCCGGCCCTTTCTGACCGCTCTCCTATAAGCAATCATTACGACTCTGTTCGTGTCTGCCTCGCACCGCTGCCCTGGAGACCAGAGGAGGAGACTCGGAGCCCTCCTCCACCCTCCTCCACCCTCCTCCTCCTCCTGCCCACACTGATGAGCCTCCGACCCCTCACGTAAAACACGTCGTAGGAGGTCAGAGGAATGCATTGACGGGCCAGAAACAACTGATGAGAGTTTACTGTTTTCTACCTGCAACACACAGGTACAATGATTTAAACAAGGCACAGTTCTGCCGACGTGCATGACAGAAGAAGTCCAGACGTTCGGGTTGAAACTGGGTTTTATTCAGATGTTTGATGTTGAGGTTTCATACAGCTTACTTTTACTGACTCTACTGAGGGTTGTAAGTAACGGTTAGCCTTAAGAACTAATGTCATCTTGGGAAGGTGGAAATTTAGACACTGACCAAAAACAATGCAAAACGTGGTTTAGAGCTTTAAAAATGAATATAAACAATGTATTGGCTGGATTTGAAATCTGGCTACATAATGCATCAATAAGCTGGAGGCTGGTGGGTAAGAGTCTCTGGAGAGACGTGAAAGAAGAGAAAATGGTTCACTTGTTGACACTCATTTGCGGTTGTAGGCTCTAGGGGTGGCATAGAAGCTCATATCCACTCAATCGAGCTGTCAATCAAGTCTTTTTACAAGCGAAAGCACCTGCGATCAACGTTTTTCCAACCACTTCCCTTTCCCGACTAGCTCCAGAGTTCATTCTTAATCTGTGAAAGTTCGAACAAAATCCCAACTCCAGGTTTGAGGGCTCTTGAGCGCATCACATGGACCGGATCACACGACAATACGTCCTGATTGTAGGACAGAAACGCACAAAAAATGTAAAAGTATACTCCTGTATCAGACTGATCTGCTGTAAATGTGTGTGACAGTGGTTCAGAACATGACTTTGATCGTTTTAACTCTGTCACTACATATAAAGTTGAAAACTAGCATCAGACTGTGTGAATAGCAGCTACATAATACAACATGAGTTCCTGTGTCCGATGCAACACCAGGATCCTGCTGCTGTTCTGATGGAGAACTATGAGAACTATGTAAACAAACTGCTTCCTCTTAAACTTGATCCGACTTACGCAACGTCTGATCCTCCAGCTACTTATTTACTCTGCCATGTCAGCGATGTCAGGCAATATCTAAAGACATGAACCATCTTTGTTTGTACGTGTTTTATAGATGTTGAAAGCAAAAGAAAGGGCAGAGGGGAACACATTAGCAGACAGACAGAATCTAGGTCAGAGAGAAGAAGTGGCTCTGTTTCTTTTGCCGAAGCCAACAACTTTCCCTGTGTTCCCCCTCATGCTTTATTCATCGTGGCACCATGGGGGCCTCCGATGTAATGTGGCGTCTCCAAGACACTATTTTGGACGTACAGAAGTCTCGCTCGACAAAGCGAACCCGTGTAGGACTGTGACGCTGACGGCTGTCACCGCAACGAAATCCTTTGTTTGATTGCCTCAGGAAATCTCATCTTTCTCTTCTCGGTGGTATTTTTATATTCGGGAGTTTTCTGGAGAGGCGGGTTGTTTCAGTACATTCAGCTGCGTGTCTGCATCTGCTCGAATCTGTTGGGCCGCACAACGAAGATGTGCTGAATGTACAGTTCACTGAGCCTGTTGCTGCGCCTGCAGCTGTAATAACGGGGGGAAGGATTTACCACTTGAAGTGACTGGTCATTGATTTCATGCATTGGACATTTCATTAGCATTAGCCAGCTAAATGAGCTAACTTTAGCTTCATAAGTTGGCTGAAAACACTGCATCCTGCCAACCTTTTAGTGATCCAGCTTGTGAAAGTGTATCAGATGTGCTCCTAATGGCTCGATGGCCAAACATGTCTGCTGTGAACAGAGTCTACTGGAGCTTGTTAATCCTAACATTATATCTATGGTAAGGAAAAGGCCGCCAAGGCTACAGGTTAGCCTACATACACAGAAGTCAAGATTTATGCTTTATTAATTACTATGTTTTCAAATAGTAGCCATGTCCCACGCTCAACACAACGAAAGAAAAGGCTTCTAAGATGACGAATTGTCTATTTTTTTTGACAAACGTAAAGCTATCTTGAAAAACGTGTTTAGCTAGCATTGTTGGAGTGCAGGCTAAACTCTCCTAAACACTAACAGAGCATGAAAGATGCTAACGTTGGCCTACGATCTGATGTAGCAACACCTCGGACCCCGTGCCTGGGACAGTGGACATGTCAGCCGGGCCCCTGGCCTTCACGGTGATGCTGGACTACTTCTTGGTTGCAAACAGTTTAGCCAGACATGCTAACATTTGCAGCTAATTTACAGCAGACACAGTTTAATCCTCAGATGTGACTTTATAAAGGGCTCTCAGTGTTTGTATTGAAGCTTGGTTCATCTTACTTAGTTTTATTTTTAGAAGAAAGTATCTCCTGTGAAAAGTCAAGACACATTACTGTCAACTTCCCTCATCGTTCCCCGCTGCTATCCAGCGAGACAAAATAAGTTCCATTGCCTGTTTATGCCCATCTCGTGTGTTTTTGTACTGGTGGAAGTGCACGCTGCCTGGAAATAAAAGCATTATGACGTGAATGAAAGCACTTGTAATCTACTTCCAACTTTGGACTTTCACTCGCTTTAAAGGAAGAACTCCTGGAGGGATTTTCAACCACAGGAACAAGTTGACAACACGTCTTTAATCCTCTCCCACACAAGCTTCGACAAGTCGAGGATGATGCGCACACGCAGCCCTCGATCTCTATCTCCAAGCTGACAAGCGGAAGGTCACGGCAGATAAGAGTCTGTTATTTTGTCATACAGCAGCCATTTCACCCACTTTGCCTCCCCTCATCTAACAGCCACGGACTCCACCTTCCTCGTTGCCTGCTCAGACCTGGGTGAAGCTCAGAGATAAGGGTGTTAGGCTCTCCGACCGGTCACACCTGGCGCTCCACAGATCCGCACATTTTCGCCACTTAACATGTGCTGCTTTTGAGATTCCACATCTTTATAGTTGTGTGATCGGCGGTGGAGAGCAGCCAAGCGTGGATGGTGGCGCAGAGCTGGAAATACACGATGCACACATGGGCCGTGCCGTGGCATCCATCCAACACACACATGCAGTTAAAATTAGAACAAGTCCCTGCGAGTGTGAAGCCTTCATATCGGTCATTTATCTCTGATTCGTCCGATTTACTGAACCAGAACAGAGAGACATCCTTTGCCACAGAACCAAGAATCGATCCACTGCATCGAAATGTATTTTGGCGCTTGTCGAAGCTGCCACTCGGGAGCCGATCCACAGAATGAATATTTGATGAGATGTTAATCTAACACTGTGTTCTGCATAAAACGGGATGCCTCGCGGAGTGTGAATTCCCACTCTCCCAGTCCTCTACCCGCTGCTCACCAGATCAAAATATAGATTGTCCTTTTTCTTGCACTCTCAGATTACCGCCTGTTTCAATCTCAGCAGCAGCTGCAGCGGAGTCTGGGGATGTTAAAGTGCTGAGTGCTAAGGTTACATGTTTACATGACCATTTTCATCTGTAAAACGCTTCAAACTCCCCTTTTTTTTTTAAACTGATGACATCTGGTTTTCCTTTTAGGCATTTGAAAAAAAAAAATCAAATTGAGCTTTTATTCTGATCATAGAGCAAACTGCCAAACTGACAGCACATAGACCCCGAGGGAGAAAAACATACAAGTGTTATTTCTGTTTCGCAGCACAGATGATTATTCCCATGTCTCTTTAAGAGTTATTGATCCAGGCAACCAACAAACACAAGCTGCCACTATACCTGCACAGCGTTAGCATTAGGCTCAGCACAGAGGCTAACGCTTTCTTCTTCACTGTCGCATCCGCAACGCCAGTGATGACGCTGCAGCTCACTCCACACAGCCTCCAGGTTTCCAGGTTTTTGCTCCAGAAAGTGTTACAAAAGGAAGGATTCAGAGTGCGAGTGATGATGGCAGACGCTTCGGGACTGAATGTAAAATGTTGAAAAACAGATTGGACATAAAAGGAGGAGGAAGTGACAGAAGTACTGTACAATTCTGATGAACGTGTTCTTTACTTGAGATTTGACATTTTCTGCAACCACTGCAGTTTGTAGGCAAATGCTGTATTTTTGATAAAGACACAGAACACACAAACTCTGATTTCGATGATCCAGAAAAATGCTGAATTTCAGCATCAGTCGGCCCGCAGCACCGACTACAGTATAAACACAGGTCCATGTACATATCATTGTTGTGTTATTATTGAAGTACATTCAGCATCAGACTCAAGTACAATGCATATGAGTTATTAACCTTCTACCAAAGTAATACTTCTGGACAATATCTTTACTTTGACTCAAGAAGGACTTTTGGGTGCTTTTTACAACACTGCTCATGTCCTTGGTCGGACTCCAACCGACGACATTCCGAGAACATGGTCATCATTTTGAAGCCACTTGGCTACAGGGATACACCGCATCATGTAAACTCATGATGTGATAATTGTCTGAAAAGAAAAGAGAACGTTGTGAGGAGAGCCAGAAATCCTAAAAAGTTGAGCTGATGCTGTTGAAACGGTGATCAAGGCATCTGTGTAGAAGCTGACACCGTCTGAGAATCTGAATGTGGAGGAAAAACACACACAAATATACTTTATCAGATAATCAATCACATTTCATCCAAGTAATTCAGGATTCCAGCTGATTTTGGCCTTCAGCAGCCTTCTTATAGGACACCGGTTTTGCTCTCTTTCCAGCAAACATGATGCAATATTACATAAAGATCTGCCCTGTTGCCTCCCGAAGTGACATCACACCTTTAGCTGATCATGGTGTGAAGAATCCAGCATCCAGTCCCCGGGAGGTAAACAACTCGCCTCTGCCAACTCGCTAAAGCGAGGAAAAAAGAAAAAAAAAGAAGCATCTGACCAACATTAGAGCATCTCGCCGGCTCTGATGTGAAATCAAAATGGGGGGTTACCATAGAGGCAGACCTGAGAAGGGGTGTCGTTACCATGGGAGACGGGCCGGGATGACCCAGATGGCGCAAAAGCAGCTTAGGTGATTGGACCGCTGTGCTTTGACAGCCACGCTTAGTCAGTCTGATGTCATCCAGAGGAAGCCGCACCGCCCAGAAGTCTGCTGTCAAAATCGTGACCCTGACCGAACACAAACTGCTCCGTTCCATGATGGATGGAGCGTAATCCTGCGTTTGAAAAAAAAAAAAAAAAAAAAGCATCATTGTTAACCTTTCATCAAGCACAACCTCTCCAAATACAGAGCTGTGTTATCTATGCGTGTGTGTGTGTGTTTGCTTGAAGGTGGACACCGCTGGCAGCCAATAAGGAAAAGTTAAACAGTCCAACAGATACATGTGGCTGCACAGCGGAGGGCAAACAGTGTCAAAACACAGACATGACTGTGGCTGTGCTGTTGGTTTAATTAAAGCCGTTCACTGGAGCGTATATCTGATTAACACTGTGTTCACCTGAAGGTCCGCCTGAGACGCGGTGGAACACAATCACGCCGTCCATGAAGCAATGGAACAAGTATTCAGAATTGTTCTTGTTAAATGATCAGAAAACAACAGGACCTTTGTTACACATTCATCAACGCTGGCGGCTGTCTGAGGGTTTGTTCACCACCAGTGGGACTATTTGCGTTTTGCCGTGTTATTCACACAAGTATTTATTTGCACCAAACAGCCAGATTACCTCACCGCAAGTTAGCAAGCAAAAAAAACGCGCGTGTATTTGAATTTAGGTCAGTCACATTTTACTGTTCCAGTACTGATTAACAACCAAGATAAACTAGTTTTAGATGTGTGTGAGTCCCATAAAACTGATGCAGACCAGTGAAGGCATATCATTTTACTGTTGCCACAAGATTTATTTCAAGCTCCCGTACATTTAAATCAGAGCAGTGCGCGATGAAGTGTGTCGGCTGTGCTTTATTTTGTACGATGCGTGGCACTCTGGCTCAAGTGAAAGGTACGTGCCTAAAATATTTAGTGCTGCAGTCTGTGACAGTATGGTGATAATGTGTAACCGTCATGTTACTGTGAGAAACGCGGCCATGTGATGATATTCAACATGTGTTTTACTGCATAATGTAAGAGCCCAAACCAGGCGGATCAGAAGGACGACCTGCTTCTGCTGAACCGTCTGCTATAGATTAGATTGATCCATCCGTCTCGTCTCTAATGAGATTCTCTCGGTCTTTAACATGATATCAAAGAGCAGAATCCACATACAGCGGACACTTCCATTATTCAAACCAGCCTGCATGTCCACAGTCGAAACAAGCAGCCGCTTTCAAATGGCTTTGCTCAATCTAATCGCGCGTTGACAGGAATGTTTGGTAGCCTCTTCTTTGCTTTTAAAGACTCTCTCTGCCTCCCCAGAGAGGGAAAGAGTGGGCGACGTCTGCTGGAAATAGCACCCGTCGAGAAAGGATGAATCAACGCTGCACCTTATGCTTAATTAAAGATTAACGAGAAATTGCTAGCTGATGTGGAGGTTGCTCAAAGCCTCACTTTACTTCTCTGATTAGAGGTTACGTAACACTGGTTAATACTGCATGGACCGCGCTGAAACAGTAATGACATCTGCCAGTGTGGCAGAATCAATCCTGCCGTGACGGGCAGCAACATTTGAAGCTAGTGTTTTTGCCAAGACATTGATTAAGTAGCTGCTGCTGCAGCTAAATCACTTCAATCATACTGATTTGTACCTGAAGTAATGATGACCCCCCCCAACAGAAGAGTCCAAGTGGTTGGAACTTCATTGTGTTGTCTCTTCGTTTGAGACTCTGACGGATGGTTGTTGTGACGGAGTGATGAACTACTGCTGCTGCTGCTAACTGCTGCTGCTGCTAACTGCTGCTGCTGCTAACTGCTGCTGCTCCACTGACCCTCACATTTACAGGTTTAAAAAAGCGGATACATCTTACAGTATATCTTTTTGATCAGCCTCAAGCAAGTAAACACAACAACAAAAAATCAATCAAACAACAATCCACCTACAACAACAAAACTTTAAGCAAAACAACAACAAACAGCAGCTACAAGAAAACTACAACCAAAACAAATGAGTACAACAACAAAACTTTAAATAAAACAATGACAACAACAATGAAAAGAAAAAAACAACACAACAAAGAGCAAACAATCAATCAAACAACTTCAACCTACAACAACAACAACAAACAGCAGCAACAAATACAACAACCAAAACAAACAGACAACAGCAAAGCTGATAAGAACGACAACAAAAAAAATAACAACAGTCAAAAAACTAAACAACGAGCTGCTAGAAAAACTTAAAAAAACAAAACAACAATCACATTCAAACCACAATCAAAATAAAAAAAACAACAAATAAGCAGCAAACAGAAATCAATCCTGTTCTCATATCAGACGCTCCTCAGTTCATTCCGTCAGGTAACAGGTTAGGTCAGGTTATTGGATGGACGGACATGTTGGGTCCTCACGTGCAGTAAAGAATCAAACACCTCATTGGAAACATGTGACTTCTCCTGATCTGCATCAGTTTGAAATAAATTTCTCGCCTCAGATGTAGATGACTCGGAGCGACATTTACATTTTACTGATCTGGTCTTTTCACTCAGAACGGACAGCACCTTCACCTTTTACTAAAACACGTTTTTATTTATGGGCACAGCCAGTGGGAGCAGTTGTAAACACACCCACACACACACACACACACTTGGGAACGGCCCAGTACAAGTACATTCTTGTTCTTCTGGCGAGTGATCCGTGAAGCTCGCTCGGCGTCCTGACTGTAGTTTTTTTGGACCTCACTTCCTTCGTGCAATTCAAACCAGTGAGTTCTGCTGCTTCATGTTTCCGGTCCTGTTGTGCACTGAACATCCTGATCCGAGCACCACTATAGCCTTTAAAATCCTCATAAATATCTGATGACTGTGTGCCTCTGCTGTGTCAGAAAGACTAATGTGGCCATCCTGAACCCGAGCAGTATGTAGTGACTACTTTCCTGCTCAGCCGCCCCGTGACTCATGAGACTTACTGAGCATGAGTCACTACGCTGCCGTCCACACTTTCAAGAGCATCCAGGCCTGGAAAAATGCCTGGAAGGTTGGTCGAAACAGATGCCTGTGGATGCAGTGTGTTCTGGGGGAGTCTTGTCCTTAACGCTGATGGGTCGCAGAAAACACCAGACAAGGATGAGTAAGAGCGGAGGTACTGTAAGATGGAGGGCAGGACAGACTTCTGCCACGGGGGGATTCCTCTGCAGATCAGTCTGTGTGTGGGGAGGGAGGCGAAGGCAGAGCTGGAGAGCAGTGAGTCAACGCTCAGACTGCGTGTGTTTACTATGGCAAGAGGCTGAGGCTCAGGAGACAGCTGGGGAAATTATAGATCACATAATATATTCATGTAGGAGATGTGAAGACAGTCTGACGCTGCTGGAACTGTCAACTTTCACAAACTTTAAAACCCCACAAAATGAATAAATTGCCTCCGTCTCACATTTGGTGAAAACCTGACTGATTTCTGTTTCTCGCTCCGCAACTGTTTTGTGCCGAGCCAGTTAACGAAGCGCAGACTTTTATTTTGTGCAGTGTATTTATCGGCCTTCATCGATAGGACGGCGCTGAGAGGTGACAGGAAACGGGGTCGAGAGTGAGGTGATGGTGACCTGATTCAAACCATGGGCGGCTGCAGCGAGGACGCGGCCTCTGCATGTGGTCGCCGGCTCTACCAACGGCCCAGCATGCACCCATCTATTGTTTCACCGGGACAATTTCCCGGCTCCGAACATTCATTGGCTTTTGAGACGTGGGGTTTTCATCCGACGGCGGCACTGAATAACAATGAAGATGCTTCAATTTAGCAGAGCGCACGGGGTGAAATCCGTCTCTGTCACACTGTAACGGTGTAATGGCCGGCTGCGGTGTAATCACACAGGGTCATTAAACTGTGGGGTTTAGTTCAGTATGACAGTGGTGGGCTCCTTAATTAACCGAGTGCTAATTCACAAAGCTGTGCTGTATAATGCTGCGGCCATCGGGTGTACGTGACAAACTGACCGGGCTCTTAGAGTCCCTGAGCTGAGTCGTTGATAAAGGCCACGATGGACTCAATCACTTTTTTTTTTTTTTAGAGAGAATCAGATGTCGGCTAAAAGAGACAATACATGTCTATCTGTGTTACATTTTAACACAACGCAGTTAAAATTAGCTGAATTGAATTAGGACAAAATGAACATTTAGAGTCTAAAAGTCCCCCTACTTGCTTTTTTCACCTCCTGGTCTTCATCTACGGCACATGTGTCGCGGATAAAAAGGGCCGATTGTAAATTACAGTATATATGACTGTAATAATATTTTTGGTGAACGCGATCAGGACAGCCTTGCTAAGCAGAGGCTCCTCTCACACTCTGCCACAGAAGCTATAATGCTCCGTCGCGTCCCTGCTGGCCGGCTCTGTCGGCCCGCTGCAGCCCCGGCTGGCTTCAAAGCGCTCCTGTCGCCTAATGATAATGAATGCAGTGTGTCTGCTCGACGTGCTTAGTGGCTCACTGTCAATCTGTTCCACTCAGACTCAGGTTACAGGCTGCTCGTCCGCTGCTCTCCCCGCAGGAGCAACCGCTGCCAAGACAGACAGTTTCCTGGTTTGTTTTCCTGCGGTCACGAACTCTCCTGCAGCAACAATGTGTTTGTGGCCCTGTGGTCGGATCACATGATGCTTTTTAAATCCAAACACTGTAGTCAGCAGTTTGACGAACAGTGCTGAACTTCGGCGCCGTTATTTTCCGTGTATCTTTTTGCAAAGGCATCCGGGGAAGCTTGTGTAACGTGTTTCGAAGCTTCCTGAAGAGAGTCTGCGACTGTATGAAAGGATTGATGAAGAAATCAATAAATAGACCAGGCACAGCCCGCTGGGTCATTAATAAAACACTAAAGGAGTCCTTTCAGAAGTGGCTTTATGCGGTCTGTCCTCATTGGGTCAAAGCAATCTATTTATGCTTCTTCCTCACCCCTGCTATCTCTGCATCCACTGCTTTAGGTCTCCAGATAAAAGAGGGCTCATTGTGAACAAAGCGGAGCGGTTTGACAGAGCTCGGACACCTGCAGCGGACCAAACCATCCCGTGTGCTCAGGTTTGATAAAACAGAGGCCAGCTGAGGGTGGGACGAACCATTTGGTTATCGCTGCAAGTTCAACCGCCGTTTTAAGCCCCTGAATGCTTTCAGAGTATTCCCGGAGCTGCACGGACGCAATAAGAAGAATATCATTTCCATGTGCGTCTTTTCATGCGTGATTTTAAATATAATAATCTCGATAATCTCCTTGGACGGCAGTAACAAGCCCCCATGTAAATGATATTTACATCCACTCGGAGAGCATGTGCTGCCAGAGATGGTGCGATACCTTCCCAGACTCGGGGGAGTTGCTATGGGAACATGACTCATCACAAGTCTTCCTGCTTTACCTGTGCCAGCTGCACAGTGCTCATGAAAGCTATTTCATGCTCCTTTTGTTTGCCAACCAGCAGCGCCGAGCCTCAGTGTTCAATAACACATCATATCAGATGTCTGGGAGAACACAATGTAACACAAGCGCTAAAATAAAAAGGGTTTGCTGCAAATGTTGAATACTTCAGGACGTGATTTAGAGCCTTTACACAGTGAGGCGGTGATCGAATCAGTCAATCAATGAGTCACGTCTGAATGCATGAGGGACAACACATGCATGTCGTTGCTAAACGCGTCAGTGCTAATTTGCATGTTTTTTGGGTTACATTAAAATAACAAGACGGCTCGTTAACCTAAAAGTCTTAGCTGAGTCATGCAGGTGCATCAATGCATCATCACTTGTGTTGATCCGGTTCTGTGCACTGTTCACTCCGAGCAGCCACTTTACTGTGCGTCAGCTGTGAGCACTTTGAGGGTGCGTTTGTGTCTGCGAGGTTGAACTCAGTCGAGCCTTCAGTCTCTGAATCGTCCGATTGTGCTGCAGGTGTTTATTCCTCCAGGAGACGCGGCTCTCAAAACAGCCGTCACCAGACCCTGCAGCACACACTGATTCTTTTTTGCTGAACGTTATACTATTAAATGTATCAATCAAAAAAAAAAAAAAAATCACGACACACATCTGAAAAATGAATATGCAGGATTTCATGAATGAACTTTTTTGGTAGCATACAAAGTTAAATCATTAAAAATGTATGCAACAAATACTGCAACATGAGGATTAATCTTTAATTTTGTGTGATCAGCAGGTTTTATATTTCTAGTTGTCTGTCTTTTAAAGTGGTGCACACACACACACGCACACACACACACACACACACACACACACACTGTGACGGCCCGGCAGATGTCTGAGCTCCGTTGTGTTTCTGTGTGGCGCTTCAGGTATGTTGTCATACACTGAGGAGTGTGGAGGAGGCCCATCTGTCACACCACTTCTAACCCTGTAAACAGAATCCTGAGCTGTCATTCACAACAGGCCCACGTCTTCTTATCCTCGCTGGCTCTTCGCAGCAGGAAGCTCTGCTGAGGGTAAAATACAGCCGCCATAAAAACAAAATATGGGACAGGCGGTGTGCGGGAAGGGTCTGTTTTCAGGACGATGTCCTACATTGAGATGTTTAAGCAGCGTTACTTCACACAGGCTTGGTTAAAGGATGGATTGGCTACTGTTTTTTTTCTTTTTTTTTTCAAAGAATCACTGACCTTGAGATCAAATATTGATCCGTACATGATGGATCATTTGAGAATGATTCTGACCACAGCACACTTTGAGGGTTAATGACTCCTGACCTCGTTTCTAACCCCGTTCATATCTCCATCTTTACTCTGAATCAGTATCAGCTGTCATATGGTCAACATGAACAAATAATTGGGGCCATAAAAAAAGCAAAAAACACCAGCTTACCATTTACACAGAGGAGAAAGACCAAAAATGTCTCTTTTTTAACGCATTTAAATGGAAGAAGCAGCGTCATCAGAGACATTTCCAAAACGTACACACAGATAAAAAGGAGTTCAGATTTAAAAGGTGATGCAGATTGAAACCTCTAAAGGTGCCGATTGTAAACACCTGATCGCCTCTTGTAAATGTTGGTAAGCGTCAGTAAACGCCAGAGTTACAATTTTAACTGTATTCAGTGTGAAAGTAGAGATCTCGTGTTCACAAACTTGCAGACTGACTCAGCTATTTATATGCACACATGGAGACAACTGAGCTGAGAGACGAGGATGTTCTCAGTTAGAACCCCAGCTGTGGTTCTGTGTGTCTCGCGTCTTGTTTCCAAAGCTTTTCTGGATACACCTTTACATTTATATCTACCAGCCAGAGATTTTTTTTTTCCCAGTGCTCTGAAATTTGCATGAAGAAGTTAATACATAACATTTAGTTACTGTTTAGTGAGCTAAGTTATATCATCCACCTATCACCTATCGGTGGTGCGTTCAGGTGCTAGTTGGAGACTACAGCACTTGAAGACTAGCAGTATGAAAAAGTGTTATTTTGTTGTTTTTTTTTTAGCTGCCCACAAATCCCAAAAAAAGACCAAAACCACCAATGGATTTGTATTTTTGCCAAGACTTTATGACTTTGCCGCCTCCTCTTTGCTGCTGAAGATGTAACTCGCAACATCTCAAATATGGTTTAATTTCCTTTTTCACAAACTCCACATCGGAGCCGTGATTCCAAGTGATTTAACTGCATTTACATTTCTCAGATTCTCAAAGTTCAACATGAAGGGTCACATCTGAGGTTTTCCCCTCATGTAGCAAGACAAACTTGAAAACACATTACATGTATGTATAAATTCCTGTTAACTTTATATGTAATAACCGAATAAAAACACACAGCGGAAATAAAACAACACACACATTAATGTATAAATCAGCATTCATTTAATTCAATGTGACTAAATTATTTAATTTCTATACACATTTCTACTATATGTGTCGTGTTTATGAATAACAGGGTCTGACTTTGGAATGGACGGTGGCTGTGACCACTGTGAAGCCAGAGACCACTGTTCAAGACAACATCTGTAGGTGTGAAACCACTGGATGTTTCTGGGACGTCAGTGTTGGTGGTGACAGAACCATGTCAGCTAAAATATTGTCTCTTCTGAACCCTAAACAAGTATTTGTTGTTCCTCAACCTAACCAGACCATAAACACATCACTGTCACAAATTACAATTGAAGATTTTACCATAAAAAGTTGTGAAATAAAGAAATGTTTCAACATATTTGGTGTTTTTTTTTTTTGTGGAAACAAACTTTTGCCAACATTTATTCTGGTGATTTCTTTGAAACCGATAACAACATCACTTACAAATAAAAAGGAAGAAGTTAAGCTAAAACTTAAACTGATTATCTGAATAACTCTAAAACAGGATATCAATCTAAAATCACATGGCACGTGATCAAGAGCAATAAGGATCTGTGCATCACTTCAGATTAGCTCTCTGAAGGCGTCATGTTACCTGCTACTGTATCTGGTGCTTTGACTCAGAGACATACCAACTGGAGTTACCTAATGCATGACCTGAGATCAACCCCTCCTCCTCCTCCTCGTCTTCCCGGCCTCGGGTGGTGCTCGGTGCTCTCAGGACACTGACAGGCAGTGAATTTAAAAGGTGCTGCGCAGGTACAAGCTCAGAGTGACATCGCGGGTACCCGGAGGGGCCCGGGGGGGGTTTCATTACATATCTGTGCCGAGATCACACTTCATCTGAGCGTCCGCGGCACTTCTCTGGCTGCCTGAAGGTGATGGGGATGTTGGTTTGTATGAAGGTCAGGGGCTGTTACGTAAGATCATTGGTTTGACTGGAAATTGAAAGCTTTCAGAGCCTCTTTGTTACAAGGCTGAAGTGCCCACAAACATTCATCTGTTCACTGTGTGCTCTCTCACAGTTCTGCTCCCCCTGCAGAAACGCCACACTTATTGTGTTGCTCTGGTGCTGATTCAGTTTAATCCAACATTAGCTTGTTTCTGCCGCCTTCAATCAGATGAGTGCTGCAGCATGAGTAATCCAATAGTTAATTTGTTTTCACAGGTAATCAGGTGCATGTTCTGTCTGTAAATCTGTGAAGATGTGTAAGAATACATTTCTTACACAATAATGAATTAATTGATGTGCATATGAATGAATAATATGTGAGAATGAAAAAAATGTAGTCATCCTCACATGATGGGGTTCTGCTGATGCGTTTGCACAGACTGTTCACCTGCGCGCAACCAAAACCCGCTCCAACGTGATTGGTCGACTACAAACAGACTATTTAAGGACACAGGAAGGCTTCAACAGACAAAACCCGGTCCCCCTTGAAGACCAGAGTAATTACCCATGGAATAAGAGAGCAGTTCCCAGCCAGAGGATCGTACTCTAGGGAAAAACAACACTTTATTTCCCATCAGCCCCGGCTGTACAACATGGTTTCATGTGCTCTGCGGTTGGGAGCTCAGTTGGATGCACTGCCAAATTCAACAAGCGACATCGGAGACCGCCTTTGGTACAGAAATGAACTTTCAGTTCGCAGGCAGCGGCTCCGTTGGGAAATTCCCGCGGTCAGCGTGCCAAACTTGCATGGCACACCTGTGAATGATCATGCTGCTCAATCGGCATGCTGGCGGGCCACACCTGTCAGGTGGAGGGGTCATCTCGGATGGAAGGAAAAGTGCTCTCTGACATGGATTTTAGCAAGTTTGCGCTCAAAGGTTGAGAGGGAAAAGTCTGAGAACGAGAGGAGTGAAGACAAACGTGTAACTGCTGGATGAAGAGACAAAAACACAGAGTTGGTCGGTCAGTAGTTATCTTCTAGAGCTTTGGGTCAGATTGCTTCGACGGGTCCTTGAGGCGTTTTGGAGGATGCCTGAACCTGCAGCGGCTGATTTACTCAACGCACATAAAAAGCGTTCCTCTAAAAAGCTCAATCTCATTTGCCGTTCCGCAGCGGTGCTCGGCAGCGCGGCGCTCTGATGCCTCTGTTAGGTAACACACCGGCGCTCAGAGTTATATCAGAGGTGACACCCCATCACCACTATAAATAGCTCTGCACTTTCCCCCCAGGAGCCCGGCTGAAGCCTTCTCCCCGGCATCTGATCACTTGTTTGTAGGCGACTGACATCACCCACTGCCGCTTTGTCTCTGTGACTCCCGCACATGACACACACACACACAAACACACACACACACACACACACACACACACACACCCTCGGCGCTGTAGTAGCTTCATCACTCCTCTCATCAGCTCCTGATCCTTCACTCTACACATCGTCCGCCTCAGGGTTTACCCTAAACTACATTTAATACTGACTCACCTAATCACTTCACACACTCTCACCGATTACCGAGGAGAGAGAACTCGCACGCCTCTCGATGGTCTAAGTAAATAAAACGGCACTTAATTGGTGGGGTAGAGGATTCAGGCACAAGCCTCATAACAAGTGGGAGGATGAGGCAAGTGAAAGCGAAAAAAAAACCCAACAGACATCCAAACCCTGCAGGCTGCGTCTGACCCCAGTGAGTCACCGTCTACACGAGCTTCTCCAGAACTGGGCCTGACTCAGTAACGAGCACAAACATTTGTGACAGAAGTGCACTTCTGCTGCTGGTTACTGTACGAGGCTCTAATCTGGAGCTGGGACCATTTTAATGAGTTGATGCCTCCAATTCAGCTCAACAGAGATGTTGTTTTCAGTTCCTAGAGTTAGTATGAGGCTTTTTTCTCCTTTTATTCCACGGCACCTGAAGGAGATATATGGACTTAATTACAAAAGAAACACAAGGTGCTGATTTAAGGCTTTAACATGTTCTTATCCTCTATATTAACAATATAAGAATATTGGCGATTGCTTTTTTATAACAAAGAGTTTATAAGTGGTGAGCAGCAGCTCTGTCAGTGGTTAATCCATCATTCACTGGGTTGCCAGGTTGTGAACGATCCCTTCGACTGGTGTTTTGGTACCAGCCCATTTTAAAGCGTTCATACGTTGTAACTCATAGTTTTATCAGTGGTTAATAAATCATTTACCGACTCTGGAAGCCACTGAGAAGAACAATTTTGGGGTTGAAAATTACAAAAATTAGTGATTATTAGACCTCTTAGCTTCCTGGAAGTAGCCACGCAGGATGGCTGCCAAGCCAGTGACCACTGTTCAAGAACAGTTCCAACATTTGTAAACGTCAGAGAGACATCGGGACATTTTCCAGCTTCCATTTTAGAGGCAAGGAAACCGGATATTTCTGAGCAATTCTCAGCTGTTTGTGCCGACAGAACCAGCTAAGCTACGTCAGCACCTGCACGAGTCCTGTCTTCGTCTCGTGGCAGCTCTCACTTTCTTTGCTTTGGCCCGTTTGGTTGTATGAGCCGCCACCAGGAGCTCTGGACGTGGTGGCTCACCCTGTTCCTCGGTTTCTAGTAAACAGGAGGATCCAGGTCTCTGCAGCTCACCAGCAGACAGGACCACCTCTTTCTGGAGTTCTCTGTCCTGATTGGATAAACTGAGCAGGGATACCAGAAACACTCTTCACTCTTTACTCTTTCACTGCATCAGCTGGAGGAGAAGAGCCGTGGTTTTCCTGACCAAACACTCTCTGACAATGACTACTGTGGGAATAAGAAGCTATTTAACACCTTTATCTCAATAAGAAAATAATACAGCAGCTTCCATATTTATAGCTTCTGGCATGAAAGCTAATTAGAAAGTGAGAATCTCTTAATTAACGTAAAATAATAGAACTGCTGACGTGATGGCTTATTAGAAAAAAAAGCGAGGAACATATTAGCATTTATGAGCCTCACAACATTCATAACTGCATTGTCACCGACTCAAACTGAAAGGGTCATAAAAATAAAAAAAAAGTGATACATCAAATCCACGCAGCTCCAAATATATATATATACACTTTGAATTTCAAAACAGACTTGTCAGTGTTTTGTTTTTTTGTAGCAGAAACTGAAGCAGGACTAAAGAACAAGACTTCAGTAGATGGTTTCATGAGCACAAACTCAAATCTGAGAAAAGATTCCTAAGCGAACTCTCGTCTCCTCTTCTAGCTGTGGCTTTTGTGTATTTGTGCAGACCAGACGCCAGTTGTGATCGCCCGCACAGTGAATCTACAGTAGCCACGGGGCTATAAATAATTCATTTCAGGAAAAGGATCTATTTACCCCCGTGCCTCTCCGGCGCGCGTGTGCACCTGGTGCCATTTGGTCACGGCGGGAGCGTCTCCAATCATCCGGGAGCGCATCCCCCCGGATTTCTCCGCAAACCTTTCGCCTGCACAGATGCACATTGATCCTGAGCGAGGAGTGATCAATGCGAACTCGCGCGTGAATAACTTCCGCGGGATGATTGATCTGGGGTTGGCGCGCAAGTTTGCGCAAACGCACGAACAAAACAACGAGGGAGGAAAAGAAACAACGTAGAAACACTCCGCTGTAGGAAGCAAAGCGTGACTTTGGAGGTTTTTGCGACCAGCACAAGTCGTTCCCATGTCTCCCATGTGATATGTAAAACGGCTCATTCACCTCAGTAGGCATGCTGCATCCTCTCCTGGTCCTCCTCAGTCTCCCTGACGGACCTGAATCTGACGTGCGCGCATTTTGAGAGCTGCTCAGAGACATGTCTACTTCTTTATTTTTCATCTTGCGTTTGACAGATGTTACAGGGGTATAATCGGTAAGTTGGAGGCGAGAGATGGTGGCGGAGGCTGCTCGCTTCAGCACGCTGGACAGCGCTGGTGGAAGTTGGGAGAGGACGGCGACGCGCGGACGCACGGGGATTTAAGTGGAAGTGGATGCGCTGAAGCGACCATGGTTGATTTTGAGTGCTTATTACCAGCGACAGGCAACCCGAGGGGGCACTTTCCGGACTGAGACATGGACTTTGCTGAGATCATCTTCGCGTTGTTCATCGTCGTGGTCGCGGTCGTCTCGCTGTTGTCCAACTTGTTGGTGCTGCTATGTTTCGTCCACAGCACCGAGATCCGCCGACAGGTGCCCGGTGTGTTCACCATGAACCTGTCCTTCTGTAACATCCTCATCACCGTGCTCAACATGCCGGCCACTCTGGTGGGGATTATCAGGCAGCAGCAGCCGTTTGGGGACTGCGCTTGCCACACGGTGAGCTTTCTGGAGACCTTCCTCACCGCCAACACCATGCTGAGCATGGCAGCGCTCAGCATTGACCGGTGGATAGCGGTGGTGTTCCCGCTCAGCTACTCCACCAAGATGCGCTACAAGGACGCGCTGATCATGGTGTGCTACTCGTGGCTGCACTCCTTCACCTTCTCCCTGACGGCGCTGCTCTTCTCCTGGGTCAACTACAGCGACGTGTACGCGTCCTGCACCCTGCAGCCGAGCGGCGGCGGCGCCGGCGACAGGGTGAAGTTCACCGTCTTCACCGTCGTCTTCCACGCCACCAGCTTCATGCTCTCCCTGCTCATCCTGTGCTTCACCTACCTGAAGGTGCTCAAAGTCGCCAGGTTCCACTGCAAGCGGATCGACATCATCACCATGCAGACGCTGTTCCTCCTGGTCGACATTCACCCGAGGTAGCTCACAAAAACACCCCTTCTCGTTTTTTTTTTTTTTTTTTTTATTAATCACTCAGAAACTCAGAAAACAGAATGTTAAAAAAGGCTTTTTTTGTGGTTTTCAGTGTGAAGCAAAGGTGTTTGTCTGAGCAGAAGAGGAGGAAGCAGAGAGCCACGAAGAAGATCAGCATCTTCATCGGCTCATTCATCATCTGCTTCGCTCCTTATGTCATTACAAGGTGAGTTGGAAGTCTGTTAATTGCCCATAAATCACTGGATTTACTTAAAAACTCAAAGATAAATGAGCCCACGTGAGCAATTACCTTGTGAGTTTTGTGAATGATATTAAAACAACAGCCTGTGTAGAGGTGAAGAAGGGATTCAGCCTAAGAATTTGAATACTTATGATATTAATGAGGTGATAACACAAGCTCAGAAATATTTATATTTCCCATAACTGAATAAACAAGCTGTTCTCTAACACTGTTTGAAGCTAGAAAGAGTGGCAGGGTCCGCCACACATAAAGTTAAACAGCGTAGGTTGTGTTGTGTTCTATAAGGTCGGTTCGTTTGTTCACTTTATTCGGCCGTGAGAACGGCGACAGGTTGTTTAGAAGTCAGTCGGTGAGGATCCATTCTTCCCCCCAAAAAACTGCACATTGCACCTTTAATGAGCCGTTAACCTCAACATCAGAGACACACTGCATCCTGATCGTAATCATTCATATATAAACCATCGTGGGTCGCCTGCGTCTCGCCGTCAGCAGGTGGAAGCCACGCTGCTTCCACAGAAACACACTCGGAACAGTGTCACACAATAGATCCGGAACAGGTCGACACTGATAGAGGGAGGAACAAAGAGGAAACGCTTCAGGGGCCCCTCAGACCTTCTGTCAGCCAGCTGTGGTGCTGACGATCCATCAGTTTGACAGGTGTGGTGCAGATGCGGGGAGAGAAGAGGGGAGATGTGGACTGACCTCCTGACCCGGCTGACACACCGTCCAGCTCTGACGAGTCCTCCTCCTGCGGTGTCGGTCGGTTCTGGTTTAGACCCAGCGTTTCCTGCACGTCGTCTACCGACGGTGACTTTATGCTTCAGTGACATTTGAGTTACGTAACGTTTGCCTTCATTAGCAGAACACGAGGTACTGTATGTGAGCGTGAGGCTTTCTGAATGTTTAAAAGGCGAAGAGCTCCCTGGTGTCCGCGCTCCCAGCGGATCTCTGCCCCGACACAGAAACACACTCTTTCATCT
Organism: Diplodus puntazzo; assembly: GCA_963678695.2. Classification (NCBI taxonomy): domain Eukaryota; kingdom Metazoa; phylum Chordata; class Actinopteri; order Spariformes; family Sparidae; genus Diplodus; species Diplodus puntazzo. The sequence continues at coordinate 4,875,097 of OZ023170.1, read as the reverse complement.
CATCCGGCGTTTGGATACGTGTCGCTTTAGAATAACCCACACACAGTAAATCAAGCTCAGGAGCACAGAGACATCAAAAACAGGCCATTGTGATCGGATTCGAGTCTGACATGGAAACAAATTTAGCCAATAACATGAAGCCAAATTACTGTAAATGACTTAGCAGTTTTACAATCCACCGATAAACACAAAGGAGAAGAAGAAGAAGAAGAAGAAGAAGAAGTCTGTTTTAACTCAACAGATCCGTCTTTGCTCACAACATCTGGACCTTTGGAACCCTCAGCTGTGTTTTTTGGGTCCAAGACTGAAATAAGGGAGTAAAACAATGCTGATACATCGGCTGATATTCTTTTACACACACATATTTGCATTGATCCCTCAAATTTGGTTACGGAGTTGACAGAGACGCGTATGAAACAGAGGCAGACATGACGTTTTATTGTCCAAGCGCACTGATTGGCCAACATATACGGTGACACGCTACATCCGTGCAAATATCGTCTGATTATATCAGCAGGCCGAGACGTCAGTCTGGCTCTTAACTTGTGTGTAACGGCCAGAAGCAGCTAATTATCATCTGTCGTTATTGACTGAAAAATACATATTACACGTCCTCAAATTGATCCATTAATCAGCAATTTTTCCCTTTAACTTGTGTTTTTAATTTCATTTTGACATAGTGAATGCAGACGTAACACATGTTACAATGTCGGCTGTGTTTAAATTCATTTTGCGTTTCTTATAGAGGCACTTCGGCTCACACTCCTCCTCGTACGTTCCCTGTGTGTTCAAAGCTCAGTGGGTTCAGTATTACCTGACAAAAAGAGCTCTAGATTTGAAAAAAAAAAAGAAAAAGTACTTTATCTAGTTATTTTTCTGCTGCCGCCCCTTCAGGTTGGCCGAGCTTCTACCCTTCGTGGACATCAACCGCCACTGGGGAATCATCAGTAAGTGCCTGACATACAGCAAGGCTGCGTCCGACCCCTTCGCCTACTCCCTCCTACGTCAGCAGTACAAGAAAGTCCTGGTTACTGTCGTCAACAGGCTGCTCCGCCGCGACCTGTACCCCTCGTCTGGCCACAACAGCTCTTTAGACACGGAGAACGACTACTGCCTCCAGAGGATTAGCTAATGGCAAATGCGCGGACATGACAGATACACACTACAAGCCAAAAATAAAAAGGTTGCCCCTTGGAAGGAGGTGGGCGGAGGAAGAGAATGAGGAGAGAGAGGACAGAGGGGGCAGGATATTGTTGGGGAAGGGAGAGGAGAGCAGATAGAGGGACTGATTGTGGGTGGGTGGGGGGGCGAAGAGAGAGCAAACACGAGGAAGATGGTGGGTGGAGAAGAATGAAAAGACGGCAGCGAGGGGGAGGATGAACGGGCGAAAGGGGAGGACAGATAGAGAGCGACGGGGACGACGTGGAAGGTGTCGGTCTCAGACGGTAACCGAGGGATCTGTGAGTCATCTGAGATGAAAACACACACAAAACCACACACAGGTCAGACAGTTTGATCCAAACCAGGGTTCAGTTTCAGCTCAGACTGGAGGTCCGACCGCTGGAGACATGCCCCTTCTTCTCTCTGAGAGACACGTACGTAAGTGGCCTTTTGTACTGTACCGACCACGTCGTAATGATTCTGACAAACCCACATGCCGTGACCTTTCCACTGCCACCAGGAGCAGGGACCGGGCAGGACGCTGACGGTCGGCAGGCGTCAGAGTGAGGACGCGAAAAGACTTCCGGAGAACGTACCTGTGGAGAAACGCTGCACATTATCGCCATGTTCTGTAATTAGACTGCTTTTGAGGTGTCATGTCGGTCACTGAATATTAATGCACTTTGTCAAATTTTCTCAAAGCTACTGTAGTTACCGGAGCCAAAGGCAAATAACATTTACACCATGATATTAAATGATAAGAATGGTGATATCCTTTTTTTTTTTTTTTTGGTTTTTGTCAACAAGTGCCATGAAACGACCGAGTCACTCGCCCGGCACCAGGCCCAACGCGTCCAGCTGAACACTTTAAAGACACGAGTCTTATTGAGGAGTAGAAACACAGGCAGTAGATGTGTAGAGATGACGGAAGTGTGTTAATGTACGGCATCTAAACTACATGTGACTCTTTAAAGGGTGACTCCGCCGGTGTTACTCATGAATGTGTGTTTACAGGTGTTGTGGAGTACGGCTGCATACTGTATGTGAAAAAGTAGTTTAAAGCCTTTTAGTGGCTCCAGGTGAAGCTGCATGGAGTTCGATGACTGTCTCACTGTTTGCATTATGGGTAATGTAGTGCCACATTATCAAAGGCCTTCCATTGGTCTTGTATTACAGTCCTATAACACTGTTGGACTCACTATGGACTGTTTCAAAACAAATGACCATAATCGACACAGCAGAATCGGGCATATCTCCTTTTTGTTCCACGTATTCTTTCATGAGCTGATGCCTACATTACCCACAATGCAACTTAGCCTCCGAGTGACTACTACCCTGAGTCAAATTTATCAGATAACATTCATGCCTTCTCTGTAAACACACTTTAATGTGTAACATTGACGGGGATCCTTTTAGAAGATGGTCGTGGATACATATATATATATATATACTTTGATTTATAAAAAGAAAAAGTTGAATAGTTTCCCAAGTCAGCAGGGCACTTTTTAGCAAACCTTTCTCACAAAATTGGGACTATTTTCAGGTGAGGATGAATACACACTTGCTGCACTGGTGATTAATGGCTGAAGTACAGTGTGTGATTGTTTGAGCCCTGACGTGTCACTGAGGGCAGACGAGCCTCACTGACGTGTTTTCTTTGCTCTTCTGACTTATAATCCACATAAGTAAGCACATTAGTTTATTTGACTGCCAGGTGTTAGGTGGTTTCCACGCCACTTAGTCTGCAAAGCGTCTCAGTTTTGACACGAGTGTCTTGTAATTAAATCCGACTCTCTCGTGAATGAAACCGTCGTCCTGAGTCCAGGAGGCGGCGACGACGCGACTGAGGTTATTTAAAGACGGAGCACAGCTGCAGCACTGACTGCACTTGTTAGTCAGATCACTACTCTATCCGTTTTGGTCTTTTTCATGGGACTTTTTGACACGGAAACGTAACTGGAGTTCTGTTTCTCAGTGTGAGTTTGTAAGTGAATGTACTAGAGATAGCCCACTTTGAACTGAAACGCATTTGTACAACTGTGCTTTGTTTCGCCAGTTGACTGGAGCAAAACGTTTCTATGGATATTTACTGATGTTATCATGTATTTTTCACTGTACAGGAACATGTTTTTGTCTACATGAAAGGGGGAGCAAAGTGATGTAGCATAGGAACGCTTTCAAAGTGCTTTAAACACACCGTTTTTTGTGTTTGTGCCAGATTTGAATATGTGACCTTTTTTCAGCCGTTCGACAGCCATTTTGTTATTAAAGCTCAGTTTCTTTGGATGTACTTTACGCACATGTATTTTTCATCCTGTGAGCCACTTGCTGTTCTTTGGCAGTGTGATTAGCTATTAGTGGAATCTGTGCAATAAAAGCTGTCAATTATAAAGCTATTAAAGATATTTATCTTTTCACAGCAACGTCATTGAATCCAGATGATGCCCCTCTATTTAATTTGTATGTTTGCAAATTGAATTCAAGCAGCACGACTGAAGGTCCTGGACGCTAAACGGCAAACAGTGGGACTTTGATTCTTTTATTCAAATGACAGATGAGGATTAGAGGAAAAATGATATTCAATATTCGCTATGTGAAATTGATGGATCCTGGTAAACCTGAGAGGAAGTAAAAGTCTTGTGGTTGCTCGTTCAGCTCCAGCTACACGACTGTTTCTGCCTCACAGTGTTTCAGCTTCACCGTCCTCGTGGACTAATAATAACCTCTACGATGAACGGTTAAATATGACCGCGGTGTCAGACGAGCAGTCTCGGCTACAGCAGCCTTATTGCCGGAGTGTAATTAAAGAGACAAGTCAAAGATCACTTTTGCAGATTAGTGATTCAGATTTATTCAGACTCGGTAATGACTCAGGCTTAATTTGATGCATGGAAACAGACCAACAGTAATTATTTGCAGCATTAAGAGGGAATCTCCATTTTTTTTCTTCTGCGGCTTAATTCATGCAATTCATGCTGAAATCAGCTCAAGGTTGCGCCGGAGCCCGGGCTTTGCTATAGTTACACATTTTCTAATTAACCCCAATAATCATAAAATGAATACTGGTGATTAAAACTGCTCGAATGGAAAATATATGCAAAGCAAAACACGTGTCGCTGCTGCTCAAGTCGAAAACAACGACAACTGAGACGGATGAGTTAGTTTGACGGGTTTCAACGCACGCTGTAAACTACGTTATCCACATGACCATGAGAATTAGCATTTGTAAACTACTTTATCCAAATGACTGTAACTATGACTCTCCTTATGATTAATAATCATAGCAAGGAGCATTTAAAGTCTGCGGGCCCTGTGCTGCATTAACACCTTCAGACACGTCGTTCAAGAAAAGTCGTGTGTTTATTACCCAACGTTTCAAATGTAATTAAAACACAAGTATCAGAGAATATGATTAAAAAAGCTGATGCATCCATTCAGAATGAAGTAGTTTTGAGGCCGGATGTGTTGTGCTGCGTCATCATCAACTTCTGAACGAGCTCAGTGCAAATGTTAGCGTTCATGTTGTGAGCATGCTAATATTTGGTAACTACCACTAATGAGGCTGATGGGACGATTGGGCCTCACAGTTACTTCTTCACAAACTGAAGTTCTGGATAAACTGACACAGTGACGCAGTGATGCCGCCTGTTGAAAAATGACACAGATTCTTTCGGTCACTCGGGAGCAGCTGGCAACAATCTGGTCTTTACCAGCCCCTGTGGGGAACAATGCTCCTCTTGGTTCACCAACTAGTCACTTACAGCCTCTCTGCTGTTTGGTGTGTTTCGCCTGCTCCGCAGAACAACTGTGGCACGAGAGCGATCAGACTGAAACAGTCAGGCTGCAGGACGCACAGCCGAACTATGAGCTGACAATCACTATAATCACTATCACATGTGACCATGGAACGTGTTCTTCAAGAGCAAACATTTCAACCTCGTGGTGGTGCTGGAGGAAAAATCAGAAGGTTTCAGCCTCTGGAGAACATGAATCTCTTAACTTTCGCTGAGATATTTCTGTCTGGATGGAAACAATAAATTGCAGATTGTTATTCTCTCTGCGATCTCTAACAGTCAGTTTAAATCACTGTCTATAAGTGCTTCTGTCTGCACACATCCATCTCTCCCACAGGCCCTCACGTCCATTCACTTTATTTCCCTGCCTTGCAATAATCCGCATAATTTATATTCCTGATTAAGCGGGCACATACAGCAGTATCTCTACTTTTGTCATGCTCACATCACCCTCGACCTGCTATAATCATTAAAGCCAGAGGACTCTCCATTCAGTGTTGAACCCAGGGGTCCAGCGCCCGCCAGCCTGAGTGATGAACAATCAGGCTTCCCATCTAATTCAGAACAGCTCGGCTTGAAGGGGAGAAGAGCCTATAATTAGTGGGATGAGTACAATAAGCTCCTTTAGAAAATGTTCTGTGTGTTATAGCCTACGTGTGGAACATGAGATGAGGCGGCAATTGTCGGTCCTGAAGCAAACGATCATCCTCTGGAGACAGTAACCCTTTTTAGATAGAAAAGGCGGCACATTTGCTCCAAGGGGCGTAATATTCCTCCTTTTCCAAAAGCCGCCTCTGAGGTAGGCGTAAACATGTGACGTGACGTGAAGCTCGAAGTTGGGCTGCGAACAGTGACATAGAATTTGTCTTCAAAATAAGAGCTTTACATTGCACCCTATCGGAGTTTAGACCTGGGTTCTTAGCGGGGGGCTTTTAATTTGAAAGTAGCGACTGTTCCTAGCTTGCTGCTACAACAACAAGCTAACACAACCAAACAGCCGCTGAGATCCAGGAGACACTGCATCTTCTGGATCTCAGCGTCGGTCCAGTTGCTCATCTTAATGTCCGAGGATGAAGTGATGGACTAACTGCTGTGATCAGCTGTTTCCTGGTTTTAAAACTCCTCGGTTGTGGGTCGCACAACAGTGCAGGTCATCGACACGTCCGCCCATCTCACCCACGGGCAGCCTCGGTTTCAGAAAGCAGTTGAGGCGGAAATAAGTGTACCCTCCGAGGCGGAAAATCGGCGGACCAAAACAGACCCCCAATTTGCCGGCCTCTGTCTCAAAACGCGGACCGGAGCCGCCAAAAGGACGGACAAATTGGCGGCTTGGTGCTCTGTCTAAAAATGGCTAGTCAGAGGTTTGACTCAGGCACAAACGCTTCTGGATGAGCTGATGTTTTAAACTTGACTTCACGCTCTCGTTTGCCGACTTCCCTCATCACGAACTCCTGAAAGGTACATCGACGCGTGACAATAAAAAAACTTTGAGTAAACTTGTGGATTTCTCTGAACACTGTTGGACCTTTTTTGGATAGGGAACCGCTGGACGCACCAGATTTATCATCAAAGGACATCTATGTCGTTCTATTTGAATATCATGTTAAATCTCTTATCATGAACTATTTATGGAGGTATAATTGTGAGTTTCTTTGGTGTAAGCTTCGTACAAAACACAACAAAATACATAACACATTTCCAGACACTTCAATGGACAGAAACCCGGGTCTACTGCAGAGTCAGTGCAGAGTGCACACATTCACAGTGCACAAAAGTCTTCGCCGGTTTAAGTGGGATTTTTTTTTTTACCATTGGAACAAGGATGTTAGCCATTTTTTAAGACATGCTAACACTTTGTAATTAATTTGTATGACCTAATGATGCATTCTATGTCCAGGAACGTGTAAATATCTTCAGCGTTTGATGACCACACACCTCATTTCCGGCATTTTAAGGAAATCCAATTTAAAAAACCTGTTGAATTTGAGACGAGGGAACCGGAAGCGCACAGATTCTAACTGATTTCCGGGTTTTGGGACTCATCACTGCGCCACTCTGTAACAGGCTGGGTGAATGTGGATCATTGGATCATGAGTCAGAACCTTCCTGAAGCAAAAAGAGTCACCAACTAAACTCACAGCTGGTGTGGACACAGCAGAACCCTGCAGCTGGCGGGTCGGTTCACCTTAAGTCTCCTCACTGAGCGCCATGCGCGTAAAACTCGCGCGTCCCTACTTCACCTCAGAGCCATTTCCTCCTGTAACTCGATCGTTAACCGTAATACGCCTAATAAAGCCGCCTTGAGGGGAGTTGAGAGGGTACTTGTGCGGACTCGCGGGGAGACTGACGCACACGCCCTCTGGCTGCGTGCGTGCGGTGCCACATCGAACCGGATTACAGAGTGAAAGCTGCGGGAAGACGAGCATCATGCTGCTGCTGCTGCTGCTGCTGCAGTTGTTGGTCCCTGTGTCGGCGGCTCCTCCGCGGTGCCACCCTGGATTCAGAGGTAAACTTTCTCAGCTGTGTGAGAGTTTGAATATTAGACCTGCTGCATGAACTGCACATGGCATTTCTCCAGGTGCAGCTGGACCCGGAGGCTGACTTCTGTGAAGTAAAACTCATGAAAAGTGTGTGTGTTGTCTGTAAGTTATGGAAAGTTAAAACCACAGAATGTTTGGTGAGTATGATGAGATGCTGCTCCTGTAACTTTCCAGACTGTGTTCATGCTCCAGATGAAAGTGTTGTTTTCTTCAGCCCTCTCACGTCTTCATGACACTCTGTAGACATTTTAGAAAAGCTGCTGCTGAAGCAGAACCAGAGGTGGATCAAGCAGAATGCTTTGCAGGCCACATTCGAGGCTGTTAACAGAACCCACTCTGCCATCTAGTGTCTGCCACAGTGTCGGCTAATGACACACTGCTGTGTCTTACAGGACTGTGCAAGCCAATAGTGGAGGAGAAACGTAAGTACCCCTGGCCCTGGAGTCAGACTTCCTGCATGTTGCAGCAGCCTCTCCTCTGTCAACTGGTAAACTCATCAGCTGCAGCTTCTCCTCGACTCTGTTAGCCGGAGAAAAAACACCCAGACTTGTCAGTGTTTTCACCGTTGCATCCCCGAGGAGTCGAATGGAGTCAGTGTTCTTAATAACAAAAAAGGATGAGATCATAAGTCACGCTGGGTGGAGCCTTAATGGAATCTGGCCCGAAAGCCATAAGACCATCATGTGTATTTTTAGATGATCAATGGCACTATGAAATATTCAAATTCTAATTTCCAGAGATAATAGAAATGTTTGGAGCTCCATGATTGAAGACAGCACAGTGAGGCTCATGATTAAGTGTGTGACACATGTCCCGATCCCTCAGAATGACACTGACACGGCCGGGTTACTGTCGGCTGCTGGTCTGGCTGTGTTCCATACTGCTCCCGTTTCATCTCCTCCATCGATCGATCTGATCAGCACGGCTGCAGCCAGACACTGTCTTTATCTGTTGATTGTCTTCTCAGTTTAGTGTCAAAAAAGTTAGATGAACGTTCATCTTATTTCACAGCAACACACCCAAACTGCTTCCTTTGTCCAACCAACAGTCCAAAACACAAAGGTTCTTCATTTACTGTCGTGAATGAAGAATAAGTGGCAGCAAATCTTTACATGTAAGAAGGTGGATCACACAAATATTTGACATATTTGCTTCAAAAATGGCTGAAATCCTTCTTAAAATTGTTGGAAGATAATTTCCTTTCGATGGATTAACCGATGAATAAACTAATTGTTGCTGCTCTACTGAGTAATCCTTTAAAGGACACACGCTGTGCTCGTCTTCAGGTTCATCAGTTTAGTTTGGGTAACCACTAGAATAGGCTGTCCGGTGCTGCAGCTCTGTCTGAAACGCTCTGTTAGCTCCTGTCTCTTTAAGAAGATGAATACTCAGTCTGCTCTGATTGGTCAGCTCACACACGCCTGAGCCAGCGCTGCTAAAAGCTACAGAGCCACTACGTGATGTCACAAAGTCGCAGAATTAAAAGGCGGGACTCCAGACGAGGCGTTTGAGGAGCAGTGTTTTCTGTGGGAGAGAAGAGCTTCTGTTCTCTTTTAATGTTCAGTGTTCCTGATCTGTGTGAGATTCTTTATCTACCTCAGCCAAATGCACCGACGTGCTGCTGTCCTACTGCGACGACATGTCCTACACTCAGACCATGTTCCCCAACATCCTCGGCCACAAGACCCGAGAAGAAGCCGAGGCGGGCACCGAGTACCTCCTGCTGAGCGTGGTGGAGTCTCTGCTCGGGGGGGAGTGCCACCCTGAAATCCGCATGCTGGGCTGCTCCGTGTTGGCGCCGCGCTGCGAGCGGGAGGCGGTGCTGAAGCCCTGCCGCACCACCTGTGAGGCCCTGCGTAAGAAGTGCAGCCACGCCTTCGACGGGATCGAGATGGCCTGGCCCTACTTCCTGGACTGCGATCGCTTCTTTGTCAGTGAGGAGGAGGGATGTTACGACCCACTGGAGGGCCTCCAAGGTGAGAAAAACGTGAACTATCTCTGGTATTTTGTCCTGAGCGACCCGAAATGATCATATTTAAAATGTTCACGTTCACCTTCTTGTTTCCTGCAGGAGAAACACAATCCTCAATGTTTTACTTTTTCAGCGGCCATCTGGTTTGCACACTTGCTCGTGTGGCTCACCTCAAATAAAGTCCAACTGGAGCGCCTTTATTTCACCACATAAACCAGCACTGACGTTGGATCCTGTGGTGCTGTTTTTCACGTGTTTTCATCAGCAGGCTCTGGTTATAAACAGCCTTCGTGCACCACACAAAGACAAACAAAGTCCGTCAGAGTTTGCTAAGAACACTTTTAAATTCTTTAGTCAGAAATAACAAAAGAGGTCATGTGTGAGCCATATGATGGCAGGAGCAGCAGGAGCTCCTGCAGGACAGAATGAACTGATTTGAGCGTTCGTAACTTCTTTTCTCACATTCGTGTCCGGTAAAAATGTTCATAAAAGTCTTAAAGTTAACCCATGAAATGCAACGCAGCGTCTCGTCCTGCTCTCCTGCACTGCGTCTTGCAAAGCGTTTCCTGTTGTGTGGAGTTGTGTTCAGATGTCTGGCAGCGGGTCGAGAGTTGTGTAATTATTTCCATATCCATGTTAATTTCTGGCTGATGCTCCGGTCTTGATATCATGTGACCTCAGGCTGTCCTCGCAGTAATTGCTCCGCTATTTCAGGCGTGTTAGTGAAAAGTGGGTGAGACCTCTCGCCTCACTTTATGTAAATGTTGTCATTCTGAAAGATTACAACACAGCTCGGCTCCAGCACCAGGACCAAGACCAGGACCAGGACCAGTGAAATACTAAACATCAGCATATTTATATCATATTTAAAATAATCAGTTGTTGCCGGCCTCGACTGGTTATTAGTAAAACCTTCCCTGTGACCTCATCAGATGTTTATTATTGTTGTATTTCAGCATTTTGATCCAAATTGTTTTTTTAAAGTTTATGTCCTGCTTTGTTTTAAGCATGTTGAAAATACACTATGTCACTTTAAAGCCACTCTACACAAAGAATTATCAAGGGACTCTGCAGCTCTGTGAGGCATTTTATCCACTTTCAGCTCATTGTTTTGCTTTACGGCCCTCAGCTTTAGTGGTTTGGTTCATCAACTTTGTCTCCTGCCCAGCAACAGGTGACACAGTTAACAACTAGCTGTATACGTTGAACGCCTGGTCGCTAACTTTGGAGGATTTACCAACTTATGCGTTGGTGGAGACCAAAAACAGAGCTAAAAGAGAGTCAAAGACTGAACGCGTCTGTTTGATTTGAACCAGACAGCATCCACCATGACGACTTTATGAGGTGATGCTATTTCAGTCTTGTTATTCCGTTGCCAAAAGATCCATTAATGCTGCTTGAACATGCATTGGACATCTATAAACAAACCGAAACAGGGATGGAACTGTTCCCCTCACGGTCGTGCCTCCATACATGAGGGCACACACAACAGTTAAACCCGTGGTGAGAGTTTTGACAGATACAGTCGTCTGTGGTGAAGATTGAATGTGTTCTGCAAGGTTTTGGAGCTATTATTGGTCTGTATAAGTGTGAATATGAAAATAAGGGCAGATGGTTTTAACGTGTCAGCTGAAATAAGCACATCAGGCCCTTCGGAGCCACATGGACTTTCCACCCTCTGTGTCTGGTCTCTGCTGTACATACCAGACTCCTCAAACAGCCTTTTTATAGCCTGGCGGCGTGACAAGAATGAAGACAGACGCGTCGCATGATGGATCTAAAATGTCAGATCTTAAAGCACATTGATCCAAGCCGATAAATCCTGCGGCGTTTGTCTTTACAGCGGAGCAGAATGTGGAGGACGTCGACAGCATGGAGATGCCTCCTGCCGAGGAGCCCGCCACCACGCCGCAGTTCAGCTATCACTCCAACGCTCAGATGAACGCCGTCTTGAAGAAAGTCGAGGAACGTTGCTCCGACATAGCGAGAACCTACAGCATCGGCCGCAGTATGGAGGGCCGGGAGCTGCTCGTCATCGAGTTCTCAAACAACCCCGGACAACACGAACTGCGTAAGTAAAGTCTGAAATCTTTTCCGTTACGGAGGAAGTTTGACCTCTTAACTGTAAATGTGATCCTGTGCAGTCGAGCCCGAGGTGAAATACGTCGGCAACATGCATGGAAACGAAGTCCTGGGCCGCCAGCTGCTGATCTACCTGTCTCAGTACCTGTGCTCAGAGTACCTGCTGGGGAACGAGCGCATCCAGAACCTCGTCAACACCACTCGCATCCACATCCTGCCCTCCATGAACCCCGACGGGTACGAGGTGGCTGTGGCTGGAGCCCAGGACACTAACGACGATGAGGACAGGGTCAGTTCTCCACCGGGACATGCGTTCATCGCCGTGCACTTTGACCCATATTTGTTGTTTTTGTTGGAAAACCAAACAAATATTTTAAAAATGCTGCAGTCGGCTCGTCGTCATCAACCCTATCACGAGACATTCATTAGAATCAGGGGAGCAAGGAAGCACTTCAAAGATATGATTACACAATACCAATTACAAACACGTTACTACCCAACCCTGCCTATAATGTTATTATCACATGTATGTATCTTTCATTAGTGCTGTCGAATGAATAAGAAGATAATAAAAGGAAGATATTGCTGCTGTAAAAACACATAGAACTGATCAGATCATTGATCAGCACTGCACCTGTCATTTACATCAGAAACATTAACCCTGACCCAACAATAACTGACACGGTCTAATTTCCTGAAACACAAACATGTAAACCCCACAGAGCGGCAGACACGACTCCTGGAACATCGGCCGAAACAACGCTCAGAACATCGACCTGAACAGAAACTTCCCTGATCTGACGTCAGTCATTTACGGCCGGCGCAGAATGAAGGGCTACCGCACCGACCACGTCCCAATCCCAGACTATTACTGGTTTGGTAAGGTACAGTATGAATCCTTCTCCATATGTGTCACTGAATCACAGTTTCACAGCCTCGTGGGTGCTGCTGCTGACGAACCACGTTAAATGTAGTGCTTCATGTCTCGGTTGGAACGATGCAGGTTGCGCCGGAGACTTACGCCGTCATGAAGTGGATCCGCTCCATCCCGTTTGTGCTCTCCGCTAACTTCCACGGAGGAGACCTGGTGGCGGTCTACCCCTACGATCTGTCCAAACACCCGCTGCAGAGCAGCATGTTCTCCCCGACGCCGGACGATCAGGTGAGCGGGCTCCTTCAGACGCCTCCAGAACAGAACAACATCCACTGTGCTTCTGCATTTGGACATCATTTTATTCATGTATATGTTCTTTTCTGTAAGGTGACAAAAATAACCCTTGTTTTTTTTATCATGTAGGTGTTCAAGCTTCTTGCGAGAACGTATGCGAATGCCCATGAAACCATGTCCTATGAGAGCGCCCAGTGTGGATCGTCCCGCACCCACAGTCAGAAGGGAATCATTAACGGGGCGCAGTGGTCCAGCTTCGCAGGAAGTGAGTTGCAAAACATCATTCCTCAAAGTCCAACAGTGGATGTCTTATATGAGGTGTCACTAGAGGTCGCTGTGAGACCGGAGGCAGCGAGCAGCTGATGGTGGATCTCTGGGTGAAGCTGTTGTGTTCTGTCTCCCTTCAGCCATGATGGACTTCAACTATCTCCACACCAACTGTTTCGAGGTGACGGTGGAGCTGGGCTGCGATAAGTTCCCTCCTGAAGAGGAGCTGTTTCTCGCCTGGCATGAGAACCACGAGGCTTTGATCGCATTTATCGAAGCAGTAAGAGCATTGTTGACACTGTGGTGTTTGGCTGAGGGATGTTCTGATCCGACTGAGCTCGGATCCAACCCCGTCTTCAAAACACATCACTTCTTATTTAAACTGTTAGTGAAAGCTATTAGTCTCTATTTATGTAGAGCCGTGCCTCTGCGGTAAGAATGCTTTGAACTTGAATGACTTACTAGAACAATGACTGCTGGGAAGTATTGAGAGAAACAAAGAGATCTGGCAGCACAAAGCAGCAGAATCGAGAGGCGTGTAGAGCTCTGAGTGGATGATCGATTACAGAAGTTATTCTTTGTAAGCGACCCGTCTTGTGCTCCTCAGGCCCACCGAGGTATCAAAGGCATCGTGAAAGACGAGGAGGGAAACGGAATCAAAGATGTGCGGATATCAGTCAAAGGAATACGGCACGACGTCACCACAGGTAATCAGAAAACAAATATTCATATTTATAAGAATCAACATCAGCTGAAGCTTTGTTGCTCGTAGCCAACGTGACACATTTTGTTCTGTTAAGTGGTTCCATTCATTTATCAGTCCGTCTCATCAGGGTTAGGGTTACCCCGAGGGTACTTCTTGTGAGATACAAAGTCGTATATAAACTCATGGTCGGTTAGAAACCAGTGAGTCCTGCTGTACAATTTCCATAATTTCTACGTTGCGTGACGTCAAAGAGTTCCTGTAATTACCAGTTTCTGACAACAAGTCCAACAAGTGAACTCATTTTTCTGGAAGTTTTGATCCGCCTGACTCAAATGTGACATCACTACCATCCAAATATGAAAAGAATGCTGCATGAGTCTTCCTGACCTGTGTAGAGACACAACCATGAGTCGATAAGTCGCTTTTCAAGCAAAGGTGTCAAATCTTTGCTGCTTCCAGCTTCTTAAACAGCAGGATTTAACACTTCTCTGTGTCATGTATGACAGTAAATGAAGAGTCTTTGGATTTTGGCCTCTGTGTTGGACAAAAAGGATGATGAAGTCGTGATTTTAGGCTCTGGGAAATTGTGATGGACTGAACAATTAATTGTGAATATAATTGGCGGATTAATTGATAAATGATGAATGAATAACTGTCATCTTCTGGTTCCATGCCTCCATCTTGTAACAGAGGCTTTCCTTGTCTGTAAACATGTTCAGAAAACAAACAAACAAACAAACAGTTTATTATGGCATGTCTATAATAACTCTGAATGCTCCGCCTCCTTCTCCCCCTCCTGGCCAGCTGAAAATGGAGAATACTGGCGCCTCCTCACCCCGGGCATCCACATCGTGATGGCCTCGGCCCCGGGCTACACCAGAGCAATGAAGAAAGTCCACCTGCCCGCTCGCTTGCCCACGGCGGGCCGCGTGGACTTTGTCCTGCGGAAAGCTGCTCTCCAGCCCGACGTGCAGGAGGAGGACGACACCATCCCGTCCATGGGCTCCTACGACCGCTTCGACCCTTACAACCAGTACGAGCGCTACACCCTGATGGCAGATCTGAGCCAGAACCGCGAGGAGAGAGCAGAGAAGCCCTGGTGGTGGAACTACTTTGTCCTGCCCGGAGGACCGGCACCAACCTGGCTGCTCAAACAATATTAGAGCTTTAATGAGGAGGACTATAATCTCTCTCAAACCGAGCTATCATGTAACGAATGTGCTGCAGAGCGTCAAAGCTAGCTGGCTGGCCTTCATGTAAGCTTTCGTCCATACTTGGAAATATAACGTAAGCACCTTTTATAAGCTTTTGCCTTGATAATAACAAAACTTCTATTAATGACCACGATGAGATTTATTAAAAAAAATACTTTTATATCATTTTTACAGCAGAAATAAAGAGCTTTATATGTGTCAACAATCACAATGTGAGTGTATTGTTGTACCAATTATACCAATAATGATGTTTGAACAGAAACACCAGAACAAAACTCGAAACAAACACGTTGGGAAAGAATACTCACTTAATTTCTCACTCTGACTCACACGTCCCATTAGATCAGTTGTGATATTTTGGGAGGTAATGAAGCCAGGTGGCCACTAGGAGGCAGGCTGAGTCAACTTCTGCTCCAAGTCACTCCAAACCATGTGGTCTGCTCGCTCTACTGCACAGAGCACGGTTTGTATCAGAAGAAGAAACAGTTGGATAACAACACTAAAGGAGCACTATGCAGTTTTTGGGAAATATTTAATCCAAAGAGAAAGATTTATTTTACACCTAAACATGCTTAATAAAATGTTTGTTTCATGACTGAATAAACTGAGTAAACAAACTGACCTGAAACACAGTTTCATACTGTTATACTTTGTTTACATGTGGCGGACCCTGCCACCTTTCTACCCTCAAACAGTGTTCTGGGAACAGCTTGTTTATTCAGTTATGGGAAAAAAAAGTTTTAGTTCTGAGTTTCTGTATTTCTTTTCTCAAACTACGTAGTGTTCCTTTAAGCTTTCAGTTTCAGCTTCATTAATGCACAATAATAATATTAATAATAATAATAAAGTGGTTTTCAAGGAGCTAAAAAGACCACGTCGGCTGCACGTGAATGTATTACAATAAATAACACAAAAGTTAATGAAGATATTTGAGAAATGATTAAAGAATCTGCAGCTGCTGCAGTGATTCTCAGTGTTTTTAACCCAATTTATGACCTCCAGAGTGAAGCATTTTCTACATGACACCAAAGTAGAAGTAGCTCCACCAAATGAGTGAACGTCCCTTCTCTAAATCTTTTAAATTCCTTGTCAGAAGCTTGACATGTATTGTTAGAGGCTTAAAAAGGTAAAATCATCCAGTTCTTCCAAGAAAAGCTTACAAATATTTTAAAAGAAAATATATAAATAGAATTTTGAGTAAGAGAAGTTTTGTCCTCTTTTCATCTGGGTCCCGACCACCAGGTTGAGAACCAGCGATCTACAGTAAACTACATACTTTCAAAACTCTCTTTAAAGCATTCAGCGTGATCCCTTCATGACCTGCCAAATCCAGGACGATCACTGAAACCTCTGGCAGTATATAATTACATATCCACATCCCACACACCTGAGCAGGAAGGATGTTGTGTCAACTTAAACCTAATTTCTGTTTGTGTATATTACTGAATGTGACTTCTACGGCGCGGCTAATCTACATCTTAAATACTTCCTACTGCGGAGAGCTCATCGGGCGTGCTGTGATATGTACAATGTGTTTGGAGCCTTAAAACCATGCAACCTATGCAATAACACACACAGAAGGAAGGAATTAAGTAAACACCGGGATATAACGTGTGATTCAAAGTAGAGGCACTCGCCCCCCCCAAAAAACTGTAGAAAAACTCAGTTCAGCAGCCAAAGGGTGAATGAGGTGAAACTGTTCGACAAAAACGAGAATATAAGAGAGAATCCATGAAGAACTGAGTCAAATTGTCACATATAGTTTAAAAAATAACCACCACAATGCACATATTCACCTTAAAAAAAGCAGCAAATGGACACACCACAATAAAAAGCAGTACAAAATAGACTAAAGCGCACAAGAGCGCTGCCAGCCTCAGGGCCGCTGTACTCCCAAATCTCACACAAAACAGCTCTTAAGAATTTTTATGTAAGGTCATGAAAGAAGCATGGGAAAAGCAAATTACCCCCGCATAAAGGTCGAGGAATACTATTAGAGAATCATGGAGAACAGTCTGCTTAGTGAACCAGTTGACCCATGACAAGTCAGTGAAAAAAGCACCCGGCTTCTCAGGGGATTTACAAAACACAAACACATGATCTGGCACCAAACTCAGTCAGATCTGGAAAATACTGTGCATTGTACCAGTGATGTGGAGAGCTTCAGATGGCATCAACATATGTTGTTGTAGGAATGTTTCTAATATTGAAGATCTCCCTCACGGGTATGGAGTAATCAGAGTAGACTGGTGGTTTTAAAGATTAACGTGAAATATAAAGTCTCCTGTACTGATGTTCAGACGTTAACATGAGCTGTGGTCTTTGTTAAAAAGGCGACCTGGTGGTGGAGCTAAAGGTAAAGTTCACTTACTTGGTGTTTCCGAAAACCTTCACCCTCATTCTGTGACCG
Source organism: Diplodus puntazzo (assembly GCA_963678695.2). Lineage (NCBI taxonomy): Eukaryota > Metazoa > Chordata > Actinopteri > Spariformes > Sparidae > Diplodus > Diplodus puntazzo. Next base: position 4,857,783 of record OZ023170.1, on the reverse strand, counting down.
TCCTCAGCTGACGGTGTTGTTTAGTTGTTATGTTGTGATCATGTGACCAAAGGGTGGGATTTTGGCATCGGAAGATTACGAGACAACAGGTCCCTGACATGTTAAAGGCCCCGCAATCCTCCTCCTCCTCCTCCTCCTCCTCATATCTCTTTAAATAGTCTTTGTGTCTTTCTGTGTTACTTGTGTCTGTTATGTCTCTTTGTAGTTGTTTGTGTCTCTTTTTATTAGTTCTGTTGTGTCTGGTTGTAGTTGTTTGTGTCTCCTTGTTGTCATTTTGTGTCTGGTTGTAGTTGTTTGTGTTTATTTTTAGTTGTGTTGTCTGGTTGTAGTTGTTTTTGTTTATTTTTAGTTGTGTTGTCTGGTTGTAGTTGTTTGTGTCTCTTTGTGGTCATTTTGCATCTGGTTGTAGTTGTTTGTGTCCCTTTGTTGTCATTTTGTGTCTGGCTGTAGTTGATTGTGTTTATTTTTAGTTGTGTTGTCTGGTTGTAGCTGTTCGTGTCTCTTTGTGGTCATTTTGCATTTGGTTGTAGTTGTTTGTGTCCCTTTGTTGTCATTTTGTGTCTGGTTGTAGCTGTTTGTGTCTCTTTGTTGTCATTTTGTGTCTGGTTGTAGTTGTTTGTGTCCCTTTGTTGTCATTTTGTGTCTGGTTGTAGTTGTTTGTGTCCCTTTGTTGTCATTTTTGTGTCTGGTTGTAGTGTTTATTTGTTTGTTTGTTTGTGTTTATTTTTAGTTGTGTTGTCTGGTTGTAGTTGTTTGTGTTTATTTTTAGTTATGTTGTCTGGTTGTAGTTGTTTGTGTCTCTTTGTGGTCATTTTGTGTCTGGTTGTAGTTATTTGTGTCCCTTTGTGGTCATTTTGTGTGCCGTGTAATCGTATATTTGACTTACACGATGAAATGTGTAACAGTCACTTCAAATAGAGCCTCTGGCCCCGGGGACCCCCTGAAAGTCTTGTGGTCCTGGGCCTTTGCCCAGTTGATCCTTCAGTAATCCAACCACGGAGCATGACAGCGAAGAAACTCCATCCATGGAGGAAGGACACAAGCTGTGGCTGAAAGCTCCTGGAACAAGCAAGCAGATCTTAGGTCTGTATTTCTGACAAATTGTTCAAGAATGAACCCTCAAGCTGGACTGTGCCAACGTTGTCTTTACAAGTGAGAATTCAGCTGTTACACTGAAGTGACAGATACTCAGATTTGACTCATGTGTGATGATCAGTTAGAAGTCTCAGCTGTAGGGGGAGTGGTCTCACAAAGTACACACTGGATTTACTCATGATTTAAAAAGCTATTTCAGTTTGCTTATATATTAAACATTCTCTTAGGAATCAAATTAATTTATGATGAGCTGTCAAAAGCTGTGAGCGTCAATCTGTCCTGAAGAGATCCATAAGATCTTCCAATTGTACATGGAGTGCATGTCTAAAGATATCAGGTAGTGAAATGCCATTTTATATTATTCACCGTCTGTAAGAATCTGTACGATTTTACGTGAAGCCTTATGAGTTTTGGGTGCAGACGCAGTAATTGTCTCTGTCAGTTAGCTAAGAAAAGGTTGCTCCGTCGCACCACAAATTAACCTTTTATAGGAATGTTGAAAGTTGACGTTAATGCCGCCGCAATCCCTCCCACAGCCTGAACGGAGTGAAGAGCCTGAAGTCCAAACCAAACCAAACACTGTGTCAAACAATGTGCCCGTCTCTGGATGTTTGAGGGAGCGGCTGCTTTTACTCGTCACATGCTTTTTAGCAGACATGCGACAATCCCGTATAGGATTGACCCTGTTTGCTTTATGTGGGACCGGTTCCTCGAGCCGCCCATGTCAGGTGGGGTGCTGGGTCACCAATTACTTGGTGAGGCTGAGAAAGTAGCATAGAGCTGCCCCGAGCTGCCACGTTGTATTAGCATCATGCTGCTGGCAAGTAGGTAAGTGAACGCCTCATTTCAGTTCAGTGAAGCTGCTCTCTGTTCTCAAAGGAGCTTTAATACGCTTATGTCCCGACTCAAGATCAGTTTGTAACTATGACTATTTATGAACGCTCGGTCCACCATGTGAATTCAGTGCTGCCAGATGCCACCGTCACAGTGGGGGAGTTACTCTCATTTCATGCATTCTTTAATATTCTCATGAACTGATTGTGGTATACAACACAGGTGCTAAAATGTACGAAGCTTTGCATTATTTCCAATAGTTGTTAATAGAATGTGTGCAAATGAGTTTAAATGCCTTTATATATAAAACACAAAGTGCTTTAAAGGAAGAAGAAAAGAAACATAAGGAGATAAAGAAGAAAGATAAAAAGATGCTGAAAGATAATAAGCAAGAAAACAAATGAGCGTCAAGATGCTTTTCAAGGATAGGAATATTATCATATATATACATATACATACATACATACATACATACATACATACATACATACATACATACATACATATAAAAGATGGAGGAATATGCTTGGATATTTTACTGTATGAGCATTTACAGTGGTTACAGGCAGTTCAGGTTTAAGTATAAAATTTCGAATAAACAGCTGAAAGTATTACATAAATGATTATATACATTATGAATAAGTTATGTACAGTATACAGTTGTATAAATACTAACACAGCGTAGGAGAGGTACAATATATGGGCAGTAGTATTAGAATGAGTCTGGTGTGACAAACACTGACACTTCAGCCAATCAAAGGAACTATCATAAGAGGAAGAATAACTTGTGTACTCTCAGTCATCACACATCACTTCTGTACCTTTGTAGATTTAACTATATTCTCTTCTTACAATCCTTCCAGGGGAGATTCACTGGCCGCTGCCAAAGTCCCAAAACTGCAAAAAAAAAAAAAAAAAAAAACCCACGGCACTTTATTCCCTAATAATGGCTCAATGTCAAGTCCAATTCAGTCTGCTTGTTAAGCGGCAGCAATTACCGAATCGTACATGTGCAGACAACTCCTCCGGTGGGTGATAATAAGCTACTTTCTTTGTTACAGACCCTGAACAAACTCGGGGGGGGAACACGTGAAGCAGAGATAATGCGACCAGTCGAGCGTGAGTGTATACAAAACCCCACCAATCGTTCCTGTAGAAAACCCCTCAGCTATGACAAAAGCAGGTCCAACTGGGTTAAGGTGATTCCACTTTAATAGTGCTGGGATCCCGGACCACGACAGAATGTAACAATAGAAAATACAGCTGCTCGTTTGTGTAAAAGTCACTTCCTTTTGAGAGAGGAGGCTGCATCCAGGTTCAGTGACTACTAGAGTTTATGAACCTGGGAGGTATGTCGAGAGTTTCTTTGTTGCGTCTTTCTGTTGGTATGTTTGGGGTTCTTCCTTCAGCGTGACGGTCAGAGGTCAGTTTACAACACGGCCACACAGGCTTAAGTCTGACCCGCGGGCTCGGATAAAGAATCATGTTTGTTGCCATGTCCCTCCTCAGTTTGATTGTGTTCGTTTGTTTTCATTTACTGCTGCAACGCTCCGATACGCTCTTATTATGAAGGATCAGAGGGCAGATCTATATGGAGGTGCCATCTGCTTGTTAAGTCCTTGTCAGGTCACAGGACGTTGCCCAGCAGAGCAGCGCAGCCTTTGATTTTTTGCAAACTTTGGCGTTTGTCTTTGGTGGGAATGTGTTCACTCAGCATTCATCCATGTGTCACAGGATCTGTATGTAATGGTAGTTTTCGGCTGCAGCTCCGATCGCTGTGTTGGAAACGTGACATCTGGGGGGGGACATGCTAATTCTCGCCCCTTCTCCAGCACAATGCTACGAGGAGTGCTGACGTTTCAGCTGCTGGTGCATCGATATGACGTCTTTCAGCGGAACTAGACTGAAGAAAAAGATACGCGGACATCTCCAACGTTACACTGTCACTGCTTTTTGCTGCTTCCTGTTGTCCTGTGCGTATTTGTGACGTTAAATGTGACACGCTAGAAAAACGTGTCTACTGGGAAAAGAGTTGAACGCCTGTTGTACGTTTAAAAGAGCAGCCATTGAAGCTAAATGCTATATCAGCATGCTAACATGCAGACAATGTTAACATGCTGAGGTTTAGCAGGTCTTATCTACCAGGCTCTCTCTCTTGGTTTGCCTGTTAGCGTGCTAACTTGCTAATAGACACTAAACACTCAATTACACTTGAGGGTGAGGACATATTCACATGGCGGCCATGTTCCTCTGACATCATGCTCAGGGTGGGAAGCTCAGGCTCAAGCCAACGTCCTGCTGTGTTCCAAGTTTCAAGTCATTTAAAAGGATGAGATCTGACAAACAGTTAGCCTCGTTTTACTGTGCCCGGTTGATTTGCAACGCAAGAGACAACGGACAGTGAACATGTGGAGGAACATCAAGCCGTATGTAAAGGTAAAACACTTTAGACGGCCACGTTAGCATTCAACCAACTTCTAGCCAGCATAAACAGTAATGTTAACCAGGAAGTGGTTGAATGCTAACGTCACTGTGAACCCCAAATATCAACCTTGTGGTTGTCAAAGATTTTACACTATTTGGACCAACAACTACTACAGTGATGGACCGACAAACACTGACATTGTCCTGATGCCAGCATGGATAAAAAGTCATTAACATTTACAGTTAACTAAAAACAATTACATGTGTATATATTATATGGAAATATAGAGATTAGAGACAAAATAAGTTTACTTCACTTTCAGCCTCTCCAGCTCTCGTCAGATCTCGTCAAATCATTCGACAAAGGTCCTGTGGAGCGGCCTTACTCACATCTTTAAGGACCATCTGATCTTATTTATCATGTAATCAAAGACCATGTGTCTTTTGCAAAGTTTCAAACTGACCTGCCATCAGAAAAGTGACTCTTTCTATTCAAACCCAGTCGCTTGCATCAAATCAGGCAACTGTTCTGTGCGTACAGCACTAAACATTTCCTTCTCCCCTGTCTTGAGCTCACAGTGCTGTTACTGTAGTCAAAGTAGAGAAGATGATTTATTAGTGGTGGATAGTCTGAGCCCATACAATGATTTATTGCCAGGTCAGAATTCACCATGTTGTCTTATCTAATTCTCCTGGAGTGAATAGAACCGGAGCAGTTCACACAGCAGAGATGCACTCTGACAGGCCCTGAAACATTAGAGCCAGTGGTTCTGGACCCAACATGAATAATGCAGCTGAACACAAACCTGATGATTTGTATGACCGTCGGACATTTTCATGTCTGAATCTAGAAAAATGTGGGAACAACTGCAATATCTACACATCTAAATATGAGTGCTAATGCCACAGAACCAGAGTTTGAGATGATAACCCAAGAAAACTGTGTTTGTTGACCTGTTCACACCTTGCTGGGCTCTATACTATCCAAGAAGTAGCAGCGCTGCAGGAAGTTAATCAATTCATTTCTTTGGGTCTTACTGTGAGGCTGCCTGCAGGTGTTTCATGACAGGTAACACTGTGTGGTTACGTTCTAATTTGAACTTGATCATGTTCCAGTATATGACGCCGGGGGTCAAGTAGGTTTGCACATGGGTCTGCACTTTGTCGTGGAGCTGTTGGGTGTAGATAACTTTGGTAACACTGTTACAGATCAGTGTTTTCTGAGGGAGAGAGCATCAAACAACATGTTGAACTCACGTGGTGAGAAGATTCCCAGGCTGTGGGATGGATCAGATGTGAGGGTGTGTGTTCGGGTACTGACAGTACTTGGAGCTTTTCCAGAGTATGAATATATATCTATATATTTATAAAATATCTTTCCTGCATGGAGTTAAATTGATTGTGTCAGAGAGTTTGAATATGTTGGCACATTAGCAGGTGTTGCATCACACTGCTTTCGTATTGTGTTTCTTCTGGGCTCAGGGCCTTTAACTCTGACTGTGAAATCACACCGGATGTTCTTGTGTGCTCGTTTTTTTATTATTATTGCATCGTCTCATGGGTTGTCCAACACTTTTTTTCCTCTTCTTACTCACCTGGTTTTTAGCTGACCTCACCTGTTAGTTGTCTGGGTGCAGGACAGCGTGAAGGCTGGTATGAGGACGGCGTGTCAGTGACATCATTTAAACCTGCAGAGGCATTTGTGGTGGGCAGTAAAGTGCATATTGTACGTGTTTTAAGTATTCTGTCTGTGGTCATTTACTCCTGTTTAAGGAAAAATGTGAAAACTTAGGCTTGATATGCAAAAATATCCCCCACTGTAAGTAAAAATGATGAAACAAAGAAGCTGAAATAATGAGATGAAAGTCAAAATGAGATGAGTGTTGACTTCATATCAAATTGTTAACTTTATCTCGTTATGACTTACCATGTGATTTATTTTAGGGTTAGCGTTAATCAATGACTGGATGAACATCTGTACTCTCCTGACCTGAGAGGAAATACTCAGTTATCTCACATGTTGACTGTCACTGACTGAACTGTTGGCTTTTACTTGTATAAGATAGGAAGACTTGTCCCTCTGGAGAGACAAATACTGAAACATTCAGGGTGCAAATGATCTTTCGGTTCAACGGCCAAATGGTCAGTGAATGTTCAAATTGATTTATCTTGAATTTTTGCTGGTTTTGAAGCGCATCGTTGGGTTCACGTCACAACATCACCTCTAAGCGGCTGCCATTTTTATGCACTACTTGACGTTGCATATGGCAGCTAGCTAATGTCAGTGTTGCTGACACTAGCAAGCTAACGTTAACATCGCTTGCGTGGATGTTGCAAATGCTAGCTGATGTTAACGTTGCTAACACAAGTTAACAGTAATTACACTAACGCTAGTTAGCTAACGTTAATGTTGCTTGCATTAACGTCAACGTTGCAAATGCTAGCTGACCTTAACTTGCTAACACAAGTTAACATTTATAACACTAATGCTAGCTAGCCAACATTAGGGCAGTACAATATGCTGGATGCACTTGGTCATTTTAATTCCACTAACTGGCGCTTACCAAGACTCCTGATGATGATGAAACACAGATACCACGCGATTCCAACGGTGTTATACTATCGGCTGTCAATCTTTGTTAGAAGCACAAACAATTCATAAATCAGAATTCTTACACAGACATAAACAAAACAATCATGTTGGACCCGACAAAGCATTTGAAAAATGATTCATTTACAATCATGCTAATGAGTGAGTACAAAAGGGGACTGTTTGGGTCCTGGCGGAGGTATGCACTCTACCCAGGGCCATCCCAGTTGGTTTATGGATCTGTTGAAAATAAGAGGAACGTAGGAAAACATCAGCCTCAGACGCACAAGGTATCACTGTAGTTCTTAGCATTCAGTTTTTCTTCAGCATTCTATGAATATCTGTATAGAGAGACTAAATCCCTCTTTATAAGATATATTCGTGTCATTAATCTTTACTGAAGGAAATCCTTTTGCCTTTCTTGAGCAAATCTAAAATCCTCCCCTGGAATGATGTAAGCGCGCTGAAAGTCGGCTCTGTTCTCGCGGTGGTGGATCCTCCTCTGCTATTCTCAGCAGCGTGCAGTCTAGACACAGCCGAATTTAAGGCCAGAATAAAACATAAAGCACAATTGAAATAAGTGTTCTTGATCTTAATGCACATTATCGCCGTGTCCCAGGGATAAAACACTTAAAAGTCAGTCATGGAGAAGAGAAAGCCCGAGGGCTCTTTAGGCTGGGTACATGTCCGTGATGCACCCAGCTACTTTAGCTGTCATGCAGCAATATCTCAGAGCCTTCGCTGGGTGCACTGAAGCTTGGCTTAAGCCATTTAGCAGCGCCCCGCTTAACTGAAACCGACAAAACTTCTGATTCCAGCCTGATCTTAGAATAACACCCCTGGCGATTGTGAAGCTGTCTTTGCCCATTTCATCCAGCGCGGTCCCACAACTGCGTTTGTAGCTGACGGAGATGCAGAGGGAGAAGATGCAGTGTGATGTTACAACTGTTACTCAGAGAATTAAATTAAATGGAAAACATTCGGATGAGGAAAAGAGAGAAATCAGATCTTGCCGACAAGGAAAGGGGCTGAGAAGTATTGCTGGGAGAGAGTTCCAGGCTAAAGGGTGCAGGAGTGCAGCAACATAAATAAAATAAGATGGCATTTGGCCACTTAAAGCCAATGGGCGCTCCGAGGGCTAACGTGTTGGATTGGACTGGATGATTCCAGTGGAAGATTTGCCAGGAGTTGCTCTTTGCACAGAGTAGTTACCCAGAGCAACAACACTGGGTGAAGAGATGTTTACAGCTGAGCAGGGACGTGAACACTGGGCATGTGAGGAGTCAAATCTGCTCATGACACCGGACACAATTTCACTGAACATTACGACGCAGAACGTAGGGCTTAGAAATGGCTGCTGCAACACACACTGCTGTTCTGTAGCACTGAACTACTCCGGGTGGATGACTGGATGTTTGTAATCTGATCTAGGGAAACTTTTTAATGACCATCATTAATCCGTAGTAGGTTTAGTTAATGAACTTGTAAAAGGCTTTTTTATTTTCTCTGAAATAACTATTAACCAAAGTTTAAAATATTAAATGATATTTACTAACATTTTCAACAGAATTGTATATTGTCTGTGTATTATTACGGCGATATCTGCTGAAGATAGCATGCTAACCAGCTAGCCCTGACCCCTCATAGTCCATCAAACTCCCTGCTCCCTCTCTAGACCACTAGCAGCACGGCTAACTGAGCTAACTTCCCATTGGCAGCGACAGTTGGGAGCAGTTAGCGGTTACTCTGGTCATATGCTGTCCCCTATTTGTTTGAGTATGAATTTGACAGATGGCCAATATGCAATACGTATTGTACCTTTAATGGTGGTTATTATAAAGTGCAACTGAATCCAGTTTTGTGCTTCATGTTCGAGATGCTCAGAGGGCAAGATGCTAATTCTGAGGAAGATCATGTGATTCCATGTTAGCTTGTCAGTGGACATTTTGTTTAGTATTTTACAATTAGTTCTATTAGTGCAGTTTTGTAGAAGTATGTGTACCCAGCGATCTATATTTCTATATATTTTCTATATTAGAGTTAGATACTTCCTGGTTGCTGCCCCCATAACCTTCGCAATTAATTTATTTGTTTCGAATTGGATTGCGCATTTAAATGAGTTTATTATATTGTACAACAGGAGTGTCGATATATTCAAGTACTTTGCAAAGGTTAGCATGTTCTGAAGGAATGTAATGCTGCCAGGATCACATTTTCTATTACAATCATGAGGAAATGATGTTATTAACATATCAGGTGAGTCACAAAATGGTGTTACTGAACAAATCAGTGAAATGATCACAGAAAACATTTATTTTCTAAGCTATTTCAACTGTGTTTCTATCTAAAGTGAATTCAAGTGCATTCAACGATGAGAAGGGGAAACTCCAGAATGGGGAGAACCAGGCAAGTAAATCAGCTTCGCCTTTTCAAATCCAGCGTTTCACTATCTGCAGCATTAAAAGATGAACTCAGGAATAACGGTTTACTCTTCTGCGCTCGTGTGTCAGTGTCGTCTGTAACATCACAGAGCAGCACAGCGACCAGACGATCTGTGAAACAAATGTAGTTTCTAAAGGCCAGTGTTTCGTCACAGCATGCTCATGCTAACAAGTTAATTAAGCATAGTCCTCTGCACATGAACTTTAAGCTCGTATTAGTAGTCAAAAGAGATCTGCCGTTAGGTGCACCGAGCTAATTATATGATGATAAATCTTCTATGGCACGAGGTAATTTCTCAGTGCTCTTTAAAGATAGTAGAGAATATGGCAGATAACCGCTTGAAGCCTTTGCGAGTCAGCAGCGGCTAAGCTAAATGTGGCAGCAAGTGTCAGGCCAAATCAATACACGCTTCCCAGGATTCCTTTGGTGCCATAATCCAGGCTGTGGTGGGCACTGACCCTGGGGAGGCCTGGCCTCTTGTTTTCTTGCCCTGTTTTTTCAAAAGCAGTTGCACTTATGGATATGACAGCATTGAGCACAAGCTAATTACCTTTATATAAAAAAGAAAGAAAGAAGAGTTTGTGCTATAAACCTCTGAGCTCCCATGTGAGACACATTGAGTCCTCTGCTCCACACATGGGGAGCCAACTCACTTTTGGAAACAGATGTGCCAAATTTGTACGAAGGTGTTTAAAGAAATTGCAAATGACCTCAAATTCACTAGCTGTAATATTTAGTGCCCAGATGATTTATCTGTGAATTTCTCCCTTTGGATACAACGTGACTATTTCACCTCACCGGTTCACAGGTTGAGCAGCACGAACTGCATCTCGCAGATATTTGTTTGAGAGAGCTCGGCCCCACAGTGTCTTCCAGCTGATTTCACACATCCCATTCAGTCCTAATCTCATATTATCTGCCTTAAAATAACAAGAGATAATCCTGGCATCAGGCTAATCAGCCGTGAAATTGAGGAATCTCCTCGACTGGATTCCGTTGGCCAGTTAACTCGGGATGTGCAGAGCGCACACCAATACAAATATACAATTATACATGTTTAAATAGCAAGTCTAAAACAACATATATATTTATCTTTATAGGTCTGGTTAGCTATATAACCAACGACTAACGATCATGTTTTGGTTTTAAGTGTCTGTTTTTCTGCTAACATCTAACGGCAGCCACTAAACATAACCTGGTTTTGTTGGTTGATATAGAATAGAATAGGAGAATGGTTTTCTCAAAGTCATCTTGAACTGTGGTCTCTTGTCTGGCTGCACTTGTCACCACAAAGATGGCAGCAAAATGTCGTGAAGGTCACTAGGTTTTGTTGGTTGAAGCTGATGGTGGCCCTGAATTTGGCTCGGACAGTGGTCCATCGCCTTGAAGGCTGTAATGTTTGTCTTTAAAATCTCCTGTTTTGTCGACACAAAGAGGACTGGGAAATTACCCGACATCTTGTCAAAAGTAAAGAAGAATTCAAAAAGTTCTGTCGACTTGTTAAGATATGGCTGCAATATTTTTTGACGGTCACTAATTATTCCTGTTCTTTCCGGCAGAAATGGTAAGCAGTGGTTAGTTTTCTTGAGCAGTGGTCTCTTGTTAGGCTGCTGACTCGATAAGTATGATGATGCTCATAGTAGAAATGTTGATATGATATGAAACATGCAAACAATTATTGCCAGCATTTCACACTGGTGGCCGGACTGTATAAAAACATTTTTAAAAAATCCTTTTGAATATAAATATGCACCTCCGCTGAGTTCTGCATCACTTTTCTCCGTCGTCCTCTCGCCAGGAGAGATCATTCATCCAGGATGAGGAACATCAGGATTCGCTGTGTGGCGGAGGAGGAGTTCCACATCTTTCCTCGTGAGTGGTGCTCACTTACTTAAGCCATCAGCCAGTCATTAAAAATGCAAAATTAACATCTTTAAAGTGGAACACGATTCTGTTCGGTGCTCGGGAGGCAGTGGAGCGCGGCGGCTGCATACGAAATGCATTTGGTCATCCCCCTGGCAACAGGGAAGGAAAAGGTGCACGGAGTGAAACGAGAGCAGATTGCTTTTATTCTTTATTTAGAGAGTTATTCTAGACGCCGAGTCACAGATGCCCCGCCATCATAAAAAATCCTTCCTGCTCAATTGAGGCTGTCGGAGGAAAATGTTGCAGGCGTGGGTCTCTGTGGGGAAGGATGAAGCAATCGTGGGGATTTTATTTGTCGGAAACATGATTTTTTCATTTCTTAAGTATGTCACAGATTTGGGCGGCTTGCATCATATTCCTCCTGAGGCTGTCAGGTAACTGGACAACATAGATTTGACATAAACAGACAGGGTTAAGAGTGAATTTCTTCCTTATTCTCGGTGTAACAATGAAGTGGTGATCACAGAGCAACAAGAGGTGTGAGTTCAGTGTAATGCATCTGTCAACAGGCAGGGTCCTTTATGAAATGTGCTCTTGTCCGCTCTAATGTTTGGCCTCGGGCCTCGGCCATAAACCTAAATTTTTCTGTATTAATGTGTTTCAGGCGTGTGTGGGATGTAATGTTCTCCATATTGTCACTTTCCTGCACAAACAAAGTGAACGCAGCTCCTTTATGTAGCTTGAACTGTCCTCTGCGTGCTGAAGCCTGAGCCATAACTCGGCTGATGTTGATATCAACACATCACAGACATGTTGGTAATTGCACGTAAGTAACACAACAGTTCAGAAGAGGCTGAGATATGTTGAAGGTAATTTAACACCCATAACACGAGACAACACCTAGGTTTATTTTCAGCCACACTAGCGGCCCGCTAATTTGTTTTAGAATGGAATATTTCTACAGCGATGGCATTGATTACCATGAAGCGCTGCACAGAGCTTCATGCTGCCCAAGACATTATTGGAGCTCAGTGACTGTCGTGAACTTTTCACTTGACTTGTCCTCTGGTGGCGTCATTGTGTTGAAGTTTTGTGTTTTCATGAAATACCTCACATTTTAGTTTATGACCTGATTATTGACTGTATAAAAAAATGGATGGCGCCCCTGGGTCCATGCAGAAGTGACCTTTCTAATAGCCAGCAGAGGGCTGGTTTCAAAAACAGGTCTGATTGTATGTAAGCTTATGAGAAAATGACCCTACTTCTCAATTGTTTTCTTAATGCGTTTATGACCCCAGTCTCTAGTTTCAAGTCTTTTTCAATAAGAAAACTGTTCATTTCATAAATAACGGTTCCATTTAGGGTAAAAAATGCTGAGAAAGCAGAGTAAGCTGTAGGTCGTGGACCTTGTGATTGACTAGTTGCTGTCACGACGTGTCCTCGGGCCCTCAGTCCGATCCAGACAGGATGTCCTCTTATCTCCAGCTCCTCCTTCTCATCCAAATATGGTCGCTTCTGGCTCCAAACATCAAGATGGTGACGCCACAATGCCAAACTGGAGGAATGAAATGGTGGCGCTCAAACTAGTGGGTGACGTTGGTTTACACTTGGACGAAATACCCTCAATATCAATGAAGATTCAATGATCTCCAAATGTACTTTGTGATTGGGGCTTATTAGCAAATGTTAGCCTGCTAGCACGCTAAATTTTATACCCGCCAAACTTCAGCATGTTAGCATTGCTATCGTTAGCATGTCAGCATTTAGCTTAAAGCTTCACAGAGCTGCTAGCTTAGTTGTATCTTAGTACAATTCTTTAAATTAGACAATTTGACAAATAATTCTTGACAAAGGGTGTGAAACACTAAGAACTCCCAGTCCACTAACCTGAACACTAACACTAACCTTTATCAAAAGGGTTTTTTCATGATAAAGAAAACCAGAATCTGGTATTTTGTAACAGGATTTTTTAACTTTAGCATGTCAAATATCTTTATTGGCCCTAATCTGTGAGGTGCACAAAATGTAAAAATAAAAGCTTTTACCCTCATTCTTTTTTTAATGAATATACTTTATTAAAAATGATGCACATCTACAGTGTAATGTGTTCTAACTGCTGAGCCGCTGAATCTTCACATTTCATCACATCCTCCTCCGACTGTGGAGTTTTAACTCAGGAACAACTTTCTCATTGAGAATTTAAAGGCACAAATCATTTCCCCTTCTTGTCATCATCAATCATAATTACGCAACAATCTTCACCTTGGATCAATTTGTGGCCCTGAGATCAAACAGCAGTGTTAATAGGCGCCCACATTTCTCTTAAGGTAATCTATATCATGTGGTGTGAGCAGTAGCCTTTCAAGCCTCAACTGAGCTCGCGTTGGATGCACTTTGTCACTGAAACAGTTTCTCCCTGCAGCTAAATGTAAATCTATACTTCTGTCCCGTTCTGATCCGCCTGTTGTTCAGTCGTTTAGATAGTCAGAGCTGTTTGAAATGTGCAGATAAACCTGATGTCATTGTGTTATCAGTTAAACACAAGGCCGTGTGTGTGTAAATATTAGTCAAACTAATAGTTATTCAAGTTATTGAGTGTTTTGTGATAGAACGATCTGCTTTTTTTGAACATGGTCGCTCTCCTAATCGCAGTTGACAAGTGAGTGGAGTCTAATCATCATTGTTTCAGTCACAACACAAACTGGCTCTTCAAAGGTTTCGCCCTCGCTGCAATTACACCAAATTACTCTCACCATTTGGAGTCAGTCAGGGGCTCCGTGTTCAACCCGTCCGACTGTAAACAGGATGTTTGAGAATCTTATGAATGGATTAACATGAGGCTCTGTGGAGAGTGTGGTTACGAGGGAAGAAATATGAGACCAGTCCTCCCAGTGACTGGTCTTATGTGGGTATGGGTTCACGCAGAAAAGGCCTAAAGTCCAAAATGCAGATTCATGGAGAAACATTTTTTGATGTTTTGTCTTTCAGCCGGCACGAGACGATGTAAAGTCTGAAAAAAACGACTTTTGAAAAGCTTCAGTAGGCAGACTCAACGTAAAATCTCTTTAAAATTTAAATGGTGTTTTCTGCCTTACCTTCTTGTCCATCACGGAAAGTTGTTCACGTCAAACGAAAGTGCAGAAACAATCCACATCACAAATCCGACAAAGAGCTCAACATGATTTCATTGGATGTAAAGAGAAAACCACCTTTTTTGTGCCATGTCACACATTTTAAAACCTTCTGTGTGTCCTTCAACAGAACCATTCATTTGATGAATGTTGGATGGATGATAAAACACATCAGAAATGCCTGTTTGGAGTTGTTACAAAGTTTATTTAAACCCAAACAAACAACGTCAGGAATCTGAAAAGAAATGGGAAGATAATGAGTGAGAAAAAAAGAATGTGAATTGTACCACAATATGTTTCCAGTGACATCACAACAACATGATTGGTCAGTTGCAGTGACGATCTTGGAACAACACCAACATGGCCAATATCAGATCCACCCTCCTTAACGACTTGGTTAGGTTGAGGAAATAATCATGGTTTGAATTAAATCCAATTGGTTTAGCTCCTATTTGCGATGTAAGTTAAATATGTTACCTACGTTAACGTTTCTGGTTGTCGCAGTCTGTTCATGTCAGACAGATTTCAGAGGAGACTTGTTGGAGGAGCCTCATGGTGTAGAGACGACCAAACATCCGATCAGTCGTGTTGAGCTGGAGGTTTGCTCGTGTGTATTTTGCCTGAGTTAGCGTGAGTGAGACAAAGCACTCGGACTGCAAATTAAAGACCAATATCTTGACTTTTCAATTGTGTAAAACCACATCTTAAACTTTGAGAGTGCTTGAAAGGCATTAGCATGTCCATGCCCAGGAGATGTAACACTATAGTGTTGGGAAATCCTGTAAGGAGCAGCCTGCTGCAGATGAAAGGCCATGAGCCACCATTGTTCCCTGCATAATGTGTTAGTAGTTAGCATGAGGCGGTTGTTTCTCACCCCCATGTACTGTAGTTTAAGCACCCTGTCACTTCGAACTAGCGTGATCTGAAATTTTTCGGGGTGACTGCTGAGAATGCTAATGCCTCAGAAGTTGTGTCCTGTGGCTCTTTTTTCGGCTCAAATCAAACCCAGAGAGGCGCGAGAAGAGCCAAGCAGCAGCAGCCATGCCCACTTGAGAAAGGCTGGTAATGTAATCCTCCAACAAGTTCGTTTGGGATCACAGAGCGGGAAACACAGGCCTGGCACGCCAAACGCTTTTCATTTCCATCTCTGACTGTAGTCAACGAGGAGCTCGTCACGAAGAGATGAAGATTGCTGATATCCAGGACTGAAAACCTCACAGTCTTTGTCTACATGTTGCTGAAATGAGATGCTGCTTCTTCTTCTGTGTTTTCATGGATTTACATTTAAGTCTGAATATTACTGAGCCTTTATGTCTGTAATGACTGTTGATACTGTTACGAATATGAGTTGGTGTAAGTTGGGACCGGGTCTGTTCCAGTCTGGGTCAGTTGGGGATGACAGTCGGCAGATAAAATCTTCAGATCGAGTCTTCAGAATCTTCAGGTCGATTCACTGCCAGTCGTTCACAAAGGGATTTTTTCAAACGTGTTTGAGCACTCTAACATCCAAGGTCTCAACCATAGTCTGTCCTTCTTTTGGCCTTTTCATCATCAAGCCTGTAAGAAGTGTGTTTCTCTGTGGAGATGTTGAGGTGGTTTCGGATAGTAGCCCCATAATACTGAAGGATTCCAGCCCTTGTTTTTGCTATCAGTCGAAAAGCTGGACTGTCAAGCCAGTGACTGCAGTTCTAGACTGTGTTTCGACATTTTAAAGCGCAACACTGCATGATGTTATAAAAGAAGGCAAGGACAATGTCCAGCTCGTGTAAGGGAGTCAGGACATCTCCAGCCATGTTTGTGGCCATAAAACGTGATCTTAACCAAACCCCAACCAAGTGATCTTTGTGCCTAAACCTAACCAGAGGAGAAACACAGCGTTGTCACCAGACAACTGGAAACTAAACCTACAGGAGTATACAGTTGCAACATGTCCTTCAGAAATGTACATTGGCCACATTTATTCTGTGTATTGTATCATGCAATATAAGATCCGACAAACGTTAACAAGTCAGATGATTGATAGATGATTGGGTTAGCTAACCCCGACCCTAACCCTAACTAACCCTAACCCCAACCTCTTTGAAACACTGTGATATTTTGTTATCATCTCCTAAAATTACGGCAAGAATCCCATGAAGGTACATAACTTCTCCTCTTTTTTTATTCACTTACACATAATATGCACAATGAACTTGAACCAAGCAGCAATAGAAAGAAGGACCAGCTCATTTCTTTTAGTGTGAGTACTTAACATGATTACATTTCCCCTGAATTTCACTGATTTGTTTGTGAGATAATTATTTTCAGCCTCCAGCAGCAGACAGAGAAAGACATTTTCCATACAGCCACACTTGCTGCCTCATAATTTGCCGGCCGACAATGAGGATTTTTGATTAATTTATCAAGCGGTCAAATATTCATGAGCTTCCGAGCGAACTTTGAGCCACATATTCGGGGGGAACCGCTTGAAAGTACGAGCCGCATTAACATGACAGCGGGCTCTTCCGCCGCACATTCGCATGTACAGCGGAAAACATTATTGTTCTGTTTGCATCAGCTCCTGGCGGGAAAAAAAATAAAAGTGTCAGAACAGCTTTAGTGTTTTACAGCTCAGAGGAAACACAATGAATTTTATGCACTCCGTTGTCTCAGCTCATCAGTGTCACAATCATTTCCAGTTTTGCTCAAAAATTATGACACATAAGAGCAACGCTTATGGGAGTGATCATGGAAGGAGACCTAAAGGGTGTTGTATGTATTATTCACACACACAATTTCTTTCATGTGCACTTTTTACCCTTAACATCTTAGTGTAGTCGTTATCCACACAGTGTGTTTATGAAGCAGCTTGTCTACTTGTAGCCTGTTATAGGAGACTTCAGTTTAATATCCTTATTCTATTCCCCAAAGATGAATAACTGGTTCCTAATTTCCAAATGTGTGGGCGTTTAATGAGGCCTAAGTTATTTTATTCTCCTGCTATAACACTGTCTACAAAATTGTGCGCTGTTGAGTGTAATCATGCAACGCTATCTGGCACAGACACTCTCTGGCAGCAGCGAGGCAAAACCTGCAGCCCAGAACTGCTCCACTTAAGGGAGGCTGATGTGAGAGGAGCAGACAGGCGAGAGTGGAAGGCCCTCCAGTCATGCAAAATGCAAAAGAAATATGACTTTATTACAGCTCCCTAATGGTGACATAACAATCTGTTCAGCCGCTTCCCTCTAAATCTCCAAACATTTTTGGAGAGTGCCTCGGTCTGCGGGACGGGATGGCTCTGGAAATATTTCAGTGAGAGTGAGTTTAAACACAATTGAGTTTGAAATGCGGCTTCGACCCGCTCATCTCTTATTTACTTATCTTTGGGTTTGCTCTCCGTGTTGGAGTGATAAATATCCTGAGAGGAAAGGAACTAATTCACAACAGGATGTGAGGAACTGTTGTTTCTGATCACTCGAAGGTTCCTTCAAAGCAACATGTCTGTTCAATATAGTTTACTGCTGCAACTGTTTGAAGACATAGTTCAACATTATTGGGGAAAAAAGGCTAAGAGTGACTTTGTGTGTCTGGGAGTTACTCTGGGGTCGGAGGCAGTTAGCCTAGCCTAGCAAATAGACTAGACGTGGGGGGAAACTGCTAGCATGGCTTCACAAAGGATTCCCGGAAGTCACCCAGTTGTTTCTACACATCTCAGGTTTACTCCACATTCAAACGTGTGTGTTGTTTCGCCCACCTGATGACTGAATCCACCAATCAGAGAAACAATTGACCAAATGCAGCCGGGAAAATGGGGGGTGTCCTCATATAGCTAGCATATATAGCTATTTAGCTAGCTAGGTGCCTGATAACAAATGGACTGTATATTGTCTTTGGCTTGGTTGTTGAAGCAGCCATTGCAGCTTTCATCACACAGTACTTGGATGTTATAAGACCAAGTTGACAAGCTTTTCCGCAGGTGGAAATCTGCTGACATTGAGGTCTGTCAGAATATTTTTTTCCCCTCGTGAATGTTCTGCAGCGATGTGCATATGTTAATAAGAACTCATAAAAAAATGTTCTAATACATTCCTGGGCAAAGTTTTTGGATAAAAATCAGTTTGTGGTGAAAAAAAGCTTTTAGGCTAGCTGCTACCCCCTGCTGCCAGTTTCTATGCTAAGCTAGGCTAATCGTGTCGTGGCTCCAGCTGTGTACATGATGTACTGACATGAGAGTGGTATCAATCTTCAGGGACTTCTGATGAAAAAGAAACACAGATATTGGTCCTCACCCTTTCAGGGCAAAGCTTCACCATTTGATGCCTGGCCATGAATCTTTAACGAGGAACATTTTGCAGCTATCTATTTGTGGATTTGAGAGATAAATAAAATAAACACAAACTCTTCTGTTTTCTGTTTTGTAGGGTTGTGGAATTAAGGTGGTGAATAATGCATGGCTGAGAGCATCCGTCTCTCTGAGTTGCCTCTTTCAGACAGCGGGGGATGCGAAGGGAAGTAAGCACAGATATTTATGAAGCGTCGTTTGATTTCAGAACAAACAGCTGCGATCAGGTGACTTCACCACTCACCTGTTTCTAAAAGCACCGTGTACTGCACACAACATAACCTGGGAAACCACCCGGAGCTTTCATCTCTAATAGGGGGTGGTAGAGAGGACAACTTTAAGCGACCCGCTGATGTTAAAGTAGAAGAACTCACAGAAAAGTACTACAGGTGTGAAAGTAGACAAACCAGGAGTTCTGTAATACTGTGAGTCATCAGTATGAAGAAGACCAAAGTGGCTGTCAGCAGTCCTGTCAGTTCTGATAGCTCACTAAATATATTTAGTTTTGATGTAGCGACAGTGAAACCTCATGTAATGTAAAGCCCAAGAACCAGTTTCCCTCCTGTGACTCCGGATGAGGCTTGTTAGGAGCGAGACAATATCATCATAGTGACAAATACTTCCATCATCATCCATTAGCTGCTTCTGAAGACGGAATGACAGACATTTTCATCATTTTGAACGAATTGGAGGAAAAAAACTACAATAGAGAATGTAAATAAATGTACATTTCCATCCACTATGATGAGCTGGTTGATCGGGATAAACAGCTGATGGCTTAATTCAACACAAATTCACCCTGTGACCCTGCGAATGTGTCATTAAAAGCTTCGCAGCTCCAAGTCAAGTCTTTTAAAGAACGTACATGAACTCCTGTGTGCTTCTGACGTGCCGCTGAATTGACTGAGACAGTTGTTGACAGTCTGAAGTGGGCGCCATCTGTGACCTTTTCAACACATCATTCATCCCAGCTGATGAGTCATGTCGACAGCCACGTTAATAGTGGCTCGGATGGCAGATGACAGGTTGTGTGAGAGTCTTTTGAGCGTAGGATCATGATGATGATGAGGGTTCAACCTCGGGCTGCTGTCGTGCTGGATCGCGTGCTGTGGAGAGGATCTCCAAATGTTCATGAGCAGACAGAGTTGTTCTTTATTATTCTGTGTGTGTTTTTGTAGACGCTTGGTGTTCTCCGCTCAGCCTCCATCGTGCAGTAATTAACAGCACAGTCAGTTGTGTTGCACCATCTGTATCTGCATATAACTCAGAGCCACCGGATTTGTTTCAGACGAGTGGTTCAAACAGAAGGAGCTGGACTGTTACAAATTGTGTTTAACTTCGAGATCCCAGCGAAGGCCAAAGAGCTGGTGAACGGGTCAGAGCTCTGGCACTGAGGCTGCAGCGCTGCTTAGCTCTGATGTGACCAGCGCTGCTTCAGAGACCCGCTTTGCAGGTCAAGTGGACTGGAAAACTGTTGATTCACTCTGAAAACAGTCATCTGTTAGCACCGGGTCACAATTAGTGTCAAAAAGAGCGACATATTCCTGTTTGACTGACACGTTCGGCTGGGTGAACAGGTAGAGATGATATCAGCCCACAGGATGAAGCGCCACTGGTTGTTTGTGTCACGCATGGTCGAGATAAAAGCTGAACAGTGACGAGGAGTTATGGAGAAGGACCTGGGCTCTGTACATAGGCAAGAGTTGGCTTTGGTTCTGTAATGTCAGACCGGTGTCAGCGGGCCTCGAGACTTAAGCTTTCTGATGTCTGGAGGTGAGATTCTCAGGACACCGAGCTCAGTTTTGTGTGTCTGTCTTGGCTCCACGTTGCGTCTCTGACTCCGTGGTCACAGGAATATCTCTGCTGTTTTTGTTTTTGCAATAAACAATTTGTCGACATGAGCACTGTACGCCGGCTGATATCGTGTTATTGAGTGAAAAGGTCGTTTCTCAGCAGCTGTGAGTTAACGGTCCTCTTAGTACTCTGGAAGCCATCTGTAATGGTTTAACTGCGCCGATGACACGGCCTGTTTAACAGCCGCAGGTGCTATCTACCTGGCAGGCTGCCACTCAGGCTATCAGCCCACAATCCGATGATCCCGGGTTGGGGAGTAGTTGTCCTTTTCGCTGCATCAGCCGTGGATCGACTTGTATTCCACTCAGCTGCTGATTGCTCAGTGATATGTGTGTTTACCGATGATAAATTCCCATGACTGGGCTGTTGCACTTGTGAATTCGGGCTGTCACACTGGATGAGCTGAACGATGCGCAGCTGCTCAGCCCTCGGGGGTGGCGGGGGAAGAGGGGCGAGCTGGGAGCACATGCCGCCAATTCAGAAGGAAGCAAAACGGTTACAGCGCAGATTATGACATTTTTTGTGGTGAGAAACATGGGTCAGCTTACCGTCCTGCCGCCAATTGCCTGGAAGAGGAGTGTGAATCGACATGAAGCGCACCAGCCGTCAATTAACTGTCCCTTCAACACTGCAGTCACATATTGAGCGAGCACTTTGCGCACATGCACAGCACACAATTCCCTTTTATCGCCTCAAGCGCGGGTTCAATCTGAGATAAAGTAACGAGTATTATTGAGTAAAGGTTTAGTAAAATCAATGATAGTGTCATAACGTTACATCACTTCACTATTATGCAATCTTTAAAACCAGGAAAAGACTTATGCCATATGGTGATGTATCCTAAATCTCAGACGGTATGTTATCTCATATCATGATAGCGATCATAGCCTAAAACAGCAGTACCTCAAATGGCCACTTTGGGCTCCAACAGCAAGTCGGTCCCTGTAGACAGCTGGCGTGTTGGAGCTGAGGCAGCCAGGCTGAGACTTCATTCATGTTTCAGACGGTCTATAGTTGTGTTTGAAGGTGGAACTACTCATTTGAGTGGAAATGCTCCCAGCTCATAGACGAGTAGACGAGGGGTCGAAAGTACACGCTGCTTCATTTTAAGAGGTTAGGAATCGCTGCTCTAAAAGGTTTAGGTTTTCTGCATCACCCACTTCTAAACACTGATGTTGCACCATCACTGCTACACTGCAAAACGCAGCTATCATGACACATCGTCTGCATATTGCGTTGATTAAGACATCATCATCTGCATCATCCGAGCAGAAAAAGGTTTTATCGAGTGACTGCTAACCTGCTGATGATGACAGAGAGAATCCCAGAGGATGGCTGAGAAACTGATCCGTCTGCAGTCACACAAAGCGTGCACATGTTCCAGCGCCCGGACAGACACAGTTATTCCCGTGCAGACCCACACAGACTCTGCGCCTCCCAGTTTCGTGTCGGTGGCAGTAGCTTCTTCCCAAATCTGTCGATAGGCTTCCATTAAGAGGGGGTAGGCTGTCAAAGCAACCTGTGACCTCCTCTCGCCCCCTTGGAGCCCACTGGCCTGTGATGTCCGTATCAATATGAATTTCAGCCCTTTGCGCCCATCAGCCGCAATTCCCAGTGTCCATTAGTCTCAAGTATCTGTTTCCTCCAACTTGTACTATTGATTTCGGTGTGTCTTTTTGTAACGGAGCGTGTTCACTGATCTTAAAGACGGGGACAGCTTTCATAGACTCTCTCACCTCAGGCATCCTAGTTCCTCCGTGTACTACTCGTTAAAGGATGTTTTATGACTTCTGTCGCTCTGAGCGGCACTGCCAGTCTTCTCACCGCGAGTACTTGTCTGACAGCTGTGTGAAGCAGTGGACATCCGATCCAGGATCAGATGACATGAAGTGACCAGTGCCCTCCGAGGTCAGGGCTTTTCATCTCAGAGGCCGCAAAGAAATGACCTGTTGTTGCCGACACAGGGCGAGGTGACGGCAAACATGGGGTCAACGTGTTCTGACATCCCTGGAGGCGTAGGGATTCAAACGGCCGCCCACATCTGTCACTGAGGGGTGTCACACTGGTCTGATGCTTATTTATTGGGGAAAACAGCCTGGTTCAGTCAGTGCTAATGAAAGCAGGAACAGATTTTTACAAAGAGAACTAATTCAAGAGCAAGCAAAAAATACAAACATACATGCAGGTATAGGATGCTTTGGTCCTCCACCGCCTCCTCCCCACTGTGGGCTCTACATTTCCAAAGTGTTAAGAGCATATGCTGACATTTGGCTGCGCCTCACTGCAGAGGCATACTTGCCACTAGGGGGCCTTCGGGGACGAGATGAGAGACTCCTTGACAAAGTAGACCGGCTCCTGGGAGAGGAAGATGGCTGACCTTTGGCTTTATTTATGTCGTCGCCACTCATGCAGGACCTTTTCATCAGATACTGTCATTGTAATCCCTCAGCCCCCATTCAATTTACAGAGGCACTCTGTCACTGCAGACCACTAAAGTCGACCAAATTAGTGGATCAATAAGCCCTCTGAAAGCCTGCCGGGAGGGTCCAGGTCCCTCCGGTTGCTATCAAGTTACCAGTCATAATGAATGGGGTGTTGTTTATGTTGTAAAGTGCACCGTCAATGGGTCCTTTGGACAAACCACCTCTCAGACAGGACTTTGGATACCAGTGAAGAGGGTTTGTAAGAAACTGTAAAGTTCAAATATGGACAACTGTATCAGTTATTAACAACACAACCATTATACATTTTATAAGAATAACTTATTGGTTGTGAAAAACACTCAACTGGTGTTCGTCCTCCTGCATAACATGTACAGCTCCAGACATGACGAACTACGGTTTAGACCCTTTATTAATGTCTTAATTACATTTATGACTTTACACTTGAAGAATGTGTTTACTGGATGATGAGACTTATGAGGATAAAGGGATTTTTCGTTAACCCAAAAGTGGTCATTAATATCTTACTGCTGACCTCCATTATACTGTATAGCATTTTAAAATTCGCAAGGACAAATAAAGTCATTAGTTTCAACTTATACACCATTTATAAAGGCTGACGTTGTTCTTCTTTACGATTGAACCTGCATTCTTTCTAATGTGGAGCATGGGGGGGCTCCGCTGGTTTCAAAAAGAAGTCCACTTGTATGTAAGCTTATGGGAAAATGACCCTAATTCTCACTTGAAACAGTTGCCTAATGAGTTTATGTATCAAGTCTTATTAATACAGCATGAAGATCCTCCCCAGCTCCACCCTCATGTCCAAATATGGTCACTTCTGGCTAAAAACAACTAGTGGAACCAGTGGATGGCTTATACTCATTTGTACCTGATCACAGTGTTACATACATGTTTACTTCATCATACAAGGTTTCAACACATGATATTGTGATGATGTCATGAGTTTTGTGTGTAGTTAGCACCTACATTACGTCTGACAAACTGTAACAGACCTGTGATTTATAAATATGACAGTGGTGTTGCACTCAGAAACTGTGGGGGGCGCCACATCGCACACAATGCCACTTTCTACATAATGTTGCTTTAAAGTTCGTGCCATGGGTGCACCTTTAGGATTCAGAATCGAACATTTGTTTGTTCATCTTACATCAGGATCTATACATGGACACACTGCTGATGTGGGAGAGAAGCTGTATCGCTCTGGATTTCACAGTTACATTAACGCCGTCATATTGATGTTTATTAATTGTTCACTGTATTCTACAACTATAGCAAATACTGATTCACTGTCTCATGCTTCTTTGCCAACTCTCCAGCGTTGACTGTCTCTGCCAAAAGTGGACCCAAAGAAACAAACATTTGCTGTATTTCACAGCTCAGCTGTGATCCATCATGCTAGGAAAATTAAAGCTCACAGTTTGCGGCTGCTCCAGATCTCGCCTGCCTCCAGGCAGCTCTAACGGTAATTGGTCGTAATTATAAATCCCATCTGAGAATGCACAAAGAAAGCTCGCGGCAAAACGGGCCTGTTTTGGCGCCAAGTGGTGTGAACACGGATTAATGGCTCTTTATCTGGGTTATTAAACAACTATTCAGACGTTTGGGTCTAGTTACGAACAAGGCCAGCGGTGAATGATTTGATATGGAAATCTCAATCAAAGTTGTCACTCCGGGTTAAGGAGATGAAATGAGATATGACAACATGTCAAACCTCTCTGAGGCGAAGACAAGATGATGATCCTTTTAGCTAACACGCTCACATGCACGTCTGTAGAACACGGGGAAAAAAAAAGTGGAACCAGTGTCCACGCTGTGTGATTTGGATATGATGTAAAACGACTTCACATGGACGTTTAAACACAGCAGTGGCGGTAAACGAAGCCGTAGCGGTCGGGTCACATCTCTGTAGTTGCATGCTAATGCCGTGAATGAGACTCCAGCCACAGTCGTTCAGTGGAACCACATTATCACTTGCAATTCGGGGATCAATCATTTCAAACAATAGCACGCAGCATTCATACATTTAACCCGGAATGGAAACCATGTGCTGTGAGGGTTACTGACGGTCGGACCGGAGGAGCGTGCTGACAGCTCTGGATGGCCTTGAGGTGCACATCGGCCCGGAATAACTCTCCGAACTCGCAGCTCTATTTCTTTGTGCGAGAACGCTCTTTGTTGCCACTGTTGGCAGGAAGTCAATCGCGTGTATTAAACTACCCCGCACTGCTCGGCAGTCATCGATAGCCCTAAATGACTGCATATGGAGTCTTGGCTTTGGGCGTCTTTTTGATCAGGTTGAGATTTTAATGGATTTTTCCTCGCCTCTGACAGATGAGGTGGGTGGGTGGAGGTGGGGGTTGCAGCCCGGCCCGGGACAGACTGCAGGCAGCCGGTGGGGTCACTTGAACCTTGTGGTTGCAGAGCAGAGTGCTGAGACGCAAAGAGCCAACGCTGCGCTCACAAGTGTCCGACAGCGGGAGAGTCAGGAAGTCTGGCGACTGTAAACCCCACCCGACCTGACCCCTCCCACCCTCACCACCACCCTCAGCTCAGACACTCCAAGGCACGCCAAGTGGGCACTCCTGCACACAGACCCGGACTAATACGCTTGTGAGGACATTTGTATTGATTCACAAAGATTCTCTGCAGACTTGCACTAATTATAACCAAACTGCTCAAAGTAGAACTCTGTCGTTAATCTACAGAAGGTTTAATTCTGACATTAAAGGTATAATCTGTCATCCAAATGTAAACAGAGATGTAATCACACCACTACAGAACACAGTGAAAGACAAAAACAAAACAAAAATCTGAATTATCAGTGTTTTCTTATTTATCATTAGTGTTGCATCATTTTTCATCTTTATAATCACTGTAAGAAACTGTAAAGTTTAATCAGTCTACGTCTGGGAAAAAAAATTACAGATTGGACCTTTAACTCGGAAAACCAGTGTTATGGACTTCATCATATATTTTTTTAAGAGCTTTGGAAGTTTGTACATTTTAAGTCTTAAGTCACACACACACACACACACACACACACACACACACACACACACACACACACACACAAACACACACACACACACAAACATTTTTTTGTGGTCAAACTTGCAACCGAACCCTTCAGTTTTATGTTTTAGGTAGATATTGCTTAACCGGAACATTAAGATCATAAATAACAATAATAATAATAATAATAATTATAATAATAATAATAATAACAATAATAATAATAATAATAATAATAATAATAATAATAATAATAAATATTGTTTCCGCAGTAATTACACATTTACATTTCGAAATCTAAACATTTAAATTGATTTTACAGAGTTTACATATTATTAAGTCCTTTAAGTTATTATTAAGATTGTTGATAAAAATTACATTTCCAGGCAGATGTTTACCATCCTTCAAAAGTTTTTCTCCAGACGTTTGACAGCTTTTTGTCCCAACAACATGATAAACATATACTGCATAGATTCAAAAATCTTATGCTTTCTATGAAGTTTAGAGCAATAAGAAATAACTGCACACTGCATTATATTGTCACCATGTTACTAAATACATGAACGTGAACTCATAACACACATTGTTATTGTCTGAGGTTACAGATTTATTGTACCTGGATATTACTTGTCTATATGCACCGCTGTGAACTTATAGGCTGTGAGTTATAGATAATAACACCTCAATTATTTAGTGTAATTAATGCTGTTAATCTCATTGGAGTTGGATTATTGACAATGACATTTTTTACACTTGGTACAATCCTACTAAATATGTCAAAAACTTAAAAAGTGCTGCTGATAATTATGGAAAATATTCATATTTTCAAGATTCTGTGCGTTAAAAGTTTTGATTTGTTAAAATATAAAAGAATAAAGTGTTTGTGTTGATATTTGGTTGAACTTTAAAAATATGCACAGGGAAAAGTTATTCTTTTATTTCTTTTTTGCACATTAGACATAGACATGTTCCAAAAACCGTCCCTAAACTTAAACAACTCTTCCTCTTCATGTCCGTCCTCTGTGTGAATGAGGAGATACAGTAGAACTCTGCATGCACAGCAAAGGTAGACGAGGACTTTAGTGGGGAGAACAACAGATTTGCAGGCAGACTAAGTGGTTGAGTGAGCAGGTTAGCAGTGACGGGGCCTTGAATGGCTGTGACAGGGAGAAAGCAGTGAGAGGCTCCGGCTCTGAAGGGGGAAGTGACCCGGAAACAGTGTGTGTAAGTGCAGCTCGCCGGGCCCTTTAGGAGGAATCTCTCCAGAAGCACTGATGCAAGTCCACCTAAATACACATCTCTCTTATTTCTCTCGCTCTTTCTGAAGAGATGCATTACTCGGCGACACTCGTGCACACACACACACACAAAGAAAAACAGTGTGTGTTCGCCTGTGTGTGTGTGTGTGTGTGTGTGTGTGTGTGTGTGTGTGTGAGGGGGGGAGGGACGTCTGACGTTGCTCATCACCTACAGACATGTAACCAAAACTTCCAGTGAGCAGATTTTCAGCACTTAAGCGAGGAGTTCTTTAAAATGTAAGAGCGTCTCGTGACTCGGTGGCGTCTGGATGATGAGCCGTGATGTCACGACCTTCTCAGTGTCTTTGCTCTGGTTTGCTTTTGAGGCGTGAAAAAGTTACATGTTGCAACACGACGCAGATGAAGTGTGTAATTACGCAGCAGCTCTCTGTGATTCTACGACAATGAAGAAGAAGTTTTAGAACTAATTTGTCACTTATTTCCTGTAAAATAATGATTCAAGCAAACACACTTTTAAAAAAAAGCTTCAACAGTACAGAACAATTCTGATATTTAATTATAAAACACTTTTTGTCAGCCTCACGTTAAACGTAACACTTACCAAACTTTTTTACTGAAGTCTACATGCACAACTTTAGGAATACATTTTGGACTTCTTTTCTTTTATGTGATGTTATCGTGACTTTTCCAGGACAATGTAAACATTACACGCGTGTTTGTTGGGAATGTCATTGAAAAAAAAGTCAATTTAACGTTAATTAAACTTTAGCTGACAGTTGACTGACTTTTAACAAACAATGAAATGCTGTATATTACATTCATAATTCATATGTAAAAGTATATAGATATTAATTCTGACTTTACAGTTTAATGTTTGTAGATTAATTACGCGGCATGTATTAACATTAACAAAGTTTTATAAACATCACATACAACTTTACAATAAATAATGATTATTAGTGACTAAAGTTGAATGAACTATAAATGTACCTTTTATTAATGATTATTATTATAATCATTATCCAGTGGTGGCAGATTGTCTTGTAGGTTTAATACCTCGGCTCTGATGTTTGTGTCACATATAAAGTCTCCTCCATGTTTCTGTCTCCTCTTTCTTTAACACACTGATGAATTACTAACATCAGTCACTGGATGATCTTAAGTTGAGACAAAGTTTAATATAAACTGTCGGCCTGTACATTGATAATTTCTCATGTTAGTGTCGTAAAGGATCACAAACATTAATCAACCTGATATAGATCATTTTCACATTTTTCACCACATTCTGTTGATTATTAAAGCCAGACGTTAATAGATCTGGTGGTTATGGCAGTTTACTGTTTCACCCTCTGCTGTCTTCACAGCTGTTTGTCTCAGATCAACATATTTGTACCTGTGTTTTTAACATAGATTAAGAAATGATGACGAACATGGACGACGAAGGTTTTTGTCCTTTGTGTGAACTGATACTTCTTAGAATTCTCATCCAAAATGTGTTTACTGTGTGTGATTATATATTTAGTTACATTTTAGTTTAAGTTAAAAACAAGTTTCTGGTTTACAGTTTTTTAATTAATATTAATAATAGTCAGATTTAAATATTCTGATAAATATAAATACCACTGAAGTTAGTTTTACAATTAAGAAAAGCTTCAAGTCAGTCTGAACTAAGTTCTACCAGCTGGTTTCATCACTGTGTTTCTCAGGATGAGGCCTCAGACAGCCTGGAGCCTGACGAGGACCCACATGCTTTAATACAGCTTCAAGAGCCAGATGATCCTCAAAACCTTCAGTTTTTTTTATTTTTTAAAGACTCTTTTCGACCACTGTGTGTATTTTTTATTTCATGTATTTTTTAAATGCAAACTAACAGTAAAGAATGAGAAAAGGGGCAGACCGTAAAGCTTCTGAACAACTTGTGAAAGTGAAAATGTGAAGTTTTCTGATCATGTAAACTTATAAAACTACAAATTAAAAACGCATGAAGGGACATATTGGTGTCGAAATGTGAGTAATAATAATAATAATAATAATAATAATAATAATAATAATAATAATAATATAACATTTTCAGTATTTTCTCCCTCATCTCATCTCGTCCCTGTGCTGCCTATAGATCACAGTGGTCACCGCCATTGATCAGCTCGTCTTTGGCTCTGAAGCGGAAACATGAACAAACTCCCTGTTACTGATGACAGAGTTTTCAAAAAATATTCGATAATAAAAAGAATGTTTTTTAATTTAAGTTCCAAATACACAAAATGAAATTTTAAAAAACACACAAAGTTGCACAGCGACCAATCAAACGTCTTTTGACCGAATATAACTGGAGTCACGCACTCTGATAAAATTGCAAATATTACACTTTTATTGCAAAATTCGTCATAGTTCATGATATACTCACTGTATTCACAGTCTGTCATATGAAAGGTCAAGTGGAAGCAAACGAGTGGCCTCATAATAACAATAACAATAATAATAATAATTATTATTATTATTGTTATTATTATTATTATTATTATTAAAACAATAATAAATTGCTCCACAGAGACTCATTTAAAAAAAGACAAGAGTTACAAATAAAAGAACACACGGGACATAAAACCAAAGTGTTACAGGTCTGTGCAGCAGAGAACAGGATACATTCTTCAGATGACGTGACTGCGACAAATTAAACTGCAGAGGAACTTTAATACATGCACATTGTCCTGACTATAAACCTTCTATTTAGTATCAGCACCACAAAATAATAATAATAATAATAATAATAATAATAATAATAATAATAATAATAATAATAATAATAGGAACGTAAAAAGTGTCACATGCATGTCTTGGGTTAGTTGATATGTTGACATCAAAGTTGGGAGATTTTTTTTATAAAGTAAAAAATAAAATAAAAAGAAGATACAGAACCGAGCTGAGTGTGTCCACAGGCAGGCAGACCGTCAGTCTGCGTCGAACAGGCCGAAGTACTTGCCGGTGTTGAAGTAGATGTAAGGCGCAGCGTTCGCGGCCGGGTACACGACGGGGAACGGCATGGGTAACAAACATCCTCCCAGCAGGCTGCTGTCCTTGTAAAAAGTCGGTAATTGCACGTTTTTCCCCGCCTCAGAGAGGTGCTCGGCGGCCAGCGGCCCCTCCATGTCCGTGGATAGCTGTCTCTTCAGCTTGTTCCGCCGGTTCTGGAACCAGATCTTCACCTGGGTCTCGGTGAGCTGCAGGGAGCTGGCGAGGCACGCTCTCTCCGAGCTGCTCAGATACCGCTTCATGTCGAAAGTGGCCTCCAGCTGGAATATCTGTCTCTTGGAGAAGATGGTGCGCGTTTTCTTCTTCACCATGGCTTTGCTAGAGTCCGCGCTGACCTGCTGCTGCTGCTGCTGCTGCTGCTCGGACGCGTCCTCGGCGGTGCGCGCACTGTGCGCCCCGGGACAGGAGCCGGCGCTCCGCGGCGGCGGCGAGTCCTCCCCGCAGTCCGCACGGTGCGCTCTGGACTTCGTTTGCGCTGTGAATGAAGCGACACAATGTGCGTTGATGCAGCGGTAAAGGCTCACTCACACTTAGAGAAGAAGCTGCACAATAACTGCTGTAGCCTGATTTATAATATATATAATAATAATTAACCAGTCCGCCTTTATTAATTTATTTATTTTTTAATGAAAAAGCATCTTTTTATTGCTTTTGCGCATCATCGTACCTCTGAGCAGCTCTCTCAGCCTCAGCCTGTCTTCTCTTTATAAAACACAGTTATAAACTTTCTTTATCTCTTCTCTTCTCTGTAATCTGATTATATTCCCAGTTACCTGTCTCTTCCGATGCGCTGTCGCGCCTCCTCCGGACGTCCCACACCTCATCGCA
Organism: Diplodus puntazzo; assembly: GCA_963678695.2. Taxonomy (NCBI): domain Eukaryota; kingdom Metazoa; phylum Chordata; class Actinopteri; order Spariformes; family Sparidae; genus Diplodus; species Diplodus puntazzo. The sequence goes on along the minus strand of OZ023170.1, from coordinate 4,826,635 downwards.
GCGCGCTTGGAAATCCTTCTTCTGCTCCTTGGAGCCGTCCAGGTCTCCGCCGTCCCGCCGCTTCAGGTTGAGGATGTTGTCGATGGTGAACGTCAAAGAAGCGCTCCGGCTCGGGGCGTCCTCTTTGCTCATGTTCCCCGGCATTTCATCCGCTCCTCCGAGAATCCCGAAAACACCGGCGCGCCTCCGGACGCTCCGAGCACCATTGCTCCTCGGCCGCGACTATCAGCCGGCGCGGGAGGAGCCGGCGCGACGTCCTTCACCGACCCGGAAGACTGCGGTTTAGCAGCTTGTGATTGGTGAAGGTTGTGGGGCAGATGAGGGCGGGATGCAGATTCACGTCTGGCTGCCATATTGTAGCTTTAAACACTTTTTTTTTCTCTTTTTTTTCTGTCATCACATTCATGTCTGCTCCTTGAAAACGGAGCTCCTTTGACTCCCAGCATCACTGAGGGGTTTGCTCCATATTCGAACTTTGGCCACGAGATGTCACAGACTGAGACGTTGTTGGGTTTTGCGCCAAATTCACATGACAGCTCGGACAACTCTCTAACCACCGAGGGCATGAGAGTCCCAGGAACCTGAGGAGAAATGTGGCGTTCAGGGGCCATGAGCTCAAACAACACCGCCTCTCTGCAGCAGGACTGATGAGCGCGCTGTGACCGATCAGCTGTAAACTTCATCCTCTTTAATCAGGCACACACAGGCTACATGTCTCAGACGTGACAAAGGAAGGAAACAAACACAGTCTGTGCATATGTTTTATTCACACGTGAACATTATCAGTGTACAAAAGTCTGTATTAAAATCCTCTTAAATAAAAAAAAACTGTGTCCAAGAATATATAACTAGTAACGTGCTCACGGCTATCAAAAGATCAGACTCCACAAACACCGGCTGTGGTTTTTCCATCAATCATCAAGTTTCTACAGGTCGAGTTTTACTTTGCATAATACTCCCCAAGTGTACGGAGTCAGATGAGGGTCAAAAAAGATTCAGAGCTTGTGAGACATTGTCGAGAGAGAATTTAAACGAACCCCTTCGCGAGACAGGCAGGTCAGAAGTGATGTCAGATCAGTTTTCTGACCAACAGATTCAGAGAAGGAGCACGGTTGGCCCTGATGCCGGCTGGTGAGGCACGGTCAAAGTTCACATGTGACGTCACATTTCCCTGCTTCCCTCACAAATATCTTTCTTTGTGTTGATAAGTTTGATACCTTTTTCCTCACATTTACACCCTCGAACGTCTCACACAGAGTTGACTTTCGCTTTACAAGCTCAAAATCTGACCGTTAATTTTATTCTCTGTATGTGTGTCGATGATCCAAACAACCTCTGGGAAGAATCGTCACAAAACAGAGTCAGACGTCCCCCCCAGGTGGACGGGACTGTGGGCAGCTTCCCTCACAGTCACTGTATCTCAACCTCAGGATGACTTGAACTGAAAATCAAACGCTGCTAACGAGAGGAGCGTCTCATTGGAAGGATTCTGTAAAGCAGCAGGGATCACGGTGGCTTCCTACAGAATGAACGATGCACCTTTTACCTACGTGTGGCCGCATCAGTCGGAGCTGCTGCTGGAAAACGTCTTAAAGGGGCAGTATGTAGATTTGGGAGATGAAATTCAGACTCATATGTACAATATCAGGGAGGTAATTACACAAAACAGAAATATTGATCTTTTCCATTACTGAATAAACAAGCTGCTCTCAGAGGAACATAACTTATGTATATATTGAATCTAGAAAGGTGGCAGGGTCCGCCACATATAAAAAAAAACCAAAATAAAACAGTATAAATTGTGTTGTCCTTTAAGTTCAGTTTGTTTTCAGTTTATTCAGTCATGAAAACAAAGAAAGTTTGTTGATTTATTAATCAAAAAATGAATCTGCAATCACACTGTCTTCAACAAAACTACGTACTGCTCCTTTAAGGACCCCCACAGGACGACTCCACTTCTAACCTAAATCATTATTTCTGCCGCGTCTTTATGTGATTAACTGGCGTCAGAAGAGTCTCAGGCTTCGCTCCTCACAGTCACACCAGTCCGCTCATCTGTGGCGTGAGGAACGACACCGGGTGTGTGAAGTGTGAAGTCAATGGGAAGCTGATGGAGTTAGAGAAGCCGACCACCGGAGGCGACACTCGAGACAGGCCGCTCAGCGTCGCCGGCGCCGCCACGCTCTCGCGGTACAGCACGGGAACTCTGATGACTCTCTGGGCGGCGTAGCTGACGGCGGCGCTGCTGGCCTCCATGTCGGCGGCGATCTGCCTCTTCCACTTGTTCCTGCGGTTCTGGAACCAGATCTTCACCTGGGTCTCGGTGAGCTGCAGCGAGGCGGCCAGCCCGGCTCGCTCCGTGCTGCTCAGGTAGCGCTTCAGGTCGAAGGTGGACTCGAGCTGGAAGACCTGACTCCGGCTGAACACGGTGCGGGTCTTCTTCTTCCTCGCCACTTTCACGTCAACTGAAAGGAGGAACGGTGCAGCTTTAATGGAGCGTTACGGAGACATTTTCTTCATTGTTAAGTTATTGTGATAAATACAAAGTTGTCTGTAAAACATTTGAGGCGGCAAATTAGCATTACAGGATTCTCATCAACAACTGCAGTTAATGGGAACTTGATTTAAAATGTTAAATGGATCCGTACAGCTCATACGGTGCGACCCAAGTCTCTGAAATTGGTTGTAAAAGATGTTTTTTTAAACCCTTTTTAGAACCAACATCTTCTCTGTAGATGCTAAGCTAAAAGTGCTAGCACACCCTGTCTCAAGTGGGTACACGAGCTCGACAGCTTGCAAATCACACCATTTTAATTCACTTCGGGATCTCAAGACTTTTCTGTTGTTCTTTTTAAAATATTTTAACAAGTCGATGAAACAAGTCCCATTTACTTCAGCTGTTTAGCAGAATGAGAAACAGTTCTGCTGTGAAGCTCCAGAAAAGTTTTGCAGACGAACTTCCCCCGACTCCGCTGACACGAGACTGAGTAGTGACTGAATTTTCATTTTTGGGTGAACTGCTCCTTTAAAACAACAACACTAGTACAAGGATGGATTTGCAGGCCATGTAAATTAAAAAAACAAAACAAAACAAAAAAAAAACAGCATCACATCAGGATTCATCGTCTTGGCCGAACACAACAAACACAGTGGTCACAAAACAGAGTTTGTGCTGTTGTGTTGTTTTCATTCCAAGTTTCTCAAATCAGGATATTTTTCACGTGTGTCCTGATAAACCAGCAGCAGCAGCAACACAATAAAGCTGCGTAGCAGACAGATAAACAGGTTTCAGATCAGGTTTCATGAGACGAACCACCACGCTCGAGGAAACGTTTTAGGAGGAGAGCGCATGCGTGGTGCGTGCCCCCCCTTTTATTTTTTTGCAGCAGGCCGCAGAGAAAAAGCGCTGGCACGTTCCTTTTAAATGATTATTTTTTCAAAGGTTATGATCGCTCTGCTCTCACCTGTGTCGCAGCCGTCCTCCCGGGAGAAGCAGGAGGAGCGCGCGTCCTCCTCCTCCCTGTCATCCGTCAAACTGTCGTCCCCCCTCTCCGCCTCCGGCTCCTCCGGCTCCTCCGGCTCCTCCGCCCGCCCGGATGAAGTTGGGGAATCCCGCTCGCTCGTCGGCTCGGGCTCTGTGCGCGGACCTGCGGGGAACGTGAACAAATAAACCCTGCGCGCTGTTCAGGCTGGTGTTTTCAGGAGAGCTTTCACCTTCTGCACCAAATGTGCCCACTCCGGCTCTCCTGCCCGACCACATCCGCTCCGGTCTATTTTAAGCTTCACACAGAAATAGTTGTTTGGGTGCCAGACACTGTGCGCCGGGCAGATAATTGGGATCTTTTACGCACGAAAAAACGAGGATGAAACCTGCTCCGTTTCCACTTGTGGCCTATTAAAGAACGGGACTATTACGCACGGACAGGGGAGATTTTTTTTTTACTCTTTGAACATGAAATCTGTAAATGCGGTTCCTCTCGGATTTGTGCCCTGGAGATCGCTGTTCTAACGATAATGAGTGCCGTTTGTAACCACGATCATCTCTGTAAACCACTCCAGATCGAATGTACAGACAGTTAAAGCAGTGAAGTATGAAACAGACACAGATACTGACAGATCGGCTCACTTCTCGAGGTGTTGTGCGCTCTGCTCGGTGACGTCCCGCTCCAGTTCAGCACTTCACCGCCGTCCGCGCGTTGTGTTCCCAGCCCGGGACAGATCACGGGGCCGTGGACGCTTATTGTAACTCCCTGGTCCTCCACCTGCTCCTCGGAAGCCGCTCTGTACGTGTTCCCCAGCAGATTCTCAATGTAGAAAGACGAAGCTCTCGACAGAGGTCCCAGCTTCGACCTCGGCGCTTTATCGTCAAGCATTTTGACTCCGTCGGTCCTCTCCCAGGCTGATGGATTCTCACCTTTTTTTTTTTTAAATATTGGAATCAAATCCCAGATATTATAGAATCATTCCAGGGTGTGTGTCTCGTTTCCAGCCAGGAGTGTCTCCTGCTCCGCGTGAACCATCCCGACGCAGCCGGTGAGCGCAGAGAGCTCAACTGTGAAAAGGTCCAGACACAAATCTCGTCTTGAGGAGACGATTACTCCAAAAGAAAAAAGAAAAAAAACCCTCTCGACTGTCTCGTTGTTCGGAGCCTCTCTCGGAGGCTGTGATCGTCTGCCTTCAGGGAGCGTGGATGTTGTATTTAGGTCAGCTGGAGAGCAGAGCGGAGACTCGGTGTTGTCCTCAGGCTGGAGACGCGCAGAGCCTCATGTTGAAGGCACAGTACCGCCTATTGGCTACAACTGTGCATGTACACTGTGGATTTATGATGCAGCCAGCGGTGTGTGTGTGTGTGTGTGTGTGTGTGTGTGTGTGTGTGTGGAGTGTGTTCCTCTCTCACGAATAATCTGTTTCTCCCCACAGCTACACACGCTATCTGTTATTATGATAATAACAATGATATAATTATAATCACCATAAACTTGTTTTTTTCAACCGACTTTTACTTTTCATTCTGGAAAACACGGACAAGAAAACACGCCGATTTTTTTTTTAATATTATTTCTCTGCTCAGCTGATCAGGAACCAGAAACAAAAGGCCTCAGATATGTTTTATAAAGAACTGAAGCATGAAATCAAATAAGAAACAAACATGTTCTGTACGAAATGTGTTATTATTAATATTCTTATTAACAGCGGACTGATCCGAAACTTCTCAACTCGTCTTCAGACTCCCGGAACCAGTTGTCCCACAAACTGGACCTTTTAATACCTGATCAACACAAATCGTATCAACTCAGACTCATTTCATTGATCTAATTCCAATTCTTCAATTTGTTCCTGCAGAAAAATAGTTTTCTTTGAACTGTACACTATTAAACGTGTTTTAATGTTCAGGATGTTCATTTAAAAGTTGTTTCATTAGTTTTATTTTCATTTACCTTTTTTTCAAATGTCTGTAAATCTAATGTAGCTGTGGTCTAACATCTGCAACTGGATTTAAATAAAATCAAAATAAAATAAACAGATTCATTTCTCAACATCTCCTGAAGACACGATTTAAAGGAGCATTATGCAGTTTTTTGGGGGGGTAAGAAATTTGAAAAAATATCTGTTGTTAAACAAACGGACCTTAAAGGACAAAACTATTCATACTTTGTTTATATGTGGCGGACCCTGCCACCTCTCTAGTTTCAAACAGCGTTCTGGGAGCTTATTGTCGTTTTATTTAGTTATTTGAAAAAATAAATTCTGATTTTGTTTTATCACCTCATTAATATTGTAATGATTTCTCTTGAAAAAAACAAAAACTACACAGTGCCACTTTAAAGGTCCAGTCCGTAATAATTCCCAACTCCTCAAATGCTGACAGCTCTGGGGTGACGGCTTGTCTGAGACTCAAAAATCAACTTTCTTACAAATTGTACCATAAAGACATATAAAAAACTGTTTTATTGAATTAATTAAAATTTATTTTTCCTTTTAATTACAGTATTTTAAAATTACATCTCCTTTTCCTCATTAAAAAACCCCATAAAGTCAATATAATGTAGATATAAATATGTCAATAATAACTCAGAGTCACATGATGTCTCCTTCTTCACAGCTCCTTCCCATAATTCTCAGTGTTTGTGACTTGGGGGCTTTAAGTTGTCTGAGCTGCATATGGAGTCCCGACTGACTCCAGACCAGCTGTGATGTCACAGGTTTGTCTGGTACGAACACGTGGTACAGGTGAGAACAGAGGCGCTTCTCTTCTTCAACACAGCCTTCAGGTGTCCAACATCCAGGTGAAGGAACCACAAAGTTAAAGTTAAAGTTGATAAAATAACTTGAAGGAAAATGTTATTAAGTGTAAAAAAAATATGAGTTGACAAAGTAAGGAGAGATTCAGCAGCATCCTGCTGGTGTTTGGGAACATGTTATTCTCCCTGCAGCCGGCTCGGAGGACCAATCAGAGCCGTGTGGGCCCAACACGGGCCTCAAAACACTGTCTCACTTTCACACTGATTAACCGGCTGAGACAGAGGCATTTCACCAGGGTTAAGAAATCTCTCTAAAGCCTAATATGAACACTCAAGGCTCGCTTATCCACCCAGAATACATTTATTCCCTTTTCTTGGAAAGAGCCCCCGCGACCCCGAATGTCCGTAGATGGAGTGACAGTGCGTTGCGGCTTAACATGAGGTAATTAATGCTGAAGGTGGAAAATGTTTAGTCAGCGTCGAGAGCTGTGAACAGAGGAGTAAACCACCAGTGTGTTTGGAGTGATAATAGGATTGAAACACTATGAAAAGCTTGCTTTCATGTGGAAAAGAGGCTCTGAACAAACGCTCAGACATTCCACACTGGAGGTTTTCAGGCCACTTTTACCGAGTCCGACTCTTTTTTTCTACATAGTGCTGTGAAGAAAACACAACGCACCGGAGGACGAGAGACATAATGAAGAATCCTAAAAGAGGGAAACTGAGCAGAGTCTGTCTGCGGATGAAATCCCTGCACAGCTGACCAGGCGTCAGCGAGGAGAGGCCCAGAACAACAAACCGCTTGTTTGCTCTCAGGAATTACTCACAATTGTTCTCTTTGTGCCACTAAATTGACTTTATTAAAGCCTCTTTGGCCGTAATAGCCTATCAACCTAATACTCTGGATTGTGGTCGGGGTGTAACACCTCCGTGGACATTATTATATAAATCTTTAATAAAAAAAACACCAAATTAGAAGGAAAGTCGACACAAAAACGACGACATAAATAAAACATGTGTATTTATCAGTCTTACACTGTGTAGTCTACATTATACATGAATACACTCAGTAAATATGGCTAACACTGTAAAGCAGGAGAAGAGTCATATGCTGAATGATATGGTGGAAATTTTAAGTGGCTTAAACTATTAATTTGATCCTAATCTGATGTTTGTTCTCACTGTAATGAGTGTTTTTTGTTGAAAGAATGATTTGACTTAACATGAAAACACTTTGATTGAGTCTATAAATCAATACACACAGTTTCTTTAGCTAAACAAAATGTACACACAGGCTATTAATGAAGTTTAAGACGGCTTAAACCTGCTTGGTTTATGACCAAAACATCACTGTAGTATCTTATTAAAACATTATTTATTTATATTCCAATGAGTGACAGTTAAAGGGGCAATATGTAAGAATGTAAGAATTTCTGGTCGAAAATGTTCAAAGATTCGCTGAAATTAAAAACAAAATGTAAATAAATAGTAGTTTTAACATTATGATGTTTATGTAGCATGTACCAGAAATATCTACTGAAGTTAGCATGCTAACCTACTAGCCAAGCTCCTGTGCTAGCAGTGTAAACAATACTAGTTCCCCTGAGCTCCCAGTCCAAACAGCTAGCGTCCCCGCTAGCTGAGCTAATGGCAGCTACAGTCAGCAGCAGTTAGCGGTCACTCTGGTGACATCCCGCCTCCTGTTTGTTTGGAGTATGAACTTGAATTCTTCCATATTGCACCTTTTAATTAAACAAAATCTTCAGATATTATTTAGAAAGCGTTTGATAATTGAGAATTCTGTTTGATTGACAGTCACCGAACAACCAACTTACTGTCATCAGATTGCAGTTGGATCCTGATTGGTGCTTAGAAGTGTGTGACATCACAGTGATCTAAATTAATACCCCCGCCCACCTAGATCCAATAACACTGAAATGAAAGTTTCCTTCTTCTTTCCTGCTTTTGCCCTCTGACCCGTCTGATTTATCTCCTGACCTCTCTGTGGGGCCCTGAACCGGAGGTTAGGAACCACCGGTTTAAGATCTCCAGCCATGTTGACTAATGGTTTTTAACATTTAGATGTTATGTGGCGGTATATTAGTCTTTGATGAAGCTCAGTACTTTTCTGTGAAGTTAGTAGAGGCATATCTTGTCATTAAATACTTATTGGCCAACAGTTCAAGGCGTCCTTTTACTTCAGAACTGTTTCCCAGGGACTTTATAAAAGATGCAGAAATAGAGAAATGTTGCTCCCTGATGTTTTTTCCCCCCCGAGCAATAATTTAGACGGACATTTTTTTGTGTCCGTCTGAAGCAAGTTGGAGAATGAGCTCATGCCACGATAACCTAACACTTCCTTCCCTGTCCGGCCTCGTTGGGGAGCATTGCAGCAAGGCATGTTCAAGATCTCCTAATTAACGATGGCACTGCGGCTCTACAAGGTACATATGATGCAATGAGGAAGTTAACCTCGACATGTCCCAGAGCACAGACGCCGAGGACGGGAACGCCTTTCTTCCTCTACAAAGACACATGTGGCTCACAGACAATAGATTCTGTTGGTTCTGGTGACAGCTGAAGCGACACGCAGTTAACTTTGTTTCAGTAGCACCGGGTTAGAGAGCAGCTTCCCTCCGCAGGCTGTGAGACTCAATTCATCCTCAGCACTTCACTGTGAAAACAGTTTTGATATCATGATGGATCTGACCCAGATTGGTCCGAATCTGACCCAGTTTCACGCATAAAGATTATGTATTAGAATTATGCCGAGTACGTAGAATTATATTAAGACTGAGGCTGTTTTCACTATGTTTAATCAATCTTACACATTAGAGGTGTGCTCACAGGTTTTAGGGAGAACAGCTGCACACGTGAACAAAGTAATATAAAGTCATTTGTGGCTCCAGAGGAAGCTAAATGGAATCTGATCAACTGCCTCGCTGCATTGTGGGTAGCCAGGTTTTGAAAAGGAAGAAGATTGAGCGGTATTGTTGGTTAATAAAAAGGCATGTTTAGTGAGCTAATTGTGTTGTATTTTCAAAATCTTAATCTGCGCACTATCAGTTAAAGGTGCAGTGTGTAAAATTTTTTAAAAACATTAAAAAAAAGCAACTAAGATTATTAACAGAATGTGAAGAAATAACAGTTTTGACATTATGTCAAAGACGTCCACTGTGTTGTAGAGACGTCTGTTGAAGTCAACATGCTAACCAGCTACATCAACACCCCACCAGTCCTGCTAGAGTCGGCTAATACATCCACTAGCTGCACCGCTAACTGAGTTCACTAGCTAACAGCAGCTGTGTTAGCAGTTAGCCCTGCCCCTGTAGTAAAAACTACAATATTTAGCTCTGAAATGTGGTGGAATGTAACTTTAAAACATCATAAAACATCATAAAACATTATTTTTTTTTACTATTTACCTTTTTTATTTTTTTTAATCTTTGAGCAAGATAAATATAGTAATTAGCTTTAATAAAAATCATTTTAAAGCCACAGCGTTCGTGCCGCTGATTACTTTGATTTCCCTGACGACATCTCATCCATTACAAACCCGTCAAGAACTCTAATCCGGATTCTAATCCAGTATCATTATTCCTGCAGGATGAGAATGTATTAATAATGGTCCGCGGGGGGAATCCTCCGCATCATTACTGGCCCTATAATGGGCGACGCAAGCTGTTGAGGTTAAAGCCACGGCCTACAACGCTGTAGTGTGTGTGAGGTCAGCGAGGTCCAGACATCTGAGGTCGGCCTGCGCAGAGCCAGTCAACCAGAAGGCCCCTTTATGTCACATTGAGCGTGGAGCTATTGATGAACATGTCTGATTTAAGGCCTCTCCTCCTCTTCTGCGCTTTGTTTCCGTTTGACTCCTTTTCACATTTTTCTCCCCTCAGAACCCCAAATTCGTTCCCATCAGATGAGGTTTTAAGCGTGCTGTTTCCCTCGGCGGGTCGTGTCAGATAGGTCAGCGTTGGCCCCTGCGTGAAAACAGACCTCCGGGCTCCCGCTGTCACTTATCAGAACTGCTTCTTAATCTGCGTTTGTATACCTGCTCCCCAAACTCCAAAAAGAACACTCCGAGGTTACGAGCATCGAAAGTGACACATACTTCTGCTCCTTAATCCCTATTAGCCCTCACCTTACTGCACCCGGAGCCCAAATTCAACGGGACAAACCAGGAGGGGCATTCTGGGAGCTGTTGGCTTCCTGCAGAAGTGTCTGCAGACTCACACAAAGGGCTCTTAATAACAGTTGTTTTTCATCTTCATTGTTTTTCTTTCAGCTTGAGCGTTATCTCTTCAGCCTGGAAAGAGAACATCTGAGCTTCAGCTGGAACAAACTCCTGATGCCCGTTTGTTTAACCCTTGGACGGCACATTAACCCCTGTTAGAGCCAGCTTGTCAGTTCAGCACAAAAGAAGAGAAACTTCATGATATTTAGGGCCTATTACCACAAACCACCCTCTGTTGTGTCCCAAAGAAAACATCTTCTCCTCAAGAGCTGCACAAATACACATAATCATGCATTTCAGTGTCTTTATCTTCAGAAAAATGACTTTTATGCACCTCAGAGTTGAACAGGGCTCGTTCCCATGCACGTTAAGGTGATGGGGGTTAATCGCATGAGATAAGTGCTGCCCAGCAGGTACAATATACCTCCACAGGAAGCATGTTATCCCTCTGGGTGGGAAAAACGGAGCACTTGTGATGGATTACAGGCCCTCCACAAATACCTGAGGCTTATGGGACATCAGATCAATGAGAAACCATCAGCCTCCCTGTAATACCACTAATGTCTTTTGCTGTGCCAGGAACTGGGGTCAAGTCTGGACGTAGAACTTGATTCTCGGTGAAAAACGTGTTGAGAAATGCTCAAACTTTCAAGGCTTTTAAGCAGATAGACGTTTTAAAAAGAGCCTCTTCCTCACCTGTCTTCCTGCTGACCCGAGCGCACTCTATCTGACCCGGGACTCTCCGGTCCAGATCTTTTCTAACATGCCAGCTTAAATAAAGCGAAGAGCGGTTATCGAGCTGAAGACCCCCTGAAATAGAGGAATCGCGTGAGAAAGAAGCGAGCACACTGAAGGTAGCAGCTGACTGAGTGGAGAGTGCACCGCCCCCCGAGGTCAAAGCACTTCTGTCATATTAGCTTATACACAGGGTCCATATTTTCAATAAATCATGGCCCTCAAGGATCGCTGGGAGTGCAGGGGCCATTAGAGCCGTCCTCCATGTGGGCTCCCTCTTCCTCACTGCTACTGCTGGACTGAGGTGAGGGAGGAAAATAATGTGTCTGATTTAGATCAAATAAATGATGTTTTATCAACTTAAAAATGTCTTAATGCAATAAAAAAAAAGTGAAGCTTTATATATTTGTTACAGGAAACTGATCACAGCAGAATTATTAAGTAGGAATTAAATTTAACAACGACTACTTTTCTTTTTGAGGTTATTGGTTTCCTTCATTTTTATTTAAGTAAAGTCAAGGTCAGATTTCACTGTGTACCGACTTTATATTAACTGTTAACATTTAAAAAGTTGACTTCTCTTAATGATTGTGGAAAATAATTACCCCGAAATTACCAAGTAAAGTAGATTTATAGTTGAGTTAAAAACTTAAAATGTTTACTTTATTTGTTTTTTTTTTTTCAAAAAGCAAAGTCACTTTGTCAGATTTTACAGTCAATAGTTATTTCTGTCAACAATGAAATGCTTTATAAACAATTCATTAAACAAATATTTGTTTATAATCATTAAATGGCATGTTTAGAATTTTTATATATGAACTGTATTTACTTTTAAATGTTTAATAATACTTTAAACAGTAGGTAATGTTTATAGATGAACTTTACAATATTTCTAAGCAATTATAAATGTTTATAAACATCAGCTGACATCCAAATAATGTTTATAAATGAACATTTACAAAGAAATAAACAAAGACATGGTTTAAAACATTATTAAACATCTAGAAAGAAACACAAGTTGTAGCTTAAAGCCATAAAAAATGAATTGTGCGTATTTATTGTGAAACAACCATCAGGCCTGACTGAAGGTTGACTAACTATAATTTATTAATTATGGTTATGATAAAGTTATTATGTGTTTACACAGCCAGAGTTTTTGGGTGACTGAATAAAACATAGAGGTAATAATTCACTAGTATTCTACTGAAGTTCTAAATGTCCCCATTTACTCTGTTTCTCCCTCAAGACAGCGACAAACATCTCTTCCTCCTCGGGTCTCCTCCTCCTCCTCCTCCTCCTCCTCCTCCGGTCTCCGGTCTCCTCCTCGGGTCTCCGGTCTCCGGTGAGCCTCCTCGGGTCTCCTCGGACTCTCAGATCATGCCTCCTGATTAAACATACATGCAGCAGGAGCAGAGCAGAGAGGTGAAGCTCCCTCTCTTCCTCTCTAATGTCGCCTTCAGATCACATCTCCTCACAAAGTCTCGTGTTTTTCTCTCCTCTTGTCACGCGAGTCCTCCGCTGCCCCGGGAGTCCAACCCGCAACACCCCCGACTCCGACCCGACAACCGGACAGGGGTTTATTTTTAATCGCTGTCTCTCGTTTTTGTTCAGTGGAAGCATCTTTTTACTTTAATTATTATTATTTTTAATGTTTTTGAGGAAACTTTATGGTGACGCGCTCACAGGCCGACAAGACACGTCATCAATGTTATATGTTGTTATCGATATTATTACTGTTTTATCGATGCAATTAAAAAGAGGGAAATATCTGTATAAAAATGGACTGTGCTGGCTGATAACATGGCTTTAATTTATTTATTTAAACTTTATTAAACTTTATTAAACCGACGTGAGTTTCTGTGAGAGACAGAAATGAGAGTGGAGCTCGTTATAAAGTGATTTTGATCCTGTGTGTTGGACTGAGACACACAACACAACGAAAACTACATTCAAACACACAAAACACACACACGTTTGACTTCAGCCTGCTACTATAAGTTACAACTTTTATTTTTTAGCTCAATAGTTTCCTCCTTTTAGTCTACTTACTGCTTTTAATTTGACTAAAAATATGAATATTGCTCCGTCAAAATACAAGAAAACTACACACGTGAAATTAAAGTGTCCTTATTAGTAATTTAAACATTTAGAAACAATGACGTGTTTTATAAACCGTTTGTTTTTGTGATCGATGTTTATAATCGTCTGCTTTGTAAACAGTTGATAAATCACTAAACATTTGGAGGATGTTTATAAACCTTTACAATTTATTTCTAAATGTATTTAATTGTTTGTCAACAGTTAAGAAACCATTAACTAAAGTTTATTTAATTTACTCATCAGGGTGATTATGACGTGTTATGCGTATCAATGTTTTAATCTATGACACGGTATCATATTTTATTTATTAATCATTTTATTCTGTTTCTAAAATCTTAATCTGTAAAATAACTAGATGGCTGCTGTGAAATTAAAAGTCCATTTCATTTCAAAGTAAAAGCACCTCAAAGTAAAAGCACTGTACTTAAATAAATGTACTTAGATTACTTTCCACCACTGTCGAGCTAAACTCAGAACTGATTAATGAAGCCGGATCAGGACGTCAGCGTTTTGTGACTGCCCGGTTCTGATTGGCTGAGCTGGGAAACTTCAAAAACGCCGATTGGACATTTAAAAACTTTACAGAAAACAAATCGACACAATTTGTCGCAAAAAACACGTCACGGTTCTTCTGATGAACCAGCGGTTACTTCACGACACTGCAGAAAAACACACCGCGCCACACCGCCTCGATCAGCCTCAGTAATCAATTAATTGATGAATTAATGAACTAACAGACGGATGCTGGTTATTCGGTTGCTTGACAAAATAATTTTTCGAGAGTTTTGTTCACAGAGTCTCTGACGTTTTGCTCCTAAACAGAAATAAAAACATTATTTTGTAAATGATTTTGAGACGATTTCTGATTGAAAAACTATAAACAACAACAACAAACAAACAAACAATCTCTATGTGTAACAGACACCTCGTGTGTCTCAGTGGACCTGATTTTAATTATTTCGACAACATGAAACAACTCAACAGACCGGATGTGTGAGTAACAAATGTTAACAGCTCATAATTAAACATTATAATTAGATGTTTACATCCGGTTCGGTCTTAGAGGCTATAAGACACACACACGCACACACACACACACACACACACACACACACACACACACACACACACACACACACACACACCTCATCTCTCTACATCTGAGTGTAATTTTTGTATAAAACTCTTTTGTGAAACATAATTACATCAAATCTTGGGAACTGATGTAATAAATCCAACAATAAGCAGAAATTATTGTGTCCCATGTAGTGTGTGTGTGTGTGTGTGTGTGTGCGTGCGAGTGTGTGTGTGCGTGTTAACGATCTGGATGGTGTGACATGCAGGAGACAGGCTCATTGATCACTCGGGGTCTCAGGGGGCTGATGGAGGTCACTGATTTTAAAACTCATCTCACTGCGATACGTCTGAGCTCGGTCAGAGTGGAAGAACAGAACTCTCACTTTCATCTCTGGCCTGTTGTCCCGAGTGCTGTCAGCCTGGTTTGTGTCACTTAAAGCAGAAAATATCCTGATGGAGAAATAAATCACATGAACAGTTTCGGCCTGTGACAAGCTTCAGTTTGATCAGCTTTAAGAACACGAACACAGCTGGGAGTCATTCACACAAACACAGTCTCAAGAGGCTCAGACGCTCTATAGGAAACTTCTAAAGTCCTGAAGAGATACTGAATGAAACAGAGCTCAGTGTTATTCTGTATTCTACAGCAGCAGTACAGTGCTGTAGTTTACTGCTGAAGGCAGCCAGCTGAGGGCAGCAGAGCTCAGTTTAAATCAATGAGTGTGCTCATGGAAAGTATCAGAGTGTCAAGAATGTAACATCAATTCTCAGGCTCCTTCTATCAGATCTGTGTTATCTATCTGTGAAACCAAAAGCATCTGTGGTGAAGATTTAACACAAACTTCTAACTTCTTCTAACTACGTCCACTGTCGTCACAAAACTCACGTTTGAGTTGCAAGATATTTAAAATGTGTCCTGACTGCTCAGATGCTCAGCACACTGACTCCTGCAGGATGTGCTGGCTTCATGTTCACAGCTCTGTTCTTCTGTCACTAGATGGCAGCGTCACACCTTCGTCCTTCAGCGTCGCTTCTCTTAAAATGTCCCACTCTCAGCTCCTGTGTGAGGCACTTCATCAGCCAATCGGAGCAACCGCAGGAGGAGAGCACACGGTCAGACACGTCACATGATCACGGCTCCTCACTGAGGAGTGTTAGTATAAAGCATGCTTTTTGTTGACTGCTTAACCGATGTTTCCAATCGGCGACGTTTCAGTTGTAAAAAGACGTCATTCTATCTCCAAATACAAAAACAAGGGTTACAACTCTGTCACATACCCCAGGATTGACGTCTTTCTCGGTGAACTTCATCTTGTACATGTTAGAAATGCAGTGACCCTCATGTTGACCTCATGATGTGCTGAGGCTCTCGTTTAGAATGAAACCAGCCACATGTTGGTCGACTCAACTCAAGCCGTTCGTCCTCACAAAGACCTGCCGATCATCCAGCTTTAACACCACCACAGGAACCTCACGTGCCTTGGTGTTTGCTTTTTGGGCCCTCCAGCCACCCATACCTACGATCAGACTGTCAGGCATCACACAGAGCTGAAATAATATAATAACGGTTATGTAATACGTATTATACAGCTTTATTTATGAGATTATATAAATGATGTTTTGTGGTGCAAATTCACCAGAAACTGAACATCACAAAGGATGATGACATGATATAACACATGCACACACAGATACAGAAATGTTGAAAGTTGGCAGAAAACGCAGTGAAATAATATCATATTATTATTATCATTATTATTATTATTATTATCATTATTATTATTATATGAATAATGTGTAGCACTTTGTTTTCTTGAGCCTCAGTGCCGTACATTCTCATACCTGGTGTTGGAATGGACCGGGCTGTACCGTACAGGAAGTAGAGCACAGTTCGGACTCATGCTTACGTCTTATTTCTTCTCCCCCGTACACAGAGAGGCTATAAAGCCCCGGTCGCAGCCAAAAGCCAATCAATGGGAAGCTCATTAATAGATAATTCACTTGAGGAGGATTGGAAAGCCTCATTCGTCAAGAAAATTGTGCGAGCCACTGCGGAGCAAAACTACATTATCATCTGTTACCTGAGATTATTATGTCACTGAGCAAATGTCCTGAAGCCGAGATGTTTGGTATTAGAGAGGAGAGACGCTGGAACACATCATCACATGGGCTTTATGCTGTCATGGTGGCTCTTTATGTTATGCGGCTGATTTAATGGACTGTATTCGTCCGTCCTGTGTTTGCTCCTGCTGGATGTTTGGCCCGGCGTCTCCGGAGCATTTTGCAAATTGGAATGAGGGAGGAGATTCAGATGCATCTGCCAGAGCAAAAACACATGTTCACAAAGCTCATCACTGATTCCACCTTCTAAGCACCGCAGGCTGCTCAGAAATGACTTGGAGTTGACATTTAGCCACACGGTCCATTTAGTGTTGAGGGCTTTCAGGGCATCGCAAGATGGAAGTTTGCCTCGTTGTCAAAGGATTGTAGATATCCATGTTTCTCAGCACTTTGGAGCACATTGAGGAAATTGAAGTTAATCCTAACGTGGATGAGACGACCTACACGTGCCTCGGAAAACGGAATTTAAACATCTGTAGTTCCAGGAAAACTAGGAAAACTCCATCTGCTGATGAAAATCATCGAACACTGCTGACAGATCCTGATTAGACCTTTAGGAGAGTCACGTTGCAGACAAGTGCGAGGCTGTCCAGACTATCATTTAAGGCTTCGCAGCTTCAGTAAGAATTTTGCGTGAATATTCAAAGCTTTGACATGAGGAGGATGAAACTCATGGTCATTATTTCATTTGCATGATTGTAATTACACGTCTGATGAGAGACGAGGAACCTTCAGAGGGGCTATATGTTTGGAGAAGAAATTTAAATGCAGATTTTAACATTCACGATGTTAATTAGGTAATTATACAAACTCGGATTATCGTTTTTACATAATATATAAGTGAATCTTTAGTTCAGAACATACAAAAAAAAAAAAACTAAAAGTATCAAAAGATTTTGAGGAAATAAAAGTTTTGGAGTTTTGTTTTTTTTTTGGTGAAGGACATCTGCTGAAGTCAGCATGCTAACCAGTTAGCCCCGGGCCTGAACACCTCTTCTCCCAGCGGTCCAAATCTCCTGTTCTACAGTTACGGCTGTATAAAAAGTACACAGTAAGCAGCAGTTAGCAGTTACTCTGGTGATGCGCTGCCCCTGTCTGTTGGGAGTATGAACTCGAGGTCACTGCTTCTCAGGTATTTCACCTT
This sequence comes from Diplodus puntazzo, assembly GCA_963678695.2. Classification (NCBI taxonomy): domain Eukaryota; kingdom Metazoa; phylum Chordata; class Actinopteri; order Spariformes; family Sparidae; genus Diplodus; species Diplodus puntazzo. The sequence goes on along the minus strand of OZ023170.1, from coordinate 4,808,979 downwards.
TAAACCAACACGTCCGATCGATAGATTCAAAAAACTGTCTGAGTCATCCATCTCCTGAGGTCAGTGTGGTCGCACACGGACCTGCGAGAGCTGCACATTAGCCAGAAGCATCATGGCAAGATTAGGTTAACATCCGGTGTCTTGGGGGCCCTGAGCTGTCACTGAAATCCACAAAACAAGACAGATGGAGGAGTTTGCTCAGTGAGCGGACCTGTCTTATGCTCAGAGGAATTAACACCTGCTCAGATTCAGAATTAAGACGAGCGCCAGTCTCTGGCAATTATGCTCGGCTGGCTGACGACAGGGCGAGCGCACATCTGAGGCTGCGGCTGCGTCGGTGCCCCAGTGCATAATGTACAGCTCAATTCATTACAGGCAGGCGGAGGGCTCCTTTCACATGCACACAGCACGCCTCTTCTCTCCACAGCCCATCAAATCAAATTAGTCTTTTAGGGGAATATCGCCTGTCAGGAGCTACTTGTACAGAGAAAGTAATGCAGAGAGAGGAAAAATATCATAATTGCAGAAGGAGAAACACTTCCATCACAATGCAAATGAGTGTAACTGGGCTTTCATATCAATGGGATTTTTAAAAAAATTGGTGTGCGGGTGGCAGGGCTCGGTGAGGAGGCAGTTCCAGGGAAAACGGTCCGACTCGGTCATTTGCATCGCCTCCAGCTGTCTTTCTTCTTCAGCAGCCCAGACACAACCGTGCAACAGAAAATCAGTTAAGTCTCCAGCACAACACACCTTATTTAACAAGGCACTGACCCGCAGAACAGCAGCTCACATCAGGCTCTGCAGAGTGACCAGCCTTGATACATGTGCACACAGCACCCGTCTGACTGATACACAACGTGCAGGTTGTATGACTGAATCGTGATGAGTAGCAGCACGTCAACCTGTCTCCTCTTTTAGGGGGTTTGTACTGTATGTTCTCCGCCAAAAATCCACAAATGGCACGAAAAAAGGCTCAACAGAACCAATCAGCATGTTTATTGACAACAGAACATTCAGGGTAGAAAACCCCAGCATCGCATTAGCTAGTAGCTTTAACACAACCGTTTGTGCTGTCAATATAACAGGATAATTTCATTTAATTAATCATAGATAAGTTCCATATAAATGCACGGATAATTTGTTGTTTTGTCGTGAGCGAAAAACAATACTGACCTTGAAGTTGAAAAAGGAGCCTCATATAAGAAACAATACTAAAATGAAAAAGCTGGAAAAGTCACGTGAGATATTGCGTGGATAGTTGTTGCCGGAAGACAGTTCCGTTCCACCTTAACTGTCCTCTAGTTATGTTGCATTCGGATATCGATGCTTCTCAGCTGGCAGGACGGCGGTGAGCGGGACAAGCTACTGCTAACGTGAGTTGTTCAAAAACCTTCTTTTTAGTAAACTCTGTGTTCACAAACAATGTTCTCAATGCTCGTGTTCATGTGTAGAGACCCTGGTGATACTACGAGCAAAGTTTCATTCTGTGTTGGGCCTTCTTAGTGTTTTAAAAATAGAGATTTTGATGCTAGCCCAAACTCCCATTAAAACTGAAACCTATGACCATGTTCATGATGGAAACTTATTCTGGGATTTAAACAAACCTATAAAGAAATTGATCTCCAGGTTGCACAGTGGCCCTTTACCTCCTTAGCAGCCTCCCTGATGGTTCTGCTGGGCCTCACTGTGCTCTGTCTAACTCTCCCCTGCTAATAACAGTGTGAGTGGCTCTGCCAGCTGCAGCTGTGCGTCCCCCTCCACCTGACCCTGACAGGTGACAGGACACAGGTGGTCAGCATACCTGTACAGACCATAAAACCTGATCACAGGTGCTCACTAATCCAATGCTAGTCTTGTTTCCACTCGGTGGGCAGCACCTGTCACTGCACTGTGCTGGTACGCATACCAACACATTCAGATCCAAGAGCAGAGAGACACATTAATCAACAAATAACTACGAATCAGTGTAATTCTGATGAATTTGTAAATTGATGCTGCCCCCCTGTAGATTTGGAGCTACCTTAGGATTCTGACCATTTCTTACAAATTACACCATCAAACACTGGGATGTTGTCTAGAATCAGAAATAAAGCTTCCGAAAAACTTCCATCTGCATTAATGATTAATAGTCAGTTGGGTTTAAGCAGGTTAATAACGACATTAAGACGCTGATTTGTGACAAGGTACAGTAAGTTCTAATCAGAATGGCAGAGCTGTACTTCCATCAGATGAGTTATTCTGACATTTCCAGACTATAATCAGACCACATTTGCAATTGAAATCTGCACCTTTATCAGGAACAGCTCAACTTTAATGCACAATAGTGAAGTATTTAACAGATTCCTCAGCATCCGGGTCTCATTCATCAGTTCATCCACACCCAGACCTTGACTTGCTCTTATCCCCTGCTGAATTATTTACCGGTGCCCACTCTCTGCTGATACTGGCTGTGAGTGTGGGCATTATATTATGCATGAGGCAAATAAACACACGAGGTTTCCCGAGAAACTGTGACATTGTGGATAAAAAAAAGTCAAATGCTTCCAGAAGTTTCCAGTGTCCTAATCGAGAAGCTGCATCTCCAATCAGCCGACTGTCTTTATCTTTTTTTATGGTTAAACTAACATTGTCCTCCTTTAGCTGACCTTTGCAGGAATCACTCTGCGAGGAGCGAGGATTTGCAGAGATAAGAGACACAGCGAGGCAGGTGCAGAAATAATAGCTGCTCTCCAGAGGCTACGAGCAATATAAATCCCTGACAATAGGCTTCCCTGCAACCAGCAGCGACAAAGATGTGCTTTCCCCAGAACTGTGAAGGAGTTTGAATTTAGGCACTGCACGCAGCAACCAGGTTACCGAAAGACAGTCCAGACAGTCATGACGTTGAAGCCTGCAGCTGATTGACAAGTCAATCTCTTTAATTAATCACCCAGAGTGGTTGAAGCTCTCCTCTCTTAATTCCGCCGTGATGAGGAGCCAGAGATAATCAGGCGAGACAAACCTTCTGTTTTAGTGCCATCTTCGGCGGGAATTTGCTTGCAGCCCGAGCGAGCTGACATTCACTTTATTGACTCGGACGGCAGCGCAATCCGCCTGATGACATCGGCGATAGCAGCAACGCTGTGTTGCCATTATTGGCTGCATTGATCAGTCTAATGAAGACAATTGAACCCAGCTGAGAGGGAGCGATGCATCAGAGGGGCAGGCGGTGATCACGAGCAACCTGCTGGATCTGATCGTTCCTCTCAGATCAGGTGAGGACGAAGGGATGCAGTAAATGTGTGAAACGTATCACACATATTGAAGTCTGAGCCTTCTCGATTGTTGGACACTTTACATCCTCTTCACAGCTACAGTTAGATTTTTATGGATGTGTAATAGTTTGAGCTGTTTTTTCGGAGAATGATTTTCTGCTCCTACAGTAACATTTGATACGACTCAGCTGTGTTCAGGTTAACCCCATCAGGCCTCATTAGCCCAAATAAAATGTTGCTTTTACGTTTTTGCAAACCGCAGAATGTTTCCAGATCCAGGTGAAGTGGCACAGTTAGCACTCAGCGCCGTCGAGCCCGCCTTCAACCCAGCGTCTGCAGCTGTTCTCTGGCAACAAAAGCAAAAAGGTATTTTCAGCATGAATCTGGGACACTTCTCGCTGGTGCCCATACAGGTTCTCTGACCCAAAATACTTTATTTTTCCTAAAACCCAACATCAACACATTTTGCCATTATGTGACATCTCCTGACCGCACAAACAGGAAGTGATGTCAGGTGGCGACCCTGAGCTGAGAGCTTCAGTAAACAGAGGTTATGTCTGCAGACCAGACTCCACTCATAAAACTGACAATTTAAGTTTAATATATAGTGAGAGTACTCTGAATGCAAAGAGTCAAAGAGTGTTCTACCTTATATTAAACACATTGCCATCACGTCAATGAGCAGGTTTTGAAATGTAGAGATTCACCATATTAGCGGTTTGGACAAACCTACAAATCCAGCGTGAGTTCTGCCAATTTTGACATTTCTGGCTCTTTTTCTGCTGACAGCTTCACACTGGCTGGTGAAGCGATAAATCAATCTGTGCGTTCTGTGAGGAGCTTTGTGATTTCCTGCCAATTGTTGTTTTTAAAAATCACTCTTAACCTCCTGAGGAGCTCCGCCAAACTGTTTGGGACGTAAAAAACAACAGATAAAAGCTCCGTCATGTAAAAACAGATTCGGAGTCGGTTTTAATGGCTCCATCGCCGTCACGTGACACGCGATAAACAGAGCTTTGTAGGTCATGATTAAGGGACTCATTCGTCTCGCCCACTCCGTCTGCTAAGTTTCAGCCTTCCAAGTAATTAAGGAGCAGCGGAACAGCGAAGGGCTGCGTGGCCTCGGGGGTCTTCACTCTTACTTTCATGCATCCATCAACAACGTGGCCAATCTCTTCCATATGTACGCTCATGCGCGGGGATTTGTTGCTTTCTTCACGGGAGGCCTGGTGCAAATTGCAGCTGATGTCGTAATTATTCCTCGGGATTTATTTAAAGAAGGGGAAAAAAAAAACAGCTGATATAATTATTACCTGATGGAGTTCTCTCTCACGGTGATGCATATCGACCTATATCACATTATAGAACGCAGACGGTGTTGTTCAGTGTGGTTTTATCAAATCTCGCAACGCATTCGTCGCAGGAATATCAAGACGAGGTCATTTTAATCTCATTACCTGACAGCCGAGCACCTCGGCTCTGACAGAATTTATCTCGAAATTGGGTCTCAGACATCAAAAGCCTGCAGCAATAAACACAGATGTCACAAACATGGACATTTGGCTGTTCATTCAATGATTCATCACAGTGCAGGTGGAGCCCGCGGCGGGATCGCACAGCAGCTCACCAGGCAGCGGGAGGCGCCTGCGATTTGTGACGGGGACTACAAAAGCTTGACGGGAAGGTATGTGGGGAGGAAGACGCCGCGTGAACCCGCATGAATTGTTCCCCCTGACTGACAGAAGTCCCGCGAGTGTCGCGTTCGCGGGAGAGTTTCAGAAATACAATAGTTATCTGCGCGTCCTTCTGCCGCGGCGTCGGAGCAGCGAGGAGCCGCTCGCCAATAGAATCTCAACAGACGCGGCGTCTTTGAGGAAACGCTGGATTTTCTTTCATTACCATGCAATTGAAATGTGAAAAAATACCTCCGTGCACAGGCGACATTCCGGTATGAAAGAGGTGAGGGTAGGTTAGACTTAATTCATTCGTTCCCACAGGACATTTGAATTGCATGAGTGGGGACGTAATATATGACTCTAGGTATCGTTAAAGACATGACACGTGCGATACGGCAAGTCTCAACCACAAGGCGACCCGACCTTTAAAATAAGGCGGGTAGCAGCAGGTTGTAATTGAGAATCTAAATCAGTTTGGTGCAGTTAGACATCCGTAACAGTCGCGCGATGGTCTTCTTCCCTCTCAGGGCAGCTCTGCAGCGGAGCGATGGCCTTCATCACTTCTTCACCAGCTTCCGTGCGTCCTCACAAGTCCACAAAGACACTGCAGCACAAAAGACTGAACACTGGCAACAACGCTTTCATAAAATATCGGCAGTGTTCCTTTGAAACCGTTATTGACTGAGTCAACTTCACACCTCTACGAGCCTCTCAGACGCTTCATCTTGTGCTTTCACTTCTTGCCCAACTTTGCCCATCTGTTTTTGGGAGCTCAAGGCTCTTTACAGACTGAGGACATCGATTAGGTCCCATTCTCTGTCTGCGGGCGTTATAATCATCAATAATTACACAACTGCTGGACTTTTGTGCTCCTTTTTCTTACACAGTCTGAAGATCGAAGGGAATGTCTAAAAGACGGAGCTGTTCGCGGTCCGACTGTATTGAAGCAGTGTCCAACAAGATGCAATTAAAAGGGCGTAGAGTTTTTAAAAGTTCAATGTGTGAACTTTCCATGACCCCAAGCATACTCTGGACTTCTGCCTTGAAAACAGACCACAAAGGCAGAGATCGAGCAACCGGACCTTGATTTTATTTTGAGGAAGAACTATCATTCTCAAACAGAATACTGCATCTTTAAACTATAATATTCAGCCCTCAAATTCTTTGCAAAAGTTGACCAGTAATCCAAAGGCAATCATTATCAAAGAGAGGCGATGCGAGCTGAAATATAGAATAACTTTTTTTTGCCTCTGAATTATGGAGCTGAGTCGGAAGCCCCAGCTTTTGATTCCCAGCCCTCAACCAAAGGTCACGAGGTCTGGGTAGTGACCGGAAAATGAGATCGCGGATGTGTCCGTAATGAGTTTCCTCAGCCTTTGAGATAGAGTGAGAAGTTGGCAGAGCCGCTGCATCAAAAGGAGCCAGCTGAGGTGTTTCGGGCAGCTGATCAGGAAGAGTGCCCTCCTTTGAAGGTTTTCAGGGCATGTCCAACTGGGAGGAAACCCCTGGGTGGACCGGCTGGAGGGATTACATATCTGACCTGGGAACGCCCCGGGATCCCTCAGGAGCTGGAAACTGCTGCTGGGGAGAGGCTGCTGAATGGACCCTGGAAGAAAATCAGCAAAGTCACTACAGGACAAAATGTTGGAAGTTAACATTTCTGCAAACCGCTGATTCAGTCACATGTGTATGAGTCATAGGCTGCTTATGTTGACATGTGGTGGTTTGGTAGATGGGAGAGGTGCTGGAGTTGGAGGTGAGGAAGCTGCCAGGCCAGTGACCACAGTGCAAGAATGCGACTCTACATTTCTAAGAGTGAAAGGACCAGATGTTTCCAAGGAACCCCTCGGGCAATTTCCAGCCACGTTCGCTGCAACAGGAAATCAGATATTTTTTGACAGGAAGCCGGACCGTCGATAACCTTGTTTGTGGCGACAAAAAGCAGCTATTGTAGGACGAAACACGATCCTTTCCGACCACGACCAGGTGGGTTCTGTGCCTAAACCCAAGCAACCCACCAACACAGCGAAAACTGGGCTGAAGCTTCCACCAGAATAGGCAGCACATGATTTCTCAGAGCGTACAGATCTGCATACAATGATAAACTACTGAGCCAAGCGTTGGACGACTGCTCCTCATCAGGTTGTATATGTGTCATCGCTGGCATAAAAAGAGAATGATTACCGTCTCAGAGATGGATGGAAAGTGTAATATTGTCGTGGTGGGTAATCCTGAGAAGGATAATCGTGAAAGTGACATTGAGCAGAATATATTGGGCTGTTTCAATCACCTCTCCGTGTTGAGCGTGGCATATTTTTGGAATCAGTAATAAGAACAGGTGTTATTCACATCTGATGAAGGGGAATCTGACCTTTGCGGAGCTGTGATTGATGCCAGTGACAGCAGGTCGTCTTCCTCCATGGACATCATTGTAGTGTTTGTGCTGTTCAGCGTCAGCTGAAGGAAAACATCAAGAAGTCAGCTCAAGTAAGTTTTTGAGTGGATTTGATTTTCTGACGTCAAGCAAGAAATTGGTAACATCGCGTTGATTTCCCTGATGGCCTTGCCCGCAATTTACAACATGATATTCAATTTGGGGAGGAGCAGTTGTTTCCGCAGCAGTAATTCTTAATGGAAGATGAGCACTCAGACGCCTGCGTGGTGCTGGATGAGACACGAGGCACTCCATTAACTGAAAATCCCAGACCTGCCACAAGCTGAGCCCTTATTAATGCAGAAAGCAGTGAATGAACAAAACTGTCATATCAGTAATTCCTCTGTACTCCCAGCTGATTGCACCTGTCTTCAGAACTCATTTGCAGTTTATTTGCCCCAATGTGAATAATGTTCTGACGGAATTAAGAGCGGCGGCTCGAGTCGGCGCGCTTCCTTTGACGAAGCGCGTTGGAGTTAATCTTGGATTAAGAGCGAGCGCACTAAAGTCAACAGCCTTTCAAACGTAACCGTTTTGTGTCTTGGACTCGGCTGCTCTCCTGCTGTCAGAAATTAGGACTGCAAACCAAAGCGGGCCTGCAGGTGCTGAAACAGACCCAGTGATCAAACAGTAAACAGTGTGTGCCAGCCACAGTCAGCTGGGGCTGGATGAGACCTCACTCTGCGTGGGCGACGGAGAGTAGAGGGCCTCGCTCGAACAACAGGAGAGAGATGGCGTCTCCGATGGAGGCCAGCGCGGCTCTTTTCCTCCAGCTTTCCATCACGTGGAAAATAAGTCATTTCACGCTCTCGCAAAGCCGTTAAAGCTGTTAAGAACTTGAAAAGGAGCTACTTTGGGAAGCTGACGTAAAGGTGCATTGTTAAATAGTGTAATCTACGTCCTGTTTCTCTATTCCTCTCAGGTTGTCCCAAATTCCCTGTATGGGCCTGAACGCATCACACCTGGCAAGTATAAAAGATTAGGTGCATCCTGTTGAAGTTACACTCAGAACAAATAGGAGGCAGTGTATCACCAGAATCAGGAGCTTGCTTGCACAGCAGTTATGGACCAGCACCAGCTAATATACAGTTAATGACAAAGCTGTTCTCAGGTCAGGTGTGGCCTCTGATGGTCATGGAGGAGTTAAAATGTGTCTTCAGTGTGAGGTAAGCAGCTCTGGGACGTGGGTCGTCACGTTGTTGTCACACACCTGCACATACAGATAATAAGCAATGATGGAGAAACAGATTCTAAGAAGTGACATATCAGAAGTATACGAGCGTGGATGTGCTGGAGTGCCGTCCAGATGGCGGCAGATGGGTTGCAGTGAAATGTTGCTCAGACACTCGCGGTGCAGGAGGATGAATCCTAATGATTTTGATGATCCTCTGATTTTTATCTTTAGCATCCGAAGCCTCAGCAGCAGCAGCAGGTGGATGGATTACCAGGACGTTTGCCACAGGATCAATGATCTCTTTGGGGATTCCCTCACTTCACATAATCACCAATCCAAAATTCAAATGTGTCCAATAATTTGGTTTATGATTAAATTACTGCAAAAATACAAAACTGCACTAATAATAGTCATCAGGCTGTGTTCAGTGTTTAATGCGCTATCTGGCCGTTGTTGGACTACGAGTGAATATTTTTAAAAAGATGTACCTTTCATGACAAATGGCAGTGCGACTGGTATCGATCATTTGTTGGTAAACCAACACGCCCGCAGAGCGACCCGCTGTTAATCATCCTAAATTACACCAACACATCTAAAAGTGCATCGCTGGAAGCTGGGCTCAGCTGGCAATAAGATCTCAATTATCTGACTGTGTAATCCATTTTAAGGGGAGGAGGTTTTGTTTAGTCACTTATAGCCTTCTTTATCGTTTTGGCAAATTTTTGTTGTGCTTAGACACAATTGATCCTGCTGGCTTTGTGTTGTCCATCATTCCCGTTTCCTTCTGGACTCTTCCTGACCTTCAAAGTCGGAGTGAGCGGAGAGCGAGAGCAGAAATATTCATTGTAGAAAGTTAAGAAGTTGGAGGATTGTTATATCTGCAGGCGCTGTAGAGCGGAGGAGCGGTTGCAGCCTTTCAACTAAAGTAATCTCGGTGTACTAACAGAAAAATGCAGAGATGTCGGCAGATTGATGCTACAATCACACAATCAGCAACAGGTTTGTGTTATCTCCACACAGCTGCTGTCTTTACATAATCTATTTCATGTTCCCTCGTTCATTTCATCATATGACACGTGACACACATCCTGATGCACTGCTGAAGCCACACTGTGCAGCATCTCTCTGTGCAGCAGACGCGGAGGCATCCTGAGAACAGATGACATCAATCCTCTTTACGACCCTACACGCATCTCAGTCGGTGACCTTTGCGTTATTGCAGCTTCCATGCAGTTTCGGCCCCTAAATGCAGGTACAGAAGACAAAACGTGAAAAACAACACAGGATGTTGATGTGAGAATGTCAAAATGATAACAAATTGAAGTCGCGATAAAAACGTACTTGTTACGGATCAAATTGCTGCGTGTGTGTAAGAGGGATTGCTCATACCTGACTCTGCAGTTCCTCTCTCTAGCATCTTTCAGCTCATTGCTTTGGTTTCACGGCCCGCAACTTTACAGCTTTGGGTTCATTTTTCACCTCTTATAGCATCCTCCGTAATACCAGGCGAAAGAAAACTATTTTACTACCTGCCAGCATCACCCAGCTGTGAAAGAGTTAGCGAAAAAGAGGACGAGTTAGCGACCAGCTGGTGAACATTGTGTAGCGTTTAGCAGCCTCAGGGCTCCGTGTTTTTCTCAGGAGATGGCAAAAAGCAAAAGAAATGAGAAGAAGAGTCAATGTTGGATTTACATTTTTAAGGTGACTAGAAACATGGATAAGTAATTTATAAAACAAAAAGAAAGCTTAACAGCTGGATGTATCAAGGGGCAACTGTCTGCTAATATGTTTGCCATAAAAGCTTCACAATATGTCGGTGAATCTTGTTTCTGCTGCCCCCAAGTGGCCAAAAAAATTGCTAATGCAACTTTGTAAGAGCTAAATGTGAGTGAGTCATTAAAATGTTGAAAAAATTAACGAACATCATCAACAGAATATAAGAAACAACAGCACTGACATTATGTAAAAGATGTTTCGGTATTTTGATGCAGAGCTGTTTAGTTAGCATGCTAGCTAGCGAGCCTTGGCCCATCTTCTGCTGTAATAACATAGGACCTGTCGTTTCAGCGAGAACTTGTCTATGTTTCCAAGCAGTCTTAGCTTTAAACGTAATAAACGTACAAAATAATGATAATAAAGACGAGCTTATCTGCCGAGTTGACTCAGCGTGAAACACACTTCAGTCAAAGTTAAATATTGTCTTCCCACAGTCACCTCTGGTTTGACCGAAATAAATCCTCAATTCACAGAAGATGTGAAGATATTCACATGGTTGGCTAACCGAGCCGTGAGCTAAATAGCAGCAGTAGCTAGCTACAGCCGAGGACAGCTAGCTAAGAATAGCCTTTATTTCTGGAGTTACCTAACAAATAATACCTTTAATGTAAGATATGATCTGTTGCCAGATTCAGAGCAAAAATGTTCAAAAGCCTGGAGCACGGATTGGCTAATGGTGACTTCCTGTCACTGTATCTTATATTTATTTGCTACAATGCTTACATAATTACATGAGCTTATAAATGAGTTTTTGAGCCGTGCAATGGACTTTGACCTTAATGTCCAAATCTGTTGTTGAACACACCCACTCCTATTGGACGTCAAGTCCATGCATCAGATACAAAAACACACACCTTGGCGTGCGGACCAGCAGCATTGTGGGATCGTAGATGACGTCACGTTTCCTGTGCCCTCTCACCTCCTCCACTAGTAATTATCAGCAACTTCACAATGCTCCTCAGGCTTTGAGCTCCTCGCTACAATTCACACTGTGAATTTAGATTTGACATAAAGAGCTCTCCACATTGTTGGACACTGTTACCATGGTAAAATATGAACAGCTGTGAGTGGCTCTGCATTCAGACGTCTTGATGCAGAGTCAACCTCAGCCACGTTTGCTTTACGCCTCCCGCCCCCCGAGGCTGGATGAGCTCGCTTGAGCAAACAAAACAATAAAAGTGACTTATGTGGTGTTTAAGGGTCCGTCTGTTCTTCTGTAGCTCACTGAGGGCTGCTGTTCCCTACCAACACAAGAGCAAACAGGGACCCATAAATGTAAAGATTAATAACCTTGTAACCAACTTTACAGCTCAACAAGCCAATAACACGCTTTTAGATGACACCACCTCTACTTTTTCTTCATTTTCATTTTGCAGTTCCTGTCACCTTCTACTTGTTCTACACAACATTTTAGAGGGATTTATTTTACTCTTTACTTATCATTTAGAGCACTGGTTACTACGCAAATTAAGATTTCACAGTGTTGATGCCTGCCTGTCATGCATGTCAACTGATGTTCAACCGATCATAAGGAGCAGCACTCTTACCTTCAAAGAAAGTTTTTGGTTAGGGTGGTTGCAAAAGGGTTTGACATTAATATTTACTTGCCATGACTGTGAGGAACAACGTGACACGGACTCTCGTACTCTGAATGCAGAGCTTCTTGTTTATGCGCTCTACCTTCTGTCTTTTGCTTTTCTTTTTACACTTTGCTTGGACAATTCTTTTAGGTCTGTCTGCCAAAGGCTCCTCCGCACTCCCAGTCAATTTAGGCTGAAATAAAAACCGCTTCTGCCAGTGTGGGACACCAGATCGTAAAACTCCTGCATACTGGAAAACACAGAGAGAATCACCTGCAGGTGTTACAGGAGGTTTAATTAGCGCCGTGTGGACTCATTTGGGAAGGTCATGAATTCAAGAGTCGGCCTGTAAAATACAATCCTCACTACAGCTTCAACTTTTTATACTTTTGACTATTTGATACCGCAGGCTGTAATGGAGCATAGCAAGTTTTATTCGCTAAAATATCTGATTACTTCCTAAAACCTAAGGCCAGTTTAAACAAGGCGTTGTACTGTCAATTAAAACTAGAACCACTTCCACATACTCTGGCTCTTATGTTTCTTGTGTCAGGTTACGCAGTCACCTGGTATTCAAGAAGGAGCCGGTCAGCTCTCAGTCAGCTCTCAGCAACAGACGGCACTGTTTAATGAACAGTGCATCCTGTCTGTGAGTTCATTCAAGTATCTGGCTGAAGAGCTTGTTTGTTTCTTGCTGCCAAATAACTCTGCTAAAGTCTATTCTATCATATCTATCATTCATATATTTGATATTTGAGCACCTGTGGGTAGTCACCAGGTGCGTGATCATTGCAAAAAGGTGTTTGCTCAAAAGCTGAAGGTGAAAAAGCCAAACAGGGCGTTTGGTTCGGCTTCTGGTCGAGTCGTTCACACAGCGTCTGAGCCATCTGACAGGACCGAGAGCTGAGCTGCAGACAGGCAGTGAGCAGCGTCTGAGGTGCTCGCCATCCTGATGTGTGCCGGCTCCACCGTGATGTATGATTGGCTGAAGTCAACAGATGGGATCGTTCATCACGCATAGAGTCAAATCAGCAAACATTACATTAAATACTAATCAAACACTGAACGATGAGCTAAGGACTCATTTTTATTACCCGTTTAAATATGTTTAGCTAGTGTTTTAAACTTTTCCAGATGACGCTCTGCGGATTGTTCTTCAGGATGACGCTCTACGGATTCTTCTTCAGGATGACGCTCTACGGATTGTTCTTCAGGATGACGCTCTACGGATTGTTCTTCAGGATGACGCTCTGCGGATTGTTCTTCAGGATGACGCTCTGCGGATTGTTCTTCAGGATGACGCTCTGCGGATTGTTCTTCAGGGTGACGCTCTACGGATTGTTCTTCAGGATGACGCTCTGCGGATTGTTCTTCAGGATGACGCTGTACGGATTGTTCTTCAGGATGACGCTCTACGGATTGTTCTTCAGGATGACGCTCTGCGGATTGTTCTTCAGGATGACGCTCTGCGGATTGTTCTTCAGGATTACGCTCTACGGATTGTTCTTCAGGATGACGCTCTGCGGATTGTTCTTCAGGATGACGCTGTACGGATTGTTCTTCAGGATGACGCTCTACGGATTGTTCTTCAGGATGACGCTCTACGGATTGTTCTTCAGGATGACGCTCTACGGATTGTTCTTCAGGATGACGCTCTAAGGAGGCTTTATAACGTCTCCTGATCACGTCTCAGCTCGTCCTCCACTTTCACAGCTGCATATTCTCAAATCAAGTGTGCATTTCTGCTTTTATGCTCTCATGGTTCAAAGAGTAAAGAAGCCCGAGGGAAGCTCATTTTCAAAGGTAAACGCACACATTTAGATTTGACTTTTTTTTTTTTTTGAAGGGCTCAGCCACCAAATAGGTCTTCTGGGATGGGATTGCTGTTACAGTCGAGCGATAGCAGCCCATGCGGACTATATTTCCTCTCTGCCAGGGCCGGATGCCTGGCAGAAAATTGAAGCCAGTCGGGTGTGTCAGTGTCGTGGCTGCAAGACTCCGGCGCCTTTTACCAAGTTTAAAGATGACACAAGGAAAAGGGATGAGTGTGGTGTTTACTGACTTTTCAGTATTTCATTTGTAGTAAATCTGCAAATAAAAGAACAACGCATGATGTTCTAATTTCTAAAACTTCTTTATTTGTTTAAATAAGTAGTATTACAGGGTTTATTTCTCACTGTATAGGTATTATATGCACATTTACACATAACTGTCATAGCTCTTGACTAAAATAATAATGAATATATAATGTGCCTTTGTGATGTCTGTTCTTCCATTGATGATGGTGACATCTGCCTGAGAAAGAAAATACTCGTATTGTCTATCAATAAAAGTTGTCCAGGAGTCAGTCTACATATTCAAAGTTCACATTTAAAGCATATGATTATCTTGGATAAGTTATTTATGACCTTTTCTTTCTTCATTTGAATGTTATACACGGGTGTAGCACCTGTTGGTGGTGTCACAGGTGCTGCTGTCCTCTAACTCAGTCATTAGACGTCATTCAGTCAGAGGTTAAGTTGCGAGGCGGTCAGAGTCAGACCCTGATGAAGACCACAAGCTGCCATGTGTTGGAGGATCCTGCTCTCTGGAGCGGACGCAACCGCCTCTTTAACGAGTTCTCTGTCCTGATTGGATGAAGTGAGCAGGTATACCAGGAAGTGCCTTTTCTCTTCTACAGGAGGAGGAGAGACATGGTTCTCCGACCAAACAGTCAGAGCTATTTGAATCTTAGTTTGATGAGCTTACATCACTCACAGCAGTTTTATTCTTGTAAAAAAATGTAATTCGTCTCCAGGTTTACTTTGGAAAAGTTTAAATCTTTGAGTTTTTCAGGGTATTTAAGGTTTGGCATCAATGGACTTGTTGTTAAGAAATAACAGTGTGGGACAATAACACACCATCATCAAATATCAACCTCAGCTCAATCATAATTAATCGCTTAATCAACATTAATTCAAATGAAATACGTTAAGGCTGCACACTCCAAACACGTGATCTGTTTGTAGGGTGTTGCTCATAGAAACAAAACTACGGAGGGTTTTCACCCATCGGTCCAGTTCCCCTCAGGTCTTTAAAGCCTCTTAGCGTCTTTCAGCACATTGTTTCGGTTCTACAGCCCACAGCTTGGCCGTTTGGATCGCTCTCACCAACCTCATTCGCTGCAGCAGCTGTTTTAATCGAAGAACCCACAGCAGACTAAGTTTGTGACTCACCTGTGTGGAGGCTGAAGTAGCTAAAGGGCTGGATGTTGCTGCACATTTATACGCCCATGATAAGTCACTGCATCGACGAGGGAATGTGGTGATTAATGAGGGAGTGAGCATCTTTACTGATATCAGTCACGTGAGTTCAATGGTCACTTCATCAGAACTCATTCAGAACAGGTGTCTCTGTCTCCCATTACCCATGTTCAATAAAAACCCTATTATAATATGTTTGGTTTGCTTTGTATTCAGTGTGTTCTTTCTACTAATCACGTGAAAAGCCTTTAAAACATCGTTCTTCAAAGTGAAACTGTCACCAAACGTTAATCTAAATTGAGAACTTCGTCCCCGGTGACACCTCCATCTTGATTTCGAGCCAAAAAAGAAATGAACCCCATTAAATGTCCATGAAGGGTTCTCTCCCTGCTGACTTTACAGAATTTTTATTTTTTTTTAAAAAAAGCCATAAAATCGCAGCACCTGGCAAAGTTATTGATGAGTCACTGCGATCGATCCCAAACCCTATTAAAGCACAATGTTTTGTGACTCTGGAGTTAATGTGCAGCCACATGTGTTTTATTTGTCCCAGTGGAGACGGAGCTGTCCTCACGAAAACCTGCACGTCCGTTAGAGAACAGCACTGTTGGTCTGATCCATCCCTGCTCCAAAGTTTAAGAGTTGTGCCACGATTGAGGACAATTTGAACGTGACGCCACTCTTCCTTTGTTTGTTCTGGCTGTTGTTAAATAGAATATCTACAGACTGGTGACAGGGAGATATGTGCCGGCTGTTTACACCTGTTTACATGCAAACATTTGAACAGGTGAGAACACTGTTGTTCTTCTGTTGTTCTGTTTTTGATGCATGGACGTGAATCAACAAATGTCTCCTGGCCACAGCAGAGTCTGGGGAAACAACAGGACTCTGGTGTTCAGGTTCACCTTGGTCCTGCCCACAGGGACTCAGGGGAGCATTATGATCCGAGGCAGCTGGAGCCCACATCAGACCTGCGGTGCTGAAAGGTCACCAACAACCCGAAACAAGCATGGCTACCGTCCATCACAGGGACATCATGGCATACTCTTCAGTTTCTAAAGCCCAGACTCACTGAGAATGCATTATTGTCAGGACTAAAGGGTCAATTCGGCATTTTTTATATTATAAAATAGACTTGCACTCAAGTTTTGATCTTAAAGGTGCAATATGTAAGACTTGGCCACCTGTCGACTCAAGTCGCTGTTTTGGTGAAGACTTGTGACTTGACTTGACTATTTGTCAGTGATTCACTTTTTAAAAGTGGATTGAAAACGGACGGACCATTTTTGGATTGAGAAAAACAAGAAAGTTTCATGAAGTTTTTTGTTGGATTACATTTATTCTGAATCAGAAATTATCTTAAAACTAAGTTCTAAGAACATTTTTTAAAATGAGGGCAGCTGTGCTCCGTCAATGTACGTCGTCTAAAATGGCTCCATTCTGCCAGCGACAGGCTCAGACTTTTATCCTGAGGTTCGTGAACTTTGTCAGGCAAAGACCTTTTGCTTCAAAGAAAAAATAAATCCTATTTTTAAACTCCAGACACAGCCGCTCACCAAAGCCACCGAACCCCATCAGTAATTCTGTCGTCATGAAACGCACTTCATTCAAACAGGACATTCACCGTGTGGGACGTGGAAACATTGTGTCTCCCTTCCCCCTTCACGTCTTACGAGGTTGAATATGACTGAAGTCACCCTTTTACAGTGAGTCAACTTAAATGAGCCAGTGGCATGAGTCACGCTGAGGCCCCGCGATGGAGATAATGAGCTGTATGTTAGTTACCAGCCTGTTTAAGATAAGACACATCACCGTTTTACACCATCATACCAAAGGTTCACATGAGACGTCTTCATTTGAATTTTATTTTTGCACGACAGCGGACAGCTCAAGCAGAGGACAGATGTGAACTGCACATAAATGCAAAAACAGCAGCAAAAAAGACATGAACTCATCAAACAGAGAGGTAGATTCTGAAAGAGTCACTGCCAAACAAATGCATTTTTGTCCCTTAATGCTCAGTGGTTTATGGCCACTGTGACAAAAATGACCTCTTGTGCACATCATAAAAATAATTTAGCTTATAGTCTGGAGCAACAGCCCTTCTCAGTGCCGTCTCAACCCCTTTTAAAGTCCAGTCAGAGGTCAGAACACAGACTGTGGTGATTTAGCCTGCTGTTTGTGCTTTGCCATTTGTCATCCGTGTTATGAACCACCGTGACGACACCCGGGTTCATCCAGGTGCTTTAAACACACAGTGGATCTGCTGTTCTTTCACTCTGCTGCTCTAGAGTCCGTTTACAGCAGAGATCCTCTTAAAAAGCTGTGAAAGCTCACATGGCCAACAACATCGTGACAAGCAGACAAAACACACATTTCCTACAGGTCGGGACTCCTGAAGAGGTTACAAGATAATTCTATAACGTCATTTGTTTATTTATATTTTTTCACTTCTCTTCAATCGTTCCCTTTTTCTTGTATAATGCTGGACATGAAACACTAGACAGCTGTTTTCAGCCTTTAAGGCTTCTAAAAATCCTTTTATTTAAATCATTTAAGGCAGGAATACTGAGGGGTCACATGGCAGCTGAGATTCAACTTTAGGGAAAACAGACGTTAAAGGCTGGAAACCCCCGATTTCTCAACCTGGGCTTCCCCGAGACCCCAGAACTCCAGTGAGCGCCAACAGCTTCAGGCGTGAACTGGTTTGTGCAAATGCATTCAGACCTTTTTCATAAATATGCAGAACTAAAGCAGAACTGAAGCATGAAGTGGGTTCTGCTTTATCAGCTAACCTTGAAGGAAGAGTCTGACATTTGGTGAAATATGCTCACTCTCGTTCTTGCCGAGTGTTAAATGAGAAGATCCATGCCACTGTTATGGCCGTACAGTAACTATGTAGCTACAGCCAGCAGACGATTAGCTTAGCTTAGCATAAAGAGCATAAACAACAAACAACATCACATGATTCAACTTCAAAGGGTTGTGATGCAATTGGAAAAAGATCATATATTTTTTTTATTTTCCTTACTGTGTGACTCCTCAGACTAATCTTTTAGAAACTGGCAAACAACCAGTAGTCTGGTTGAGAACATAAACACACTGCACATAACTACTTCCCTCACATTTCATCAACCACCTGGCTCAGCCGTGTAAAATGTCAAGTGCAGTCAAGTGATTATAACATCAAGAATTGAGTGTTACATTTCCAATAATCAACTTTCTCTGCATTGAGACTTAATTGTTCAAAAAACAACTGCAATGCATCAAAGAAAATCTTCCAGTGATGATGCCACTCAGTGTCTACATTGCATTATGGGTAATGTAGGCACCAGGTTTTGAAAAACAGTCTGCTGGTCTAGTATTTCCCCTCCTGTAACACTGTTGGACTCATTATGGACACAAATGATCAAAATCATTCCAGCAGAAACAAATACGGATGTTTTCATTCCACAAATTCTTTGTTAAATTCAAAAACCACGTGCCTACATTACCCACAATGCCACACAGCCACTGAGTAAAAGTCCTGTCCTTGTTTAACCTGACTCATGCCTCAATCCTTCCTCCTCTTCATATTACCTCGACTGACATCCTCATTTGCTGCTGTAATAGTTATTGAAGCCACTGGAGGTCGTCATGTGGGTCATAATAAGCTGCTTGCACAGTCGATCTGTATGCTTGTGTCTGATGAGAGCGGGCTGTTGTTCGTTCACTCCGTACAAAATCTGAAGTGCAAAAACAAACATTTTAACAGGGCTTGAATAGTCTCCTCTGGTTGCCTAGCAACTGGTCCTGGCCAAGAAGAGCACACAAGCTAACCCACTGCAAAACAGCTAGTTGTTGGTTCTACGCTTTGGTTGTGTACGGTTTAGACAAACAGGATATCTAATCTAAGCTAAGCTAACCGGTTCGCTTGCTCCAGCTAGGCTACATATTCACTGCACAGGCCTGACAGTGATATCAAGCCTCTCATCTAACTCACAGCAAGAAGGCCAGTCAGCATTTGTCTCAGATCAAGCTGCGCTGAAAACAACCCCCATGTGAAGTTTAACAAACCTTCATTATCTCAGTTTTGTGCTTATGTTTGATGCATATTACTTAATCAATATAGAGTGAAATGACAACACAGATATACATTGCGCAGAGTGTGGGAGGAACAATGGGGGGTTCAGGGGGGCCAAGGAGCTCATCTTTGCCCTTCGGCCGCCAAGCAGATAAATCCGGCCATGTGCGTATGTTTGTGGATGTGTAAGAGCTTGATCCGTGACGGCACACTATAAAGCGTCACAGGACACGTCAGCAGGAGTAAAGAAGGGTTGGGAAAGCCTGTAAAAAAGCCCGCAATGGAAAGATACTGAAGCTTGTGGAGCCACCCAGCAGGTGTTTGAGGGTGTGCACAGCCACGACTGAGTTACAACAGGACAGTGAGACTGAACAGTGAGTACCAAGTGGCAGTAAAAGACAAAAACAGGCTTCTTTGTCTTTTCGATATTTCCTTTAAGTTTGTCGTGGTGGAGCAGCAGCTCTGCCTCAGGCCTTAAAAGGACTTTTTCCACGACTTGCAGAGGATCTTCTGAAAGGCTCGTCTGAAGTCCCGGTTGAAGATGGTGTAGATGGCCGGGTTCAGGGAGCTGTTACAGTAGCCGATCCAGAAGAAGAATTTAAAGAGCGGGTCTGGGATCTTACAGGAGTCCCTGCACACACCGTACAGGCTGTAGCTGAAGAAGAAGGGGAACCAACACACGACAAACACCCCCATGACCACAGCCAGGACGAATGTGAACCTCTTCTCCCTGGCCTGGGACACCTTTTTCCTGGCCATGGAGCTCCGGCGTCGTTTCCTCCTGGAGGCGAACAGGTCCATGGATTTGTTGCTGACTCTGGAGATGCGGGTGGACTGTTTGGAGAGGGAGCTCTTCTTGGGAGCGGCCTTCTTGGCCCCCTGGGAGTCCTGCTGCTGGGCCTTGTGACCTTTGCCCTCTGAGGACGAGCTCTCCTCCATGTCTCCATCCTCAGTCTGCCTCCCGATGGTGACGGTGCGCTGGCTGGGCGTGGGCGGGCACTGACAGTGACCGTTCCCTCTCTCGCCGTGGAAAGGGGAGGTGGCCTTGCTCAGTCCATTCTCAGTTTGCGTGACACCATCCGGCCGGGGACTCTTTCCCGACATGCTTCTGGTTCTGGTTTTGGCGACCTGGTATATCCTGATGTACACCAGGATCATGATGATGCAGGGGGCGAAGAAGGACGCGATGCTGGAGGAGAGGATGTACCAGGTGTCGTCGTTGAGCTCACACTGAGGCTGAGAGCTGATCTCGGTGTTGCTCTCTATAGACATGAGAGGAGGAGAGGAGATGAAGGCAGATATGAGCCACACGATCAAGATGATGCACTTGACGCGTTTAGGGGTCCGCTTCAGGTTGTACTCTACAGCCTGCGTAACGGACCAGTAGCGGTCCAGGCTTATTGCGCACAGATGCACAATAGACGAAGTGCAGAACAGAACATCCAGAGCCAGATAGATACCGCACCAAACTTTCCCGAAATACCAGTAGCCCATGAGCTCATTCGCCAGCGAGAACGGCATCACCAGAGTGGCGACCAGGATGTCCGCGGTGGCCAGAGACACCAGAAAGAGGTTCTGCGGGGCTTTCAGCGCCCTGCTCGTCAGCACCGCGATCACCACCAGAATATTCCCAACAACAGTGAAGAGGATGAGGAAACTTACGAGGGCAGCGATGCTGGCTATCGCTGCCAGAGAGTATCCACTGTCCACACTCCAGGAGGAATTCAGGTGGATGACCGTGAACGCGTCCATTCCGCTGGCGTTGAACGAATCCATCCCGACCGTGCGTATAGATCCAGGACCGGTTGGATGTTGGCATGGGTTCAGATCTCTAATGACCACCAAGAGCGCGTCCGAGTAGACGATAAGATGAAAAGGTTCCCACTGTGGAGCCTGTTGCTCATGTGCATCTCAACATGAGCAAGTGACACAGAAGCACAACGCGCTCCCGTGTTGGTTCTGTCGCGCGTCTCCAGGCTGTCAGGAGTTGAGCTCCGTCCAGCCGCAGCTCTCCCTCCGTCAGCATGGTGCGCTCTGCTCCTAATGATGCCCCATGTGTTGTTCTCATCCAACTCCCCACTGCTGCCCCGCCCCCGGCGCACAGCGTTATGCCCACATTGTTGGAGTGTGGATGAGGCAAGAGACTGAAGACTGTGGACAACCAGATCACCTCAGTGTCCACTAATATGTCGATATTAAAGAAAAATCTAAATTCTAGGACTCAACATGAGTGATACATGAAGCGTTCTGAGTGTCTTGGCACATTTTCTTTCTCTCTCTAACTGTCAACTCACTGGAGGTCAGTGTTGCTGCACTCACAGTGAGCTCTTTAAAGATGCTCTCAGGCTGTTTGAGGTAAAACAGCAGAAATGTGAGAACACGAAGCTCACATTGGAATTGGAGGTTTGGAGTGGAGCGGAGAGAGGAGAGGAGGTGTGTGAGGGTGGGCTGAGGGAAGACGTGGGGCTCGGTGGGATTTTGCAGTCGAGGTTGGATTTTGCAGTCAGCTGCGTGTCGCCTCCTCCCTCACACGTCCTCGCCTCCTGGCTCATTTGTCACGGCTTACGCTCACGTATATGTGCTCTGATTCTGCCTGGACTCAGTTTGAGCATCTATAGCATATTTAGGGCAGTTTGAATAGGATGCCTGCTGATGTGTCGGTGCTATTATAAAGGCAGGGGCCCTTCGGGGAGGAGCTGGTGTTACTGCACAGGAAGAAAACACTGCTGTGCAGGTTTTTGTTGCTCCAATAAAACCAGCCCCGACACCAGGACGAAATGTTGGCAGGCCATGTTTCTGCAAACCTGCTGATCTGATGCTGCTGGGTTCGATCCAGGCATCTGCATTCTAGGCACACGCCCGGGGCCTCCCTGCCACCAGGGGACCCAGACAGAGGGGGGAAGAATATACCTGCTTCAAATAATGCTAAACACATATTTACTCATTAAAAATCGGACAAACTCTTCAGTCTAGAGATTATCAACGATTATACATTCATTCATTTTTAAACACACACGTCATATGGCCAATAAAACGGTAGAAAGAAGGCATTTTATCTGCTAACCAAATATCAAAATGCACATTTAGTTCAGTACATGTCATAGGCTTCTTACCGTACTGACATTTCTACAAAAGGTGCCACATCACGTCACGTTGCATGTGTTACCTGGCTTTTATATCAGCAGGTGGAGTTCAAGTTTCAACATTTGTAAGTGTGACACCACTGGATATTTTTTAATGAGACCTCAGCTGAGTTTTTTGGCAACCCAGCAGGTATTTCAGGCCAAACCATGATCTCCTAACCCCTAACCCTCTCCCAACAGCATTGTCACCAAATTTAAGGAAACATTTGTTTCAACATATCTGTGGTTTGCTAACGTTTATTCTGGCGCCTGGGCTGATGAAACGATTATCAGTGAGAGGACAGGAGGCTCTGATAATCACTGTGTTTCATAGCTGATCTCTGCTCTGCTCTGCAGTACAGAACAGCACTGTGCAGAGCGCTGCACGCCGCTGTGTGATGGAAGTCAAGTAGACACCTTTCCATTTTTTCGAGAGCCAAAAGGGTCGAGATCTTCTCGCCATTCGTACAAACTGTTGCATTCCACATCTGATGTTTCGTAACAGACAATTTCAAAAATGGCATTAACAAAAGATCTCTAAAAACACGAGGTCAAGCAGCCGAGAGTTACAGCACACACAGAAAGCTGCCGGCAATAATGAAAACTCACAAAGATGTGAGCGTTGTTGTAATGTAGTTTTCTATTTTCCACTTTGTGTTGTGTGTGATCCAGTCACAGGAGGACGGTGAGTTAAGTATCTTGACTTTTATCCATATTTGGACGAGCTTTACCTGAAGGAACTCTTCAGTGGAGGGAACTTTCATCATCCTCCTTAAAAGCACTCATCCTCCAAAGATATCTGCTTTCCATTCAAGGTTATCCAACCACACAGAGCTGCATTTCACAAGACTTATTAAAAGAATCATACAGAAATGAAGACTATCAATATTTTTGGGAAACGTCAGCACATCCAGCTCGAGAAAGACACATCATACTGTATTACTGAACTTCACCTTATAATATTATTAATATTATTTATTTTACACAGTGCAGTATTAATGTTAAATTGACTTGCTTTATATGCTTTAATGTACCTCTATTATTATTTTTTTGTGATCTTTTTTATACTTTTTCTTCATTTCTGTTATTGTGATGCGACAACAACCAGATTTCCCCGCTGGGGATCAATAAAAGTGTATCTGATGTTACAAAAGCAAGCAGTGTAGTGTGTTATATTAGGTAGGTTTAATTGAATTCAAGGGGATTGTTTTGCACTGTCTATGACGTGTGTCAATACACACCGGTACCGAAAGGATTGTTGAACAAGACGCATCTCTTTCTGTCTGCTATTATCAGCTCCACTCAGAACATGTGTCCCACACACTGAACTTTTTTAGACGTAAGTTTCCAAAACTAGCCAGGAATGTTCCTCAGAACAGCATTGAAATCTATGGAAATCAAGTCACGCTCATCCAAACAGGCTTCGTCACTGCTATGAGGTGTGATTAAAGCAGGTAGAACTGGTTTCCCTAGACAGTTAGGATCGTTTTGTTTATCAGCGTGCTGAAGATTCGCTCAAGATGTGAGTGCTGTCCACAAATGGTTCACAGTTTTGAAAGGTTAGTGTCATTTTCAAGATTTTATCTCTCAAAATCTTTATGATCTTCAAGTCACTTGCCCTCTTTTGTCTGCTAGTCAGTTCAGGGTGCAGTCAAGCAGTAGTGCAAGTTCTCGTGGTGATTTTCTAAATTTGGAAGAAGAGGACAAGAGGAATTCAAAATGTTTGTATGTGTGAGTGAGAGAGGGAAAGACAGACAGATGGACAGGTCTGGGGCTGTGACGAAATTCTCAGATCAGATTCAAGCCTATGACGTTGCCACCTGTGTATACAAAGGTACAATCCTGTCTGGCTTTTTAAAAAGAGTAATAACATCAGTTGTGTTTTATGGATCATTAAAAATAAACGTGACTTTTGTTTAAGTATTTGTCGGTCTGCAGTGTAGATTCTTTGTTTAAAGGTAGCCAGTGCTGAATTTTCCTGTACCTTCGTCCTAAATGGTTTTAATTCATTATTTCTTTTCCAGCCTGCTTGCAGTGATATAAGAGATATGCTCATTATAAACACCTTTCATTTTCTGCACGTGTGTTTCAACCTTGGGGTCATCAGACAGAGTGGAGGGATGTCACCTTGGTTTCACAAGCCTGTAATTTATCTGTACATTATGCATTGCAGCAAATGTTTGCTGTAAAGTTGCAGCTGATGCTAAATATACTTTGTAAATGGTCCATAAATATATTTATATTTATAAATAAATATCACTAATATTTAGTTTTTACCCATTCTGTGACTGAAAAGAGAAACGTGACACTGTGTTTCAACACCTCCTGAGAACATCAAGCCTCTGGAAGGCTCTCCCTCACGTCTGGCAGAATGCACGAGGCCTGTGGTGGATCGTATGGAGTAGCGTCTCCGTATGAAAGTCATCATCCACATGTTATGTCTGTGTGTGCGCGCGCTGCCGCCCACTCGACAAAATGAATGTTTCTGCAAACCACGGACATGTCCGAGGTTGACATTGGTACCAAACGTGGCACAGCACGTTCACGTTGTGTGCTTATTAGCTGGCTGTTACATCGGGAGGTGGAGGAGGGCGGCGGTGTCGTTAATACGAGCAAACATGGCCGACTGCACCCGGAGTCACACCGCTGGATATGTTCGAGGACACCTGGGGACATTCCAGCTGGTTTTGTGGTGTAAAACAGAATGTTTGGGGACTTTTCCAGATGGGGGATTCACAGTTGAAGCCTAAAACTGCTGTGGAACAGCATTTATTTAATTATCATTATACAACCTGGACTGTGAATTATGTATTATGTATTATAAATGATATATTGGGCTTCGGAGGATGAGTTCACAGGGTCTAACAGCCCGAGGAAAGAAGCCGCTCTGTAGGATGGTGGCACCTCAGTGGATACTCCTGTATCACCTGCCAGACAGCATCCTTTGTTGGTGCCTCGGTCACCACCTGGGACAAACCTGAATCTGTCCGTCAGTGTCTCATACTGTAAGGTCTGTCAGCTTTATCTTTTATACAAACGGACAAACAAGTCAAACCTCTGGTCTCTCCTCCCTGATAGAAGCGGACACACTTCAGCCCACCTCAGCAGAGCTGGCCTATCTGTTGCAGAGCGAGGTGAGAGTATGACTCACTGTCTTACTTCATCCTGAGAGCCTGTCCAGAGAGTTGAACCGGTGACCTCACACAGCTGCCCGTAGCCTCCATACCACTGCAGCTCAGCTCCACCTGTCCACAGCTCTAAAGTCGTAATTCATTCTCTTTATTGATACAGACAGAGAATAACAAGTTGTAGCTTTGCTAGTCTATATCCACAGGTACTCAGGCTGTCAACATCCGTACTAATACTGCACCAGATAACTTGTGAAAGAGCAAGAGCAAGAGGAAGATGAAGAGCAAGAGGAAGAGGAAGAGGAGAGGAGAGCGTGATCAGTGTTCATTGTGCAGGAGGTGACATGAACCGACATCCATCCACAGTTGGATGTTCATGTTAGTTTAATGGAGACGCTGATGATGAAGTGATGCCTCTCCTCGGCTCACATCTCCACTGCCAGTGTGTATCACCTCAGTAGAAAAGGTCTTAATGTCTGTCTCCTGTCCTGTGTCCCTGCTTTAATATGTGTTTGTTTGGACAGTAATGTTAGTGGATGGGTGTGAACATGAGTCCAAAGGAAGCTGCAAAATCTGATCAATTCCTTCAGTGATGTTAAAAAACAAAGAAATCATGAAGCTCAACCTGAGACGCCCTCCAGCAGCCATTAGAGCTTCCTTCTGTCCTTCTGTCCTCCCTTCCTTCCTCCCTTCCTGCCTTCCGTCCTCCCTTCCTTCCGCCCTTCCTGCCTTAAGTCCTCCCTTCCTGCCTTTTGTCCTCCCTTCCTCCCTCCCTTCCTGCCTTTTGTCCTCCCTTTCTTTTTCCCTTCCTGCCTTCTGTCCTCCCTTTCTTCCTCCCTTCCTGCCTTCTGTCCTTCCTTTCTTCTTCCCTTCCTGCCTTCTGTCCTCCCTTTCTTCCTCCCTTCCTGCCTTCTGTCCTCCCTTTCTTCCTCCCTTCCTGCCTTCTGTCCTCCCTTTCTTCCTCCCTTCCTGCCTTCTGTCCTTCCTTTCTACTTCCCTTCCTGCCTTCTGTCCTCCCTTTCTTCCTCCCTTCCTGCCTTCTGTCCTTCCTTTCTACTTCCCTTCCTGCCTTCTGTCCTCCCTTACTTCCTTCCTGTCAGCAAATGTTGTCTACCCCTATATTCTGTAGGAAACCCATCTAAACCGAACATTATACTGTTTTTTATTTATTGATTTACACTGATGTTAGTGAACCTCTTGACTCCTGCTGTGTGTGTTTTGGTCACTTAAATAGCGCTATAAATAAACTTAAGACAAAAAAGGAAATGAGAGAAATCCAGGGCGGTGGAGTTAGAATTACTTTATTATCATTATTATTGCTTCAGTAGTATAATGTATGTGTCCTGTTTAAGATTCTTGTCAATGAATAAGACAGGTGTGACAGTAGAGTGAAGAGTCTGATGCAAACCCAGTGAGTGAAGTTAAGTGTGTCATTATCTCGCCCAGTTAATTAATGAAGACAGAGCCTGCATAGAACCACACCCAGAGAAACAGGGAATATTACACACTTCAGATGTGAGCGCTCTTATTTTGAAAAGGACAGCCTCACTGTACATTCACTCAGACCTGATCTGCAGCACATTACTCATACCGTTTGATCATTTATACTCGCGCCGTCTTCTTTTCTACACAGAGCGAAACAACATGGTGAGATAATGAAACCTGAGCTCCACATCACACCAGGCAGGGGCAGAGATCACTTCACAATGAACTCCACTGACGCCCTGCAGTCAAGTGAATCAAAGACGTTGTGCATTACATAAAACGACCATTTGCTCTTTGTGCTCTTCTCTCTATAATTCAAGCATCATAATGAGATCATTCTGCACACACTGTATTCTCTTTGTGGAACACATGCATTATAATTTGAGCCTTTTTTGCCTTTGCACTTACTTCTTATCGTCAGAATCGAGTTCTTGTTGACTAAATGTTGATTTAGATTTTTGTTCATCACTGTAAATCTGTGGTCATTATATAGGATCAACTCAGAAACATGACTTTGTCTTAATTCTATATCAGTTTTTCTTAAAACTGTCAACTTCAAGGTTCCCTGTGGCGCCTTCTGGTGAACAAAGGTTACTTTCAATGTAACCGCTAACGGAATTAAATCAGCTGGACACGTGTTTCCAATCATTTCAGCTGCGTCCTTGGTGGATTGATTCATCAGGGAGTGAATGAGTGAAGGTCAATCATATGCCTTGCAGATGTTAAGGAGACACAGAAGATGCCCTGCCACAAGCCAAGTAACAGTTTGTACGCAGTGTTTCTTTACTGCGAGCTTTCTCCTTGTACAGACATTGAAGGTAACGGAAGCAGCAGCAGCGTTCCTACTACAGAGTTACCGTCAGTCAAATGGAGCTGACTGAACCCACAGCGTCTGCAGAGAGCTGCCGAGGAATGAGCGCATATTGTTCAACGAGCACAAAAGGCACTTATTAATGTTGATGAGGAACCGTGAGGGGGAGAGCCGGCTGAGTGGGAAGCTCAGCGGGAGCCATCCTGTGGCCCAATCATCATGGGCGGCCTTACGACCCTAATTAGACTTTTATTTGCAGGTAATAACTCCCAGTCATTTATCTAATTTGCATATTTGGTGGTTAGGAAGATGCCTCTGACAATGTTAGTGCATCTAAATCATCCACATGAATGAAAAGATCCTTTTTGGGCTTAATTAAAAGTGGACTGTTCATACAGTGGCTCCCACAGTATTGACAGAGTATTGTCATTAAAGCGAAACTCTTTTTTTTGTGAATGTATGTGAGTCAAATCTTCATGTAAAAGCATAATTACGATGAAAGAGGCATTTTTAAGATTGACCGTATTTTCGTTTTCGGCTCAAACTCATTTTCAGTGGGAGTGCATGGGGCACTTTTACGATAGCATTGTGTCGAGCCTTCTTAGTGTTTTAAAAATAACCATTTTGATGCTAGCGTAAAAGTGCCCCATGCACTCCCACCTTTTTGGACTTTCTCACTCTCTGTACTACGTCACGTTTCACCTTTGCATGCGAGCTGTTTGGACTCATCTGCTTTCACCAGAATTTAACGGGAAGAATTGAGTATTGACGTCACCTGCACAGAAAACTGGACTTCGGTGTAAAAGTCTAAAGTTGTGTTATTTGTCCGCAGATCGAGTTGAGTTTTGCGTCTGAGCTTTCATATTTAAGTATTTGAGTATCAAAAGCACTTTCCCTAAAGTTACATTGTTCAGGTGGATAAAAAAAACACAAGCCTTTACGTGTAAGTCTTCTCCAAACTTTCTCTGTGGTGTACATTACTAAGTGATGGACCCTGCAGGTGATCCCTGGTCCCTGCTCAGGAGCTTCAGTGTCAGGCTGATCAGGACATGTGCAGCCTGAGCAGCTCATATTTGGGATAGCATCCTGTTTGAAGTTAAATAAAGATGAAAACTCCTGCTGCGTACCGTCAGCGCTGCTGTACAGTCAGCACCGCTGTACAGTCAGCACCGCTGAGTGATGTAATCAGTGCACAAAGGAAAAGGACAGCTCTTTGATCACTTACACAATACCTCACTCCCCTGAGTCATTCGGGGTGTTTCGTGGTGCTATTTGTTAGTTGCTCTTCTTTACAGTCTTGTCAGGATAATGACTGTTGGGGGATTGTTACACAAGTCGTGAGGCTAGAGAGTTTGGGCAAGGTTCTCAATCATTTTCAAATCACCAAACAAAGAGGAGGACAAGTTGTTATCTTGTGCCAGCAAGGTAATACTAGGGAAGACAAAATACTACGTCTGGAGCTCCGTGGAGGACACACACCTCTGTTTGAACCAGCTGACAGTGCAAAAGAAAGACCAGAGACCATCAATACAGTCTCCCCTCAGACTCTGGTCCACTGAGTGTCTCTCAATCATGTCGCATTACCTTTAGCCGCAGGTGGTGTTGGCCAATTTGTTAAGGAAGTGTTATTTGAGTGAAGTTTACTGTTTAAACACCCTGATGGCACATTAGACAATAAAATCTATTGTTAAACTGTAAAACATCCTGTCTTCATTACATATCTTACAGCATTTGATGGATTGTACACATGCACGTCGGCAGATCTATCGATACCGGTAGGGCTCTAAAATGTATTCTGTAAACATTTGAATATGTCTGTATGGATAATAATCAGTATTCATAGACATTAATGGTGCAGTAAATGTGTATGAAATATGAAATGTGAAATATGAAATATGGCCCCCAGCTGACAGAATCCTCTTAGTCCGCCTCGTTAGCGCTGCTGAGAATTTACTGGTTCAATTAGCTGCTGACCTCACACACAGTCATCGCTCACGCTAAGTGACCACAACTCTTCGTCGTTGTATTTCAAGTCGCCGTGTGATGTAGACACATATGAGGAGAGTACCATAATGATCAAATGTGTCCTGGCTGATATCAACACACTGCAGTTGTATGTGACAACAGGCACAATGTGCAGGTCTGATTCATGTGAGCTATGGGGGGCAGCTGCTGCACCGCCCGCCAGCACTTCCACATTTTGAAGGCTTGTCACCGGGGAGCGTCTGTGTCGGACCTGGAGCTGATCCAAACCTCCCTTTAATGCTGACGCCGGATCAGAGATCCCGCCACACCTGTAGAGAAATGACTGTGTTGTGAGTGTAGGTGTTCAAATGGCGCCGAGATCGATGAATATTTGCTCGTCATTGAGGTGATGAGGTCTGATCCAGAACTCATCACACGGAGACTCTTAAATAGACAACACAGAAATAATCACTCATGAGTCAAAGCTGCTGAAAGTGTTCCTCTCACGCATAAAATATTCCTGACTAGATGTAAAAATAAACATCCTTTATCAGTCATTAAGAGTTAAACGCTCAAAAGAAGCTTCGTCACGACTGTGTGGGTGTGATCTCGTCCAAGTTGACTGACAGCGGCCGACAATGAGCAGACAACCCACCGACTGTCATCAGATTTAGATTTAAACGTCGATAAAGCCCCAATAGTGAGAGGAAAAATAACAGTTTATGGGGACATGTAATGCTGACAATCTTTAGTATACTGAGGAAATGTTGGCGCTGAATGCGTCAGAAACAAAACTGACATTTGGATCTTTGGAGGACCCGAGGTGAGGAATTAGATTTGCATCTGCCAAATTATTTGACTGCAAGTTATAAGTTTTATTTTTGAAATTAGTTTTATGTTCCCTCAAATTTCTATTTTTGTTTGACATTTAAGAAGTTTTGTTTGCTTCTTTTGGCACAAATATAATTCCATAAGGTGCTGGCTTAATGTGGTGGAGCACCGATACACAGAACGTCTGTCAAGTATTTGACAAAGATGGCACCTGGAGGATATTATATCATGTTTTTTGTAAATGTTTTTATATCACGATTTCCAAATCAGATCTTTATGACGGGTGTTTTTGGTGCATAAGCCTAATCGGAGCACAATTTAAGCAAAAGACACTTAAAGTTGCCACATAAAGAAACAGTTGTTCTGTGAGGTTCAGTGGAAACAATAGCTTCTTGTTTTTGTGTAAGAAAATATCTTATTATTTATTGGTTAAACAGGGCTAGAGCTGGGGTTGGTTCATGTATGAACTTATATATGTAAAATAAAATAAGTCAATGTTACATAGATACAAGAACAGACTTCTTCTGGGTGAAGGTCAGTTGTCGAACCGATCCATCAACCACAAACTGAATGGCCCAGAACTCTCTAGTCACGTGTTTCAGCACTTAAAAATTCTGGTGCTCAGGTATAGTGTGGTTTAATGGTTACTCAGAAAAAAAAACATGGAAATAATAAATAAATATGGCAACTCTTTCTGAACTATGAGACCAATATCATCATTTGTTTTGTTGCGATTCTCTCCTTTTCTGTGTGGTATGGATCTGCTGTATCTTGGGATTGAGACTGGACCAACGTGAAATAAATAAATGAATAAACACCCTCACATACTACAGTTCACTTACTTCCTCAAGCAAAGGAGTATTTCACAACAGCCCAACATCTGAGGAACAAGACTTTTACTTATTCATCTCTGTTGTCCAATATTATTCCCGTCTGTGAGAAAGCATCAATAATTAAGAGCACAGTGTGCCGGGCTTCAGTAATGAACCCAGTCATAATGATCAACGAGCCAACTACCCAAGGCAGCCAATAAAACTAATAAGTGACGGGCAATTTAATGCATCGCTGCAGAGCATTCAGCATGCCTCTGGTGTTTAACGAAGGCAGTGCAGATACTGCTGATCCACAAATGCACTGGTGCCAATCTTAAACTGGTTCTAGGTGCTTTTTTCTCGCCTAATGTAAAATTGTGGCTTGTGCACACTGCTTTTAGGCTTTAGGTTTGTGATCACATGGTGCCATTCTGCAACCAGGTTGTGTTTAAATCTCACATGGAGCTCTGTGGGCGAGCTCCGTGCGGGGTTTGGAGGGTTTGGTAGACGCAGTGCAGCAGGTCTTACTTTGCTTTGATCTGTAATAATGCAGAGATCTTTAAGGGCGCAGGGTTTCCAAGTATTTCCAATTATCTTGTGTAACCAGAATGTGCGACTATAATGTCGGGATGAGCTGATCACTCATAATTTATGCACATATCGTTCCAACTGGCTCTCTACTTCATTAAAGGGCCCTCACAAAGGAGCCTTTGAGAGACCTTTTCCGCCTTTCATTTGTCTCTTAATGGAATGAACATACGAATAGCGCC
The DNA here is from genome assembly GCA_963678695.2 of Diplodus puntazzo. Lineage (NCBI taxonomy): Eukaryota > Metazoa > Chordata > Actinopteri > Spariformes > Sparidae > Diplodus > Diplodus puntazzo. Next base: position 4,776,856 of record OZ023170.1, on the reverse strand, counting down.
CAATTTCCATCATGTGACGCTGGCCGAGATCCACGACGGAGCTTAATGAGCAGAGCCCTCCTCGTTAGTCGTGACGTGCGACACAGGAGAGCAGCGGCCCTCGAGTGCATGTTCGCTGCAGATTGGTCTCTCAGACAATGTCGGTCATGAAGTCTTCTTAAGATTGATCGCTTAATGGAGGAGAGTGCGTCAAACACTCATCCATCATTCATCCAAGGGTGATGTCTTGATTTAATGTCACACACATGCAGAGGAAGCTAATGCATGTGTCCCCTCAGCAGGAGCTGACTCCCACGTTAAAGTCACACGTGTGGAGCTGGTCGTTAGGATTCATGTTAGTCAGACTTTGCTCCAGAAATCTGCCCCTGCACCATCATCCACACGGGTTTCAACAGGATTACTGAATTCTTTTCAACTTTGGGTGAACTTACCCTTTAAGTTTTCTGGTATTTATTTAAAGGTGTAATGTTTAAGAATCGACCACCCGTCCGTTTCATACCAAAGTGACCTCTAACTGCAGCTGCCGCTCGCTAGTGAGCTCAGTTAGCCGTCGTGTTGGCTGAGTGTGCTAACTTTAATCTCTGCAACACAACACATAGACGTCTTTGATAGAATGTCAGAACTTACATTTCTTCACATTCTGTTGATGATTTTAACCGATTTTTGAATGTTTTAAACAAAATCCTTAACCTCGTACTTACCGATAAACAGTGTTGGGAAAGTTCACTTTCTACATGAACTAGTTCAAAGTTCAGTTCACACATTTTAAAATGAACTAGTTCAATTCATAGTTCATAATTCAAAATTTGAACTAAGTTCACAGTTCCAAAAATGAACTAGTTCATAGTTCTTTTTTTTTCCATATGTTGATGCGAACTATTATTTTTCAAAATTATTGCCACAGCCCGTATAGAACCACAGACAGCTATTATTTTATCAGTTTTAGCAATGAAACTGCAGCTCTCCGACAATATTCTGCAACACCAGGTTGTCCAGCTGCGGCTGGGAGATGAAGACAGCGGAGCCGCTACTGTACACTGTTAATGTGATCTGGGTGGTAGAGGATCTGTTTTGGCTCGCTGTTGCCATGTCTTTTGATTTTTTATTCACTTGCACAGACCTCGAAAGGCTCGCCGGGTGGTACAGGACAGAGTACAAATTAGAAATAAAATAATACATAAATAAGTAAATAAATAAATAAATAAGTAAATAATAATTAATAACAAATAATAATTACTTTTTTTGTTATTTAACAAAATCAGAGATTTAAGCAAAGAGCTCAGTTCCAGGAGAAAAGGAGCAAATTTAGGTAGTGATTTTGCAAATTTTTGTTTGTGAATTAAACATTTTGCGTAGGATAACAAAGTTCATCATGTGTTCAAGAGCATTATCTTCTGGGTTAACATAGCAAATAACATGTTTCAGGGTAAGAGAATGGACAGAGTTAGCAGCATCAAAAAATGAGATTCAACAACACTCCAAAACTTTTTAGATATATCACAATAAAAAAACAGATGTGAAGCCTTCATTTGTTTTTGTCTCCATGTTTACATGTTGATGACGCATGCGGCGGTGCGACTCTGTGGTGGCTGGTGTTGCCAGTGTTCTGTCCGTTCAGGACACATTCATCTGTGTTCGTTTGGTAATGCAGCTGTTTCTGTCTGAAATAGTTAAGTTTCGTTTTGATCGAAAGTAAAGCGAGTTGCACAAACCTCTCGTCCAGCGTCCTTTTTATACACAACAGCCAGATTGGGTGTTTTTCCGCTCCATATTAAAGCCTGTTCATGGTGTGTTTTAGCTGGTTTTTACGCCTGGACGGCTCGATGGAAACCGGGCACTGTCTTGAACGAAGTTAAACTGTGAGAACGCGCCGTTCACAAACGCCAGAATGAACGCGTTCACAATAACGTTCATCAGGCAGGATACAGTACATTCAGTTCACGTTCGCCCAAAATATGAACAAGTTCATGAACGATCGTTCATTGAACGCATTCAGGCACAACACTGCCGATAAAGGTATGGATGAAGACACAGTGACGTCTGCTCTATGAGTTTATGTCGTGGTCTCAGGGATTCGAAGCTGCTGTAGATCCGTCCACAGAACAGATCCCAGACAAACCTTATTCTAACCTAAACCTTTGTGTAAACTCGTCGTACGGCCTTCGATCACATGGTCTAGCTCCATTTTCTTTCTACTCCTCACTAGCCCAGAGGTGAGAAGCTCCGCAGTAACGTTTCCCGTCCTTGTTGTTGGGGAAAACATTGGGGAAACTCGACAGGATGAACACGACATCGCTCTGTCCACAGATGTGCAGCTATTTTGTTCATCCTTCATCAAGTTTGTATAAAGTACTTCTACGTAAGTCATCTGAGTCTCTGAGTCTTCTACCCACAATTGGAGGCCCTCGTTATTGCATCTAAAGATCAATAATCTTGATAATTTGTTTATTGTATAGAAGAAGTAAGACGGCAAATATTCACATTTGAAAATGCAAAACAAGTGAGCTTTTCCTTTCCTTCCCATAAATGAGTCAAATGATTCTGCTGGTGAAATGATGATTCTTGTTTGTTCAGCTTTAATTGTGTGTGTTAACGGTTTCTTCACTGTGTTTCCAAAAGGCTCGAAGATATTTAGCAGTTGAAATCACAGTACACAAGATAAAGTGAGTTCATTTGTTGTGCAGCAGCTGCAATGCAAGGTAGGAAATGGTGCAAATATATAACATACCATAAGACATGTTATATAGCACATATAATATCAACACAACATTGCCCGCAGCCAGATCGCTATCACATAATGACACGTTTGATTGATTCACCAGTTGTTTCATCTGCACCTCTGGCACATTGATCAGAGGTGTCAAATATTCATGATGTGTTATTTTATTAAAGGATAAAATAGTGTTGCAAGATACTGAAATGTGAGGTGTTCCATAATATGTGACGACCAGGACCAGTGATCAATCTTTAGCTGGCTTTCAAGTGTACTTGACTGAAAACACGGTGATGGAGCCGTGACATCGTGTCACCTTCTCACTGCCGACTATTAGGACAAACACGAGGAAAAGCAGTAAATTAGATTCTGTCACTGAAGAAGTTATTAGAGGTTAGATCCTTTACTATTCATTAACATTGAGTTTTTGTGGCCACGCTGACGTCAGTGTCTGTATATGTCTGCATGCTGTCAAGTGTTTATTTAAGCCTTATTCCGTTAATCTTTGTCAAGTTAAGCTCCGGTGTTTAAACCACCGTGACAGCTGTGGAGAGTTACAGTAAGGGGAAAAAAAATCAATATTTGACCGTGACATTGAGCCTCACAGTTAATATACATGTAAATCTATTAAGTCTGTTTGCTCAGAGAACATTTACATAACAGGATTCATTAACGAGCCTTTTTAAATGAGGGTTTCTTTTTGAATCGGGCTGATGTGTGCGCACACATTGTTTGACATGCACATCGCAGCGAATACAACCTCAGATCGTCCGCGTGTGTGTGACAGCGCTGGGCCTTTGTTATGATAAACTTCACCCTCACATGCAAATGAGGCGTCGATTAGCTTGTTGTTTGGATGCACATAGGCTAATAGCTGTTTACGCTCTCCACTCCCTCCCATTGTGTGTGAAGGAGATCAGTTCAAGCTGGTTTAGCTTTGATAATTTAAACGTGTTCTTTGGTCTTCTCGAATTTTTTTTTCCTCTCTGATGGCCATTCAAGAGATTGCGCTGGTCATGATGATCTTTGTATTATGTATGCCTTTTTCTAATCAAACAGATACAAATTGTCCCTTTTGCAGAAGTGTGAGTCATGTTGTGTGAGTAACACAGAGCCTCTGGCCCGTCAGTGTGTTCATGGAGCCTTTGTTTATCTTCTCAGGCAGTTTACTCTATATCACACATTTCTAATCAGACACCACACTGATTCCACACTGACCTTCACAATTTATCATATCAAAGACTCATCATAGAGCAAGTGTCTGCTCTGCTTAAAGAGAAGAATTTTATTATTTATTATTTATTATTGAAACGTGACAGAAATGACCAAAATTAAGAACAAAATGTGAAGAAATAACAGCGTTCATGTTGTGACAAAGACGTTCTATGGTATCTACTGAAGCTAGCATGCTAACCAGCTAGCCCTGGTTCTGAAACCCTTTTCCGCCAAGCGGTCCGAAGTTCCTGTGCTATCGGTGTTGATACCAACGCTCCCCCGGTAGTCCAGCTAGCTTCACGGCTAACTGAGCTAACAAGCTAACGGTAGCTGCAGTCATGGATTCATAAGTAGAATACAGCTAGCAGCAGTTAGCAGTTACTTGGTGATGTAATGCCCCTGTTCGCTGAGGGTATGAATTCAACACGTCTGAGTATCCTCGAGACTGTGACCTCACTGCTCAGGAAGTCAAACTTCAAGAGATTTTATCCTTTGAAAAAGCACTAAATGATTGAATTATTGTAAAAAATAAAACTGCATTACTGTGTCAAATATCATAGATACATAGCAGCAGTGGAGCTCCTGCTCTCACATCCACCTCAAAATGATTTAATGAATAATTGATCAGGCACACATTTTCTTTTTGCATCTTGCAGGGACACCTACCATCTGCTCTGCCATCGTGACCTTCTTAAACGTTCATGTCGCTCATCGGAAGCGGCGCTCTGCATGGGAGCAGATGAAACGTGCCAGTTGAAAAGCTTTGTTTATGGAAGAGTAAGCAAAGATAATGTGGATGCCGTGTGGATTCGCTGTGGAATATAAAATCAGCTTTGAGTCATTTCACTTAGTTTTGAGGCAGAGAATCCAGTCTTACCAAGAAATATAGACGACTGCCTGTGAGGTTTGCTTCTGTGCAAAGACATTTCCAACTGCATTTTTCTAAATGAAGTATAGTTTCTTTGTTCTTACTACTACTTAAAGCTACACCAGCTTTTTTTTTAATCAACAGAAGAGCAAGATATTGTTCCCCAGGAGGTGGTGGATATCAAAAGAAACGTGAAAGGAAAGACAGAAACGTCCACATTTTTCAGAATATCTAGTATTTGGTTTGTCCCCCTTGTGCTTTAAAAGAGATGTCATGCTCATTTTCAGCTTCAGAACTGTGTTTTGGGTTATTGCTAGAATAGGTTCACATGCTTTAGTGCTCGGACAACACATCACTTTTCTCACACCATCATGTGTTGCAGTTTGCGCTCTGCTCTGATTGGTCAGCTCACACATGCCTGACCCTAACAACAACAGAGCAGCTGTGCTAAATCAATTGTTTCGTGCCAAGCTAGCTGCAAAGCGTAAGTTAGGCAAACGTGTGACTCTTTGACGTCGTGTGATGTCATAAAGTCACGGAGTTAAAGGCGGGACTTCTGACGAGGAGCTTCTGTTGGACTTTTTACCTCTCAAGATATTTTACATCGCACAAGAACCCAAATGTAAAAATGGGTTTATACTGAAGGTTTTGTCCATTTGTCATTGAACCCCACATTTTCTAATAAGTCACAGCGGCCTGTCTCTGCACATGAACTCACTATGACTGGGAGGAGAATGATTAATGAGTGATGGAGTACAAACCTACTCCATATTCAGCGAGCAGTGAATAAAATAGATGTTAAACCTCAATGGGATTTAGTTCCAGTAAAGTACTCTTTTATAGTCAGATATTTGATTGTCTGAGGACATGAAGTTTTAAGTGCACCATCACGTGTCATTCACTGAGACATGTGAACCGAGACCAAGACCTTCATCATTTCAATCGACTGGGCATAAAATGGGATCCAATCAGAACCAGAGGCTCCATAATCTCGTTTTCTTATTACCTACATTAGAGGAAAAGCGAAAAGATGGGATTGAGATAGTGTGAGTGCAGTTCAGCGTGTGATCAGATGGTTCCCACTCGCCTCATCGAAGACCATCAGTGATCTGAAACACAGACACACAGACTTGAAGTCGTCGTCTGAGAAGTACATCTGTGATTTTCCTTTTTCACTTTTAGGTAAATTGAGTTTTTAAACATTTACTTTTATTTTAAAGTGGAAAATCGACAGTTTTCCAAATAAATCACAGTCAAAATTACAGTGTTTAGCACAAGTTGCCATCCACTGACTGCTCCCACAAACAACAGTTGCCCAACTGCTTCACAACTGTAACTCAGCACGGTGCGGCGCAACGCGGCACGGCAGGCCTGTCAAGCTTTGGATTTCTCCACACCGATGGAGCTCATGAGCAAGATCCTCTCTACAAAGAGCTTGAAGGATCAGTCTTCTTGTCTCTCCAAAATCAAAACCACAAGATCAATAAGGAATTGGTTTATCGATGGGTTTGTCTGCTTAACATAAGCTGCAATTAATCATTAGCACATCCAGCTAGCTGGCTTGGTCCTTTAGGCAAGCCTGCCACTTGGCAGCCATAATGTCCTCAGGTAGTTATTGCAGATAACAAGACCAGGATATGAAGTTTGAGTTTATAGGATCACCGGTCAAATCTGATCAAATCTGATTAATTTTGTTAACAGCGCAAAATCAGTTGAAACTGAATCTTAACTGTGTGCTCAGACCAGTGAAGCATCAGCTGATATGTTTCCCAATTCAGCTGTGACAAAGCAGACAAATTGTCTTCTGGGGCAGAGAGTCTGTATATGTGTCATACAACCGCCATCTCTGTTGTTACGTAATACTTTTTTTTATAAATAAAATGCTGCTTCATCTCACTATTACAAGGTTTAGTACCTTCAGTACTGCACTTAGTTAGCTGCATCAGTAAGCGGAGTGACAAGTTGTGTTTGCTGCATGCGGGCAGGTCCTCGATGTTAAACGTCAGCTCAGCAGTTCAGTGAAGTGCAGCCGAACATGCTGCAGAGATAGTGTCGTGTTTACTGAAGACATTGTCCTCATCGGTACAGCTCTCTGCCTGCACATTTAAAGTGAAGCCTACACTCATAACGAGGCCTACGTTGATGGCATTTTCCTCAATTTAATACATTTGCTTCTGTCTGAAATGAAGGAACCATTATTTCACAAATTGCGAAGAATTTTAATTAAAAATCTGCCAGGTTAACACTGTAAACTACATCTGTACCATGTGAGAACATTTGGCGGTTATAGGCTTGCAACAGTAACTGAGGATAGTTGAGTTGTTCCTGAATAAGAGGCTGTTATTAGATTTTTTTAATTTTTTTTTTTTTTAATTTCAAGGTTTGTGTGTTGAAAGAAAAAGAGTTTCAGAGTTGCTAGGCCTCTGAGGATGTGTCGGTCAGAAAGAGCTCGTCTCTGTGCAATCGCAGATATTTTGATCGATCGGGTCGCAGAGTAGATTCTGAAGATACAGTGACACTGGGAGCGCCCTGGACTGCCCCTCAGCCCACAGCACCACAGCAGATAACAGATGGTAACGGCCTGGAAGACTCTGCCGCACAGTTCAGAGGACGCGCTCGTCAGCAGTTTTGAAGATGCTCTATGTCGGCAAAAACAGACTTTAAGGAAAGAGTCAACTAACCCATCCAGCTGAAGTCGTCACAGCCCAGGGCTCCGGGTGGGTTTTTTACTGTATCGTGAAGGAGAAAACTGTCTTGGATTGAATGCATCAGAGCATAAAAATCTGACCTGACAAAACTACATTTAGATTTGAAGAATTTCCGCCCCGAGAGCCTTGTAGAAAAGCCAGCAAGGTTTTAAAGTGTTACATGACAACACCGCTGTCACCTTCAGGGAACATCATTTCTAAGAATTATGTCTTGAGAGCATCAAATGTGATTACACTCCAGCTCTTATCTCCTTTAAAGCCTGAGAGTTGCAGTTTCACAAAAAAGAAACCATTTCCATAACGTAATGGCGGCTCTGGGCGGAGTGCGGCGGTCGGTGTGGCACCCTGCCATCGCTGTGTCACCGCGGGCAGGACAAACAAGGGTGACTGCTTTGTTGCCGCACTTATCAGTTCATTGAGCTGTGAGCGGCTCAGCAGCGGCACACATCAGCGGATCCTCCGAACATCTGTGCAAATAATGTCTGCCGCTGCATGAAAATGAAATAATGAATCACCGCCATCGCTGTGACGTCTCCGCAGCTCTATCTGCTCACTCGCAGTAAGCTGCTTGCTCGGATCACTTCAGCGAGCAGACGTGGGGGTAAAAAAAAGTGCATGTGCGGGCGGACGTGCTCCTCGTCACCATCCCTGAGAGGCAGCGCTGAGATCCACAAATTGAATTCCACGTGCAACAATAGCTCATTCTGATAATAATGAAACACACAAAGTGAAGGTTAATAGAGCTTTGACTCAGTTGGCGCCTGCATTAGTAATATTGCTCCTTTGCAGCTGCAGACTTGAGCCAAACTAGACTTTGATTGCTTTTGCTTCACCGAACTTTTACGGTTTTAAGGTTTCTTAATTGAATCAGAGAGGCCGATACATTTATGTTAATCTATTTTTCACCCGTCACTTCGGCGAGACTTAACACAGGAAGGGTAGAAGTGGAATAAAACACAAAGTCGTCGTATGAAAAGAGGTTTCTTCCATCTTTTTTACCTCAATAGCTTAATATCAGATCGAGGGTCTGAGGACGGAGGGTGTTGTTCACTGTAAAGCCCACTGAGGCCATTTGACTGTGATTTTGGGCTGTATAGATAAAACTGATTCGATTTATGAGCTCTGTTACAGTGGAACTGATTTGCATCCACAAAACGGTTTATAGCTACAGTGTTTATAGTTCAGATAGAGTCGATAAGCGCCTGCAGCCGCTCTGGTGCCTTAACCACAGCGGTGATTTGAGCTAAGTGTTACAAGTCACCATGCTTATATGCTTAAAATGACAATGCTAAAGATGTTTAGCAGATATTTAGGCTATGTCCCCCAAGTAAAGCTGAGGCTGATGGGATCCTAGTTTTGAGGTTTGCAAAGTTATTGCAGTTTATCTTGAAAGGAGGAAGTTGATTGTCAACTTTTGCGCCAATCCGGTTTATAGATGTTTAGATTTCACTCTACAGCGAAAATACTGACCTCACGGTGACGCTAGAGGAGCAGTCAGAGGTATCCATCCTTTGACAGCCACGAACGTCTGAGCAGGAATTCCCGTCAATCAATCCAATAGCTGTTGAGGTATTCCGGTTGAAGTGAGAGTTATGTGGGGTTAGAGAGCGGCTTCTGTACAGAGTGGCGTTCTGGCAGATGTGATCTAATTTTAGGATGTTTTGAGTCATTGGTGGTTGTATTGAGTTCTTGTTCCGTAAAACGAAGCTGCGAAGTTGATCGTGTTAGCGGGTACACTGTGTTCTTCATCCCCTCCAGCCTGCACTGAACTATCACACACACGCTCATCCAAAATGACCTCACGGGGGGAATTGATCTGTTTGATATTTGGCATTCGTCTTCACCGCCACACTCAATTACATATCGTGAAACGTCGAGCTGTGGCGGAAATAAAGACCACCTTGATAGTGTTGAATGTAATAAGGAGTGTTTTTGAAGCCGGCTCCTGACTCTGAAGGGGTTTCATGGGAAGATGTGAGAAATGGGTTCATTTCTCTTCTAAATCCATCTCATCGTGAAAACTCCTTGATGACAAATTTATTCCACACGCCTGAGGCCCGATAAGAGAGACACACTCAGTTGATTATTAGTTGATTAGGCTTGTTATGAATCATAGGACTCACTGTGCACAGAATGCATTTCACCCTCTCTGAATTTAATTAAAACCAAACATCGCGGTGATAAGCCTGAAAAGTTCCAGGGTGAAATTCTTCTCACATTATTGTCAACATCCTCCGCTGCACACGGCGTTGTGGGACTGTGTGTTGATGTTGACGGCGCTGCACAATGCGCTTGATTTGCCCAAACAACGCGTAATTGCGTGTTGAAGCTCTTCCGTGTGACTAGAAATGCCATGAATTCTAAATTTGTGCCCTTTTGTGGCCACAAGATGCTTCAAAGCCTCGGAGCGTTTTCCAGGCAGCCCTGAGGGCAGAGTCCTTAATTGAAAGAGACAAGGAGAACAAGGGATAGGTAGGCAGTGCAGAGGAGGTTAGAGTACTTCCTCCCCTTCAACCAATCAAGTGCAGGATAAATGTCAAGCCATGGAAAGGCCAGGCTCGGAAATGAAGATGGCTGTTGACTCCCTGAAAATGTCAGCTAATCTTTGTATCCTTATGAATGGAGCACAAAACACTCATTTGTGGACACGATGTGTTCTCAGCCGATGCTGGTGCAGTTTTTCAGGATATTTCCCTCAATGGAAAGTTTTCCTAAATACACAGTGCGTACTCTGTAAGTACATGACAAAGTAGTAATCGGCTTAGACTCCACACTCCATGAAATGAAGGGCTGGCTGAGGCTTTTTTAGACTCTGAGACAAGATGACTTGCTGTGGGATCGTGAGCCTCCTGCACACTTTCAGTGAGACGCGTTCGCTTCCCATCGCTGCCCAGGCTCGATAACACGTATTGACTGTTTGAGGGAGAGATGGATTCTCATGCATTTTAACACGTTTTTCGCGCGAGTCGGGTCAAGTGCTCCCAGGTAGTGTGGAGGATGAGAAGTAACTGCTGAACGAGGATGCAAATAAAACATAAGTACGTGACATTAATATCATGCCTCGCTTATTGACCTCAGAAAAGATATTTTAAATCTGGAGCCAGAACTTTACTGGAATGACTACAGGGATCTACTGGCTGATATGATCTACATGCCTCATCAGTTTAACTCAATGCCATATATAGTTAGAAAGATGACATTCAAACCCTCTCAAGATAAAATCACACAAGGCAGCGGGTGCAATCATCAGTCAAACAAACTGGCAGCAAAGAAGAGTCTGAAATAAGTTTTGGCAGCTCACCAATGAAGCATCCGGACGTTCAGAAGTGAATCAGAATCCGACAAAAAGCCGTCTTCTCCTATTCCCAGACGTCCAGTAGATCCAATACACAGTCTTCTGCATAAATGGTGACAAAACTCCTGTATTTGACAGCTAGGCACCATTTTCCCTCCATATTCGAGACACCTAAGATGGATGCCATTCAATTGACATCTCATTCGACCAGTTAGGAACTCCTATGCTCGCCCCGAGGCCTATAACAGCTAATGAGGGATCACCTAGACAGGAAACCCACTCCTTGTTCTATCCCCTCTCTTCTACGCCACATAGAGTGTTGCCAGGCAGATTTCATATCTGGGAGTATATCATTTCTATGTTTTAATGTTTAGGATTGGAAATTATGCAGGTTTATGTAGTTTAGACTTGTTTTTACTACTAAAATGAAGTGTCGACGCTGGTTTGTTTTCATTTAAATCTTGAGGATTATAATTTTCACTTGAAAAAAGGTTTATTTTGTCAAAGGCAACTGATGGTTTCCGGTAATTGAAAAAGTTCTGGCACACAAGTTTCTTATAAAAGGAGTTTCTTACAGCATCTCAACAGCTCTCATGGAAACACAGTAAAGAATCTGAACTTGCAATTCCCCCCTTAGAATCAACCAGCCTCCCAAAACCTCAATCTGCGTCGTGTGCAGCTGATTCTCCCTCTGAGAGCCACAGATTGAAGTTTAGGATTCTCTAAAACCTCCCTGGTACAAAAAAAAGCAGTTAGTCTTAAGTGCTAAACCATGTCTGAGCGAAGATAAGTCGCACCACCCCGAGGATCAACAGTCGAGAGCTTCCCTGGCAGAAGGGTCGAGTGTCCGTGTGCTGTGTGGTGGCTTTGTCGTCCTCTGAAGATTAAAAAACATCTAAAGTTTGTGGCTGTTGTGTTTACAGCTGTCCACAAAGGTTTCCAGAACTTTTCCCTTCTTATATAACATCTTCTGTTGCAACGATGCTTCAGTCATAAAACTTCACTTTGAACCATCAGTGTGTTCTTAAGAACTGCAATATGAAGTTTGATTATACCCACTGTGTGTTTGAATCAAGATGAGTAACTTTCTCACTGTTCTGATCCAAAGAACTGCCCCAAAACTAGAAAAAAAAAAAAAATCTGAATCCTAACAAGCATAATCTGTTTTGCTCACTCCAGCATCAATAATCCCAAAGCATAACCAAATCCTTCCAGGCCAGAGCGTATTCAGTATGTTCCTCGCCTCGCCTCGCCTCAGCTGCTTTAATGTTTGCCTCTGGGACTCCTGAGAGACGGGCTCGGGTTAACAGAGGGTCAAAGGTCACTCTTTGATGAGCTGGTGCATCTGCGCCTGTCCCTGGAAGCACTTCCAAACTGCCGCGGTGACTGTCGGCTTGAAGGCTCCCCTGCTGTTTCGCTGCGATCGCTACCTGCTGAACCAGGACGACAGGAGGATACGTCAAACTGCACACATGAGAATCTCCCAGCACGCATTTCTTCAAGGGGGTGAATCTAATACTTTTGTTTATATAGTCGGGGTTTGATGTCTTTTGATACTGTGTTAAAAAAGCGTTAAAGTGCTGCCTACATTACCCATAATGCAACTGAGCGACATCACTGGAGGCAGTTAATAAGATTACATTCAGCTTCTTCTGGAGCCCAAAAAAGACTTGATATAACTTTTTTCACATTTGTAGTTTTACTCTGTAAGAGTGATGAGTAAAGTTGGCAGAGTTACCCTTTAATTATCAATATCAGGCGAGGTAGTCATCTAAATGAGGTTTGCAGGCTGTTGGTTCAGAGTCCAGCGTCTGAAGCTTTAAGTGAGTGGGATCAGAGGGGCTACCTGGAGGGTCAGGTGAGGGAAGGTGCCAGCTTGATGCCGCCAATTCACCCTGAAAACTACACATGGTGACCGAATTCGGCTCCTCGTTTTGTGGTCGGGTCGGCGTGTTCTGGGACTCTGACATTCCTCCTATTGATCGTTTGAATGGTTGCTAAGTCAGGTTCTAAATGCAAACCTTGAGTTGTGGCACGAAGGATAAAAAACAAAACAATGAGAGTGAAATGACATTTATTCTGTGCTGTAAAAGCTGATTCAGATACTGATACTGGACTTTGCTTTTTGATTTTGTGGTTTTTCTTTCAGTTTATACAGTAAGTTTAAAATAAACGTAAGTATATATAGACATCTATGTGGTAGGTTAATATTATTCTTTGTGTATGAATTCATGAATAAACCATTCTAGGAAGCAATATCAACCCCCTTCCAAGGTCTAACAACATGTATTCCTGTATGTTTATGTTTGCCTCTCGAACAGATTGAGGTTTGGTGATGAGGTGAAACAATCTCTGGTACAGAACTGAACAATGACTCAACACAGGTACAGAATATCCACCAAACCTCCTCAAGGACTTTGGTTTCCAGTTACAAAGCAGTGCAGTTCACCAATAACAGTTCCCGATCGCAACATTTGGCTGAAAATGAAAAAAGAACTGCCACCCACTGGTGCAAATGGCTCCTGATTGCTGTCGACAGATTGCTGCTTGCTTCGAGAAGGGAACCTTTTTGTAGCGGCTTGGGGAGAGAAGGCAGAATATTTAGTTTAAGACCGAGCTGTAGAATAAACTGTAATCTTGTAATGAAACAGTACTTTCAGTGTCTGTGAAGCCCGGATGGTTGGGCACTAAAAGAAATTAAAAAAAAAGAAAATCGTCCTAAATCCATCATACTAACCGGGTCATCCCTCACAGATTACAGAGGCGCAGTCGTCTCTCCAGTGATGGGTTCCCGGCCCAGAGTCGGGACAGCCGTATTGATTCTGTCCCCCTCTTCAATCCATTACTGGGCCTCTTTCGGGACAGCCAGAAAGCCTGCGGTTATCTGATTTCTCATTTTATAAGCAGGGTGGAAAACAGCCACCAAACTGAGCAATTACAACGGGGCGGCCTGTGGATCAGTGTTCTCCCTCATGACGCTCACACAGCAACACAATCGCACAGATACATTCACTAACACACAGACCTACTGTAGGAGCTGCTGTGGTTATTCTGATATTGTTGATCTCAAAGCAGAGCAGTACGGGACTGTTATATTCCTGAAGTGGTCCGGATAGTCTTAATGACACTGCTGGGCTGATAATTGCTTCATAATGACTTTGCTTGGCTCTTTCTGTGGTTTCACTTCCTTGACAGGATGCTTTTCATAGATCGGGGTATTTTCCTGAGGGGTGCAACCAAAACCAAAAATCAAAGTGTCTGAGTCCTAATTGTAGCCTGGATGCTGGTCTGTCTTAGGAAATCTGTTTTTATTTATTTGCAGCTGCTTTACTGTTGCAAGAAAATCTATTTTTAAAAAAATGGTCTCTCATTTGGAGGAATGGTTCAGCGGTTTGGGAAGCATGTGTTTACCTTCTTTCCAAAAGTAAATAAGAAGATTGACAGGCTGCCAATCATGTTTGAGCGTTACACTCACAGTATGTAATTTGTGTCTCTTGGGGTCTTTCAATCAAAACCATGGAAACAAAAAAGTTGGTACAGCCACATTTGCCAAAGAAAATCTATCCGATGTGACTCTGGCAGAAATATGATGAGAGAATGTGTTAAACTTTACGTTACATTTTGTCAAGTTTGTGGATTTTCTTACTCACTCTTGAACATTGTTTGAAACATTTGGTAAATACACAACTCAACAAATATATCACAACAATTGAGCCGTTTTTGGAAATGTTGCATAATTGTCGCGCTGGAGCCATGAGGCTATTAGCTTAGCTTAGCTTATCAATTGAAAACAGGGGAACACCTTGTCAGGCTTTCTCCAAAAGTAAAACCTCCCAAACCAACACATTCATGCACAAACAGTAATGGAAACGTAATGTGTAGCCACGCTAGCACTAGCACTAGCACTAGCACGAGCACTAGCAAGATAATTTGCTAACATGTTTAGGACCAGCAAGCCACCATCATTTGACGATTTCATACATTTTTATAAAAAACATTTTAAAATAACTACAGTTCACTACGAAATGATTATGAAAAATTGTTTGTTGTTTCGCCAGTTCAGCTAGCATACTCCAACAAGGTGTTGAAACTGTAGCTGCTTTTTGATTTATCTGGCCCGTCTCAAAAGAATCTACAGGAAAACAAAGAAATTATGCTATTGCTGAATCTCCAACTGTGTTTTTTAAAATCTTGTGAGGTTTACAGTAGGCTACGTGTTTCACAGCTAGCAAGGATGATGCTACTGCACAGAAGCTACCTATGGACGGATGGAACAGCTGTTGCTAATCAAGAACAACAACATACAAATGGTCATTTTTGCACGTCGTCATGTGTGAATTTGACAATTAATGAGATTTAGGTTAGTTTTCCCCTTGCTTCGAGTCTTTATGCTAAGCTAAGATAGCCCTGTGTTGGCTCTAGCTTAACATCCACATTGAAATGAGAGTGGTATTGATCCAACTCTGGAAAAAAGCAAATAGTACAACCTGTTGACAATGACATATTGATACATTGACACAGTCTGTCATGCGTTCTAGTTTATTAGCTTTGCCATAAATAATGTTATAAGTTGTGAATCCACGTGGCCGTGACACAACAATCAATACGGGTGTCCAGGGACGCTCATTACAGTTTATTTAATTAGACACATTTACTATATCTCTGATCGATCAGTTGCTCTGTGAGTCTGCAGTGAACGGTAATCGATGTGGAATATGACTGTGGTTTGTGTCTTCTCTTTCACACTCGCACCACGTCAGTGTGGCACTGTAAGTGAGCACCCATTATCTGTTATGATCATGACATGTCAACGTCTTCTTTGTGGGAGCGTGCATCAAAATACATTTGTCACACTTATCCACGAGAGCGTTCATTACGCACCGTTAGAGGTGTTGTGTCGCTGCGTAGGTCTATCATTCAAATGCTTGTTTGAGGTGGCCTGCTGTGACAACTCCCACTCGTCCTCTTGTCAAGAGAAAAGGGAGAGACGAGTGTGGCTTTTTAAAACACTGCTGTTTGAATAAATTGTCTTTTAAACAAAGAGCTCCCAGTGCATCATGCTCGCATTCAAACAATGGGCCCATAATTGTGTGACAGAAATGACGGGTTTACATTGTTACTGTATCTTCCACTGTTTTTCATACATATATGTTTACCCTGAGGTGTAATATGAGATATGTAAATGACTGCCTGCCTGCTCATGTAAAATGCATCAAAGATCTATTGTCAGAAACAGTAAACAGCATTCATAATTATATTTTCAGCAGTGTATGATCACCTGGAAATAAGAATTGTAGTGTTTGTGTTGGCCTTTTACTTAAAGAAGTTAAAGGACGGTCAGTTTTTTGGGGGGGGGTTTGCACTTGTGACCTTTCTAATGGCCACCAGATGGTCTACTTTAAGTGTGGAATAAGAGACTAAGGGGAGGGGTATTCAGTTGGTCACAAACTGCAATCTCACAGCACGATAACACTAAACCAATCAAACCAGTCACCAATGAATGTTGGCAATGTCCATTTCTGCAAACCTCAGACTTTTTAAAAATGTTTCTTCAAATTCAGTTTTGAATCTTAACTCGTCACAACTCTGTGCTTATGGTTTGGTTAGCTATGGGCACAAAACCCACTGGTTTAGGAAAGTATGTTTTGGCTTAAAAAACCTGCTTTGGTCTTCGCAAACATGGTGGGAGATTTAGAAGGTCTCCTGAAAAACACCTGGTTCTGTCACTAGCTGCAAACATGACTGGAAGTTGTCCGAGTTCTGCTGTCATACTTACAAGAGTTGAAACGCAGTCTTGAACTAAGGTCAGTGGCTTGGCAGCCTGACTCAAATCCACCACCATCCTCTGCACCTCATGATACGACAGTTAGTTCATAAACATGTAATGTGTTATAGTAAAGACCACCTAAAGTCAAGACCACAGTGTACTGAGACCGAGGGGGAGTGAGTGACTTTTGTCTTGCCATAGAAAGCATCGTTAAGTTCTGTACAGAATGTATAAAATATTACAGTGACGTCCCTGCAGTTATATAAAGCTTCTCTGTAGACAAAGTAATTCAGAGGCGAGTCCTTCGAAAATGTCTGGTACAGAGACCTGACACCTGCACATGTGAATATAAGACTTGTGTTTGTGGATGCTTGATTATGTTGTGTTCAAGGATGAAAAATAATAAAGGATAAATATTTTTCTAATGAAGTATCCTGATGCAGCCACGTGCCTTCACCTCAGGACTGAACATAACCAACCAGGCTAATCAATGGCACTATCTGTCTTCACTTTGAATAGTCCAGGGACAGGAATATCTACGTGGCAAACACAGTGTCCAGGAGTGTGAACACATGTTTTCTGAACATTCTCAGGTGCATTTTGTGAATCCAGTGTGTTCTTATTCTGCTGTGAGAGAATCTGTGTCCTCCCGTGAGCTCAGAGCAGCAGCTGACACACACAGACTTGTGGAGGGAGTTAGATAACAAAACAAAACCGTCTGCACAGAGAGAATACTGCTGATTCTGGAGAAAGACAGATGAGACTGATGGACATCTGTTGTTGGAGAACACAAAGTAAGAAGCAGGGAACCCGTGGGAGCTCAACCTGCCTGATCATGATTTCACCCTCGTGTTTACTCGTGTTTTATTTCAGCTCCAGTCTGTTAGTTCAGTCATTCTTCTGAACAAGAACATGTTAATTATCTATCTCTATATCTGATTTAATACAGGTGATGCCACAGCCTCTTCATGCACCTTGTTGTCCTTTAGTGGATTACAGAAATAGAACCAAAGTCTCACTTAATCAGAGCCCAGTATAACAAAACGGCTTCACCTTGAGCGTCAATACTATTCTTGATATTTTTGCAAGACCACCTTAAAATAGTCTTTTCAATGTCAATGACAAGCCATTCGTCTCCTCCTCCTCAGTTCTGACGTCTGATGTTTGATAATGAGTGTTAAAAGAAGTGTTCTTAAATGACACCTCTGACAGCTGTAACTTTACAACACCACGCTCGGGATGATTTTCTAGTAATCACAAGCTGATTTTTGTGGTTACCTCGAGAAAACAAGATAATCGACAAATTATCACAAGAAAGCAAAAGATTGTTTCCTCTTAGAACTTATACTAAGACCCAGTAGACAAACGTTCTGTTACAATAATTAGCCATAATGTAGATACCTTCATATTAACCCACTGAAGCATTTTTACAACAAATGGCAAAAGTGTATACAGTTTATTTTGAAATTCCCAAACCCGTCCACACAGAGCAGTGTGTGCTCCACTCTCAGTAATCTTTATATAGAGTTTTCTCGTGATAAATGATCTCATTATCTCATAAAAAAGACCTTTTGTTTCCTCGAGATAACAATCAAACCCTATTCTAACACCAGAAACACCATGATAACCTCTGAAACTCAAGATAATGGCATTGAAAAAACATTTGGAGGCAGGGCCGCCCTTTTTTTCCATAGTTCACACCAAAGACAACATTTATTATTTTCTATAACAAACTTAATTCATAGGAGTAAATGACAAAACTATTGTGGAGCAGTTTTACTTGCTTTCAAAATATTTGACTGCATCGTCTTAAAGGTTTCTAATGATGCTACGTCATTTATGATTAAGCATTAGCATTACCTACGAATGTGCTCTACACTAACTATGAAGCCAGAGCAAGTAGACCGTTAGCTTAGCCTAGCATGAAGACAGGAAACAGAGCGACACAGCTGGCCTGACTTTATCTAAATTAAAAACAGATTAACGTACTAGCTCCATTAAAGCTCACTAATGAATGCACCATGTCTTGTTTGTTCAATCAGCACAAAAATTGAAGGGTTAAATGTCAAATTTTGGTTTTACGCAAAGCATACTATTTATGCTAAGCTACGCTAACAAGCCACTTGTTGTAGCTTTTTATTCCCACTGAAGACATCCGAGTGTGGTATCAATCTTCTCGTCTGACTCTTGGCAAGAAAGCAAACACTTTTATATTCCCGGAAATGGAGAGCTATTCTTTGAAATATAGAAATCAACTTTGCACGTCTTGTAAGAATACAGCAACAGGAACATTTAAGAGGTACAGCACTGGCCAGGAACCAGAGACGTGGCATCAAAAGACAACCTGTGCGAATGATTCACATCTTGTCTCACCGTCTAGAGAACAGGAGTGTAAAGATGTGAACCTGTCCCATATTTTAACAGACAATGGTGCCTAAAGAGGACACAGTTAAAGCTCCCTCCTGGATTAGAAGTATCATCATAACACTGTCAGATTTGTACAGGAATATGACACAGTATCTGCACACCAGTCGAGTCACAAGTGAGATAATCTCAACAGTATTCTGCTGAGCAATGGTTCGACTACACCTCTGAAACCTTGTGACTCATCTCTGGTAATGTAAAGTCTGGTGTGTGTCGAGTGCCTCATTTGATTCTTAATGAGCTGATCAGAGGCCATGTTTTCTGCTGTGCACAGATGTTTTCCTCTTCAGCGTACTGACAAACATGAAGGAGAGGCTGAAACTTCAGCTGAAGCTCTGAATGTTGAGATTATATAGGGAGCATTCAGACAACCAGGCGGATAAACAGTGTGTTTTCCTGAGCAGGTCACACTGGGTCAGGATGTGTCGGACAGGATGCAGCACACCTCCGAGCCCTCTGCTCTGGTCCTGCTCCTCCAGGCCTCCTCATCTCGGGATGTCAGGGTCTCACTTTAGGGGGCGCTAAGTGCTACAGGCCCCTTTTTACTGTGGCCCAAAATGCATTAGGTGTCACTTATAATGTGATAAATGAGATATCATGCCACAGAAGGATGAGGTGCAGCATCTACACACTCCCACACAATAGGTGGTGTTATGCACCTTTAAATGTAGCATGTGTTCCTCTCATGAAGACAAAGGAAATGGCGAGAAGAAAGAGGTTGAAAAGAAGGAGCAGAATCCAAACATGTGGTCGTCGGTGCTTCACGTTGCACAGGGGTTCAGAAAAGAGAGGAAAAGTCCACGAGTGCAAAACAAAACACAAAATCTCACGAGAGCTGTGGAGTATTCCCTCAGGGTTGCAGGAACGACAGGAAAGGAACTTCTTAATTAACGGTATTGCGTGAAAACAATTCATATCGTGCATCCCCAGTGTTTATACAGAATCCAGGGAAACTATAAAAGGAGATGTACGTAGTCGTCCAGTGGCAGACTCAAGATATTTAAAATAAAAGGAGCACCAGATAAACGCTGCCGGGCCCAGAAAATGGTGTGATAGAATGTGATAGAAAGTCATTTTCTCCACTGGAAAAGGCCACTTTATCACTTCATCACGTTTTGTTCTCTGCAGGAGCTCCCAGTTGGCACTTTATCCTGTTGTATCTACCACAGGGGCATTCCAGGGGGAACTTTGAGGTTTTTTTAACACGGGGGTGCCGGGGGCGGGCGACTGCCTGTGATTTTCTTCCTGAGAGAGCTCGTCTCTGACCTTGAATTGTAGGCTGGAGGCTGCACAAACAAGAATGAATTTAGATCACTGATAGATCACAAAACCAGAGGATCAACCCTCAGCTCAATGTTCAGGTGGCGGTTTGACTGTCTCACTGCTCGTTTCTGTATCAAAACAGCTTCAAACCTAAGATTAAAACCACTGTTTATTCTAATGACAGGAAGCAGCTGAAATGCCAATCAACACGAGGAACCAGATGTTGCTCACGATAAACACTTTTCTGAGCCATGTAGCAGATCGTCTGTCGTGCCGAGCTGAGTCTCACTGTGTGTCACAGCTCTCACTGTGATGAGCACTCTGTAGCTTTTGTTTCACATTTCTGTCAGTCAAGATTTAAAAAGCAGTTTAGTTCAAATAAGCTAACGATACAGGATATAAAAGTCAAAAGAAATTGTTAGTTTAGAGTAAAATACTGTGTACATCCACCGTCCTCTGCAGCAGGATCATCATCTTTAGCCATCAGTGCTTCATTGTGTCCAAACAGAGCATTAATGGAAATCAATAGATGCTACAGACGAGGTGGAAAGGTGGAAAAAAAACCCAACAACCAACAACTAAAGACGTGCTTCAGCGGCGGGGTAATGATGTCACTAAGTGGACTGTTGTTCTCTGAGCCACTCGACACAATTTGTTGTTTTTCCCCTCCCCAGTATCGGTCGGCGGATGAGCGTGAACGCGTCGAGCTCAAGTGTTTGCGGTCTGGACTCGACATCTCATTGTCGCTAACGGCTCACAGATAAAGAAGCGTCTCCATTTGGCGCATTATGTAACTCACACCCAAACAGAATCACTACAGCAGCACAGCTCAGAGAGAGGAGAGGAGGTCAGCAGCAGCAGCAGGAGGGAAAATAACATTTTATTACACGTAGTAAAAGGCAGCAGCTGCTGGACCATTTCACCGGATCTCTTGCGGGGATATGATTTTAAAAGCTTGAATGTGTTACTCGCCTGAGCTGAGGCGGTCCAATCGATATTTGGCACCACGATCATCAGGCTGCAAGTGAGTGAATCAGAAGTACAGATTAGGAACAGCCTGGAGCTCCTTCATAGATAATGAGAGACTGAGAGATGACGGATCCAATTTGTTGGATGGAGCGATTGCGTCCAAATGCCCTTAACGTTCCAGGTTTTATCTGGGCCGAGACGGAACATTTAGCCCGCGGAACATCGTCCCCGAACACAGTTACACTCTCTTTTTTCGACCACTTCCACTTTCTGAGAATGTTGTGATAGTTTGAAGACCAGTGGGCGTGAGGAGGAAAGATGTCAGACGACAGATATCAGATTTTTTTGCTCTTGCATCCGGTGAAGTTTTCTAGCAGGTCTGAAGAGCCTCTGAACACTCAGTCCTCATCAGGTGAATCCATGAACATACAGCACTAAGAGAGCTAATGCACCGTCACTGATGTTCTGTGTGAGGTGTGTAATTTTCAGTCCCAGCAGGAGTTCCCGCTGAGATCATGATGGTGTTTGTACGCTGAGCTGTCCTTAAACCACGCTGAACGCCTTGAATATTGCGCGTCTTATTAAGCCAGAATGTAATCAGCAGATTGTAAAAAGGCAGTTACCTGCGTAAATGTACAAGTGAGAGGAAACTCAAAGAAAAACAGGCTGAAGAGAATGAAACAAACCAAGATCAAGGCGTTTCCCCTTTAATTGCCTCGTGGGCAACGACTGCAAGAGACCCTTTGTGTGTTTGTGCGAGACATTAAGGGCTCGTAATTGAGTTGGGCTGAACGAGGCCAATGACCAGGAACCAATGACCAGAGCAAAAAAGGTCAGTGGCTGGAGTTTATTGGGTTGCCGTTCTGAAATGCTACTGAACCCTGCAGGCTTTGACCATTTGCAACAAATCACTTCCGACAGATAAACCGATCAGCTGCTATTTGTGGAAGCGTAACATTTACTTAGAAGCAGGAGAGGTTGTGGGTTCAAGCATCAGTGCGCCAGTTAAGAAGAGCGTCGTCCAACACCCGGCGAGGACAAACTCAACACTTGTGACGTAGCGTGCTCCACATCTGAAAACAATGGCTTCGTAACTCCGCTCGTGAGCCGGCGTGACCTCTGAACAACACGGAGCTCAACATGAACATGCTGTCACACACAGTCTGCTCCGACTCTCAGCGTCTCAAGGACGTTCACCCAACTAACGGCTGATTCCAGCGTCCTCTGTGCCAGACACCACCTTAGGAACACGTGTCGCTCTAATCTAATTTATCGCCGCGCGGGCCACAGAATGAGAATTGATTGAAACAAGAGGAAATGAGTGACACGAATGACAATATCATGTAGTGAGGGAGGACAATTAGCAGATCGATAGTCACTGAGAAAACAACGTTGTTCCGTTTGTCCGAACGGTCAAATTAATGATTTTGTGATAACATGTCCGAAAAAATTAGATTAACCTTCAGTGGCGATGTGGCGCAGCATGCAGAGGTGCACAGTTTTTAGGTAGCAGCTGGTGCTGTAGTGATCACAGAGCAGGTCGGGACGCAGGACGGTTTCCAAAATAAAAACACCCCGCGCAGACTCGGGATAGTGAAACGAGGTTTGGGAAGAAGAACCAGTCTAAACGCTGATGGTGTCATTATTCTACAGCTGTGACACAGTGCAATCAACATTTACCTCATAATGATACATTGAAGAGAAAAAAAGCCAATCTATAGGCTGCTTTAGAGTTGTGTTTGTGTCCTTTGAGCTCTGGTTTGGTCTCCAGCTGCTCGCTCACTTTGACTGTCAGCTGTTTTGCGCTGGGCAAATGAGAACAGTGAGACTGAACCAAAACAATGCGCTGAAAGATGATAAAGCGCTCTGTAGAGTCAAGATATTACTCTCTGGCTTTCAGATTTCATGATCGATTAATCTATTACCATTATAAAAATGTTGATTAGTGCGGCTTTAAGATCCACCGCAGAGCGCTGGACTGATTTAGAAAATCAGAGAGTCACTTTGGATTGTTCTCACAGTTACTTATTCATTGTTACTGAGAACTGTGCCTGTAGACTCTCCTCATGCTACATGTGTATATCCTTGTCTGGATGACGAGTACTGTAAATTAGAGACAGGTTACAGCAGGAGTCAATTAAAAGGTCGTTATGGTCATTAGACATTAGGGGTGGTGAAAAAAATCGATAATCGATTAATCGCGATTATAATATTGACGATTATGAATCGATAATTAAATTTCCAAAGCTTTTTTTTTTTTTAAATTGTAATGCAAACTGGAGTCCTCCTCTTACTGGCTTCCTCTACATGGTCCACAGTCTGGAGCCAAGATATGTTATTCCATCCCAGAGCTTTTTCACACTTAAATCGATTCCAAATCTTTACAAGGAGACAAAGCTTTCCGTGCAAGAGTCCCTCAACTCTGCTCACAGGGTAGCAATAATGTGCGATGCCTGGACATCCACAGCTACAGTCTTATACGTGACTGTTACAGCTCATTATGTCAGCAGTTAATGGAAGCTAATGTCCTACGTACTTCAGACGAAAGCTATGGATGATAGCCACACAAGCGCAAATATGTGTGAGTTTCTCAAAGCAATGGCAGACGAGTGGGGAATAGAGAAACACGACCTGGTTCTCGTCACCAACAATGCTTCTAACATGAGTCCGGCTGCTGAGCTTGGCAACTTTCTTTTAGCAGTGAAAGACTACATTTAAAACAAAGTAAAAAATAATAATTTGGATATTACAGTTACACTATACAATATTGAAGCCTTCAATATTGTATAGTGTAACTGTAATATCCGAAGGTGCTGTGAGGTGTTATTCAAAAGAGAAGTCAAATAATTCAGCAGCTGACTGATGTTAAATGGAAGATCAATAATCGTTAATAATTGAAAATCGAATCGATAATCGTTAATAATCGAAAATCGATTTGTAATCGAATCGAGACTTCAATAATCGGAATCGAATTGGGAATTTGGGCCGATTAACCACCCCTATTAGACAACAGAATCTGAAACAACAGTTACGTAATGTCTCCTTTCGGCAAAAAGTTCCTGTCCTGTCTTCAAGTGCTGCTGCCTGAAATCAATCCCTCATCTCAGTTCCTGCATAATTAATACAATTTAGTCTTTATTCCAATGAAGTCCTGTGTGAGGAGAAGTGAGATCAGTGATGAAGCACCCAAAAAGCAGAGGGGGGAAAAAATGACCCTGCATGAATAATTAAACAGATTGAGTTGTTTGAATTTGTTTTCTGTAAGTAAGCATGAGGGTGACGAAGGGAAGCAGACAGCTTGATTTGCAAATACCAATGACTTATTCAGTAGATGTAATTTTCTTGGAGGCGAGAAGGAGATTTCAGATAATTGAACCCGCACAAAGAGAAGAACCGAACGGCCCGTGGTTTCTGCACGCTCGTCTGCAGCCTTTGTTCTCTGAACCCAGTGCACACACAGATCTGAGGAGGCGGTGTGGATACATATGGGTATGAAGGCAGCCTGGAAACAACACTCCAAAATAAAGTGACAGGGCTGCAGAACTCAACGTACCCTAAGCTAATGAAGGTTTCAAGTCAAGTCTCGAGGTCGAAATACCGAGTCTTTGTATCGACCCTGTCTCAAGCGAGTCTTAAGTCAAGTCAGTTTTGTCAATAAAAGTCTCAAGTTATCAAGAACGGAAAGAAAGTCTTGAGTTCTGTTCTTCTGTTCTGCCATCTCACCAGATCAAGACTTTTAGGACTTCAAGTCTCAGGTAAGTTAAACGTTACTCAACCCTGAGAGACACGCGATGGTCCTGAAATAGACCTGCGGTGTATCCACCGTTGGCAGGCACCGTGTAATATTAACATAGATTAAAAATGACCAAGAATTGACAAAATGCAATGCAGTTACACACAGACTGTCCGTGGATCTGCAGAGTCCTGCCTGTGTCTCATTAACATTCAGTGGTCAGTATTTGACCACAGAGAAGCTTGAATTCTCTTCTCTCTTCTCTCTCTCTCTCTCTCAGCTAAATTGAATGAGTAAATGAGTTTCCAAGAAACACTTAGCTGCCCTGTATGGTTCTGTTCCAGGTCAGTGAGGTTAATATCCACAGTGCGAGTGATTGTGGGGGAAGCCAACTGGAACCAGGATGCTCTGAAGGCTGGCAGACTGTTCACCGCCATCTTGAAAATATGTGGAACATGAGTATTTTTCCTATTAATAGAACCTCTGTGCGAGAGCTTTTAATGTGGACCTTTAAACGGAATAATCTGTAACACACTTTGAAAATTATGTGTCCTCCAGAAACTCTCAAACAGCCCAGAACCGTTCAGGCAAGATGTTCTGGCTGCAGATACAGACGGACTCTCTGCTGACCCGCCGGTCCTTACACGGGCTCTGCAGCCTAGTCACAGTTACTGGAAGCAAACCTCGATCCATCACAGAGCAATATGAGAACGTTACCTGTCAATCAACAGCTCTGACACAACGCCAGCCGTTCTTAACCTGGCAGAGGTAATATTTGTGTTCAGTTATTACCTCGACCTCCTGTGGGCACCCGAGGGACGAGAACAAGTCCGGGGCGAGGTGACGACTGTGTCCATCCTTCGAAATGCACATTTAATTCATCCATTCACCTCCTATAGTTCTATACTCACTCCAGACACCACGGCATGTGATAAGTGCACTGCATGACACAATTAAGCAATTAACATCCAATCATGCTCAGCGGCAGGTTTAAATTAATGAGCAGGCCCGGTTGGTTCCGATTCTTTGTCAAGATGGAAAAAAGAAAAGATGTAAGCGACTGCTCGACTGGATCAACAACTGAAGTTATACATTCAGACTGAAACAGCGTAAAGAGAGGACCGAGGACTCCTGCAGCGAGGGATCCAGAGGCTCTGCTGTCGTTGGCATTTTGCTGCAGGGGACGGTTTGGGTCCACTTGTACCGAAAGAGGGAAGGTCACTGAGAATCAGTTGAAGGCTGTGATCACCTTAATGATGAAACATTTCTATCCTGACCAGACGCCCGGACACAACGGCTAGAATAAATGTATAAGTGTAGGTTTCTGCAAACTATGGATATGTAAACATTTCTTTAGGTCCAACTTTAAATGTTGTGCTGTGACGAGCCCGTGCTTATGATCTGGTTATGTTTAGGCACAGTAACCACTTGGGTAGGGTTACAAAAAATCATGTGTTGGCTTTAAATACCATATATATAGGGTTAAATGCCCTGGTCCCTGATCAAAGTGATCCAGTGGTTTCACACTTGGACTTGTTGAAAACGCAGTCTTGAACTGTGGTCACTGGCTTGGTAGCCTTTTCTCCTATGAGTCCACCACCATCCCCTCCAGGCTGATGTGAGAATCACAATCTAGGACAGACAGTCTAGACAGCGCCGTCCACCACTGTTGTCATCATCACAGGGAATATAATCTGGACTTCCATCCTTCTAGTGGACATCCCTCTAGAATCGATGCTTGGGTGTGTTGAAGCTGTTCCACCAGCATGTGGAGGCCCAACACCTCACCGAGACGCCTCTGCTAGCTTATCCTTTAATTTGTCAGCCGTCTTTGGACCAATCACATTAAAATCGTACTGCTGAATGAACACAAACTCGTCAGTTGTAGGGATGCTTTATATAATATCGTAACAAACTGGTTTACAACTGTACACAGGGGGGGAAAATCCCACATATGAGCTACAGAACCTCTACAAACAACTGAACACACACATCAAACAGTCGTTATGTCATCAATAATTTACAAGAGAAAAACAGCGCCTCGGGAAAAAGGCACCGTCCGTGAACTCTTTCAATAATATCTTTACTGTACATAAATTATGCCTTCACATGTATATTTAATGCCAATCCACATCACCTCAATAGAAAGGAAATGTATTTACAGATATCAAAATAGAGCATGAGACAAACATGATACGGGATATTAACTAAAACAGCTCGAAGAAACGTTTACTCAATGATTCTTTTCCATTGTTGTGGTTTCGGCAATTCAGTGAGTTCATACAAAAACTTTAAATACTTAATTTCGAAAAAAAAAAAAAAAATCACTGCCACAAAGTCAACTCTGGGATACATCTGTTCCTGCTGGATGAGGAGGATAATCCAGTGATTCATGAAGACTTTTCCACAGTGCATCCTGTTGATGCACGAAAACAGCTGCAGCGATGAGATTCTGTTCCTTCTGATAAAACACTGACTGAAATTTACACTAAATCATGTGGAAGTATTGTGCAGAAACATCTATCCTGTTATTACTTCAACAAACATGAATCGTGTCTTTATTTTAAATCTGCAGCATTCTGAGTAAGACTGGATGGAAAGTTTCCCCAAATGTGAATAAACTAAAGAGTGAGTTTCATGCAGCTACGTGTGGAATTACTGATTTGGTCGTCACAGAGGAATAATTGAGTGTGAACTCCTCGTGAGACTGAACATCTCCCCTGCCTCCGTCACCCAAACAAGGACAAAAACAGCACATTGCATGTTATTAGGGACGCCCCGACTGAGCTGTGAAATGCCTCTGCCCCCGGGGGTTCACAGGGACCAGTGACTCAGCTCAGGACTGGCACATCTTCCTCCACATCCGCCTCAGGCTCCGGCACTGACATAATGCCAATTAATGAGAAGGCAAAGTCCACAAATGAGACCGGGATTGAAATGCTCCTCCTGATCCTGTGACGAACTGTTCTGAGGAGGCTCCATCTTCAAGCTGATGTGAGATGACAGACGCAAGTCTGAATCAGAGATGAAATGGACACTTGGCAAACAACCGTATGGAGCGACTTTAAAAATAAAAATTTTAAAAAAAAATCTGTATTCAAAAGATGGAAGAGAAGAGAGAAGGAATCCCACAGAAAACCTCTGAGGATCTTTTTGAAACAAACCCTCAGAGCCATCTTTGGAGCAAACTTTACAGTTGGACGAAGAACGCTGGCCTTCCTGCTGAGATCAACAGTTCAGTGATGAAGAAGTCAATGTGGCGTCCCCTTTCTTCTCAGCTCCAGAGCGTGCAGGCCCTCCTGCCGACCCATTGCATGCTGGGTGCCCACTTTGTGGGCCGTCTCTGTAGCTGTGATGTCGATCTGGGCGTACTTAGTGGAGCTCTTTCCTGTCCAAACATAAAAACACAGCCTTTTTTAACTTGAAGGAAGTTACACAAACTCATACTTTCTATTCTGGCTTGCAATGGCAAAGCTAGCTGCTTTTGGTAACAAATTAGCAGCCACTTAGCTTAGCTTAGCATAAAGAAGAGAAACACGGGGAAACTGCTAGCATGGCTCTGTCCAAATGTAACCAAATCCATCTACAAGCACCTCAAAAGTTCACCAATGAACACGTGTCGTTTGTGTTATCCGCACCAAAAGTGAAAATGTATTTCTTGATGTAGTGGTTTCCAGGACAACGAGTCATTTACATTATACATTTACATTATTATTATACATGGCTGCTCTGTTGTTGTTAGCGGTGCTGGGTCAGGCGTGTGTCTGAGCTGACCAATCACAGGACACTGGGCATCACGCAGACACGACTGTAGTATTTATCATCTCATATGATTCTCACGAGGGAAGTGAATTAGCAAAGTGCTTGAAATGTTTAACTAGTGATGAACCGTTACCTATTTCTAGTTATTTTCTAGATAAACATTCACTGGTTCTGTCTCCTCAGATGTGAATATTTGCGGGTTTTCTGTGAAAGTAAACTATATATTTTGTGTTTGGGCCGATTGGTCAAACAAAAGGAGACAACTGAAGATGACACCTTGGACTCATGGTTGTCTGACACTGTTTGGAGGAGAAGATTATTGATTATTTGAAGCACATTAGGCAGGTTTTAAGATGAAGGACTTTCTTGGTGTAGGCGACTACATAGGCTGAATTATTTAAGATAAAAACCCTCCGAACGAACACGACCACAGAGCTCAGAGTGAGGCGGATCCCTGCCCTCTCTGCCAACGTGATGCTTCAGGTACGCGCCTGAGCAAAGAATATGCAAATGAACTCGGCTGAAGCGGTTAAGATTCCCCTCATGCACCGTCCCTCCATATGCACGTCGCTAGCGTTGCCATCATATGAGCCCTTCCTTGTGTGAAAATCAAATGGGCATGAAGTCAAGATCTAATCACGGAGGCAGAATGAGCATGCAGCCCTGCCTGCTGCTGCGGTTATGTGTCTTACAGCCTCTTCAAGTCAAGAAAATCAAACCTTAACAACACGTCCACAGTCCTAGGAGGAGGATCCTGTTTGAGCCCGCGAATCCACAGCTGTGATCCGAATGCCCTGTGACCCCCTTTCAGCGGCGAGATGGGACACCCTCCTCCTAGGTGACAGATTAATGAGGCTGCATGCCGGGATTTAAACTGTATTGCTGACATCAGATATTAACCTCTCTCATGTCAGAGCCCGAGCGGTCCTCGTTTCCCTGAGGGCCATGACGCTAACAGCCGACTTGTCTGTCAATTACAGCTCACTGCTGCGTCTCTGATTACAAGGACGCAGCTGTCTTTTGGTGAGACGAGAGGAAATCGGCCCAATCGTTTCGGAGCGATTCCTGTAACTCCGACAAAGTAAAATAGAATTACAGAACAATCATGCGTGGAGGGCGACTTTTCACCCCCGCTTGCTATTGATATCCTGCTTTATTTCAAGTTGACTCTCCATGGTTGACTTTTGTATTTTACAAAACTGCATTTCCGCAGTGCTGCACGAATAAGGAGTCCTTGTACACGGTGCTGACGACGATGTGAACGTGAGGCCAGGACCGAGACACTTCACTTTCACTGCGATCTTTCTGGATCGGCATGAAAAATCTATTGATCTATGAAAAAGTCTATTCTAGTCGTTAAAAACTCTCGTCAATTTTTAAAGACTGTCTAATTGAGATTTGATTGAGCATTAAAAGGAATTCATGATCTTCTAGTTTATGACGACTGGCATTTACAGCTTGTCCAAATGGGTAGCACTCCGATACATGAGCGCACAGATTCATAGTGTGATCAGAACAGTGTCTGACGATAATAAAAGGACTGTCGTGTGTCAGGAAATCTGAGATAAAGCGGTGAAACGACCTCTTTAAAGGCTCCCTGTGGAGGTTATGACCTCAAGTCAAGCTATGAGTGTGTGCAGTGCGGGTGACATGCGCTCCTGCCACAATGTTTCACACTATTACACTGACCAACAGGTGGCGGCCGCGTGCCGTCAAGAGGCAGTGAAGAAGAACAAAGCATTCAACACGGCTGTTAGAGCTCAGCTAACGTACGGCAACATTTCCTCAGTTAACGGAATGTTGAATGTTGACGTCACATGACTGACGAGACGTCCAAACCCAGACGATGAAAATGTGCTTTTTGTCCCCTTTACAGTCGGCTTTAACTTCGCTTGGCATTTTCATGGAAACAGACGGAGCCACTGCCAGCAATGTTCCCTGAAAGTTATTTGAGGACGCATCCTTACTTGGAGGTGGGAGATGTGCGACGGGCCCTCGGGTGCCAGGACCCGGCTCCTGCAGCTCCAGCTCCATGTAGTTGAGCTGCTTCTTGGATGTGGGACTAACAGGAATATTCACATACGTCACGCCTTCGCTGCGAGGCCTGTCGAGAAGCGCTGCCTCTGGGGGGAAAACTAACACTGCCCCTGAAAGTGCAAGAGGAGCAAAGCGCTAATTAGTTGGAACACTTACTTTTTTTTCAGTACAAAGCCCAGAGAGACCAAAGCCAACACATTATTCATCGTTCTAACAAGATGTGTCTGCAGCCACAGCGTCTGTCAATGCCAAACAACTCTACAGTCACACAGAAATGACCCATGCACCTGTATTTGTAGGACCATTCCTTCACTACAATGAACATGGACAGTTATTTCACAGGATTTTCTCTGACAGAGTTCCTTTAAAACGACTCTACCGCCCTTCTACGTGTTTCTAGCAGTTTCTTGACAACAGTGGAGTCAGACTGACTGAGGATCAGCTCTACCAGACAACAACACCGCGTCCATTCGCTGCTGGAGGTTTGCTGATAATATTTAAATGATAAAATAACACCAGTTTTACAGACACTTATTTGAAAAAGGATGTATTTTTGTCATAACGACCTTAATTAAAAGATAATGATGAATGAATTGAGGATAAGGCTGGAGGTATTCTTCATTATAACATTAATCAAACAGATTTCCCCCTCCAGGGCAACAGTCCTTATCAACAACGTCGTGTTAATTAGACTCATTCAAATACAGACATCGGTAATAAAATCACTATTATTTCCAACAGTTGAGCACAGCAACAGATTACAGGACGAGCAGCTCCTCTGACACCGATGTGGATCCTGGTTAATTTCCCTTTTCCTCCCCCAAAGGCTACTTAGGAATAATTAGCTCACAGGCCCCGGAGATAAATTAGAGATACATCATAGTCGTCCTGCTTTCTTTTGTTGCCCTTTTAGTTCCACCATCAGAGCTCTGTAGCCAACAACCGACTCCTTCACTGAATGTGTGAAAATATCCCGATGCGTTCACTGACCCGCCGGTTTAAGGATGGTTTGATCGTTATATTTCAAGCGGAACCCAAAGAGGAGCACAAACATGGTGCTCGAACAGTCTCCAGCCTGATATTCACTGACTCCAACTGCAACGACCTACTTTTAAATAAAAAAAGAAAAAACACAACAGCTTTGCAATTAACACAAAATCAAGTTTTTCTAATATTTGCAACACCAACAGAGACACACATCCTCGCTTCATTTGTGTTCAATACTCCACTGAACAACAGCCGCCGCTGATGGAAGATATCGATCTGACGTGACTCAGAAGATGTACTGTTTCGAAGTCTTATTCACTTTAAGTTTAATGTTGTTTGCCGATTCCCGATCCTGGAATTATCAACGAACGACCAAATAAAACGCACGGTTACCTTGAGTCAACCTACATATTATATCTTTACAATGACAGCTTTAAAGCATGTGCATTTGCATGACTGGTCTAAGACCAGTGTACTTAAAGAATAAGCACATATCACAGCAACCTGTCCACACTTTGAGTTGCTGCTGATCAGAAGCAGTGCTTCGTTCTGAACCAAGCGTCTCCAAGAGACCGCAGCTGATCAACCAGTGCAGTCAGCAGGAGAGCGAGGTCAAGTTAAACTAACAGGAAGTGTCGCCTCAACACATTTCAACTGGACGGCTTTTCCTGTCAAACACAAATTACAACCACAGTGTTGCCTAAAGTGCTCTGTCTGTGTAATTTATAGCGCTTGATGAATGGCTCACCTGTCATAAACCTAAAAGCACCCCGGATAAAGAGCTGCACAGTCGAGGTCAGTGCCGACTGGTCCGGTGTTGTTCAGCTCGACGTCTCATTGGTACAGTTTCAGAACAACAGCATAAGATATGTGCATATTTCAGCTCCGTGACACGAACTGCTTTTATTAATGTCTGTGTATACAATGTGAGCAGAGATAGCTACAACCTTCAGAAACAGTGGGAGACACACTCAAGGATATCTGACACATTTGCATACTTTGAATACTTCCTGTTCTCCCCTGTGAACAGACGGACGATGTAAGATATACTCCATATCTCGTGAACAGCGTTAGAAACGTTTGTTACCGATCCAAGCTGGTTTGATTCATCGTGAAAGAGCTGAGCTCGTCCAGCAGTCAACAAGGATGTCCCAGAACTTCTGTCGGTTTTTAAATAAATAAATATTCACTCTGCTGGTGCTTCACTTTACATTATCTTTGGCTCGGGGGCACATAATCAGTTTACTGTATGAGACTCATTGAATAACAGACTTAACCGATAAATCTATTATCGTAACAGTTGCAGTTTAGTTACAAATCACGATTCTGTTATAAAATGACTAAAATTATATGATAGGAAAATGAACAAACAAATCTTTTTTCAATGTTTTTTTTATTTTTTATTTACCTTTCACTAACAATACTGACCAATAAAATATATTGTTATTGGTCGGGCTCTAAAGGGCGGTGCTTTATAATGACCATCATTAATTAACGGTTTATCTATAGTTAATTGAACATCAGTTAATTGTCACTCTTAACAATATAACATGCTTTATAAACACTTATTAATCAACTGTTTATTGTTAAGATGCAGCTGAGGTTTATTATCCTTATTAAATGGCTGATAATTGCAGTGGAGCTCATCTGTAAGGATTATTTCGTCGGTCATTATAAAGTAACAACTGATGATTATAAACCTTTACACTTGTTTAGTAAACGGTTAATAAAGCATTAACAGTACAAAAATTACAAAATATACAAAAAACATACAAAATGTAACTATAACGCTATAAATGCACCTTTTATTATTAATGACTACTATAAAATGTTACCTACAGCTCACCGCAATACTATTTTTTGGATGCTTCAATGAAATGACCTGCGAATATTCAACGCTTCTGGGTAACACACAACGTTTGGGTGACAACAAAGATTTCTCCTCTATCGACTCTTCCTAAATGGCAGCAGGCAGCAGCCATTACCTGCAGCTCAGAGGCATCAGCCTCAGGGACTCTCACACAATCAGTGAGAGGCCATTAGACGCCGGCAGAGTCTCTGTGGGTGCAGCCTTTGGCAACATCTGAGAGGCCTGATACCTAATTGATCAGACGCCAAGCAGCCCCTCGCAGCGCTGTGGGGTTTTATAATGGCTGCCGTTACAACGGGGGGTTTGCCCACAGCTCTACGGCTGAGGGGACGCTTCCATAAATCACTCTGTGAGGCCTCCAGGGTCCATGTTAGAGGCAATACCTGTCTGAG
The DNA here is from genome assembly GCA_963678695.2 of Diplodus puntazzo. Lineage (NCBI taxonomy): Eukaryota > Metazoa > Chordata > Actinopteri > Spariformes > Sparidae > Diplodus > Diplodus puntazzo. Next base: position 4,742,853 of record OZ023170.1, on the reverse strand, counting down.
CCCAGTGACCTGGACTCACAGAGTCAACTGCTTCCTGGGGGACAAACACAGGTCTGATGACAGCTGTGTCTTCAGGGCGAGAGGCCCGTTTAATGTGTCACATGTGTCCACTGGATGCTGCGGCGTAATGTCATGTCATGTGACAGATTACCACTGAATGAACAAACCTCCTGCCAAACGTCTCTGGGAGACTGAAATACCAACATTTGCAGAAAGGCAAAATTTAAATCACTTCAAGACTTTTGGTCTTCGCCAGTTTCACCTGCCAACAAGAACGACACTGGTATTTCCCAGATTCCGTCCTCTGACAGAGGCCAGACCAACCAGCAGGAGTCACAGCCACTGACCCTGGGTCTGTGTGAGGGTGGGTCAGTGCTCCCACAGTGAAAAAACTCAGATGTTGACTTTCTGATTAAATTAGATCACATAGTATATAGTTGTTCAATAAAAACATACTAAGTACAAGTGAAGGAACTACCAGTAGCCCAAACTAAAGCAGTCTAGCTTAACAGATTGTACCTTCTTACGCATTCTACCTTTAAGGTTCAGATCTCCCTGTATGAAACAGTGATGGTCCTGGTGCTGCTGAGCTATGACACATTACATATAGAGATGGTGTTATTTAGCCCACCATCACTGATACTGAGCAGTTAAATCAACACCACTCTTCAACAATTCAATCTAAAAACACATAATAATTTGGTTTAAATAACAAATAAAACAATCTGACGTCCGCAATTAGGAGACAGGATCCCTCAATGTGACTGATGCCATAGCCCACAATGAGAAACCAACACCAGCAGATTCAGCATCTACAGTTTGAATAACTGGCTGAACAGGATTCTTTCCCTCTGCACACACTTTACTTCTATCATAAAGTTACATGATCAATATCTTAGAGAGACATACAGTGAACCTTTAAATTGCTGTTATTACACAATGTATTAGAGCCTTAAAGATTTCTGTATTCATTTCAGCTGCCATCGAGCCCGCAGCCTCCTGTGAACCTGAGCCTCCGGACCGGGCCGCCTCCAGAGCGTCCCCGTCCATTAGCTGCCCGCTGAGGCAGGATGATGGGAAAGCTCTGTGTGTGTGCGCACATGTGTGTGTGCGCACATGTGTGTGCGCGTGTGTGTGTGTGTGGGTACATGAAACATGACTGATGGGTTCGGCTCCACACTGTGACAGCTGCTGGGACTCTCTGGATCAGGTGTGCATTAGACTGAGGGCATGTTTCTGGGTGTGGGATGCTTAAGTGGCCAAACGTCCCCCGACATCTGTCCCCTCACCTCACCATCAGGACAGGTAGCCTGTCCCGCATCACTGCACTCTGCGTGGTCACATATCTGAGTTTACTCCTGACACAGCTGGATCTTATGTAACGGATGGAGAGAGTCCTTTATTCCACATTTAAATGACTGCTGTGACACACCTGGACACTATGGAAGCATAAAATCCATCAATCAGCAACAACAAGAATGGATCCATCCAAGAAAATAACCCATCGTTTATGATTTTGGTTTCATGGTTTGTTATTTAATGGTAATTTCACATTGTTTCCTCAAAGTGTCATGAAAATAATTCTAAAGTAAATGAATCAAAAGACTTTCGTCAACTCTAAACTCAAGCCAATTTTCAATCATCTCTAATTCATTAATGAAAACTCTACCTTAACATTTAACTGGAAGTCATTAACAAGAAGTCTCTATTTCCTTTGATTAGTGTCAGATTACTCAGTTCTGTCCAGCAGACAACCTGCTCAATTATGTGGCTTTTACAGACTCCAGGTAAAATAGTCATTTGGGTTTTTTGTTCATCACTTAATTCGTCCTTCAGTGATTTTCCTCTTCCTGTCTTCTCTCTGTGTTACATCCGTGTTTCATTAGTTCTTCAGCCCAGGTGTGTTTAAGTCTGTGTTATCTTAGTTCTTTGTTCAGTGTCCTCTGTGTTCCCACTTTGTTCTCTGAGGCTTCTGATTTCTCTTCAGTTTTGTATTTCTCTTTTTCCTGCTCTTTTGTTATTTGCATTTTGGACTTTGGATATCATCTTACCATTAAAGCTTCATGTTCCATCTTCCTGCCTGCCTGTCTGCCTCTGAGTCTGCAGGTGGGACCTCAACAGTTTCCAAACCTTGATAAAAATCCCCTCCACCTTTAATCTCTATATCAAGTCACAGAACTCGTTTTCAACCCATGAAGACTTGCAGTTGAAAGCCAAGAAGTGGACTTCCAGTCAAGTCGTCTATCTATCTTATATTTAATGTGTCTGCACTCTCAGTAACTGTCCCTTTTTACTTACAACCAGGTTAAAGATTGTACAAATTAATAATAAGAATAAATGAGCTTTTAACGCAGGCAGGCGGATGCCACTGGCACCGTACGGGTCATGTACAGGTAACTAGTAGCAACAGTGGCGGTTCTGCCTCATGCCTGACTGCTATTTCAGACACTAAATGAGCTTAACTGTGTATATCCATTAATTTTAATTCATGCACATCAAGCAGCAGGTAAACGCGCCTGTAGCTACGTTGATTCAGGTGCATCGTGATGACTCATCCATTTAATTCACTGTCTCTAAGCGTGTCCAGGTTGCATTAAGACACCCGGAAACGTTCAGAACGAAAACATCCAAAATGATCCATTGAGCAAAAAAAAACAAATATCTAAAAAAACAACCACTCATCCATCTGAGCAGCTGCAGGTGTTGTGATGTCGGCCTCACTCACCTTCAGCCTCCTGGAGGAACCTCTGCTGACCACAGCTGCCCATCAGCTCGTACTTGCTTTTTTCTTCTCCCTGCAGGACACACAGACAGGAAGCAACGGCGGATTTACTTTATCTCCTGAGACACGTGACTATGACTGTCTCCTCAGCAGCTCCTCGGACACATCGGGACTATTTATGGAGTGATATTCATTATTTACTGTGTTACATGTGGGAAACAATGTCTGAAACGCCTCGTCTCAGGAATGGGTTGGGTAACTGTGCCTTTCAGATCGCTGCCGCATAATCTGTGATTCCAGACAGCCGCGGTGAGCACAGCCTCTGTGGTGGGAAGATTGGCAGCGGAGTGCAGCCATACTGCTTTTAGTCTGTCTGAGAGCCACGGTGCTCACAGAGAGGGATTCCTTGATGGGACCATCATCACGCTGAGAACGAATGAGGCGAGCACATGAAAGCAGATCCCTCTAATGGGCACCAGATGATTATACTGGTGCATTTTCCAGCAGCTGCGTTCTTCATCTGATGACTACTTGAATTGTTTTCTTAATAACAGTGCTCCGTATCAGGACGCTCCACGGGTCAATAGTGTGCAGCCTGGATACTGAGGGAACCAATTTCTTTACAAAGATTACATATTATGTTGCTTATTTCTTTGACAAATAACACTTATTTACTCTCTTTCAACAAGTTAGATGAGGAGGTCGATACCACTCTCATGTCTGTGCATTGAAAGTGTCATGGTCCTAGAGTCTCTATAATTCAATGTTTTAAACAGAATTCTGGGCTTATTTTACAAATTGCTCCTTTGCATGTTGAGCAGGATTCAGAAGGAGGTTAGCTTAGCTTAGCATAAAGCGGGAGTAAACTGCTAGCCTGGCTACAAAAGTCGCAAAAATCCACATCTCTATGTCTAAATGTAACGTCTCTGTTGAACACGTGCACGCAGTCATGTAAAAACAAGAGTTTTTCTTTCTGAATGACAGTTTTCTTCATCTGCCTGTGCCCAAACTGTCACACTTACTTTTCTCTGTGCCGGTAGCTGTTTACCCCTGCTTCCTGTCTTCATGCTAAGCTAGGCTAAGCACCTCCTGGCTCAAGACTGACACGTCTTTCACTGACATTTCTTGTGACGTTTTGGCTGATACACCCTGAGTTGCCAGGTAATTCGGTGCACCTGGATAAAACTAAACGCCACAAAGACCTTAAAGCTGAGTCAGCACCTCTACAGAACTACAGTAAATGGCCGTGGCAGCTTCTTCTTCACGTGCAGCCCTGCTGCTCCCCGCTCCACTTCTTTGTCTTCTGTGTCTCATCACACAACAGGCTGAGAGACGGCACACACATGAAGTACAGTACTGTGACGCTGTGATTTCAGCCTATCAAATCACACAGATGGGGGCTTTCTTTCATCAACATAATAATCTTAAACATGTATATTTTAATAAGTTTGCCTCCGGGTGCAGACACATAGTGAATTGGGCTTCTCGTGCGCTTTAGTCCGCACATGTACGTTGCTGATATGACCTGGGGCATCTGATGTGAGTTTGCATAATAGGTCAATGGTAAAAAAAAAATAAATAAATAAAAAAATACAACAGCATCTCTGGACATTTTAAAATTCGAGTATACAGTGCGAGTCTGTACAGTGTGAGGCTGAGGCATCGCCGAGATTTCCCTCAGGACAAAGACTCAGGATGTGTCTTATACATCGCTCTGCTGTAAAAAGAGATGTGTATGTGTTCATCATTAACCCCTGAGACGTCCATGTGCTGTCGCTATTATCTTTATCTGTCACCTCAAACATGTGCAGACTGATACAAACAGACACGTTTCCCTCAACGTCATGCTCGAGTTGTTTTGAAGCGCAAAGCACATGAAATCAATCAATGAAGTCACAGCTTCAACAATGAATACAGTAGCCTGATTTTATGTTCACATCTCTAACATATCTGCATTAAAATTAGTTGTTTACTTTCATTATCCAAAAGGTTTCTACAGACTCAGAGAAAACTGTAATTTTACTCAAAGTAATGGTTCATTTCAGGACTTCTAGGAGAAAATCAGTGAAGAAGGAAGTCATTGAACGTGACTAAACTTTAAAACCTCGCCCCCGAGTCATGGAGATAGATTTTCATTGTGGTTGTTTAACACAGAAAACAACTCCCATGATCCCACACTCCTCATTTCTTTTGTTTTGTTTCGACTGACGGACTCAAAGCGGCAGAAATCACATTCCGTGGGTTTAAATGAGCAGTTGGTTGTTTTACAAATCTCTGTGGAAACAATCCGACTGCCTCAACGTCGATTATTCCAACTAACTGGACCGGAAGTTGAAGGAAACACTGGTGCGACACATTCTGTCGTGATGTTGTCAGATATCGCTCCAGCCTCCTTTCAACGCCAACCTCTGAGCCGTCACTCATTAGAATTCCCATCGGTAGGTTTTCACACTGTATCGGACATTTCCCCACAAAAACTGTCTCTGTGAACTCTGGGCACAATGACTTCCACAGTCACAATGTGTGAGCCGTTGATAGCATAAAGCGGATTAGAGAGTTCTGGATTGGCCTACCTCCGAGCTCCTCTCCGCCGTCCGACTCTCCATGATCTCATAAGCGGGATCAGCTCTGCGTCTTTCCTCTTTACTATGAAGCCTTTTGTCTGGTAGGAGAGAAAATATAGAGTGTTTTAAAAGTAGGAAGCTGAACTGCGGGAGGGGAATAATCCCACACTGTGGCTGCTTGAATCCATTTTGTGAATCAAAAGCGGAGGAGCTGCTGTCTGGGGATGAACGCACGGTTCCCCGCAGATCCAGTGATCAACTCGCCATATCACAAACTATGAACTGGCACGGGGAAGAAGAGCTGTGCTGATCGCAACCTGCATGCTGGTTAAAAGTCTGAACATGCAGCAGACAGATCATTCAAATCTAAACACTGTTTTCACTGACACCTTCAGTAACAGCCCGACTAGTAGAGGATCTTTAAGGTCGATAGATGTCTGAGATTAAACAGAGACTGATTAATCTGCACAATTGTCAGTTTTTGTGTCCTATAAGGATTCCTTCAATTTTGTTTTGGCTTTATTAACCATTAATAAGAGAGTAACGAATGCTCTACTGCTTTTTAAAATATTTTTGGGCCTTAAAAATCCCCAAACAGTCTCTATTTGACTTTGCAAATGCATTTTGATGTTATCTCTCTCACAGTAATCCCTTCGACTCTTCCCTCAGACAGTTTAGTTGTCAAAGTAACACCAGAGAAGGGAAACCTCAGAGAGTGCAGAGAGAGAACAAGGAGCTGATTAAAGAACCAGAGGCCAGGAGGGAAAGTGGGTTTTTATTGATGATGAGAAACAGAAACAAAGAGAAGATCCATTCCAAAGCACGGTGGAGGAAAAGGACACCGGAGGAATTGCAGAAGCTTTGCAGAGCGCCTCTTACCTTCGCCGGGCGCCGTCCGACCATTCGTCTCCTCGCGCTGACACTGGCCGTCCACACGCTGTGATCCATCACTGCGAGCTTGATGGAGCAGCTCCTCATTAGCAGCAACTTCGTGTTCTCGGCTTCTCGCCAAGGGCGGCGCAGTTTGAAGGGTTCTTAAGGTGGAAAGGTTCCCGCTGCGGTGCATTAGAGGAGGGGCGACCCGTGGCGGCGGGCGGCAGTGATCCGCCTGACACCTGAAGCAGTTCTCATAGATGACAGCCCCTCTGTGTTGCTGTGGAGCTTGTGGCGGCAGTGCACAGGCTGGTGCAGACTGTAGCTCGCTTCCAACTCTGGGCCTCATTGACTCGTACAGGTTCAGTCGGTTAGCCTTCGCCTCCGGCTGCCTGTCTGCACTTGGAAAGCCCAGCAGCTCAGCTAACAGACCGGCTAGCTTCTCTCTTCCTTTCTTCGGCAGCAGTGAATCCTCACTCGTCCTCACACAGCCAGCGGAGGAACAGGATTTCTCCAGAATTTCCTTCACTGCGGTATAATATTCACTGGCGCTGGGTGTGTGTGGTGGTTTGTCGCAGCTTTGATCTGCTGGATTGAAAATATGATGTTCTGCAGGCAGAGAAACCTTTCAGCGCTGCTCTGAAGCAGGTCAGCCAGCTCCGGCTGCTCCAGCCGACACTGAAGCTTTTTATCAAAACATGCATCAACTCTTCACACATGCAGGAATCAACACGTGCAACACTTCAATGATGACACTTACCTGGTATGGCAGGTATCACTGAGCCACCTGCAGGGATGTACGGTGTCCCCTGCGGGACAAAACAGAAAGGAATGCATAAATGACATTTTTAGTGCACGCTGGCTTAATTAGCAGTTATGTGATCTATACTGCCTGACAAAATGCAGGAATCTGAAGAATTATTGTGCCGACATGTGTAAATTTCCAAAGAAAACTGAAAAACTAAGGTAAAATGTGAAAGGACAGCTGGAGTGACTACACTGCACCGCTAATACTAGCTAAAGCTGTCTGACCAGTTTGCTGCAATTGAAAATGTATTTTCATAAAGGTTAAAGGCAACACGTCACCCAGTGCAGCAACATGGCTCAGTTTTAGCAGTTTGTGGACGACAATGGAGAACAGAAGACTCAGATATTGCAGGTTTTGGCTACACAGATTTGTAGAACTTTGCTTGTTTTGGTCTTCTTTTACAGGCTATGTTGACGGTTATTTAACATGAAGTATAATATCAGCAGCCTTCTCCTGCTGAACGCTCACCACAGTGGACTGTTTGGTTTCAGAGCTGTGAGGTGTGAAGGCTGTGAATGTCACGTCCATGGCTGTCAGATGACTTCATCCATCACAGGGAGCACGCTCCACACTTTCTCTCGCAGGTTTATAAACCACACTACCCCTTAGAACATTTTATAATATGATTCATTTTGATAAATGATCAGAATTCATGTATTCATTACTATATTCAAAAAGTGTGAGAGGATGTGTGCTGTGGGAATAAAGTTATAGTTTATTGTTTTCTTCTGAACTAGCCCTTTAACTGTGAGCCAGTAAACACTACAGGGTGGATTGTGTTGCTCACGCTGAGGGTGAGAATCTCTTCCCACACTGCTCATGAGCCACCAGCTTCTGGACCCTAACTAATGTTTCACTTAGTTCTCTGAGGACGACTGAAGGCAAACAAAGAGCAACTGAAGACTTTATTCAATTAATCCAAGACGACGTGCATTCTTACACAACTGCACCACCAGCAGGTGGAGCTGTAATAAAAGTGACAGAGGACAGAGAAGCTTTCACTGAGTTTGCACCTGGACGTTCAGATGAGAAGGAAATCTACATCATAGCTCAGCCTTAAAACTAAACACAGAGTATAAAACTGCTGTAAGTAAAAAAAAAAAAATCAAAGACTAAAAACTGATTTCTCCTCAAATCCAACATGTCTGCCTTCACCTCCAGCAACAACAACCACCTAGAACTGACTCAATAAGTCAGATTCAAGTCATTTTGAGACAAAAACGCCACCAAATATGACTGACTCATCTTCTTTAGGGATCGACTGATGTCTGTTTAAAGGTGATACTGTCAGGAGTATTTGTAATCAAGGAGACCCATAACTTATTTGGAACCATACATTTTCTGTAAATATTAAAATCTTAAATTTGAGTAACTATTAATAGAATGGAACTTTTCCCTTTTTCACACTAGCAAAAAAAATCCACTTACACCAGCTGACATCTGGCTCTTGTGCCCAATGTGAATGTGTATAATCAGGATTGACTCCCGGGTCAATCAGCCTGCAGAACTATAACTATAACTATTTTCAGACATTTAAGGAAGCAAACATCGAGAGAGATGGATCGATATCAAGGCCTTTATCTGCTGGATACAACGACGGCGTCCACCTCCATCGGCTGCTAAAATGCTAACTTGTTAGACAGATGGGCCGTGACACTGTTTGCTGTTTTGACACTGAGCGTGGAGCGACATCACCGTCACCGCCTGCACGATACCACAAAGGTCACCCTGACAGCGTGCCGCGGAGCAGATGATGGAGTGATGATGAGGCCTGTTCACACAAGCTGCTACTGTGTGGCAGGGAGTCACACAGCAGAGACGTTCAGGAGGCGACTGAACAATGAGTTGTTCCGAAGCTTATTTTTTGGAAGGCAGACAACAACTGACACAGAGAGATTTGTCTTTACTCACCTTTAATCCGCCGCACACCGAGCAGATGGTCACGATGGTTTTGGAGACGGAGCTGCAGATGTGACAGGACTCTGGGTGTTCACTAGAGGGCGCCACCTTGGTCTTCTTACCGTCCTCTGAGGGGCCCTGTAGGTGCTCAACCCCCGACTGTCTGTCGGGGGTGTCTGAGTGACCCTCACAGGTCAGGGCGCAGCTCTTGTCCCCCTTTGAGTCTGTTGTGAGGCCCGAAGAGGCCGGAGAGTCCTTAGTTGGGGTGGAGGGTTCATTGTCATTGGCACCCCCACTCCCGTCCTGTAACAGATTCCTGGGGCTGTCGTAGACGTACCTAAGTGATGTGGGTACCTGGTACTCGTGTCCAGGAGCCGTGGGGCAAGTACAAGGGCTCAAGTCTTGAGCCAAGTGGGGAGGCAAGCTGAAAACAGAGCCAAAGTCCTCCCCGGGGGTGATGTCCAGGCTGCCGGTGTAGGAGGAGAAGCTTCCAGAGTAAGAGGAATGGCTGCCGGTGGCGATGCCGCTGTCGGACGAGCTCTGGCGGCCGATCTCCTGGAGCTGCCGGGGGGGCTTGGCGGCAGGTCGCGTCCCGCCTCCCTGGTTGACGGAAAGCTTTTCCATGCTCTGTAACGGCACTTTGGCGCCTGCATGGACGACGTTTTCAGGTGGGTTGGAGGCCTGTTCGCTCCAAATGGCCAGCCGGCTGCCGATGCTGCAGTCCGACTGGCTGGTGTCTGACGTGTCGGAGGAACCGGATATGCTGCGGTCGTCTCCCCCGGCAGACGGGCAGTACGAGGAGGAGGCTACACAGAAAGACAACATTTATGTAAACCTCATGTAAACTATAGACATATTACAGGAAACCCAGTGAGTCTAAGACGACGGAACCAGAACTCATGTTCTGGTCTCAGTCACGTGGCTCTCTACCTGTGCTGCTCCGGTGGGACAGCATGCTCAGTCGTTTCTCCAGCTCCTGGGCCTCGTGGTTCAGCCTCTCCTCCGAGCTCGTCTGACTCCCGCTGGGGTCTGTCGGAGAGAAAATCCGTCATCGAACTGATGAGCGACGACAAGGTTAGTTTAGCGAGCCCTGCTACTGTCACTGAGACGCGGATCAGATGTGAAGCAGCTGAGCGTTTTGTACCGCAGCTGTGGAAACACATGCAGTTACTCTGGAGAAACAAGACGGGACACCTCAGCCCACCAGAGTGTCGCTCAACTTCCCCACGTCTTCGTCAAAATCAAACGTCATCGAGTGAAAGCTAACAAACACTTTAGCAGGAGTGTTGCCTACTATTATTTGGGTCTTTGTAGGAACAGATGAAGGGTCACACATGGGAACATCAGCAGTATTTGAGCAACACTACAGGGTTTATTAATAGCGCTGCCACGTGGTTCTGTTGGTACGCACTCGGCTGCTGCTGGCTACAGACTGTCGGTGCTGGTCGAGGACCTAATGTACCTACGACGGTCCAAGGTCAACCCTAACACTGGATCGATTCGTTGTATTTATCCATCAGCGCCTGCAACAGCCATGTGGTGAAGTATCACTGACAGTGTCCTGAATTTAAAAAAAGAAAGACCGGGACAAAAATCTTGCTACCTGGAAGTCAGAAAGCTGTCGGGCTGCTGGTTTTTACCAAGACGCCAATCAATGCACCTGAAGAATCCAAAGTGCTGACTTGCTGAACTACCTCCTGCAGTCTGAAGACAAACAGAGCTGCAACAATCAGTTGATTAATTAATCAGACAATTTAAAAACATTGGCCAACTATTCTAATCATTCGTTTCAGAGTCTTTCACTTTTGGACTATTGGTCGGACAGAAGACGTAGAGAAGAGACTGATTGATAATGAAAATGCTCCTCTGAAGATAACAAGATGAGATTTCAAATATTTTCACAAACAGGTAACTTTTTCGTTCAGTTGTTGTTTTCGTTCACTTTTTCGTTCAGAACCGGAAAGAATCGAGCTGAGATGTGAAATGTTTGTATAAAATGAGTAAAAATAAAATGAATGATAGATGTAACAGTCAAACTTCACTACAGGGGAACATTTAGAGATTTTGGGCGATGCATTTCATTTTAGTCCAGGTGTGTTCTGGACATGAAAACTTGCTGTCAATGTATTATCTGATATATATCTTTATCTCTAATCTGCATCTTCTGTATTTTCTGAGTTACAGGGTGATAAAATAGATATCCCAAATTCCTTCTGTATAAATCTTTGACTCAAGAATAAAAACAAAAAAATCAAACAACCATTTTGAATCGAGCTTCATCCAGTGTTCAGTTCTGTTCTCAAAGTGCCAGAGAACATGTGCATTTTAATCAGTGTACCGTGGTTTAATACAACATATAACTGTGTTAATGAGCGTCATCAGCTGGAGAAGTTTCATGGTTCATCGGTTATAAACGTTACCCTGCTCACCTGGACTCTCCTCTAAATACCGGAACGTGATGTTTCTCATCATGACCAGATGTTTTCGTCATGATGAAAACACGTCTCCTTAATATGACAAAGATGTGATGATTTCTTCAAAAGTCTGTGAACCAGCACCATCGTGAAAACAACACGTGTCTCGTCGCGGCTGCATCCAAATATCAAAAAGGTGATACAGCCTCTGCCAACACTGAAATTAACATGTAGCACAGCGTCTGCGCTACCTGCTGCTGTTTGATTATCAGCCGATAGATATTCACATCATACGCGCCTCCTCGTGCGCCATCTGCACCGCGCTCAGTCGCATGTCTAACAAGCAGCACGCCAGCACGACCAAACGGACCGCAGCCGAACAGACCAAAACAGGGAGCATCCTGGGTAATCTCTGCCGGACTAACAGGTGTCACAGCCAATCACACACTGGATTCTTGTGGCTGAGCTGCACTAAACGCCTCGTCCTCCTTTTCACAGTCACAGGAGACAGAGAATCTAGAGGTGGCAAAGAAAAGAGTAAACAGGCTCGGAACATGTTCTCATATCTACAGTTATGAGATAAAGAATCAAACTAACTACACTTAGTTAAAAAAACTAAAAATATTGTAATAAACATCATAAGAAACTTAGCTAATGGTCAAATTATAAAGGAACAGTTTGACATTTTGGGTTGATTGATTTGATCATTTGAAGCTACAGTCGGGAGCCATGCGGCTGTTAGATTAGTTTATATAAAGGTTATTATTTGCGAACCATTGTGCTAATCAATCATTTCAGTCATTTTTAAAGAAGGAATGTCAAACATTTTCTTTGTCATTTATGACAATAATTGATGAGTCTTGGAGAAACAATTTTCTTTGACATTTTACAAAAGGTCCAGTATTAAACAACTGGCCATGTGTTGACGTATCACCAGGGTAACTGCTCGATGGTGCTAACTGTAGCTGCCGTTAGCTATTTAGCTAAGTTAGCCATGTAGCTAGAGTTTCAGATTGGGAGCTCAGTGTGGTATTACAAAGCGTAGGCTAGGGCGAGCTAGTTAGCATGCTAACATGTAGACATCTCTGCAACACCAATCATAGATGTCTTTGACATTACGTCAAAACTGTTTTTTCTTCACATTTTATTTATATTTTGAATATGATTGAATATATATGTTAAAATCCTGTTTGTTTACTCCTCACAGATCCAAAGGAGAAGGAAGACTGCTGACTGCATCTATTTATTTAACATGTAAATGTGTTATAAAGCCATAAACTAATTATTTAACCTTAATCGTATACAGTGATTCTTCATACACATATAAAGTGAGGTTCAGCTAAATGTTTTAATGTTTTACTTTATCTTGAACCAACCATCGAAACCTTCATTCTCAACACACTGACAAGCTTGATCACCTGTTGTATCTGCACTGTTCCTTGTTCTGGTTACATTAGTGGAGGCGTAAGTTGGAGGTTAAACAGAGCGCCGTACAGTGAGCGGCTGAGAGGTGGAAACAGTACGACGCGGCACGCAGCGGTGACAAACGGATACGTGACCTCTGGTGACAAAACAGCCATTAATCAAAACAGAGGCAGAGAAATTCAGTGACAGGGACGCAGAGAAGAACTGAGAGGTGAAACACGAGTGAGCACGACAGACACAATTAAATACTGCAGATAGGAGTAAGAGGGGGGAGAGAGAGAGAGAGAGAGAGAGAGAGAGAGAGAGAGAGAGAGAGAGAGAGAGAGAGAGAGAGAGAGAGTTGAGCTGACGGGGGGAGGCGGCAGTGGAATCCTGTGGATGAGGTTACATACATGCTCCGAGTGATTAGGAGGCTTTGGCTGCTCCACTTGCGTGAACTGTGACTTTGACCCCTCGCTCTCCCTCCGACATCCTCCCTGCTATTTATTCTACTACGCACCACAATAATAGGAGTATGAGCTCAACCTGCGACTGGGCGGCTAGATGTGTGAAATCCAGAATATCCACAAGTCCCCACAGCTGCCCGCTGCACATTTCCTGTTGGGTTACGTACTAGGTGAGAAGAAAATGTTCAAACTGACAGAGTGGAAACTGTCAGTGTAAACAGTGGAGAGCAGATCATGTTTAACAGCTTTAAGAGAGAATGTTTCTACTATTTCTGTTCGAAGTAGCAAGTTAAAGTTAAGAGTGTTATTACCTGCTATTACTTGCATTTTTTGGCCACTTGGGGTCAACAGATGAATACTGTATACACAATGTTGACATATTATCCCCATATCACAAAATGAACATTTATCTGGAGTAGGGTTGTCACGATACCAGAATTTCAGTAGTCGATACCAATACCCGTGAATTTCCACGATTCTCGATACTAATTCGATACCACGAATTGAATTCTCTAAACAAGTCGGGGTGCCTGTCTTTGAGGTGTTTGGCCAGGTTTGACATGCTTCCTCCTTTTGTTTGAAAACTTCTGAGGCACTGTTTGCATGTCGGCTTGTTTGAGTCTAGAATTGCTCCGTATTCATCCGCCTCGAATGCAAAATATTTGTTTTGTCGACGAGCCGACGTGTTGTACTTTCACTCTCACTTGCTGAAGCCATTTTTTTTCTAAGACGGCAGGTTTTCTTCTTCAGCGCCACTAACTGCTCTGTGCTGCTCACACGCGTATACTGCCCCCGTCAGTTCCGCCAAGAATCGACACGGCTCGCCGAGTGAAAAGTTGTATATTCGGTACTGACGGTCACAAGAAAAAAGCTAGCATCGATTATTTTTTTCATGTCGGCATTGAATTGGTATCGAAGTATCGGTTCTTGTGACAACCCTAATCTGGAGTCATGTTTGTGTCCACCTAGTGAACGTAATCTTTCTAGCTCTGTTTTTGGTCTCCACCAGCTTCTGAGGGGAATATCTGGCTCTTCAGCTGCTAACTGCTCGATGTTAACTAGCTCGTGGCTAACTTTGCCTTTCTGTTGTTTGGAGCTGGGCAGATAGTGTACGGCGGGTTCATCCGAGCTTTTTCACTGAAAAAAAGAACCTGCTTAATGCAGCCCAAAAAACAAATCATGCCAATTAAGTTGCAGACCAGAAAATCAAAACAACGAGAGGAAAGACGCTAAAACTGCAGACTTGGGGAATAACTCTGTGGGTTTTTCACTATGCTGTCGATTATTTTACATAAAAGAGGTCAGCCACAGTTGGAAACCAATATCATAACTCCTCCTGCAACATTATTTTGTACAGAAATGTCCACAAAGTCAAGCTGATTGATGGCTCTGTGAATCCAGATGCATTTTGATTGGCTGCCAGCGTTTCTATTATTCATCTAATCGCTCTGAAAGTGATCTCAATGATATCGGTCATTACAGGTGTGGTGTGGACTGTGAAACCTTGTATTTATAGTAATTGTTATAGCTATAGTTCTTGGTGTGGATGCTCCGTTAGTATAAAAACATTGATTACAGCAGCTTTAAGTTTGTGAGTTGGTTTATCAGAGAGCTGCAGGGAAACAAGCTTAAACAACTATTTTTCTTTTTTTTCTCATAAAATTGTGAAACATGCCAAGAAAAGTTTCCCAGAGTCCACTGACGTCTGTAAATTGCTTGTCACAGTCCAAATGCAGCTATAATAAGCTTCCTCCCACATCAGCCAAAAAGAAAACCAGCAAATATCCACAGCCGAGACGCTGGAACCAGATAAAGTTTGGCAAAATTCAAACTCATTAATCACGACGGTTACAGTTGTGGATTCACATTCTGCACTGAAATAACATAAACAAAACTGACGTTTCACAAGCAAGTTCAGCAGTGGAAACAAACTTTTTTTTTAGCACAGATGTTGTCAAGATCTCACCAAGTGTGGCAGAAGAGAGGCAGAGGAGCAGAGCTGAGGGTGGACAAGCCACAGTTCACGGCTTATTATACAACAAACCTACAGAGGACACTGTTAAACCTTTACTCAACTTATTATACTTCCTTTATTAAATATCCACAGATGAAGAGTACGGTGTTTACACTTCAGTCCCATCATTTATCCAGCGTGCTGCACATCTATGACAGATTGAAATCATGCCAGACATCCCTGCCGTAACAACAGCACAGATAACTAATGGCTGTTGGGATGTGGTCCGCCCCCCGGCTCCTCTACAGGAGCTCTTCACCCTCAACTATTCATAGACTACAACTGAACCTGGTGCCACAATCACACCGAGTACACGAGTTATTCTCTCACCCATGTTGAGGTGACCCTAAGCTTTACATTCACCACAGTACACTTAAGTCAGGGGCTTGGACGTTTGACTAAAATTATAAATTGCTTCACGGGATTATCCAATTATGTTTTTTTAAAAAAACAGCTGTCAGTCACGATTAAGTCACATCAAAGCACATCCATTCACGGAGGAATCCTCTGACTCATTCAGCCAAAAATGGATGGATTCCAGGAAGGCAGCGCACCTCAGTGCCACGATGGATCCCTGGAGGCACAGGAGGGGAGCCATCCTGCATCTAAATGGCCACTGTTGACTCAAGTGTTGGCCTACACCCCTCGGCAACAGCACGGCTAGTAATCATCCAAGCAAGCATCGCACAGAGATTCATCTGCTTTCTCTAAAGTATAGTCTGTACCTCTAAACCCTCCCTCTCTTACATGTAGTCAGTTTTTCTCGTCCTCTCCAGCTCACAGCTTTAAAAACACCCCTGGCACTGACCTGGCAACACTGGCCGCAGTCCAAAAGGGCCTCTGGTGGGGGAGATGCCTCTGACGACGCAGTCGAACAGAAAGCTGATCTGCTCGCTCTCGGCAGACGCCAGCAGAAAAACACCGGCCCCTGTAGAAAGAAGACTGTGTGTTAGTGTTACGTTGCATTGAATTGTCCTCGGAAAACGGCCAAACAGACCACTTTACTCTGCAAGAAGGTAGAATTAAATCTGTAAGACTGAAACCTGGTAACTGGTTCTTGATTGAGTCTATGAAACGTGTGAAGACAGTAACAAAATGACCATCAAGAGAACGTCTTCAACCAGCTCTTTTTCTTTTTGTCTGATCTACGAAACTAAAAACCCAAAGTTTTCAGTTTCTTATCAGAAGAATCAAAGAAAAACATCAAATCCTCAGGACAGAGGAGCTGGAACCATAAACAGTTGGGCATTTTTCGTGGGAAGCCTCAGAGTCTACAGTGATAGAAGATCTGTCAGCAGATAGCAGATGAGCCGAGACCGAGACTGATGGGAAGCTCATCAACCGAAATTAAAATGAATTAAGTTGTTCCGAATCATCTGGAGGGGACATTTGTACGAAATTTCATGGAAATCCATCTGACAGCAGTCGTTCAAAACAATACATGTTAACCTCACGGTGGCCCCTGAGGGACAGTACGAGGGTGAGCAATGACACCATGGATATCTGATTAAATGTTGTGAATGTCCAGGACTTTATGGACCAAGACCAACGCTAAGTTCTAACACTTAATAGGATTTGTCCACGTTTTGCTCTTAAAAAAAGGAATAAAGGCTGCTCGTATAGATTTCATATCAAGTAATCTGATGTCCTCTTTACTGCTCCCAGTTTGTCTTCCACATCGATCTTGAAGGCGATCCAAGACGATATAATAATGTGAAGGTTACAGGTGCTGCTCCACAGACGCCCTGACCTCCCTCAGACAAGACAAATGGCTCTCCATCACAAAGTGTCACTTTAAAGGGTCGTAGTGTCGCCTCGTCCCTGAGACCACCCATGACAAGGAAGACCTCAATAACATTCCCAACACCTCCCGGCTGTGATGTGGGTCAAAGGTCAGCAGTGAGGATGTATGGCCTGCTTCTTATGGTCATGATATGGATCTGATTAGGAATTATTATCTCCTCTGGGACTGAAACTACTCAGGTCAGACTCTGAGGTTGGATTCCTTCAGATACCGAGGAAACACGTGTACTCGTGTCGTGCTTTAGACAGCAGAGGACTGAACATCAGGTGCACGGCCAAGAAAACACACCGAGCCAAACAAAGAACAGGTGGTGCGGCCCGTTTAGTTTACAACCCGACACAGATTCTGTGTAGGGACGAGCACAAGTGGCTCCTTCTGCTCTCTCCTCTAAAGAGTGATAAAACACAGCATCCACATGAAGTAACACAGCTTATTAAACCACAGTCAGAACGTGGGAAGTGTAAATTAACTTGAAGTTTCTCTCAGAGCACCGACCGGACTTTTGTTCTCGCGGCGGCGGCTTCAATCCACTTACATTCACAAGTAAGACGAACTCAAAAGATGTGTCGGCTTCCAGAGGTACAAATATTCACCGTCTCCAACATATGAAACCGCTAAACAGGCAAGGCACAGGCGGTATGATAACATCCTGAGTCACATTTCATCAGCACCGCATAATTTGACAGTGTGACAGGTGTTAAAAAACCTCCTTAAAAGCTGCGATGAACCGCAGAGCTGAGTGATCTCCACGAAAAAGACACTTCACTTCAACGTGCTCACGTTCCAAACCACCACTACACTCTAAGTACTCAAACTTGTCCTTTATTTTGATCTCAACGACACCTGTAAGGTTTCAGGACACCATCTTTCTCAGTTGTGATGCTATCACAACAGACAAAAACACAAAGGTTTTAATGCCACAGTTCTCTCATCCGCTCCTGTCTCTTTAAGTCCCTCCCCCTCCGTGATAACTAGCCTGCCCTCATTGGTCAGCTCACACATGCCTGAGCCGGCCCCGCTCACTGTGTCTGCTTCCAGTCAGCTTCACTTCTACCGCGAATACAGGCATAAATGACACGGTGACTTAGTGATGCAGAAAGTGACAGAATTAGAGGCGGGGCTTCTGACGAGGCGTTCAGGGGCAGCGTGTCCTGTGGGGGAGAGGAGCTCCCGTTGGTGTGGACTAAGAAAATTATGAAAACAAAAGGTCTCCTTTATTTGTTAATCTAGTTTTTTAGTAATGATTCATTTGAGCTGATTCTGTTTATGATGTCAGTGTGACCTGACTGCTGTAACACTGTAATTTCCCATCAGGATAAATAAAGCACTGATTCACCTGGTTTGTGACACACAGTGCATGTAGTAACTGTTAAACACTATTCATCTCCGTCACACTTTGGCTACACAGACTAACCCACAAACCTCGAGGATAAACGATTAAGCAGGACGTGAAACAAAAGGTCGGACGAATGTAGCTCACAGTTCTACAGCTGCTCCAACCAGGAGCGCGAGGACCAACACGGTCACACCACGTCTCCCTGTGCCGCGGATAAACTGTGCTGAGAGATTACATGTCACAGGAATGCTCGCCCTTCAACACACAAACAAACAAACACTCCTTCATTGCACACCCTTCCTTTTCCTCACTCTTTTCTTTGTACTTTCACATGCAGCTCGTGTCTGACTGCGAGATTTCCACTGCTGAAGATTTAATGGAGCTAAATAAATCGCACATCACATTCACTGGTGTCGCGTTTCCAGCGAGGTCGTCGCGTGTCCACGGCGCTCTCGTGTCTCCGTCTCCTCCAGGTGTCGACACGCACTGGTCTCCGCTGTAATGGTCTCATGTGAAGACAAACTGTGGTGTAGCTTATCAAAGGGACACACACAGCTGAGGACTAAGAGGACGGAGCTCTGGGAGAACAACTTGTCTGGAGTGACGCATTAAGTTGAGTTTCAGGCCCAGCAGGGGGGTTCCTGCACACATGGAATAATCTCCCTCCAGCAGGGTTCCTGTTGTTATGAAGCAGCTGTTTTTTGTTGTTTCTCTTTTGAGAACAAGAAAAAAAAAAACAGTTTGCAGCCATTAACATCATGCGCTCACCATTACTCATCTGGATGAATCAAAATTACCAAACAACAGCCAGCCGTTTCAGCTGTATTACTAATATTTGGATTTGATTGCATCCAGACGCATTGCACATAACCACTGCACCCACGTGTGACTGTTAAATATTCGACTCCGACACCTCAGAAAAGCAGGGATTTGCTCCCACTCAGCCGCGAGCGTCAGCGTGGTCGGACGCTCGCTGTTGGGCAACAAGGCTCCGCCCGTTTGGTGGTGGATGGGGTCGAGTTCTCCACACCAAACTCTGCAACCAAATGTCTTTAAGGACATGGTGCGTGCACAGTGTTACTGTCATGTTGATACTAAATACATTTCCTGGTAACCTGGGCCACTTCATCCAATCAGGACTGAGTACTCCTAAAGAGGCGGGCCTGTCTGCTCGACGAACGCACAGAACGGGATCCTCACATTTACCGGCAAAAGCACGACGGGGAAAACTATCAAGTCCAGTGTTACAGGTGACGGCTTATAACACCAAAGACACCGAGCCATTAATTAGTTGTGCAAGTGTGATGTTGAGAGAGGAGGTCTGCAAAACAGACAGGAAGTTTGACGAAACAGCGCTTGAAGCAGCTTTAAGCACCTAAATTAATTGTTACAGCTAACCAATCAAGGAAAAAGACCGGAAAGACACGGACATGAGAGGGTTTATGTAAACACTGGGATTGCTTTAAGTAGTAACAGTAGTCAGCGGTGTGACTAAAGAGACCAAACTCTAAACATTAACAATCCCAGCATCGCTAGGACTTGTATGACAAGCTCCAGAACCACGAGTATGTAGCCGAACTGCAGGCTGCAGCATTAAGACGTTCTTCAAATTGGAGCTCTTTGAAACCTCGGAAGCAGCCCCGGATGAAAACAACACAAAGAGAAGCAGGAAGTGGTTCACATAATGTCACTGTGCTGGGTCAGAGCCGCTCTGTTACAGGCTCCGCTAAACTAAGGCTACAAATGAATCACGTTGAGTCACAGCCGGTGATTATATGGTCTGTTTGAGGGAGACATAAGGAAAACATGGCTCAGATAGTGATTTAATGAGCTATTAGCCTCTAATGATGCACCCCAATTTTACACAGGAGTCATTATTGTCACGAGATGGTGAATATAGTGTTTAATGTTCTCACAGAGTCTTTGCTCAAAACTCTCTTTATTTTCTCAGCTACTCACTGAAATTTGTGGCATTATCTCCCAACGACATTAACAAGATGTACGACGCTCATACGTCTCACGACTGTTCCTAAAAACAAGCATCTTCTTCAAGCCTCCCACCAGATTATCTTCATGCCTTGAGCAAACATCTGCCAACAGAACATTAGTTCGAGGAGCCACATGGCAGCAAAAATGGACAATTCATCTAAAAACGCATCCAAATGCAGGATAAAAACGTCAAACTTACAGTAACCACATCTTGTTCCTCCCTCGAACACAAACCCGTGGGGAACGGGTCCGTATCTGCGCAGGTCCGGAAGGTTCCAGTGGCCGATGATAACCGGAGGGACGTCCCGGGCCAGAGCCAGCAAGCTGTTGCACAAGTGAAGAGTTGCAGGTCCGCTCTCTAACTTGGTCCCTGGTAAGACTCCGACACTGAATCTGTGAACTGAGCAAACAGACGGAAACTTTAAACTTCAAGCGCAATCCAACAGGGTTCGTACACGGAGGGCGTCGTTCTGGATGTGGTTCTCCTACACCGTCCTACTGGGCCATTACAAGCCCGCCTGAGCAGCACAACAAAATGATCAATAAGTCTTCAGGGCTGCAGAGGCAGACGGGCCAGACAGTTCAGGGGACATCTTCCAGTTACATATTCTAGAAACATATGCATTTGCTTTCTTGCTGAGCCTGGCATGTTTCCCATTGTTTTTTTGCCTAATGCTAAGCTAGGCTAACTGATTACTTGTGGCAGCTATGTACTTGCAGCACAAGCATGAGTGAGCGTGATTATGTAACAAAGGACTGTTTCAGGTTCAGAGGAGGAATGCACCACCCCGCACGCTTCGCAATCAAGATTCAGGCGGCTCTTCTGTAAACAAACCGTCTAGACTTCATCATGAAGCAGCAGAGAGTCCTGGTTAGAGCAGCATCAGTTGGGCTTCACTGGGGGACGGAACACACGGTGTCCTCACACAATGATTACTTCAGAGAGGATTTGATTTCATTCAGCAGTGAAAGGAGAAACAGCTGCACACAGAATGAAGTCAGCAGGCTGAGCTCTGAATGGGCTCAGATCCGAGGCCCAGTGCAATCAGTCAGAGCCCGTCACAAAACATCTGTGGAATTGAGTCCGAGCACCGCCACTAATAACAAACCGAGAGGGAAACTAGCTGTGTGAGCAGTCGGTGTGCGTCTCGAGCGGCGAGCTCCACAGCAGCAATCAGAACAAAACTTCTCCGGGTCAGACTGATGGAGGCGACGTGGAGGAAATGTGGGCCGTCTGCATCACAGCATCACTCATACGGCGTCACGCACAACAACAACAGCTCCGGC
This sequence comes from Diplodus puntazzo, assembly GCA_963678695.2. Taxonomy (NCBI): domain Eukaryota; kingdom Metazoa; phylum Chordata; class Actinopteri; order Spariformes; family Sparidae; genus Diplodus; species Diplodus puntazzo. The sequence continues at coordinate 4,721,272 of OZ023170.1, read as the reverse complement.
CACGGTGGCCCTCAGGCTCAGCCCTCAGCCTCAGCTCTCAGCCCTCAGCGTCAGCCTCAGCCCTCAGCCCGGCAGGTGACATTCTGCAGGCTTGGACACACACACACAGATACAACACTTTTATTTAGCTCTCTTAAAAGCCACCAACCTAATGTACACAAGCGAGCACACATGTAAATGTTCCAGATTGGAGGCAGCAAACCGATGTAATGGGTCTGTAGCAGCACGTCTTCTTCCGCACGATAATAAGAGTGTCATTACTGACCCGAGGCCCCGCTGAACAGTCCCATGCTATTAATAGCTCCTCTTTGTTTATCACTTACATAACTTATATAACAGATCCACACAGCAGGCTGTATACATGTCAGACGAGTGTCGACACCGGGCTATAAATTAACATCTAATCCTGTGGCGCTAGAGCTTTACAGGGCATGGAAACACGAGCAAAAATGAATATCACCATAATAATTCTCATCGTGATAAACTGAGGGAAAGTTTTAAAATGATCCCCGACAATAAAACAAAAGTTTGCACGATGTGATCTGGCAGAAGATCCACATCAGTGCTTCTCCTGTGTGTGGGCTCGCTGCTCCAGCACGCCCGATTCAAATGAACGGATCGTTATCAGAGCTCGATGACGAGCAAAGCGATCTGCTGTAAACGGAAGATGAAGCCGAGGCACGAGAAAGAGTCACGTCAGTCCGCTCGGCGCATCAGTGGTGTCAGTTTGTTAAATATCAAACCAACAGAAGTGGGAATGTTGAAAACCTCACATGTTGATGAAGCACGTCTGCTCTGCGCCGTCATTAAAACTGTTTTCATCCCTTGTAATAAAGCTTCTGATGTTTTAAATATGGACCAGAGATTTTTTTTTTTTTTTACATATCATGTTTTAATTAGCGAAGCCTAAAAGAAGAAAAACAGCATTTTAGAAAATCTTCCATGACCTCAATAAAAACAACCGAGTGCATCTTTCTGGTGATTAGTCAAGAAAGTGACTTTTGATCAGTCTGTGAATCTTTAACAACACGTCAAGCTGCCAAGTCTTTTTAATCTAGCTGCAGGAGCTCATGAGTTAGATGTGATCAAACATTTTTTAATTTAAAGGTGCACTTTGGAGTTTATGAACAGAAGTGTGAATAATATAAACTCAGAAATGTTTATTTGATGTACATACTTCCATTATAAAAGAGGAATGTGGGAGCGCTGGTCCACACACACACACACACACACACACACACTAATGCACATAAAAAATCTCTGTGTAGGCGACATATTTGAATCAGACGTGCTGAATATCAGACGCAGTCTGCAGCCTTCAGTCACAGTCTTGTTTTTCTCCAACTCTGAAACATTTCTCGGTGGCGCTCTCGTCGCCCTCGTCCTGATTCAGAGATGAATTATTCATGCCTTTGTTTTTTAATCACAGCTGGACGTCTGGACCGTGCGCTTCACTTTACCGGCAGCTATAAGAAGCCGCTGCGGCTTTTACACATTGCTTTTTTTATCCACTTCGATCTTTGGTTCTCACTGCGGGTGAAACGGAGGAACTGAACTCCAGATAATGCTGATCACATGTAAGACTCTCGCACATCAGGCCTCTGGATAACTTCGCTCTTTCCTCACTGACTGCTCCACAATGAAACATTTAATATAAGACCAACAGTTTCTCCATATTGGTGCATGGTGAATGTTGAATGATGTGTAGTGTGTTGAAGGCCGTCTGTTTGTCTCACTGTCTTGCTTCGCTTTCCTTGAGGAATTTGGAGCTCTTGCTTGTTTTCTCATAAGTTTGGCAAATTGCGTGGTACTTATTTTTGACAGCGGCGTATTTTGAAACCTTCCAGCGTGATGGATGAACTAATCTGGTTGCTGAGAATTGATTTAACTACAGCAGAGAGAGGTCAGATGTCGTATCATTCTGGAAGATTTATAGCGTTTTGCATTTCTTGAACATTTCTGAGCAGAGAGTTCGGATCTCCTCACCTTCTCCGAGGCTGTACCGCAGGCGGGCGTCCCACGCCTGCAGGGTGTCCTTGCTGTCGAAGCCCAGGAGGGCGGCCTGGTTCAGGCAGAGGATGGCCAGAGTGAACGCCACGCCTTCATACCACTGTCCTACCTCCAGACCGCAGATCTCCTCCAAGGTGACACTGGCCCTCTCCTTGCTGCCCTGAGCTTTGTCTGACTTGTCTTTGAAAACCAGCAGCACGAGGCAGTCTGGAGGAACCAAACAGTCGGAATGAGACACAACATTTAAAAACATATTGTTTCATGTAAAGATCCACATTTAATTACACTGTCGAACGCTAATCAGATGAATTCTAACATACAGTAGCTGTTGTGATGTCCTCTAGTCTCTGGCACCTTCAAACAATCAGTGTCAACTGACAAAACAAGAGCGTGTGTGTGTGTGTGTGTGTGTGTGTGTGTGTGTGTGTGTGTGTGTGTGTGTGTCTCCTTCACACACACACCTCTTAACCCACATAACTGAGGCATGAGCACAGACAGCTGTGATAACACTGACACTGAAGATCTGAGGAGGAGCAGCACTCAGCCCCGGTCCAACCTGTGGAGCATGTTAAGCCGTCCAGCACCAGATGTCCAAAAGAAAATGTTTCTGTGTAACGCAATACAGTCACTTCATCGCCCCGAAGCCCACCATCTTATTTATAAAATACAGAGAATGCCAGAGGTAATTGATGAATCTGAGAGTTTAGACAACCTCATGCTGCTCCTCGGTAAATGTGACCGAACAACACGTAGAGCACAGTCATCTAAAAATACAGCCAGGCTCAGACTGTCAGTCTTCAGCACATTCACACTGAGGATGGCTACAAAGAAGGCTCAAAAAGGTTCTGAGCTTGTGAAATCATGCTCTGAAACACTTCCACACCCTGTGTTTGGAGCACCTGAGGAAACACTGGAGAATTTCAAAATAAAATCTGTGTAACCTGTCATCAGAGTGCAGACAACAGCCACATGTATGAACTTTAACTTTACAGCCGAATTAAAGTCAAACATTTGCACTTCACATGGACTTTTTAAAAAACGAACTTGCACTTTTTGTTTTGAATCTGCAGACAATCTACACAGAAATGTTCATTTTTTTTCGCGGAGGCTTTTCTTAACGTCGCTGTTTTGTCCAAATTAATCTTTCTTCTTTCTTTTTCTGCACATACAAACATTTGTCTGGTTCCTACAGATCCACAGACTACTTATATCTCACATCAACAGGTTGTTAAAGGGTGAACTATAACCACAGGCTCCAAAACTCTTCCTCCTCTTTGTGACCCATACGCGGGCCCGTAGACGAGGCCCACGTCCTGAATAAATACTTCTATATATATTTATATTGAGAAACGAGTTTTTTTCAAAACCAGAAGGTCGAAGCAGATTGAAAACAGGGCTGCTATCACCTGCCGTGTTCCTCTGGCTCACTGTTCCTCCACTGTGGCGCAGCGAACATGCGCATTTATGGATTTTTAGTGTTTTTACGCGCGGCGCAAAAGTTCCACATGTTAGTCGAGACGAACCAGTACTGTGAGACGTGCGTGAACCCGACCAGAACCAGTCTGGGTCTGTGTGTGTTTACCTGCTACAGGGGACGGCTTGCGGAGGACGAGCCACCTAGTTTTCCACTGTGGAGGAAAACAGAAGTAGAGAGAAAGTTGTTTTTAAGCAGCTCAGCTTCATGAAGCCATATCCGTCACCAAATGTTGTCAAAAGCTAAACACCTTTTTTCCATCTCGGAGTCTGGCATATCCCTCCACGACAACAGAATCCGTCATCTTCAGTCATGGTTCCTGACAGCTGCACGGTCGCTGCCTGAATGAGGGTCACTTTCAAAATAGCTGCTCTGTGCTGCTGCTGCTGCTGCTGCCGGGGAGCAAACTCCCCCCAGCAAGGCACATGGTCCATGGCATGACCACTGTCTGTCTGTTTCTCTGCCTGCCTGTCTGTGTGTGTGTCCGTGTGTCTGTGTGTGCACCGCCATGCTCCTGCCGCCACCTGGACTTGTTTACACCACCTGCTGCTGCTGCTGCGGGCAGAACCACTGTCACAACTCCCTCCGCACGACTCTCATGCCACAAATACCACATTTCATTTGCGGGCCTGAAGATTAAAGGTGCTATGTGTAAGAATTGGCCACCTTACAAATTCCTATTACACCACCAAAGTAACCAGTAGCTGCTGCCAACTGTAGCTGCCGCTAGCGCAGTTAGCCTTGCAGCTAAGAGGTGTTTACACCGCTAGCACAGGACATGCTAAATTATATCAGTTTATTTCGCTGAAATACAATATTATACAACATAACATCAAAACTGTTATTCAAGATAGTAATTGTAGTTAATTTTCATGTTTTCAACCAAAAGTGTCTCATATTGCATCTTTATTAAATACACATGCAGTTGCACATTGTTTTTGTTTATTATTGACAGAAAACGTGAATTATGTTGTAAAATACGCCTTAAAATATAAATAGTGGAGGTGCCTATTATATATGTGTGTGTGCATTACAGAAGTTACCTTAAAATCAAAGGTGCGTAACCTTATAAATGACCTCCAGTGAAGTAACTCAGTGGCCCAGTTGCATTGTGGGTACCGTAGGCACCAGGTTTTGAAAAGGAGGAAGAAAATGGTCGATCCACTGAATCAATGTTGATCATTTGTTTTTAAACTGTCCATAACAATGCTAGAGCAGTGGACTGCTGTGCAAAACCTGGTGACTACATTACCCACAATGCAACATAACCACTGAGACATTACTGTAGGCAATTAACAGATGATATGCAGATTCTTCCGGAGCCACAAATGGCTTTACCTTAAAAACACCATGGATGAAATTCTAACTACAAAGCTCACACATGAGCAGATCTGTCACCACGACAACTGACCAAACTCCATACAGGTGAAAACTTTGGAAAAAGGTGAGCGTGCACCTCAACGGTCCAATACACAGCTAGTTCACTGAAGATGCTCGGAGCTTTATCAAGTCAGTAAAGGTTTATTCAGTCACAAAATGTTTCACAGTTAAAAAATATAACTTCCACAAACAGTACAAATAAAAACAGAATACAACATAGTACAATCTCTCGTATGTTCAAGCTCATGTCCAGGTCAGGTCCATTCATGGAGCCTTGGGTTTGCGTTTGATCACTGAATTGATCCAGTCGATATAGTTCACCACTTTAGTGTAAACACCAGGTTTTCCAGAGCGCCCGCAGCCTTCGCCCCAGCTGATGATCCCATACAGGAAGCTGACATCACTCCTCGCACAGGCCAGAGGGCCTCCAGAGTCGCCCTGAGGAAACACACCAGCAGATACATATAAACACACACGCACTGATCAAAGTGGAGCCACACAAACAGCTGACTCACACACTTGAAACCTAATATATGAGCTAAATAAATAACTGTGACATTTCATTTAAGAGGAAGGAGCTTAAATATTTTACACGGCAGGTTTGAGTGGGTCGTCTGGCGCTACAGACATCTGCAGTTTTCAGACCCTCGCTAACTTCCCCCGGCACTTCACTCAGGGGAATCCCTGCTGCCATCTTAAGTGCAACTCCATTACTCTGATACCTCAAGTCAACTTTCTGGTATCGACCCTTCCGGAGCCGAGGGAGGAGGTTAACAACTCTGTGGGCTCCAGGAGTCTATTCTGCCCTTGTCTACTTTATGATCAGTCATAATCTCGAGTACTCAGGAGCAATAAGATTAAGAAGGTATAAAAAACATCATTTGTTCTACATATTTACATCTATTAACTCCTCGGTGTAACTGTTTTGTAGCTAACATCACCAACTGACATAGCTAAAGTTAGCTTGCTCATATATAACACATTGTAAGAGAAAAGTAAAACAGTAATTGGGTTCTTCTTGATCTCACAATCAAATCAAATGACACTTTTGCCTCAGAATATAAAACATACTAACAATGTCACACCTGCTAACAATGCTAAGAAAACAGATAAAGCTAGTGCAACACAACCCTGAGGGACAACACTACATGCTGTACATTTCTCTACGTACTCTGTAAATGTGCTCCTAAAATCTAAACAGTACGTTGATGAAGAACTTAGCAGCACTGGATTTAATTATCACTGTCCTACCTGGCAGGCGTCGACACAACCGTTGAGCCCGGCGCAGAGCATGTCAGAAGTGACGTGGTTTCCGTAAACTTCTGGCTTCCTACAGGTGCTGTGAGGAATCAGCCTCACGCCTCCCTCCTGCAGACTCGAGTAACGTTCTGCCTCTGACAAATGAAACGCAGAAAACTCATTATATCAAAAGGCCAAGACAGTCAAAATGCCATGTCATGTCATCGTCTGTAACAGCTTTTATCCCTTTTTCAAGGGGTCGCGAGGGTTGTTGCTGGAGCCAATCCCAGCTGACTCTGGGCGAAGGCACCCTGGACAAGTCGCCAGCTCATCGCAGACAGTCAAAATGTTGACTACTAATTAGTCATTCAATTATGTTGTGTATGAGTTGTATTTGAGGGCCCACCTACACAGGTGAACTGACTCACCCCCCTTGTTAGCCTGGTTTTCATCTGTCAGACAGTTTACAGTCAACACTGTTACTAATGTTTTGTGACTACACATTATTTACAGCCACGCCCAATTCAAATGGATTAATTTTTACTAAATATTTCCACCCAGTTGCCGACTGTTGTGAAGCTAACTGAACTAGCTTTACAGATAAAGCTAACATTTGCTTGCTAATACACATCCTGTTTAGACCAATGAGTTAGTTAGTGACCGTGGAATATAAGTGACGTGTCTGACCTGACACCTGATCAATGACGATGTAAAATCTATATTTTAAATGACATTTTACAAAATAATGAAGCATGCCTCAAAATACAATCTGTTATGAATCAATGTTAGCCTGAATTGCTTCAGTTCCATTAGCATAATCATTCTAAACTGTATAACAATAACTTTAAAACACACATTTCTCCATGTATGCTTCTACAGATAAAACTAAATAACAGCTTGAGTATATTTGCAAAAGATTAGCATTTATGTTTAATCACTGACACTGTAGCTAGTGATGCTACAGTCACTTCCTGCTGGAATAGAGACATTTAGAAACCCAGTTATGCATTACTGAAAATATTTCATACATTTTAATGGTTCAGTCCTTTTAACTAAACTAATAGTTTGTAACAAGCTGGTGGTTTCCAAGAACTTGAAGCTAGCATGCGAACCAGACTCGCTCCAGTAGCTCTGTTGCAATGTATGACTGTGGAAGGCTGTTATCACGATGACACTGAAATTAAACAACACTTCATGACTTCCTCATCACTCACTCTAATGCATGTGTCCCCAGCCGCTAATACTACAGCAGTAGTCATCGGGGAACGTCATGCTTTTGTCTGGGAGACAGATGGGTCTGATGAACGGGGTTCTCCTCACACAGCGCCCGTCCTGCTTCTTCAGTTTGACCAGAACTGGCAAACAGAAACACAGCAGGGAACGAGAAGTGAAGTTAAACTGATGAAACAAGTTGCAGACGTGGAGACTCCTTCTTCTAATGAAAACTGCCACACCCAACAGTGAGTGTGTGTGTGTGTGTGTGTGTGTGTGTGTGTGTGTGTGTGTGTGTGTGTGTGTGCTGCACTCATGCGGGGGGGAGCACAGGGACACAGCTGCTCCGTGACGCACAGCTGTGCACGCAGACTTCTGGGGCCTGCAGTGAGTTTGTGAGGTTCTGAATGAGGACAGGAGGTATTCTGATTTATGTGAATCACTGCTCCCTCTGTGTGTGTGTCTGTATGTGTGTGTGTGTTTGTGTCATGATTACCGATGTCATGTAGTGTCGGATTAAACACGGAGAACTCTTTTGGAAAGATGTACTCCTCCACTCCGAATGTCCTGGTGTTGGGCCCGGTGACGTTGAAGTTCTGCTGGCCCAGCACCACGCGGAGCTGAGACTTCAGGGGGCTGAGGGAGGACACACCTTCATTACTACATGCGAAGGCCAAGTATGCACATATAATAACATTCAGTCTGGAGCCAGGTTACCTCTAGTACATTTCTTAGGATGAACTGTTACTCTTTCATACCTGATGATAATAACTCGTAATTGCATGATGTTCCCTGAGGACCAATATTAACCCTTTCAGCCGCGCTGATTATAAGACTGATCATGGAGAAATCTCCAGTATGTTCTTCATTATGTTCATAGCTGTCTTGCTGCAGGCCGTGATGAACATTGTGGATTCTGGTACTGCTGCAATTAGTTTAATCGACTCCCAGCTGATAGTAGAAACTTGAGCAGTGACAGTTTGTCTGAAGGAAAGAAAACCTTCAATGATATCTGACAATGGCAACAGATGCCTGCTTGTTGATGTTAAAGGGGAACCGGCATCTGTGCACGAGACGTTTTTAGGTTTTCCTCGAACTGCATGCTTGTCTAAATATAGTGTGTTGGTAAAGCTGTGATGCAGAGGTGTCAAAGTCTTTAAATCACGCGCCGTTTGAGTTTTGACTCCCTGTTCAACTGCAGTGGTCACAAAACAGTGAGGAGGAAATACAGCTCTGGTATGAAGGATGGTGTTCTTTTACTTTACCTGTCACAGACACACTGGAAGTACAAACACTCAAACATTTTCCCACATTATTATACCACATGTTCCTTTAGCGAGGCTAAAGAGCTTTGCCTCCCTGACTTACTTGCGGAAGAAGCAGTGAGCTGCAGACACGATCCAGCAGGAGGAGACCAGGGTGCCGGCGCAGAAGTCCTGCTGCCCGATGTAAATGGCCGCCATCCAGGGGTGAGTGCCCGGCAGAGCGGTGTTCCCGCCCATTATGCGCCCCCTGGCGACCCACAACCTCTTCTTGTGCTTTTTCCCACACACTGGCTTCTTGGCCGGCTTGCTGGGTCTGGGCTTTTTAATGCCGGGCAGGACATTAATCTGGATCCTTCTTGAAGATGCTGAATGTGGAAACAAGTTAAGAGTAAATAATTATCTCAAACAAAGTGGCATGATTACCTCTTTAGGCTAGACGAACTAAGGCCACTACAGATCTGTCTACCAGCTACAGTATTTTGCTAACACACTGCCAGTATACCTCTTCTGAATATTTTGGATTTTGCCGCTGGCTGATTCTCCCCTGCAAGAACACAAAACAGACGTTCTACAGGATGATATAACACCAAGGTGACACAGTATGGAGACACACGAGTGCCACTAAAAACACATTCCCTTTATTTCTACTCACAGAGCGTCGTCATGTTAAACATATGTTGAAGAAGCCGCAGCAGACGGGGGAGCTTGAGGATTCTGAGCGTTCTCCTGGCGTCGTGACAGACGGCCCAATGCACCAAACCCCCACTGAGCACATAAACATGAGGCTCCACCTGACACGACTTGTTGATTCATGATGAGTCAAGCCTTTATTTCCTCCTTATCTCATTAAGCCCACGTATTAAAACAAGCTCTGCCACTGAACCAGTCGACCTGGCTGAATTCAGCGGCACTGAGCGGAGAGCAGCTGTGTACTCCGGACTTCTTTTAAAATCACAAACACTGGATTTCAAATTTAAAGTAGAGGCATTTAATGAGGTCTGGAGAGGACGATGACAAATGTCGCTGACTGTGTCATTTAATCAAAGCCAAGAGAATGAGGACGTTGAGGCGGCCTTGATGAATAGTCTCAACTCTTCATCAGTTCACACGGAGCTCTATAATCAGGACGACTTGATGAATCTGAGATTCTTGAAGGGTTTATGAGGCCAATGACTAATGACTTAAAGAAGAAACAGTGATGCAGAGGTGGAAAGGATTTATAAACACATGATGAAAGAAAAATTAAGCTAAAAAAAAACGCCTGCCAAGCTAACAGATAAATCACGCCTCAGCCGCGTGGCAGAGCATCAAAGTACCTCAGGGAGTGATGAAACGAGCTACGTTACACATGAATTACAGACGTAATTAGACACTGTGATTTCAACGTAGCTTGACAGCAAACGTTAGCTCAGAATTCAACAACACAACTCTACTCACACACGGGCTGCACACAGGACGGGACGTCACAGTACTCCCAGGAGATGGCGCTGTCCTGTAGCGTGTAGCACCACGGCATCTTGTCCCCGTCCGGGTTCCTGCGCACACAGAACCACAGCGGACAGAGTGTGTGGACACCGTCCATTACCCGGGAGATAACTGGCTTACACGTCTTAATTCAGTCGTCAGAATAATGTGTTTCAGTGATGTTGATGCTGCAATATACAACTTTTCTGGCACCCGAGCTTTCAGACGGTCTGTGCTGGTGTGTCTGTGTGCTGGAAATGGGCTTTTCTTTGATATTCGGGACATTTTGCAGCACATGTCCTGTGCTGTAGGGATGCCACATGGCTGCTGGGTAATCACAGCGACGACAACAACGACTGAGGGAGGCAGTGAGAGGTGGAGGAGCGTGGAGGAGATAACAGGCTGGATTCTCCAGGTGCTTCTTTAATGCTCGTGGTGGATGAATGGTGGCTCGCTGCCTTTGAGCAGGCGTCGTATATAAAGGGCTCGTCCACATGAGTGACACGTGGTGGCGCGTGGACTTGACAGATAAGGTGTGGGACGAGCAGACGGCTCTGCTAGCTCGTGGAGAGAAGTTGGATATTGCAGCTTTAAAGGAGCATTATGTAGTTTTGGGCAGGAAATCTTCATCAGAAGAGAAAGATCTTTTATGCCTTATAAAACTAAATATAATATAATCCTGACTGAATAAACAAACCAAACTTAAAGGACAACACAATTTAGTACGGCTTTACTTTGTTTATATGTGGCGGACCCTGCCACCTTTCTAGCTTCAAACAGTCGGTACTACAGCAACCACACTATTAGATCAGTAATAATTGTACTCATGTCTGTCACACCCTTCATCGCTCATGATGCTACATCAGCAGGATGAATCCGCCCACACACACACCTGCAGAAGGCGTGCTCCCCGAGGCCTCTGCGGGAGGAAGCGACCACCGTGCCCACATGGAGCTCGTCATACAGCAGGTCGGAGTTCCACCGCAGACAGCGGGCGCCAGACAGCGTGGTGCCCACCACCCCTCTGTACCCTGTGCCCCGGTTGTTATAGCACTCCGTCTCCGGCTCTGCACACACATGCACACAGAACACACACACACCGCTGAGTCGTGCCTCCACTCCGCAGCTTAACTTCGGTATGTAAACAGTGCAAATGCAATCAGACAATTTCAGGATGCAGATGAGAATCTGGTGCGATGACAGATCTCCTTCGTTCACACTGGATCCGTCAGAACAAGCCCGCTCTGTGTGCATTAACAGCAACAGTAGCAACAACTGAGTACCAGTTCGGCAGCTCGCTCATGTCTTCACCTGCCGCCATTCATCAAACCATTATCACACGTACACATGCATGAACACGCACACACACACAAGCACGCAGCGGGGCAGAGAACATCGCTACCTGCAGCTAGAGTCCTGCTTCTACTCACCCAAGCTGCAGCGCGGTCCGCTGAAGCCATGTCTGCAGTTACACACCTCCCTGCCGGTGGCCACGATCAGTCGACACACTCCGTCGTTCTGACAGGGGTTTGACCGGCACACTGGACACATGAAGGCAAACCGGGTCACATCTTAACACCACACATACTGAACATCTCCACCATAACTCTACTTTATCTAAAGGTGCAACATGATAGAATCCACCACCTGCTGATGTAGAAAACACAGTAACCACTAACTGCAGCTAGCATGGAACCTACAGAACATTGTGACTCTCTGCACTTTCTCTTGTCCCGTTGATCACTTCAGTGTCTTTCAGCTCCTTGTTTTGGTTCTGTGGCCCGAAGCTTCATTGTTCTGGTTCCCTCTCATCAGTGCTGTTTTCAGCTGTAGCAGCCAGCTCTTAGGTTCTAATAGACCGAGTGAACACTACCTGGCCGGCACCAGACACCTGACAGATGGTGGCATCAAGCTGGTAAACATGCCGGAGGATCTGGTGGCTAAGAAGCAAGAGATTTCCCTCCTGAGTCTCCTGGTCGAGTCAATAAGCCACTGTCTGCCAAATACTTTCTAAATGCCAACTGTTTAAGATCATAATACTCATAATAAGTAAAGGCTCCAGGTGTTTTCGTCGGATCTATGGAAACATCTGTGAAATGTGCCAGAGAACACTGAAGTCACATCTGCGTTCAAATGAAGATAATAAAAGATAATGTTTCATTTGAAAATCAAAACTTATTGAGGTGCAAAGTTTTTTGTTTTTTTTTCCGTGCCTGCTGTAAGATGAGCCGCTACCATCGTGACAAAACACTGTTTCGGTCCAGAGAGCATGAAACCACTTCACTGCCTCGCTCTGCTTTGTGCCAAGGAGTCTGTTAAATGCCCCTGAACACCCCCCCCCTCGAGATGAAAGCACCTTACGGACCCGTGGGGTGTGTCCTGAAACTCTGGGCCTGAGTCACAGTGAGTCATATAATCTGTCTTTTCATCCGTGGAGAGGTTACTCTTGTAACTATGGAGCTGAGATCAAAGAATAAAAGCATTTCTGGGGGCTGGGAGGAGACTTGATACGTGTGTTTATGTAGCCTGATGTATGAGAACAAGCTTGTGGAACATAAAGGCGCCTGTCCTGAGAGAGCGCAGAGGAGGTGCACTGTGAGGTTTCTGGGGAAGCGTCATTGACTTAACTACCGATCAATACATCTCCTGACTGGGTTTTCACTCTCGTCACCTGGCAAAAGACACAGTACCATCCGACAGAGCTTCTTACCTGTGTATCGGACCCTCTCACAATGGATGTCTCCTGCCACACATGTGCACTGTTCCACATTACGGAGGTGGATCCGTCCCCAAGACTCTCCTGTGTCATAATAGCGCAGGTGTTCGGTTTCATAGCACCTTCCTGAAAAAAAAAAGTAGACGTGACACATGAAAGGCAACAGGTTGAAATGTGAGAGGAGACTGAAGAGCTCGATGGAGCGTGAAGAGGCTGACAGAAGTGCAGAGGTTGATGGAGGTGCGGAGGCTGATGGAGGTGCAGGACGCATCAAAGTGGAGACATTTTAGTGTCTGTTTTGTTTGATTAGTTTGGACGGAAACAATCTAACAACTCTGCAAATGACAGAACATTTTTTGTCCATTACCATCAGACCAAATGTGTTTAAAGGAAGTGCGGGAGGGAAGAAGTAGAGCGTGAAAAAGGAAAAACTTGACATATGAAATCACATTTTTATATATCACACTTCCATGGGCATTTTTCATTATTCATAATAGTCAAACTGTTCTGTATAAAGATGTAGTATGTAAGAATTTCACGAGTAGAGGCAGTAAGTCACGACCAATATATGAACACTGCTGCTATGTGTATTCTGTTTATACACCCACAGCTGTAGCTATTAGCTTGTTAGCTCAGTTAGCCAGGCAGATAGCTGGACTTGAGAGAAAGAGTTTCTTTCAGCTGGTTAGCATGTGCAAACAAGTGTCTACCTACTCTGCTCACACAGTCGGCCGGTGAAGCTCTCAGGACAGGAACACTCAAACGATGTGGCTCCAGGCGGGTTCGGCGTGCAGACGCCTCCGTTCTGACAGGGGTTCACCTGACATGGACCTGTGAGTCTGCGTGACGTGTTGACAACAACTGAAACAACAAGGAAACGCTAATAAAACACAGCGTCTGTGATGAATATCTGATTAACTCGTGTGTGTTTAGTGAACGAACCATCTGACTGAGTTTTCTCTGGGACGCAGAAGCTGTACTGCCGGTCCCGATCAAAGTTGTGTGTGAGGGAACACCTGTGACGGGAGAGGCAGGTAGATGATTCAGTCAACAGGTAGTCACCTGGATTACACATGAAGGAAACATCAGGGCGGAGCGACGGACCGGATCAATGTATCACCTGTCAGAGGCTGCTGTCACACTGTTAACTGTGGTTCCTCTTCCTCTGTTCTGAGCCCGACCGCTTTTTGGCAATATTGGATTTTCAGCCAGAATCGGCTAAATGTTGTTAGAAATGTAAACATTGCTTGCTCATTTCAACACTTTGGTCCAAAAGCTCTCTGGAATCTTATTACTACAGAGTTTCTGCAAGTTAGAACAAGTCAAATTTAAGACGTTTTAAGACCTACACGAAGGAAGAAAAAGTGAAAGTAAAAATACAGTCCCAGAAATACTTTTCTGAGTGAGTGAGTGTGTCGGAGTTATTATAGTTATTATAGTTTTTAAATTTTCATTAGTTTTTATTTTAAAATTTAGTTTTTCAGTTTGTTTTTTTAATTACAGTTTAGTTTAACAAGTGATTAAGTAGTTTTAGTTTAGCTTTTATCTAGGAATGAACCCCGGTGTGTTCGTTGCTTTGGTACGACTGATGTTCAGCAACGGTGTTCTAAATCCAAAGCACTCCGCTTTCAACGTCGGATTTGAGCCGAAGATGGTATGAATGTCGCTTGACTGTGAGGCGGCGCAGAGTTCGGGTCAAGCGTAAGAACTGGATGAACTTGGACCGGGAACTGGTGACAAAGGCGTACAAAAGTGTGTGACGGCGTGACTTCGCGGGAGACTTTTAGTAGCTAACTGGTAGCAGTTAGTTGTAGCAGATTCCGCCGTTGAAGTCTTTCCGGAACTGGCGAATGTACGGCGATAAAGAACAACACACGGAGCTCACTGTGAATCTCAGCAACACATTTCTCCAAAACAAAACAAAAAAAAAGTGCATATTTAAGACTTTTTAAGGTCTAAAATTGAGATTGTCAAATTTAAGACTATTTAAGACCCCGTGGAAACCTGTAATAGTCATTCATGGCTTTGGTCATATCCCAGATTCTTCTTCAGACACCAGCAGCAGGTCGACATTTGTACTTTTAAGTGAAAAGTCTCAGCAGCTACTGCAGACACTCACGTGACAACAGATACAGTATCTGCTGCTGTAGCACCAGACTACAGAGCAGCTTCATCCCTCAGGCTGTGAGCCTCCTCGACTCTCCTCTGGCTCAGACGGACGCAGCAGATGTCTCAATCATTCCTTTGATTTTTAAACTTCTATTTATAAAAAGATGAATAAAAGCAGCTGAAATTTCTACAAGTCTCTATGCAGGGAGTGTGAGTAAGCCTCAAAGAGAATATCAAACCTCTCTGAAGCATGACGCTCCTCACTAACTCTGTCAATCATCCACCGCTCTGCAGGACATAATGACCAACAAGTCTGCACATCCCAACAACACGCAGGCTCACATCACAGAAGCGTGCCGTGCAGTGGGACCACAGGTGTTGGGTCATATATGATTGCGTTTGTGTTGCTCCAGCTCGCTTGCAGCCGCCCTCCCTGTCTCAGTTCCAGAGAACTATGAGCGAAAAGCCCTTCAAGCAAGTCTGCTGTTGTTCTCCAGCTCTATCTAATAAAAGGAGATCGTGTTGCTTCGTCTCAATCTGGGGCCATAAAACTCCAGCGTGATGGTTTAATAGTGACAGCTGTTTATTCACCGCCGAAGACCGACTGCGCGAAGAACAAACTGTCTTACAGATCACGGAGCCGATCCAGTTTAACATTCCTCATCTCGTCTCTCTGCGTTTACGTTCTTTTCTTCTGTTTCTCACCAGCTCATTAAAAAACTGATGACACGCTGAATAAATCCCTCGTCTCTGCACAGCTGTAATTAAATGTGACAACACAACCTGACCGCACACTGTAACACCCCTGCTGTTACCACACTGCGGGCTGGAAAATACCATAACCACACACACACACACACACACACACACACACACCTGTGACGACACACCTTGCGTGGATCTGTGGTTTGTGTCTGGACAGAATTGTGACGAGGCAGCACTTCTATCTGTCAGGGAGTTGAGTCAGGCAGGTGTGTGTGTGTGTGTGTGTGTGTGTGTGTGTGTGCTACCTTACAGACACATCACCGAGTGTTTGTGTAACCGTGAACCCTTCATGCAGACGGTGATGATGGTGATGATGATGATGAGGACTCACCAGGGTGTCGAGGAGAGGAAGGTGATGCAGTCGTGATGGATCCTTCCACCCTGACGGAACGGGAACTTGCACTCTTTGCCCGATGTGGTCAGAACTGGACAGGGACAGAGACGACACACGGTTACTGCTGCTGTACTGGACACAGGTGGACAGAACACAAACACAACAAACAGCCCTCTGAGTCTGTCCTCAGCTCTGATCAGGGGTCAGTAGATCCATGATCCTCAGCTGCTGCCACAGGCTCCTACAACACGGTTCACACTGAACCAGTCTCTGATCCTGAACATGTATCACTCCACACCAGCTCTGAGGCAGGACTCACCCCTCCTGGTCTCCCTCTGTGGCTCTGTGGACGCGTCTGCGTCAGACCCAGAGACTAAAACACTCTGGAACCAGAGAAGAGGAGAAGTTAGCCAACTTTTTTTCCCCCTCTCCTTTTACGCACGGAAAGACGCACAAGAAGTGAAAGACGGGTGACTTACACTGACAACACAAGGCAGGAGCAGAAGCATAATCAGAGCCATCCTGAAGTTTCTGCGGGTCCCGGAGCAGCTGAGGATCCTCGACTCTGAACAGGGTCCGCGGAGCCCGTCACGTTATATCTGTCAGCTCCCGAGTCGTCGCGCTGCGTTTGGTCATAGGAGACGTGGGAAACCCTGCAAGTATTATCCTGTCCCGCACAAATTCAGCCTGTATTGAGTAAACCGGTTGCGTCATTAGGCTGGTCTATCTGTGAGGCATCCTATATCCTGCTGCAGTCCCCGTGCACCTCCTGCCGCCGCCCACGGTTTATCAGTCAACTTATCTGAGGAGGGACACCGAAACTTTCCAGAGGAGGCGGACGGGACGGGACACGGTGCAGCCGGCAGCTGCTGTGTGCCCGGGGAGCATAATGTCACACTTCATGTGTGTGTAATGTCCTGTCTGCTTGCTGGTTTTGTTAATAAACAGGTTTCTAAAAGCCGAAATGACGAATACTTTCCTCAGTTAGCATCAGTAGGTTGATGTTCAGTTTGGCTAACTGACGGGGCTAACTCAGAGTGAGCTCGAACTAGCATATCAAGCTAACGTTAGGAATGAAAAATAAATATTCTATTCGAAGTTATAAAGCCTGGATGACAAATAGTTGGCTTTATTAAAAGTTTAATTAGCCTAAATGAGTCCTACTTTCCTCAGGTTTTGACAGTTAGCATCAGCGGTAATTTGGAGGTTTAAAGTTCAGTTAGCTAGCTGA
This sequence comes from Diplodus puntazzo, assembly GCA_963678695.2. Lineage (NCBI taxonomy): Eukaryota > Metazoa > Chordata > Actinopteri > Spariformes > Sparidae > Diplodus > Diplodus puntazzo. Next base: position 4,704,073 of record OZ023170.1, on the reverse strand, counting down.
TGGGGCTAACTCAAATTTAGCAACGCTTTAGTATATTAAGCTAGGCATCAGACGTTTTCAATGCTATTTTAAGTTTAAATAGCCTAATAATAATACCTACCCTCCTCCGGAATGGACAGTTATTATTAGAAGTATGCTGCAGAATAATATTCAGTTAGCTAATGTGGCTAAAGTAGCGTTACAGCTTAATGTGTGAGATATTGTTTTCTGTATTTGCGGTTAAAATAGCCTGAATAAGAAGATCTGTGGGGGGAAAAAAACTTCGCAGTTTAAAAAGCCTTAATGATACTTACCTTCCCAGGGACTGACAGTAATTATTGGTAGTGCATTGCAGGTTAAAGTTCAGTTAGCTCATGGGGCTCATTCAAGTTGAGCTAATGCCTCGGTTTGCCATAAATAAGCTTGGTATGAGTAATAGTTTATTATATTGCTAGAATAAATATGAGAAATAGTTGTCTATAAATGGCACTTATTACAGTTAGTTATTATCAGTAGTTTATTAAAGTTCATTTAGCTAATGGTGCTCATTCAAATTGAGCCACGGTTTAGCATGTCAAGCTAGGAGTGAGCTATACTTTATTCAAAGTTTGAATAGCTTATGATAAATATTTCACACTATTTGAAGTTTAAACACCTACTTTACCTCTGGACAGTTATCATCAGTAGCATGCTGCAGGTTTATGTTCCAGTAATTCACATTGAGCTATGGATTAGCATATTAAGCTAGGTGAGCTCTCTCTTTCTTGGCAGGAAAGTTGTGTCAATCTAGTGACTAATTATAACAAATGTTTGCAGTAATATTACAGAATGTGTGAGGATTGAGCTAATAGGAAAACAACTTTAACTGTGAAATAAACCTCATTAGTCTTCTGAGCATAACACTGAGCTAATGCTAAGATAGCTGCAGACTTTGAATTGTCCCTTAACATAAATACTCTATTCTTTTATTTGTTTTTTTTATTAAATTATGAATCTCTCCTAACTCTACGAAAGTTGCCGTGTGGCGCTCCGACACCCGGAACAAGCTCGTACATGTCACGCAGTCTTAACGGACAGGTGAAAGGAGGAGTGCTAGTAAATCTGGAACAGCGTCAGTCACTTTATTTCCAACTTTCAGGTTCTCACACCTTCAGTAGGTTTTGTAACATTTGACCTAATGGAGGGTGACAATTAAACACAAAGCACAGGTGAGGAGGAGAAGTGTTGAAGCGGCTGCTATGGGAACAGGTGGAGGAGCAGTTCCGCAGGTGGGTGTCTGAGTTACATCTCACCTATTTAGGATAAGAGGAAGTCCAATTTGAGGGTGTATCAAAGATCCCGGGGGGGGGAACTTGACTGTTTTGCAAAGGATGCAGGCACCTCGGAACGAAGCAGGAAAGTGAAGCCAACCGACCATTTACAGGCCTGGTGTGCTGTCAGCATTCCAGCAGTGACATGCTCCGTCACGACCGACTTCTCCAGCCCCCTAATCTAACCTCTAATTTACACCAGCTGGAATAATCTCCCTCCAGATGCTGAGCTGAGAATACAGAGATGGAGGCCGGATGACTGAACAGCACTTCTACATCAGTGACGGGGCCCCCAGGTAAAGGTGCGCTGCTTCTGCAGAAGACACAGTTCCAACCAACGCGCAGTTAATTATTGACGATTCTCACTAACTCAGCAAACACATTGAGCTTTTAATCCAAATATGTCAAGCGAGGAGAATCCAGAGAGTGTTTGACCAAGAGTGCAGGTCATAAACTGAACACAGGAGCCTTTATGACTCTGTGGAGGAATCGACCTGCCGTCTGAAACACAAGAATCAATCACACACACACACACACGAGACAAGAGGAGAGCGTCATCTGTGTTGGATTTCAAGCCGTTAAAGCTTTTTTTAATCAGTCAACATGTGGACAACCTCAACACCACAGAAGCAGGGAGTACAGGCAATAAAGGTACCGTCATGTTTCATCCGTCAAACACAGGAAGAAGATGTAAACAGGAAATACTTAAATACACAACAGTAGAGTCATGAGTCCTGCCCCGCAGATGCTCCGACACTCGCGGGTACCGCTTTGGACGGCTTCCAGCTCAAGGGTCGCTTACTGGTTTTCTTCTTCTCTCAGCTGCATCTCACAGCCTGCGTGTCAACCTTTACGAAGCCTTAATCGATGGCTGTGAATTCAGATGTTAAGATCAGAGCTTTCAACTGCATCTCATGGTTCTCAGTGGGGAAAAAGCTGGTTAGAGGATGTTTTTTTTTTTGGTCAGATTTCATGAAGCATGTACACATTTCAATATCATCAATATGATATTAACAGCTTAATTAATGGTTGATCCCTTTCAGTAACGCCACGTACTGTCCAGTCAGCTCTTCGATTCGTCTCGACGTCTTATTGAAAAGTAAGGGCTCATGATGAACCCGTCGATTAGAAGCTGGAACCCATCAGTGACTCTCGGGCTCCGTCCCGGTTGTCCTCAGTCTGAACACGGCTCATTAAAAGAATAGCTTTGCACGTCATTATTAAACTATACCAGAACAAAAACATGACCACTGTCCCAAAGTTACAACCAGTACTAAAGATCAACGGGAGGACAACAGGGTTCAGAACAAATGTACAATATCTATCAGCATCATATTGATGGTTTGGGAGTAGAGGTCGACAGCTGTGTGCATGCAGCCCATCACGTGACTGCTTCCCTTCTCAAAGACGGTGCGTCGGGATTTAAAAGTGCAGCAGTGGGGGGGGGTTCCCTTCAGACCACAGTGGCCTTGTAGAGGTCCGTGGTGCAGTCCTTGCCCTCTGGCGGGTTGCGCCCGCTGTGGGGCGCCTGGGCGCTCCTCATCTTGCTCTGGCACTGCCGCAGCTCGGCGACGTAGCCCTGGAAGCTGAGGCTGAGCTCAGAGTCCTCTCCCTGGGGTGCTTCCAGTGTCCCCTCCTCTAAATGGACCCCCTCCACGTCCATCACCTCCTGAACCGCCAGTGAGGCGTCGGGTCTGCCGGCGCTGGAGCTCGGGTCCGTACTCGCTTCTGCGTAGGACAGAACAGAACAGACGTGGAAGAGTTAGTGGTTATGGGGTGGTCAAGATGTCTGTTTGAATACTTAAGAGGACGGTCGTGAAAAGTGTCAAAGAGGCAAATAATTAAAGCTGCAGTCATTGATTCTTTGTCCACTAGGGGGCAGCAGAGACAGACACAAACAACAACACTGATATATCATCATCTTATGAGCAAACACTCAGGGACTGGATGGCGCCGAACGAGCCGCATGGAGCCGATCAGTGTTTACTTTCATTTGTTTTCTGAAGTCTTAGAACGAGTCCCCGTCTGCTTCAGCAGAATCCTGCCACGCTTTCTTTTCTACGAAGCTCCAGAAATGTTTCGTTTTTACGAAACTTCACCATCTGCGAGGTGCTAGATGGTGACTGCATTTTCATTTTTTGGGGTGAACTTATCCTTTAAATAAGATAATCGCAACAGACAAACAGTCTCCATTTTACAGACGGCTGTTAAAAATGTGTGTTAGCATTTGCATAAAACCCCCCCGATCACTCCGGCTTCATCCTGGCTTCACACTGAGCTGCAGGAGTCCAGATGTTAACAGATGTGGACGCGACTCAGACGATCTAAGAATCTTTGTCGCTCGTCTCATGGCTGCACATGCGTTTAATTCTGCACCGCTCAGATGATCATCCGCCTAATGTGTTTGTATAATGGACCATTGTATAGTTGTGTAATCTGGACAGCTGTTGTCAAGACACAATGGTGACATAACTCAAACTCGCTCGAGTCTTTTGCCAGAACTTGGAGAAAGGACTGAATGAAACTGGGCCAAGAGGCAAAATATGAATTAATTTCCTTGATGTCACATGTTGTGTTTCAACATGATCACTTGTTCTTCGTGACGAATGACTCAGAGCTCTGCTGGCTCGTCACAAAGCCCCGAGCACGAGTTAATACATCACAGTTAAAGTGTTGCTGTTTGAAACTGATGTTTCCGGGCTGCTGGTTACAGTTCTGATGGCCCCGTACACTCCCCGCTCCTCCTGTGAACCCGGTGGCCCCACGGACTCTAAACACAGAGGCCGGAGTGACTCAAACACGGCACTTCAACACACAGAACCTCCTCGCTCTCTGATCCACAGCTGTTCACTGCACATGTAAACAAGCCTGTGAGCTCCAGCAGCTGACCTGACACAGAGCAGCGGCACGACCACGGAACCGCCGGAACCACCAGAACCACCAGAACCACCGAGGTGAACGTCAAGACAACTCCAAGGACTATTCAACAACCGTCAGGATCAATGGTGTGATGCTGACTTGGCGATGAAGACATAATTTCTGATTAAAAGCACAAATCTGATGGCAGGGGTTTCTGCAGGATGTGATGCGGTGAAGCTGGACTGCAGAGCTGCTGGATGACGATCGTACATGTTTTCATCCGTCAGTCCTCCACCTCCATCTCTACACTACAAGTCACAACATAGATCAGAACTTATGTCAAAGGTTGTTTATCATTTCGTCTATTTTACTATGACGTTATAGATATTTTCACCTCTTTAGACTCACAAAACGGATTTTAATGAAACGTTTGAAGTTTAGAATCACTCTTCTGTCGGTGCTCACAACTTTTCACAAGTTGTCTCGCGGGTGGTGTAACCTGCCTGTAACGTCCTCCACTGATCACAGATCATTCAACTAGAAGGCCCCAGAACCTGAAAGGCGGCAGGTCTCGTCTTGCTTGCAGAATAATATGATCAGTTTTCAAAAGACGAGCCAAAGAGGTTGTGAAACGGCTCTTTGCTCACTCATCACTGTCAGGAGTCAGACAGGCAGCTTATACAAGCATGCAGAGGGAAAAACCAGGGGACAGTCCTGATGTGGCCTCGGTGTCAGAGCTTATTATAGGACAGTCTTCTGTATTTTAGAACATAGCAGTGAGCGCTTCAGTCTGTGGACCGATGTGTCTGCAGGTCTCGCCTCGTCAGCAGCTCGTCTTTCTCTCACATGTTTTCGATGTTCCTGTTGCTGACTCGGCTGTGACACGTGAGGATGATGTCTGGACACAGACGTTCAGCGCGGCCGGGCCTCCTGCTGCCGCGAGTCCTGCCTCACAGCCGTGTCAGCAGCCGGGAGCTGAGACGGTCCAGCCAGGCTGGAACGGACCCAGCTACAGTCCTTACAGAGGCCCACTGCCAAAGATCTGTGTCCAGTCCTCCTCTGGACACCAGATGGAGGATGGTAAGGCTGACCTGGGGTCAGCGGCTGCCGGCTTTGAGAGCTGACAACAGAACCAAGAGGAGGAAGAAAGTGTGGCTGGCCCGAAGGCAAACTGAGCCATACGTTCCCTCAGGTGCACTGCTGAGTCATTACAGACGGGTTTTGGGTTTATTCCCAGGAATCCTTTAATCTTCTTCATATGGGCCAGAACTGTCCTCTGAGCAGCTGACTTCCGACCCGAACTGCAGAAAGGACACGGAACCACAATCTGAACTTCACACAATCTGTTCATTAATACTAGTTATTTTTGTGAGACGGGCTGTATTTTGGACTGAACTACAAGCACCAAGCATTGAGTTCTAATCAGTCATATAAGTGGACTTGCACTGTGTGATGTCGCCCTCTAGTGGACATGGCTCAGCCTGCCAGACCCGGAGAGCTGATTACAGCTAAAACAACGATTGTGGAAACAAAGCAGCAGTTCTCAGTTCTGGTCCTGTGGATACAGACCAGGACTCCTGTGGTTCTGATTTTAACAGCCTAATCAGGGGTTTATTTACACCTGATAGGCCCAGTCAACCCACAAACCACCTGCAGGTCCAGATATACTCCTGGTTCTGACTGTAGAGCACTTTCTGACATATGATCTTGCATCACCCACCTCAGACCGAGTGCTTTTACCTCAGCAGCCACAGTGAAGTTTCCCTACTGATCATACATTTTAAAGTAACTCCACACCTCCGTCAGGTGTTCAGGAGAATACACAGTTTTGCTGTGAAGCTCCAGAAATGTTTTGAGGACGATAAAACTCCACCTGACCTTCCGTCAGCACTGGGGCGAGAAGATAATGGCTGATTTGTTTTTGTTGTTTTTTCCTTATCTTTTAAATGCACGTTAACTTATGTGGCCTGGTGATGTGGAATAATTTGGCCCCAGATATTATTTTATCTACACGACCTGATGTGAAGAAGAGTAAGCGGCTGGACTTAATGCTCACCTTTTAAAATATTCAGTTATTTATGGCATTATATGTGCATGTTGCGGTTTTTATTAAGAATTTTAATCAGAATTCATTAAATTAAACCAACAAAATAAACAAACTCTCTTTGTTTTCATGACTGAATAAACAAACAACACACAACTTAAAAAGGACAACAGGATTTCATGTTGTTTTACTTTATATGTGGCGGACCCTGCCACCTTTCTAGCTTCATACGGTGTTCTGGGACGTTATTCTCCTCTGAGAACAGCTTGTTTGTTCAGTTATGGTGAAAATTAATATGTCTGAGTTTGTATTATGACCTTTCCGAGTTTCTGAATTTCTTTTCCAAAACTACGCAGTGCCCCTTTAATGATGTGCATTCACAATTCAGCTGAATGGAGGAGTGCGTCGATCCACCTCGGCAGCAATTAAGTGTCTTCCTCTGGAGCAGCAGGGGGCGTCAGTTTAAAAGTAATACACAAACTGTAGGGGGACGTCTGTAAAGACCGAAATGAAGCACACTGACGAGCTGAATGAGCATAATTAGCACTAAACCACCGCTAACTTGTCTGTACTGATGACTTTTTCAGAGGGTGTTTGTCTCCAAAACACATCATTAAGCCTGCAAGTTTGTGAGCGACTTTCTGCCCAAACTCCAAAGTAACAACTTCGTTAAGTCTCTAAAAAAAGTTGTTAAGTCGTGTAGGCGTGTTAAAACTCGATGCACCTCCATGTTCGCAGATCCCCTCGCAGCTCCAGCCGGCTATATCGAATCACAGCTACGTTTCTATTTTGGCTGGTGGGAGAAAGAGAGAGGCAGAGAGAGATGGATGCAAACCAGTAGTGACAGTTTCTATCTGTAGCTCAGTCAACTCGTTGGATAAGGTTACCATGGCTCCCGGTGGTGGGAATAAAAATCAGGCTGATGCACTTAGCAACCAGAAAAAGAGGAGCGAGGCTGCGAAGGAGCTGAAAGGCTTTGATTCCTCCTGGTAATCTTGTGTACATATCACCTTACATTAAAGCTGTTAGCGCAGGGCAGTGATGGTCAGAGCGAGGCTTCATAAAGTGCTTTGAAGTGCAACATCAGCTCTGTTGTTGGAAAGCAAGCCGAACACTATAATCTTCTGTTTCTGCAGAGTTCAGAGAGGCTCACAGAAGGTTTCCTGGGATTCTCTTTGAAGTGTGTTGTCTCTAATTGGATTTCTGAACACAGAGAGTTTTAGCCTCAGTTTATACATTTTCTGGGGACTGAAAGCATCGAATCAGCTACAGAAAACACCATCGCCATCATAAATCAATTTCCCACTTGATTGTTTGCCTTCCAATTTCAGACATAGTGGAGGAGAGGGAGCAATGTCAAGAAAGGACAGGAAAAAGAAAATGGAATCCACCTGCAGGAGGTGATAATGATGTTGAACCCCGCACATAATGAGCCACAAGCTTTGAAAGTTTAACAGCAGGAAGACTCAAAAGAGCCACAATGCCACAAAACAGAGCTGCGACCCCCATCACCAAACACCACAGCAAGCAGGTGGACCAAGCAACATTTAACAAGGCCGCACGAACACAACGCACCATCAGAAAACACACAGCCAGCAGCTACACCCCGACAACGAGCGCACACACAGAAAGGTACACAAAGGAGTGGGAGCTGATGAGAGGAGGAAGCCACAAGACAAAATGAGACAGAGTCCAGGGAGGACGGGAGAAGGCATGCGGAGGTGGAGGAGGAGGAGAGGTGATGATGGTGGTGGTGGTAGAGGAGGAGGGGAGAGAAAACTGAGCTTACAAAACGTGTAAAAAGACAGACGAGAGTGATTTCAGATTCTAACATTTATTAGATCTACTCAATCACAGGTACAGAGTTTATTGGCAGTGATTATCTACAACAGGCATCTGGAGAGGGAGTGAATGACCCAGATAAAGAATGACGGGCAATTCAACAATGTCACCGGCGCTAAGGAGCACTTGTCCGCCGGATGACTAATTATTTTCACCGTCACTCAAATGGCTACAGCCGGAGCTGACACCGTTTAGTGACTCACCGGATTGTTGGGGTTGCGTAAGAAAAAAAAAAAAAAAAAAAAAGAAGCCTTTTGACATTGACATTGTTGAATTGCTCTCGAATAAAGGTGGTGGGATGGAGAGGAACACAGCATTTGTTTTGTAATGACTGTTTAGCATTCGCAGATCCGACACTGTAAAACAATTCCACGGGTCTGGTCTGCTGCCATGTTTTTCTGATAGCACACAATGAAGCCTTAATGCCAGGAAACAGCTGCTGATCGCATCACACTCAATCGTTATGTTGTTCTGAATCGTCTTCAGTACGACGTTTGCTGACCAAAGTCAAATATTTATCATGAATCTGTATGCATTATGCATATATTAATATTCATAGGCTCTGCAATCAGTTACATCAGCATTCATGCACCCAGAACTACAGAACAAACTGGAATAGATGAGTCGCAGTCATGACCCAACAATCTGTGGCGTGGGAGGTGACATCAAAGTAAACGTTACTCACTGAACAAGATATACACATCAATATTTACATGTACATGCTTTGCTAAGTTCAATAAAACAGTTTAAATGATTGGCAAACTGAGGAAGAGTCTAGATCAATTTGTCATTAAAGTGCATCAGAGTCAGTGTAGAGGAGTTCTATCATTAGACCACTGGGGAAAGAGAGCGCACACATGCACATACGACACACACGCAAACACACCGAGCCACTGGTTTGTTACACTGTAGAAATACCTGAGCTGGACTTTCCCTCTCCACCTGCATCTTGAGACTTGGAGCAGGGCGGTGGCGGGGTGAAGTTGGCTTCAGGCAGGCTGCCCTCGAAGGATGGCATGGAGGTTGGCGCTGGAGGCAGCAGGGTGCTGTTGGGGCTGCTGATGTCGCCCTCCCCCACAAGGGTCAGGTCGGTGTGGGCATCCTCCTCCACCGTGCGGAGGATTGGTCGGCCATCTAAGGGCCGGGAGATAGGGGACAGGTGGGTGCCAAAAGTCGGGTGGCGAGGAGGGGGTAACAGGCACCGCCTGGTCCCGGAGTGTCCGTTGGCGCTGGAGCTGAGGGAGGAGTCCAGGCTCTCCGAGCGAAGGCTGGAGGTGAGGGCCCCCCGCGGGGAGAGGCCGTTCTCCCGGGTGTGTTTCAGGGAGTCGGGGGTGGAGCAGGGGTGGTCGGGTGGAGTTATGCGCAGGAAGTCGGGAAGCACCAGGTCTTCTTTGCTCAGGAGTCCGCGCTGGTCGTTGGCTCGGGTGCTTTGTGCCCGGCTCAGCAGCTCAAAGAATTCTGCAAAAACAGATCAAACAAGTTATCTGACTTTGACTTCCAAACAGGCGAGCACCTGGAAGAAGAGGATTAGTCGGGTTTAACATGCAGCACAGCGGTCTCACACCTGACGAAGAAAATAACCCTCCAGAGCCGCCAGAGATAGCAGTAAGTCTCAAGGCGAAGCAAAGCTCAGAAACCCACCAACAAGTCAAACAGAGAGAGAGACAGAGAAAAAAGGAAAAGGGCGATTTACCTTCAGCTTCATCTATATTAATCTTTTTCTGTTTTCTCTTTTCCCCTGGGAGTGCTGAGTCTGGTCCACTTGCTCTCACAGAAAAGTCCTTTGGTGTCGACCTCTCATCTCCCTGCAGATGCAACAATAACAATGCACTCTGTTAGGAGATGGAGGGATGGGGGAGGAGGGGAGGGGGTGGGGTTGTATGGGGGGAGGCTAAGCAGGAGCTGCCAAGCACCCTAATGAGCCGAGTGTCCAGATTTTACTGAGGACCTGCATGTGAAGATGAGCCTGCTCCATCTGTTGGCTCTGTGTCTTTACTGACCTTGCTAGCATCCAGACTGAATACTATCTGCCTACATACGGGGCAACAACTCAAGCATGGAGGAATATAAGCAAGTGAGTCAGCAACAGGCAGTGTTAGGGCAGAGAATACCAAACAAATCAGGAAATACACACCGAATCAAAGCTTGTTAAAGCTCCTGAATGTTAATATTTGATTATACCAAATGTTGCAGAAGCAGCACAGCAGTAGAAAAGGACAACACACCACATCTGGGCTTTTAGGCAACACGTTGTGTGATAGAAGATGTCGTACTGTACTTACAGTAGCAGAAAAACTCCTGGTGGGAGGGTGGCCTTTGAGAGAGGAAGACTTGGCCTTGTCTGGAAGAGGGACAGACAGAAACAGAGACGGGGGTGAGGACACTTCAGACAGAAGACTCCAGCTTCTTGTATGTAAATTTTGGTTTGTTATATTTTCTTCATTCGTCTATGACAGTAAACTCATCTAAGGTGAGCGAATATTGAGTTGTTTTAACTTTACATAGAGTTGTTTCATCCTTGTGTCGCTTTGTTTTGGCTTTGTAAAGGAATTTCTACTTCTGTATTTGAAGTTATTGTTTTTATAGCTGCCACGTCTCAGTCAACAGATGCAGCCCCAGTGTTGTGTATTGTGTTACAGGTGATGTTACCTTTGCCTGAAGCTGGGTCTGCTCGCTCCAACACCACCCGCAGGCCATCCAAACTCGATATGGGTGCACCCAGGTCCAAAGGCTCGCTTTCTCCGCTCTAAAAAGAAACATATTGTCATTTTAAGCACGTTAGCATCCTCACCTGCTGCACAGACGTCTACATATGTTAAAACTACAACTGCCTCACTGATATTTGTGTTCACAGGCCTTTGCTTAATTCATAAACCATCTTTCAGCTCTGATCTAACTGTATAATACAGTTTTAATGCCTGGAAACCCACAGGACTAAAATAAATCATCTGGCAGGGGTTTAGGGGAGGAGTAAAGAGTCGGCATGTTTGAGGAGTGTCGTCATTCTTAATTATAGCCCTGGTGCTCCATCTTCGGAGGCTGGGCTGAGTCAGAGTGCTAACCACCATGTAGAGATGGAAAAGGATGCGGTTGCTTCCCACCCCTAACCATGACACTCCACCCTGTGGCACTGTCACACACTGCACAGGGTGCTCTGGGGACACACAGGAGCTTTGAAAAGATTATGGCGTTGTAGCCACCGAGGACGACTTACTATTTTGGCCACAAGATCGCTGAGGTGGAGACCGTATTTGGCCACCACAGGACGCAGGACCTCAGTGACGGGTTTGGTAGGCTTGGCTTTCAACCCCACGGAGCGGTTAATGGGTACCAGGTCCAATCTAGGATAAAGAGCACCAGTGAATGACAGCATTGACATAAATGCATAGTGAAATTCAGAGGAAATTCACAGGCAAGCGTATTATTTAACTGGTTATTTGTACCTAAACAAGGTCCTCTTTTCCAGCCTCAAGTCTCGTGAGCTAAGGGTCATGCAGTCTTGGTCCAACACCAAAGGCTACGAGGAAAAAAAGCATCAAATCACACATTAGTAACACAAAACAAACCAAAACACCAGACAGTGTAGCATCGTTATACAGGCAGACTCTCACTTTAACCCCCTGTTATTGCTTCAATTCACTTTGGTTAAACTCTTTTTTTTTTTTTATCAAAGTAGCACTACAAGGTTGAATTATTACCTCATTAATATTGTCAATAAAAAATTCAGATTTTTAGTATCTTATCCACAACTACATAGTGATCCAAACATCGACTCCTTACAAAATCAAACCTGTTTAAATGATGTGCAGTCATGCTGCAATTACCAAGGTATGATTTATAATAAACAGAAGCGTGAGTCAGTTAATTCAAGAGGTGATCGCAGTGTTTTTTTTCTGCTTCCTGTCGTATCAGCCGCAGATGTTCTCAGTGTTTGTCAGTAATTTGTTGGCAGCATCTGCCTCCCTCACCTTCTCTCCCCCCACCAGGAAGAGGTCGACAGCAGCGATGTTGACGCTGATGCTCTGACAGAGATCTTGGAGGACCTCCCTTATGGAGGCACCGGGACGGAGGGTGATGGAGGAGCAGGAACCGTCTGGGAGCATCACACTGCAGTTTTTGGGTGAGCGTTCCCACACTGAGTGGCGGTTATCAGACTATGGGGGTGAAGAAAAAGTTACGACTCAATTTAATAAGATTGTGTGTGTTCAGTGTACATAGATTCAGCTGCATCGCGGCTACATTTGCCACCCATAAACAAAAAATGAGTGGGCTGACAAGTAAAATAAACAACTCGAGCCTATTATGATAGCTTCAACAGACACTGGGCTCTGTGTTGCCATGGTGATATGTCCAGAGGAATCTTACCTCAATCTTGCCAGCAGAAACGGAAGTGGCCATCTCCAGACTTGTACCGGACGACAAGGAGCCCTGGGACTCCCTCCGCCCATTACTGCCCCAGTAGTCTGCAGAGAAAACAGCACAGAGGATGATGAATTCAGGCAGATAAGAGACATCTGAGCACTACTTTCATTCAATGGCACACACAGCATGCTTCGCCAAGACACTGTCGAACTATAATGTGACTAATAACAAGGTTCTTATCTTGGCAGGCGGAAAGGTGTGTCCTCGAACAAGACGTTTGTGAAGAAACAGAAGGTGTTTTGTTACATTTAAGTTCAGCTACATTTACAACTCAGACGATAACAATGCAGAATTTTTGTGTGGTTTTCTAAAAAGTGTTATATCCACAGTATCTGCACACCTGCGTGATTATTTGTGCTCTCAGAGGATATCTACAAAGACATGTAGTATAGTGTCAATACTGAAGTATTTAACTGAGCTGAAACAGGGTTCAGACAACTACTTAAGTGCACTTTAAGCTCTTTTAGAGTCCCAAACCAAAAGTTCCAGACTATTGTGTCTTTGTTTATTTTACCAGCTGCCAACAAATGACACACGACAGCAGGATTGTTTTGGCCAACTGAAGGTGCCGTATGTAAGAATTTAAGTTGAAAACATTCAAAAATGTTATTATCAGGAAGATGTGAAAATAGGCTGTTGTGTCATTATGACATCTCTACATGGCATTAGTTAGCAGTTACTGTGCTTCCTTCTATTTGGTTCGAGTATGAATTTGACAGGAAACCAATTCTCACATATTGCACCTTTTGTCAAGACTTCTGTTTTACATGAGTGATGTAGATATTCATTACCTTTAAATACAGTTCAAGTTAAATGCAACATTTCTTTTTTAGCAATTTACACATACATTTATTATTATACGTTATTACACTAACACTGTTCGAAAATCACATTTTAGTCAACTGCAGCCTTTTATATAATGATATCATAATAATCAAGATGTCAATGTTCACATCACCTTATTTATATTATGTTGACATTCTGCCATCTTTAAAGACACTTTCACTTTGTGGATAATATTTCCTTCAGTTTATCAGAATGCTAGAGTTGCAACAAGTATGTATGCCAATGTACCGGCACTGAGTGTGTGTAATACTTTGATCACTGCATGGCAGCTGTGTTTCTACATGCCTCCCCCGCATGTAGCTCATGGCAACTCTGGAGCTGGCAGCGATTTTGGTGTCTTTGTTCATGGACACATCGGCGCTTTGGAAGTTTGTGTGTTGCAAAAGCTTTGAACAGTTCTTGGTTGCGTTACCAGAAGGCGACAGGCTTGTTAATTCATTTCTCACCGAGGTTAATGTCCCCAATTTCCTTCTTCTTCGGGCCCTTCCCGAAGCTCCTGTTGCGGGACCACGAGAAGAAGATGCCACGCTTCTTGTCGGCGCTCTCATCTCGGCTGTCTTCGTTTAGTGACCTCCCTGACCTCTGCTTTCTGGCTTCCTGTTGGTTGAAAAAAAAACCAAAAACAAAGATTCAACCTTCTATGCCAAACTAATGAGAAATGTCAACAATGTCTTATTTCAATGAAAAGCCCCATTACTGCGGTCAAAATGCAACAGTGGCACCTTTTTCGGAGTGGAAAGTGTAGAGCGGTCAGAGCTGGCGCTGTGTTTTGAGGGCGCTGGACTGCAGGGGATCTGGTAGGGGTCCGGCAAGGGTCGGCCGTCCACCTCAGCGCGCATGCACTCTTGGTAAAGGGAGGACTTGAGGAAGCGTGAGTAACTGTCGAACTTCATCAGGTTGAAGATCTGCGGACGTGAAGGAAGAAGAGTGGCGTTTGTGAGTCAACAAACAGCAAAAGACGGGGGAGAAGAGGGGGGTTGGTGAAAGTGATGGACGCGTTAACGTCAAGATTAAAGCCCGTAAGAAAAAAATTAAGATGGTGAGAATGACTAAATGATACAGCCGGACACAAGGGAGAAGAAACTACTAGTGCTAACATATGGTTACAGCTTATGTTATGACAGGTGTCTTAACAGTTGACAATTTATCATGTGCCGGCTGAAAATATACACATCTCTGACTACACTACCATGTGTCTGTGTGTACAGTATGCGCTAGATCCTCTGTGGGTGTATGCCAGTTTGTGTTTATGTCTCTGGTAAAGGCTCAGGGCCCTTTTGTAAACAAACCCAGATGGCCACTAAAAGAACCCAATATGTTGTGCAAAGTGGCTAAAGGCTAAATGAGATCCGGCCCCCATTCTGCACACAGAATCCTTCCGATCATAATAGAAAGTGTCTTGATCTTGAGTGTTGAGATGAGATGAGGTCACTGCTGCTGCAGTGTTTCTGGTACCTGTAGCTGCTGCGTCTTGAACATGTTGGGCTGTGGGGAGGTGAGGACGTCGTCAGCCAGCTGGGCCTGGCTGTCGATGTTGACCGGCATGGTGGCCTTGCTGGACAGGAAGCTGTTGTAGATTTCTCCAGCTCTCTGGGACAGCTGCAGGCAGAAGTTAAATGATGCACAATATCAAGAACAACTGTGGGAACATTGTGTCGCTGTGTGTTTTCTTGTCAAATCCTTTTATTGTAAATATACTCCCAACTGATTTACAAGAAGAGAGCATTCAAAAAGTTCACTAAAGATTTCTTTGGTCTTATGGGTAGTTTAAGTTCAAACCTCTACAAGGATTCAAATGACACAGTTTGAGAGAGGGTTCATCTTTAAACTGATAGGAGAGATCAAACATAGACTTTTCAAGTGGATATAACCCATTATGGTTGGGAATCACTACTGCAGAGACAAAGTATGAATGTTGCATCATTTCCACCTCAGAGACTTCCCCCTTGGAACTAGAAGCTCTTTTAAGAACTATAATCAAGGTTTACACTTTACATAGCTTTACTGAAGATTTGCAAAAATGACGCGTAAAAAGAGCTTTTACTGAAATCACCAGACAACTTTCACCGGTGCTGTGAAAATGCAGACAACAGCAGGATAAAGGAAACTTTAAGTTCCTGGTGTTACGCGCTCCCCCCTGCTGGCTATGCTGTGCATGTTGTTGACACATGATGTCTCCTCTGTTCTCTTCAGTGTATAACTGGTCTGGTTTGAAACCGTTCAGAGGGCCAGAAAACTTTTCTCACTATTTTTCCACCATACAGCTTGAAGCCGCAGTTAGTCTGGAGACCGACTGATAGTGGTTTAGTTGTGTTTTTTTCTTTCGTTTATTTCTGATGATATCTGGGGCAGTAGTTCTATTTCACAACTGTTTGGTTCAGCTTTTTAAGTGTATTGTTAGGACAGACGGTTGGTGCCATGCTCCAACAAGCCTTTGTGGGCTGGTCTGTCTAGCTTCCAATCCTCTGTTCATTTATGCCTACCTATCAGTCTTTTGTTTTGACGTTGAGTTGGTTGATTTGTAGTCAATCAGTATTTGCCTTATAAATGTCATGTTTCTTTTTCAGGGTTTCTGCCGGTTTGAACAAGTCAAATTTAAGACCTTTTTAAGACCTTTTTAAGACCATTTTGAACTAAATTTAAGACCTACACGACGTACAAAAAAGTAAGGAAAAATGCGGTCCCAGAATTACTTTAAAAAAAACAAACAAAACACATTCATTGCCATTCACAGAGCAGCTCAAACAATGAAGAATGGAGTGGATGAGTGTGTATCAGGGCTATTATAGTTTTAAATTTTTTTTTTATTTTAATTTAGTTTTTCAGTTTGTTTTCATTTTAGTTTAGTTTGAATTAGTTTAACACGTGATCTAAGTAGTTGAAGTATAGTTTTTATCTAGGAATTTAATTTTAGTTAATTATAATATCCCTGGTGCGCGCACACACGAAAATCGAAAGCACCTCCGCTTTCAACGTCGGAGTTGGGCCAAAGATGGTTTGAATGTCACTTGAGGCTGGCGGCAGAGGGGGCGCAGAGTTCAGGTCGAGCAGAACTGGATGAAATTGTACCGGGAACTGGTGACAAAGGCGTACAGAAGTGTGTGATAGCGCGACTTCGCTAGCTAACTGGTGTTATTTTTACGATTGTGTGTGTGACACCAGCGCTTTCACACCGAGTGTGCCCAATTTGAGGGTCCTCTGGCAGATTCCGCTGTCGAAGTTGTTCCGGAACTGGCGAAGTGTGCGCCGATAAATTCCGACCGCGTTGTTGGCAAAATAAAACGTACGTTCCTGGATACTTCAGACAGAAGAACAGACGGAGCTGACTGTGAATCTCACCAACACATTTCCACCAAAAAAAAAAAAAAAAAGGCGATGACGGAAGTGGTAAATGAACGTACATATTTAAGACCTGACTACATGTAATTTAAGACCTATATGCAAAATATGGACGTATTTAAAACTTTTTAAGGCCTAAAATTGAGATCGTCAAATTTAAGACTTTTTAAGACTTTTTAAGACTCCGCGGAAACCCTGTTTTTGCTGCAACTCTGACTCCAGTGTTTATGTTTGACCTCTTTTGTAAAAGTCATTCTGGGGGTCGCAGCACTGGGACTAAAAGTTCCAGGTACTTTGGGTGGACATGCACATTTTTCGATAGAAACTACATGCTGATTTTCTAGTCTTTGACAAGCAGAAGCATAAACCTTACAACTGATTAAACACGGAGGCAACACACTGAATGACTAGAGTGCTGACAACAGACTACCCTGTAAATCCTGTTGTTTATATGCACAATTTGCATTAAAAGGCCAAAAAAACAAGTGAAAAAAAGCACTGAGTTTAGTTGAGATCCTGGGTGGGAGAGGGTTAAGGGACCATATAGCCGATATGGTCAATATAGAGGAAATTGGGAGTGAGTGAACTTGGTAAACAGGAAGCTAACTGAAATGGTTGCCCATTTCAGTCAAAACCATCTATCATGTTTGGAAAAGTCTGTATGAATAGTACTAGCAGGAACTGAAGCCTTAAGGTTAGACAATCACTGTATGGCACCAAACAAAAGCTCTGACTTCATCTGTAGCTTCACACTGTGGACTTACCTGCTTTTTATCAGTTGCAGGGACATGACTGAAGTATTCACAGGCCTGCCAGAACAAGATATTCTCCTCACTAAATTCTTTCTTGAGAAACTCCTGTGAAGACACACAGCACCAGAGTTTTTCTATGTGAATACAACTGGTGACATTTTCCGTTTTGTTTCAGGTGTTGTTGTTGCTGAGAGCTGGAGTGAGAAAAAAGGAATGATTGGGTGTAATGTTGTGAAATAAGACTGGTGTAAGTGTAGGCGCAGGATAGTGTGGGCGAGTGCAGCTCTGATCAGTGCTGAGGGAAGGTGAGGAGCGAGGTGGATTTGGGACGCCAGAACTTAATGTTACAGTCTTCTGAAGGTGTTGTGGGCTAAATTCAAAGACACATCTTTTATGTGGGAGGCATGGTGACACAAATGAGATGCCTGTACTCACTAAGGTTGGACAGTGAGAACTGATTCTGAACTTGAAACTATCCCAGATCTATATTAAACAGGGACTTGTTAAGGAACGTGCTTACAAAGAAGTGATACAGCAAAATGTAATGATAGAAACTAATGTAATGCAAGAAGGAAACATGGCAAACTTTTACTGGAGCATTGTATCAGACTAAAACACTTTGGATGCCCCTGATTTCAGCCAATCATCAGCAAATGGTGGAGCGACAAAATGTATAATTTAAAAAGGTTTTCTTCGCATAAATGTTGGTTTCCTTTCATACGTGAATCAAAACAAGAGTTCAAAAAGGGGGAAAAAAAATATACAAAGCACAGAGACACATTTTTGCAGTTGTTCCACAAAACTTGGTGAAGTCTGTCCACAAGACACATCTGGAGCTGAATAGCAGAACAGTGTTGCAGCATTCTCCTTAGAACTAAATTAGATGGAGACTTCTAAAGTTCTAAAAATAAATATATAAAATGGCTCCATACAACTCGTCCAACGTAATCCAAGTCTACAGAAGCACTTATACACATTTCTTTTTTGGGTTGTTTATTTAATTTTAACAAACTGAGAAACTTGTATTCCTTTCTTACCGAGAAGTAGCGCACACCCACTGGATCCTGGAGGAGACGCTCAAAGCAGCCGGCCCAGCTGGCCACGCGCTGCTCCGGGAACCCTCGGTGGCTGCCTGCTCCTGGAAGACTGCCATTACTGTTCAGGCTGCTCTGGCTGCAGCATCCCTGCAACTGGACTCCGCTGTAGTCTGCAGGACGGGAGAGCGAAATACAAAGGTTAGAGGACTCTAATGTCACTGAAGGGTAATTCCTGCCAGAGGGAATGTTGGAGCCACTCTTCTTTTTTAAGCATTTCGTGTTTACAACCTTTTGACATTTTTGCGACCCATGAAGGAGAACAGATCTTACAAGGAAAAACAGTTTCCTTGACTGTCCTCTAAACAAACACAAGTATGGATCAACATTGGATTTGGGTTCTAGTGCTAATTTAGCTAAATGTCAACTAGTATACCTAATACTGTCACTAAAATCTCCTTAAAAATACCCTTTGGCTTAAGGAGATTGCAGGAAAAGAGAGAGACAAATAATGTGCCTGCAGTTTAATAAAGTCTTGATCCAGTTGGAATTGAAAGAGGGAAGAACTTGTCATTTACACACAACGGGGAGCCAAAAGGTTCCTTACAACGGCACCTAACATAATTACAAAAGAAAATAGATTAGACTACAAGCTAAATGTCAGGGGATTGGGGAAAGCTACACCTCTCACCAGCAAATGCTACACAATAAGTGAATGTCAAAGTTCAAAAACATGTTATGAGGGAAGTGTGGAGCATGGAGCTAACAGGTCTGATTGAAACAGCAGATGTCACTCGGTCGGTAGGAAGGAGTAAAGAGGGGGTGGCAAGAAGAGGGGGCAGAATGAAAGGAGAAAGAAAAGGAGGAGACATGGCTGATTAAAGGGACACAAAGAGGGAGCAGGGAGAGTGTGGGTGAGGAGCCAGGACTAAAAGTGGGGGCTGCAGCCTGCACGGTACCTGCTATCATGGCGGCAGATGGCCACTTTAGAGCTGGGGCAGCGCGCACAGTGAAAAAGCAACATAAAACAAAAGGGGTCACAGCGGGGATTTATTACGCATACTGTATATGGTGCAAAGTCAACGGGTTGGCATGGGCAACTCCTATTAAAGGAACAGCTCACCCAAAAATGAAAAGTTAGTCATTATCTACTCCACCCAAACACATGGAACGTCAGATGGAGTGTTGTGGACTACGAAAAACATTTTCCTTTTCCATTACCTTGCACTATATGAGCTTGAAGGAGCCAATTTGATTTCTATTTTTCATTTTAAAACAAGTCCTCATCTACTTGAGTTATTTGGGAAAATGCTGCAATGCTGCTTTGCAGTGAAGCTCCAGAAATGTTCTGAGGACCACGAAACTTCACCTGACTTTTCATCTGCATGAGGGTGAGGAGAACATTTTGAATTTTGGGAGAGCTTTTCCTTTAAAAGAGAGCCTCTCTGCTGTCAAGAAAAGGAATGTTTGCTGGATCAGGTGTAGTATGTTTTCATCTTGCCTAGACGCCTGCACAAGAAGTAAGGCGAATCTGAAAATAAATGTAGTTCGACTGTGGCATTGTGAAATAGAAGTACTGTAAATAGCCGTATAGTAAGTTCAGATAACAACTAAGCTGGCCTTCATGTGACCTTTTAAATTCAAGAATATGTCCTGTTTTCTTAGCAATTACTGCTACTGAATCATTAAAATCGTGCAGACTTCATGTTGAGGATGACATTCTGAGAGTGTGTCTTCTTCACAATCAAAACAAGTGACCAGTCTGCCCCATGTCACTGGAAGTCGCTGTCTAAACTTCGCTGACAAGCCACTTGTTTGGACTTGGTTTAATGTATTAGGACTGAGGCTTTGGGATCTGTGTTTACCACATCGTGAGCCGCTCGGTTAATGAGATGGCTTTAGAAAGCAAACAGCCGAGCATGTCAGATCCACATCCACTGTGAAAAGGAGCGGAGCTGCACTCCCCCGCCGCAGCCTCGGTCAGCCTGTTAGCAAATGTTATTAAAACTGCCATGAAAGGGGAGACCAGACAGCACGCACCCTAGCCCCAACCGTAACCCAAAACACGCTCGACAAACATCCTTTGTTAATGAGGCATGCTGCCTACAGTGAATACATCATCCTTGCTAAGTCTTTTTATTAGAGCGTTTTATTAGGCAGCTACAAAGCTCTGTGTTGAGTGTGGAGTAGAAAATGAGGAATAAAATTTGCAGACGGTGAAAAAGCTGGACGGAGCACTGTGAGCTGGACTAAGTCAAAATGTTTCACTGTGTTAGCAAAAAGGGATCATTAAGACAAAGCTGTGAAAGGTTGTGATTTAATTCAGTTTTAAGCTTCACACAGCTGGTGTTCTTTTATACATCTCATATCAGAAGATCAGGTTCAGACTTTTAGAGAATTGGTTGAGTGTAGTTTCAGTATAAATACATTAATTGTACTCACCACCATCTGAAGAAGCAGCAGACTGAAAGAGAACAAAGAGAGACATGAGTGAGAGGCTGCCCTCATGACCTCCTGTGTTGAAACAAGAGACTGAAGACGGCGCTGATAGCAGTGTCTCTTCAAGCATCCCACTGGTCGCTCTGAGGTGTGTGTGTTTTTGTGTGTGAGTGTGTGCTACTGGGAAAGGGTTGGATCTTGAGTCCTCACACAGGGCCATTAGTTTGTAAGTGGGTGGACCCCTGGCCTCTACCACACACAGCTGTTCACACCTCCACAGCAGGACCCACCCCTCATTTTATATGACCCTGGCAGGCCTGAATGTGTGCATTCCTGCTAACTGCCGTCACAAAGATCAGAGCTCATCCTGGTGGAGGCCATCACAGGCCATAATGCTGCTCTTTTCACTTGTTAATTCAGGTAAAGTGGTTTATGCGTGTGCTGACGACCCTGGATAAAAAGGCAAACAGCATAAACACCCCCAGTGGGAATGGACATTAATGTGCCCACTTTCCATGATTGGGTTTAAAGGTGCTCTACGTAGTTTTGGAGAAGACATTTTAATCAGAAGAAAAATATCTTCACAGACTGAATTTGTATGCCTTAAGACACTAAATAATCAAATTCTGCTTGTTTTCGTGACTAAATAAATAAACTAACCTTGAACACAATTTCCTTCTGTTGTACTTTGTAAAAATGTGGCGGACCCTGCCACCTTTCTAGCTTCAAAGAGTGTTCTGGGGATCCTTATTTCCTCTGAGAACAGCTTGCTTATTCACTGATGGAAATAATAAATCTCTGAGTTTGTATTATTACCTCGTTAATATTGTAAATATCAAAATCCTGAGTTTGAATTTTGTGTCCAAAACAACCAAGTGCCCCTTCAATTATAACCATGGGATAATGCTAATCAAACACCACATGTGACTGATCTGATGACGGATCAACAAATATTTGCCTGCCAAAACTTTCATTTGAAATACCCGTCTCAGCATTGGGCTCCTGTAAAATCCATCAGCGTAATTTTGGAGAGGCTAATGAAGAGAGATTTAGAAGCCCAAACTGTATCGTAAAATTATATTTAAATGCAGGGGAGGACATGAGAGGCGCATCTTCGGGCTTGGTCCAAGAACACTTGAAAAATCGGTGCGTTGGAGGATTCATCTGAAAAGGGGAGACTATTTCCAGAAGAGTGTTTTCTGAGCTGCCACTTCAAAGTGTGAACATTCAAGGCTGATAATACGTCGACACAAGGCTCTTACTGCCAGGCTGGTGTCTCGGTGTGAGCAGTACACAGTTTGTGCTTCAGCGGAATTGCATAATAGTAGACAACATTATACAACAACAGAGATTTATAAAAACAGAATCAGGATGTGGTTTCACTTCCTGTCTCATTTCTAATGAACAGTTTCCAACTTAATCAATCAGTCATAGAACAAGCCCAGACATGTTGTGGACCTGCCCATTCTTTGTAGGTTCTGTTGGTGCTACTGGTCATCCGAAGGACGGGGACGTAAACGCGGTCATGTGCGCTGACGTGACGCTTCGTTCCATTTCGGGAGTGACCACATGTAAAGGCTCAATCAGACACAGACCACGAAACCCACTAATTGTCTGTCACAGCCTCTTTACAACTCTGCTCCTGCTGCCGAGTCCAGCTCCACATAGTCAACACCCAGAAGCCAGCCCCTCTGTGGTGGTTAGCATGTGTACAGTAATCATGGGTGGGTCAGAACGAGGAGGACCAACATGAAGTCAAAACAGAGGAGAGAGAAAAGAGAGAACACCCGCTCCATCTGTCTGTCCTTTTGGGTCTAAAAGCGGCAAAGCCTCAAACCTTAAATATATGCAGTGTTGTGACTGTGGTTCACTTTAAGGCAAGTCAGACATCACAATGTGACGTCAGTTTGGGTTCTGGACAAACAAAAGGTCCCCGGGCTCAAACTTTGGAGTGTTGCACAATCCCCACTTTTTACAGGGGCAATACATAAGAAATTCAAACTCAGAATTATAATATTTACAATATTAATGAGTTCCAAAATATGTTTTTCCATAACTGAATAAACCAGCTGAAATAAACAAAATGAACTTAGTTTGTCTTGGCATAAAAAAAAGCCGTTACAGATCAGTCGTAGTGCACCTTTAAACCTTTGCGTGGAGCTTTTACTTCTGAAGTGACACATATGACAGACATCCACTTCCTCTGACAGTGAAACCTATTCACAGACATGTGATAAGAGTGGGAGTATTCCAATAGATAATAATGGCTGTCGTCTCGACACACACAGTAGATGCAAGATCTTGTAAATCGTGCGCGTGTTAGCATGGAATTAGGTTGATGACAAATACTTTATCAGTTGCGAAAGAAGGCTTAAGTGCCTCAATGTTGCAAAATTCCTGAAACTTGTCTGACTAGCTGTGAAACAATTTAGTACATTTTACTCAATAAAATATTATTTTTTTGCTGTTAGTTGACTTGGTTGGTTGGCAAAAAAATGAATACGCTTTAGCGATTTTTTTGTTGTTGCTGCATTGACTGACTATTTATACCATGATAAACTGACCTAAAAGGAAAATACAGTTTAAGAAGTTTTACTTTGATTATATGTGTACTTCTCGAGCTTCAAACAATATTCTTGGGCCCTTATTTTCTGAAAACAGCTTGTTTATCATTTATGGAAAAAAAAAACATTTGTCTTATAGTTGTATTGTAATATCATCAATATTGTAAATAATAAAATATTGAGATTGAGTTTCTTCTTTAAAACTACATGGTGCCCCTTTCAATGTGAATACTTTCTGGTTTCCTCGCCTATGACAGTAAACTGAATATTATGGGGCTGTAGACTAAACAACATTTGGAGAGGACATTTTGGGCTTTAAGAAACAACAATTTTTTTTTTACAATTTTCTGACATTTTATGGACGCCAAAATCAACATCAAACCGACTCATTGAGAAAATTGTTAAAAGAAAAAAATAATTGTTATTGGAGACCCTGTTATTAAAACATTGTTGATTAATAATCAGTAGGTCAACTACACTCATCAGTTATCCCTTCAGCACACTTGTCACACTTGTAAAAGTTGACCAGGTAGAGTTGAAGAGGCCGGTGTGTGTATCTTTGTTGGAATAAGCTGCAGGGGTTAGACCACACACACCACCGTGTCTTTCTCACTATTGCTTGCTCGCCCTCAACGCCACTACAATAAGGCCAAAGTGATGACCCAGGCATACCGTCACCTCTTGTCCACACACTCCCTTCCTCTGTTGACACCTCTGGTGACGAGCCAGTACACCGTGGGTGGCTCTGCAGCGTTACAGGCCGTCTTTGATCCTTTTCATACAAGGCTGAATTGCAGAGGTCCCATTTCTCAGCTGGAATCCCTCTGAAAGCTGTGTCCACGTTGAGGTTGTTATCAACCAAATGGACAAAATCACAATTCTAGTCACAGCAAGTACCCTGGCTCCAGACGTAGAGCAGGATTTGGCTCTCTGGTTGGAAAACGTTCCTCCAGCTTTACTGTGGTACAGCCCCCACGCCATACAGTCTGGCATCCCGAAACACCACATGCTGGAGGAACGTAGATGAGCACACCAAGACAGATTTATGTGTATGATCTGAAGCGAGCCACCACGACAGAAACACACTTTTATCAGTGTTAAATCAGCTGAAGGAGAAACAGCATTCACACATTAACACCTCTCACTGAGTGTATTTCATATCTTCTAAAAAGTGATTTTTTTATCTTTTGGGCTTGTTTAGGCATGTCACCATCTTCAGAAACTGGGTTGAGACATTCATTTCACCACAGTCAGATAAAAAAGCCTCTTCTAAACTTTTACACAAGTCAAGGCTGATTCTAGCGCCCCGCAAACAAACAACCACGAGTCCCCGCAGCTTCAAACAGCTGTTCTGAATGGGAGAGCGTCAAAGAGTGAGATTAATGAGAAAAACAGCTGACTGAACAAAAGGAGTCTCCCGGCTTCACGCAGCAGAGGAAGAGGAGACTCGCTCGGCAAACCACAGTTTACTTACAGTGTTGAAGTTCCAGGTCCGCTTGAAGGAAAGTCTCTTTTTGAGACTCATTGTTCCCTAGTCTGCTCCACAAGCAGCACACAGACAGATTATGTGTGTGTGTGTGTGTGTGTGTGTGTGAGAATGCATACCTGAACATTCCCCACCCAAAACTCTGCAAACCATGTCTGTACAAGTCGGAGAGAAAGGGAGGGAGAGAGTGGAAGAAATCTGACAAGGTACTGGACAGAGAGAGAGAAGAGGAGAAGGAGGAGGAGGAGAAGGAGGAGGAGGAGGAGGAGGAGGAGGAGGAGGAGGGTGAACGCAGGAAAGCAAGACTTCCTTACTCTGCAGCTGTTGCTATGGCAACCCACCCGACAATACATACAGCCTCTGCCACAGTGGCATGAAGGAATCAGATGATTTAACCCCCCTTTATTCCCCTCACAAAAACACACTCGCCATGTCAAAACCACATTGGCCTTTCCCTCTGGTTTTGTTTCCAGTCGGGGCACTCTCTCTTCACTTGACAGAGCAAAGAAATACTCAGTCAGTTTAAATTGAAACCAGATGACTTTTGCTTAATCAAAATAAAAGTTTGGTAGCCCACGAGTTGAACTCCGAGCCTCATTCTCTGCTGTCACAGCGCACCATTCTTACGCCCCCAAATGGTAATAATTCTATCAAGTGGTGTTTTCTGCTAGCAATTTAGCTCATGTACCAGAAAAAGAAAATAGTTTTTTGTTCTGGCAAGGCTCCCCCGTCTCCGCCACAGCACAGTGCCTCCACATTTCTGGCAGATCTCTACAATCAGCGACTGTTTCTGGACCAGCTATTATTCTTAAAGCATGGGTGGCTCTTTTTGAGGTTTTCCCATACCATTCTTTAGACTAAATTTTGCCATAAATAATCGATGAGACGCAGTGATTTTTAACAGCCTGGTTTTCATGGTAGATCTCCCGTGTTTAATTAGATTTCTACACGGTCTGTCACTTTGGAAATTGGATGTCTGTCATATGTTGCACGGCTGTTTTGACGATGCGATCACAGATGACATCTCAACCCCGTCAGGAAGGCTGTGTGTTCATGGACAAGGCCACCATATTCTTCAAACACACTTGGTTGTAAAAACTGACTAATAGTACTTAATTGTACAAATTAAAATATATAATAAAGAAATAAATTGTTAAAGAAAATTGTTCAAGACATTGGAATAATGTAAGTGCAGCTGGATTCCTGAGATCACAGGTATGTAATCTCGCAAACCCATCCTGCCGGGCTTCTAGCTATATGCTTGTGGCCAGTCAAAATATTATCGACCAATCAGCATGCTTTGAGGCAATAGAGGCAGCAGCAACGGATTGGGGTTTTTGATGTGATGACAGTGAGAAGCGACTGCTAGCTTGTGAACAATGGCTGCCCACGAAGAGGTTAGCGCAACAATTTTATCAGAACTGGACAACATTTCTTCATTAAAAAGTAGAGCACAGAACTGCACTAAAGGCTTTCCTTCTTCTCCTGAATGGCTTCAGTAAGAGTTTAATTTAGCAATTGGCACAAAATATATCATAGAAAGCTCTGCTCGTTTTTAAAAACATATTATATCTTCTATATCTCTAAAAAAAAAAAAGGTCCGGTGAGAAGTACAAGTTTTGAATACTTTGCTACCTCTGCACACGCAACTTTTTACTTTGTAAAGTGGGCAAGATTGACAAAGTGCAGATTTTAGGAAGTTACTTAGAGTGTGGGACGCAGCCCACATTTCCCAAATCTGACGTCAGAAAAGGGGTTGCAAGATTTAAGTCAATGTTAGAAATATGACCCAGAAAGTCAAGCTTAAGTAACAGGTCCATTAGACCGAACATTTTGACTGAACACAAAGTAATCAATCAGGAATCTGCGCTGATTAACCTACACAGTATCATCTAATGTCGCAGTTTGACGTCTGTCAGCGCACATGTTGCAGTGTCCCTTCTATGGCACATTTAACGACATTGTGCAATGAAGATAATTACATACTTCATGCTATAATGACTGCTACACAAAAAGACAGAGTGTTCATATGGTTTATGTGCAGATAAAATCAGCTGCGCAGTAATTAGAAGCTATTCATGGTGCTAAGCTAAGTCAACCATAACCGTGGACCTAGAACACAGTGAACAAAACAGTCTAGTTCTGCCCTTCAGGTCTAATGTTGCCCTTTGACCTCCCTGAGGCGGAGTGCTCACTGCAGCCAGGTGGGCACATCTATACGCACATAACAAGAGCAAAAGCATGTTGGAACTTCTCAAAGCAAAATGCCTTGAGGAGAAGCATTTTTCTATTTCTGGTTTTAGTGCTGCTAACTGAAGAAACAGCTGCCACAAAGTGAAGAGTTTTCACATTAGCTCCGAGCAGCCATTAGGTTTAATCAGTTTGTGAAACATTTCTAGACATGCTTCAGAGCGACAATGACCGCCGCTTGTCACAAGACCTTGCTAATTGCATTTCAAGTTCACCACCAGGCAATCTTGACCGAGGACAGAAAATAATCTTGGTCTTCTATCTGCCGCAGATGATAAACCATTCCCTGAAAATAACATCAAGAGAGAGCTTCACAAGGAGGCAACTTCCTTTTGAGGGAGAAAGGGCGAGGGTGTGGTGGCTGATAAGATGGAAGAGACATTTCTTTACCAACAAAGCAAGGAGAGTAGAGGAGAGACAGGGAGACACATTGGATTTAGGGAAGTATGAAACTTCGCTGACAATATCTAAATAAAGATATTGACAGACAAGCATGAGTTTGACTTTAGGTGGATAAGCAGCGGAATCTAGTGTTTTTACGATGGGAAATCTTGTTTGTCACAGCAAATCTGAAAGACAGTCTATCACATTTGCAAAGATCTGATGAGGTCAGCATGCTTATGTGATGCTAGGGGGGCAGGAATGGTAAACAACATGAACACAATTAGTATCCCTTTAGATTTCCTATCTGCATTGTGTCTATAGATCAGGGGCTGTGAAACTGTGAAATAAAAATAGCATGTTATTATACATGACTCAAGGTCAAGCTCTGTTGAGAAATCCTATTTTTATCAAGGGTGCCTCAGGAATGATGCCAGTGGTGTGATTCTACTTCTCAAATGATCTAAATGAGTTTCACATGCTCTTGATCTGAAGAAAACTTGACATTTTATTTTGTACTGGAAAATGTTGAAAGTAGAAGGCATTGTTCCTAGATCATCATAAATCATTAATCATGAATCAGTTGTGATTCAATCATGCTGATCTGAAGCATTTAATCTAAAAATGACTACAATAAAATGATTTAACAACAGTTAAAGATCTTCAGTGCCAGGGAGATCAGTCAGTGTGTTTACATGCACAGCTTAGTCGGACTACAGCCATAGTTCGACTATGCTGCTCAATCAGACAACTGCAATTGTCCGAGTATACATGCCGGTGAGAAAATCGAATTACTGGCTGAAGCATGTCATACCCCGGTACGATAGGTGGCGCTGTACCCATTTCAACTAGATGATAGAGCTACCTCCGGCTCACCAGCTGCCTCGGCATTCGAGAAAGATGCCGTACGAATAGCGAGGAGAAGCTACATCTTTGTACATGTCGTATAAGGTGTACATCATAATTACACAAACTAGATGCACAATGGCGCTCTTGCTTGCGGTGATTTCGGAGGAAAGACGCCGCCGGCGCTGCCATCCTTCTACTCCCGGCTCACGGCCCCCGGGAAAAAGTCCGAGCCTGCGCAGAACGCAAAATCTGATCTGATGGAACGTTTATATGCAGGAGTAATGCGACTATCAAATCGAATAATCTAGGTGTGTTAATCCGACTATGAGAAATCCGATCCAGTCCGATTTTAGTCAGACTAAGGTGTATACATGCATTTTAAAAATCCGATCATAGTCAGACTAACCCAGTAATTCGGTTTTCTTGAGTGTCATGTAAACACACTGAGTGTCTGGCCCTCAGACCTGAGCCATGAGTCCAGATTTGCGCTGAGGTGTCTTTTAGGTGTAATCCCCTCAACTAACAAATGGGCTGCTCTCAATGTCTTTAAAGATACGAGTAACTTGTATGCAAACTCAGGCAAACGTCACAATGCGTTTCATCTCTTAATCCTCCTGATCGCCAGTAATCTACTGCCTGTTCTCCAACTCCAGCCGGTTAGCTACAGCAGATGGGTACGGCTCTGCTACTTTCTGGATTACAGGAGCATTACAATGATTTGTTGAGTGCTGCCGGTGTGCGTGTGTGTCAACCACTTGTTGCTGATAAAAAAGCTGACAGGGAGTACCAGCATTCCTCTGACTGGAGATGTTTACCTTTTTCCCTTTGCTGCCCTACTTCTTGCTGGGTAAGGAACATGTCGCCTTACCCAATATCAGATTTTCTTTCCCCACCTAAAACAACACTGTCAGTTCTGATCATGATGTTAACTCTGCCTGAACCTGTACAGATATGCAACCAGATAGCCTGACAACATTGCCTCAAATCACTTTGTTTTGTTGGAGCAATAAAGGACCCTAAGGAATCATGACATGTAGGTTGGATAAAAAACATCCAACAAATTAAACACATTGGATTTACAAGGCACAGCTGGACTCTGCAAAAATAGAATAACTTCAGAGAGGGAAACTAGTCCTAGTGACCACGACCCCTCCCATCTCCATTTATTATCATAGAGAAAGGGCTGCGCTCACATGAGCCTGGAGGGCTTGAGGTGGGTAAAACCACATAAGATGCCACCACACCCTGTTGCTGCTCTCTTTCTCTTCCATAAAAAACACCAGAAATGGACTTTCCAACCTGAAACCTGACACCTATAATTAGCCCATTGAGTCCCCCCCTGGTTTTCCACCAAAACTAAGTTGCACGAAAGCTTAGTGTACAGTGTTTTGAAAAGTCTGGGCGCCTGGGAGCATTTGTTGCGTGATGATAAGGCCATGCATGATATGAATGAATATCTGCCTCCAGGAAGTAGTAAGGGCTGTATGTTGACAATGACAAGGATTTGAAATTTGTTTACTTCCTGTGTAAGTCCTACTGACCTTACACCCTACTGTCTAATCCTTTTGGTCACGCTTGGAACCTGAGCTGGTTGACTGAAACTGGGAAAGGAGGGAAGTTTGGCTTAACGTTATCCCTCCAGGCTCGGTGCAATAGGATGGCATTTTGTCTTTATAGGTGTTTGGCAGGGCGACTAGTTCATGACAATGCTCACAGTGGCAAAAAAAAGCTGAAACACATATATGTGACTAGTGTGTAACCTTTTGTCCGCACACAACATAAATCTGCTTCCTTTCGTAGAGCCACTTATTTGTGTTTGTCACTTAATTCAATGATTAGTCGATAAATCCATCAAGTGGAAATTTAATCTCAAACTAATTATTTCAGTCATTTTCATGCAAAAAGGTCAAACATTTGCTGGTCTCAGCTTCCTAAATGTGAGAATTTGAAGGTTTTCTTTGTCATGTATAATAGTTAATGAAGCATCTTCAGGTTTTTTGACCATTGGTTAGTCAAAAGAAGTAACTAATCATAAAATAATTGGCAGATTAATCAAAGATGTAAATAATCATTAGTCAAAGCCCTGACTGTCCTGGTCAACTTTTGGTTTAAGGTCCAGTGTGGAATCTAGCAGTGTGATTGCAGTATGCGACCAACTGAATACCCGTCATCTCAAGTGTTGGGTTTGTACATTCTAGACTACTGTAGAAAAATGGCAGTGCGACAGAGTGGCAAGGATCTGCTCCGTCTGTAGTTATAAAGTCATTCTTAGGTCAGGAAAACACAACAATCCTTAGTTCCAGGTGATTAGACACTACTGAAAACATAATTAAGAATATTATATATGTCTGCCCATAAATCCTACACATTCGTCCTGGATATTTCATAATATAATCTTCTTGCACTACTCAATTTGCATTTTAAAGCAACCTTTTTATCTATTGCCTTAAGAAAAACCATGACACAAGCTTAAGGTCAAAAGATCAGTAATATGGAGCACCTCCCTCAACCTAAAGCAATGAGGCTATGCAATAACTAGGCTATAAAAACAGATACATTTTTCCTATTTCCTTATGATGACCACAGGATGAAGATGCTTTAGAAAGTCAGTGTTTAAACTGCTGAAGCAGCACGCCAAGCCAATATCACAGGGAGAGCAACTTGGCCGCCTCAAAAATCCATGTTTATGACTTCCACAGTGAAAAGTAGACAAGACCTTGGCCTGGTTCTGCAGCGTCTTGCACCAACACAAGGTCAAAAAGATACCAACTACATTCACTTTCCAAACCTCCCTGCAACCCCTCTCCAGCTAAAACAAGACAAGCTTGTCTTGCTCAATGCCTCAAAGCGGTGAGGCAAACGCTCCCTGGCGTCATCTGAGCTACAGGTGCGAGGTAAAGAGTTTAACACGACGAGCAGCCCACTTTATCCCAGACATGTCTTAACTGCTACCAGGAAGGTGATAAAAGACTTTGGCTGTTCTTACACGGTTCGGTGTTGAGTAACCTCCACACCCTTGTCAGTAGATTCCCTTCCAGTGAAGCAGAGATATTTAATAATAGTATGATGGTGGAAGGTAAACAGTGTGTGGGGAATGAATCACATCCACAGACGTCTTGGTTCAGAGCAGATCTTCGTATAGTGAATCATAAGGGGACGATGAGGAGCTCTGTGTGGTTAACTCAAAAAGTATATCATAATCCTGAATGTCGATAGATGATGTCATTGCGTTGGTGTGACTGCAGCCAAGAGTGTATCTCCGTCCAACGGGTATTTTCCGTGGTTACAGTTTGGTCAAACAGCAAGCTCAGCAACCACAGCCACATCTGGTCATTTGGATATTGGCTGTTGCATATTCATACTCCGAGCAGCTGGACAGTTAAATAACTTCTACTCGAGTTTTGTTGTGTTAGTGTACTGTTTTTCCAGTCGGTGGGTTTGGAGAGAGCAGTCTATGTAATTGCATTGAAACCTCTTGTGGGAGACCGAGGAAGAAGAGGAATCATAGTGGAGACATTTAGAAAATGTCAGGCTGTTTAGTCTTTTGCATCCTGTAATGCTAGCCTAAGGACACATTTCGTGAGCGCAACTGTCCACCCACACTCCAGAAAGCTGGCCATGTGATGTCAGCGAGATAAAAGTGCTTCGTGTTCTCCTCCCTCTGCTGCTAATCCCCAGGAACACACCATTCCTGCTCATCTTCTCAAGTCATAATACCCTAATTTAATCTAATTTTAGCCGCTATTATTAATAATAACCAGAACTCAACTTGGCAGTACATACAGGCTATGGTGTATGTCCGACAGTATGCTGGATGAGCCACAAAGATTACGCAGTAGTCATGTGGCACCAAAAGAAAAAATGTATTTTGGTGAATCAGAGCGGGGACATGCCTGCACAAAGCCAAAGGAGGCAAGGCTAAACCACAGGCAACCATTTCAAGTTCAAACTTAACTGCGGCTATTACACACACACACACACACCTAAAACATACCAAACCCCACTGAGCATTCAATTCTATCTGACAACGAAAACCTCTGATCTCGCCTTCCCTCACGCCAAATCCAACTTCTCCTAGTGCCGCCAATTGATTCCGAAAAGGGTCACTTCTCAGGGCGAGCGCAGTGCAACAGAGCGCACTTCATTCAAAGGCCAAAAGCGACCCTTGATGTGCATTTAAAAGAATAATCTTCACAAAACCCTTTTAGTGGCACGTCTAATTTAAAGTCAGCGTGCATCCTGATATAGATACTGGACCACATTTTGCTGTATACAGCGGCACAGTGTGTGTCATACAGCACATGAGAGTTCAGCTGGCACTGGTCAAAACATTCCTCTGACAGACCACACAAGCTAACCACTGTAAGGCTACAACAGGAGCCACAAAGAGCCCAAAGAAGGAAAAGTAACGGTGTCAGGGAAGATAGAGTGAAAGATGAGGATGGCATCACCAAACAGCTGAGAAGTGCGGGCAGACAAAATAATGAAGACTCCAGAATGTCATGACTTACAGAGTTGAGGGTTAAAGTTTGCTCCATGTATGGCGCCGTGTGTTTTGGCTCGTCTTCAGCGCTGCTCCACACGCCTGGTGTGCGTAAGCGAGTCCATCCGCTGGAGCTCCGCGGTGCCTGTGCGAGTCGGTGTTTGCAGTGCAGGGAGACGTGGGCTCAACAGGAGGAGAGCGTGCAGGAGAGCCGAAAATCCTGACAGCTACTGGGAGTTCAAAAGCTCCCTCTCTCTTCCTCTGCTGCCGGTTCCTCTCTCTCCCTCCCTCCCTCTCCCCCTCTCTCTGTCTCTCTCTCTCTCCCTTTGCTGTAAATTCCTCCTCTTTCCCTCTCTGTTCACCTCCCTCCCTGTCTGTGTCTTCATGCCTTCTCTTGGTTTCTACTACGCCCACAGGATAGATCTATTACCCGCAGGCGTGCAAACAAGAGCTACTAAATGTCTCCACACCTAACAGGAGAGGAGAAACTTTACACTCACGGAGGAAAAGAGGTGCCCTGAATTGCCCAGCAGGCACCTATGGAGTATGTTCTAATAAAACAATGTGCATTATTAACTGACAGCTCAAATTGGCAGATATTTTCACATGCAGCAACACGTCAGAAGACAGATTCAGTGAAAACACCAGGGTAGCAGCCTGCTAATGGTGTCACCATCATTGCAAAGTTGAACACACTGTCATCTGGAGCGCAAAGCAGCTGCTAGGAGGTAGTAAGGAGGAGTGTGTGACGATCATAGTGGTGGAGCAGTGCGTTGGGATTGTGGGGGCATTTGCAGCAGGGCTCTGACGAGCTCTTTATGGAACTAAGACAAGGAGATACAAAGCAACACATTCTTCGACATGCCCAAACATTA
This sequence comes from Diplodus puntazzo, assembly GCA_963678695.2. Lineage (NCBI taxonomy): Eukaryota > Metazoa > Chordata > Actinopteri > Spariformes > Sparidae > Diplodus > Diplodus puntazzo. The sequence goes on along the minus strand of OZ023170.1, from coordinate 4,670,319 downwards.
GGGGATCCGACAACAAAAGCACAGCATGCATCAAAACACTCTTCATCACAAGATGTAGGGGGAAACAAATCAGCGCAAATACAAGCATGGAATTATACAGCAGTTTCTCCCTCACACAGGAACGCATCAAAAAGCAAAATATTATAGTTATGCTGTTCCGACTCGGTGCGTGGGCTGCGAAAGCTAGGTGTCAGAGCCTTTTGTAATGTGAAGAAAAATAACAAGCGTTCGCTCATTCCTGTGCTGGCCACTGTGACGCACACCGCTGGCCATGGAAAGAGCAACACGGCCACACATGTCCAAAGGGTTCTGCGCTCGTCCACGACATGCAGCGAGGCCACAAACAGGGGCTATCCGCAGGGGTCTGGTGATGGTGAACTCCAAAATAGTCTCACGGTGTCCTTGTGAGTCCAGATGCATGTGCTGACGGAGAGCTTATCACGTATTTCTGCAGAACTCGCCATGAGAATGGTGCCTCAGAACATCTTTCACAACAATATACAAGCGAGAAATCAAATACCTCAACCCCTTGAGCTAATGCCTGCGATACTTGAATAGCAGGGAGTCATTTAAGGTCAACAGTTAAGTGTTGTTCATAAGTATTATAGGTTGACCACTATTGTCTATTATCTCTGAGAGTAGCCATCAAAAGAGAAAAGACATTTTCAAGCTTTACACAGTAGTCCGTAGGTAAAGCTTTCCAAATGTTCCATATGTGTAAGGACATAACTGGTAATTCAATTGAACAGGCTTTGTTTGCTGTGGCAAGGGCTGGGTTCATGGTCATCTGATCTCTGACCATGAACCCAGGGTGAAGCTCAGCCCTTGATACAAAAGCCCAGAGGCAAGTGCTAGGTGAGGATCTAATTGCCTTTAAAAACCATAAAATGTCCCCTGTGGTGTTATTACCTGAAATGGATAGGGCATCCATGACTTAAACCTGCATGGGGTAAATGACTGTTTTTGATTAGATGCGGTCTGAATACCTGTAAGTCGGATGCATAGTAAGAACTGATCAGAGAAAGTAGAGCCTTAGTGATATTACTGCCTTATTATTAGCTTATCAAAGGCATTTCAGTATGAGATTTCTGACGCAGCATAACAGAAAACTGAGAAACAGTAGTTTAGGGAGGGAAAGAAAGAGTTCATTTTTGAGTCGCATTCCAAAATCATCATACAGGTTTATGGTTTGGGATTGGTTTTGTTGGGGGTTTGACAATCTGAACATAGATATGTCTCAAAGGGATCCTGATTGTTTGTGTTACACTGACTGATATATAAACTTGCATAGTTTTAGTAGAGAGGGAAATTGAACATCTATCTCCAACAACAACTGTAGTCAATATGGCTCTGTGCTAAACTGTTTGCACAGCAGTGAATAGGCTCAACTGTTTGAATGGAAATGGATCCCCACTAGTGTTTTGATTAAATAAACTCTTTTCCTTTCAGCAGACAATAAAATGTTCTGCTGTTTGTCTTATGTAACCATAAAAACTTGCTGATACCACTGCTCCAAGAAGAATTCATGCAGACTGCTAAATACGGATTTTCATGACATGTTAGAGATAATGACAAGTTTAACAGTGAAAAATTCAAGACTCATAATTCCAGCATCACAATCTAAGTGTCCAATCCTAACACACTAACACATAAATGCCAGACCAAATTTGAGCTGTTTAAGGTCCATTTTTCAACACCGAACATGTCAGAGCTTGAAGATGTAGAGCAATCATATTACCAATGATGCTCACATGTGAAAAGCTGAGGTGTTTTCTTACACTTTCAAAATATTAGACATGCCTGAGCCTGTCTTTCCCTGTCTCCTGACAGAGCAGAGGTCTTAAGTCTGTAAGTCTGTATAACAGGTGCAAAAACCATTGTGTAACAAGACAAACTGGAGGTGTAAGAAAGAGGCCTCAGTACAATGCTACACGTGTGAAAGCATCCAGCTTTCTCTCCAGCTAATGTGTTAATTTGTTTAGTGAAAGTGTAAAACAGAAAACTGACTACAGCGGCCTCAAGCTCCTCAGTTCTCAGCATTTTAAGCGGTAAACAGCCGCATCCGTTGTAACGGATGATGATGATAAACTAGACGATAAAAGATGTAATTTTACTCTTGATAAACGCAACCCAATTACCAAGTGCCGGGAAGCCATAACCATAGAAACTAGAAATAATGAAACACATCGTCAAACTGACAAAAAATAAATAAATCGGTGGAGGGATCTCTGCACAGGATGGGAAGGATGGGAAATTAGGACAAGCCACAGACCAAATGCTAGTCTGGTAGATTTCAGACAGAAAATAATGATTTACTATTTTGAGATGCTGGTGAATGTGAATAAATCTTCACATTCACCAGCATCTCAAAATAGTAAATCATTATTTTCTGTCTGGTGAATGTGAAGATTTATCATCTGCGGCTGATGAATGCTCGCATTTTAAAATGTGAAAATCCTACCCTGTCTGCACATAAGCTGACTTGGAGCTCAGAAATAAAACAAAAATAGATGATTTACAACTTGTTTTAAAGTTTGTAAGGATAATGGAGAGAGGAGAACCATTAAAGTGTGGAGTGATGCTGTGACCTAGTGATTCAAGTGAATCAACAATGAAAGAAGCCATAAAAGTTGTGCACTGCAAGCAGAAACTGCAGCTTTTGTAACTTTTTAAACCCATCTTTTTATCTTGTGGCAGACCTGTTCAGAACATGCAGCGCTTCAGCAACAGCACTGTTTAGTGTGTGTCGGGACAAACCTGAGGGGATGTGTGGTGTGCGTCATTGACTAAAATGTGTAGTCTGTCGGTGTGTCTCTGACTAATGCATGGACATTCAATACAGTATGCCACATTCTGGTTTGTTTTTGTGTCTGTTTCGTGTGCTTTCAGAGCAATTACGAGCTGTTGGAACAGTATGCGTGTGTTTTCGTGAAGATGAATCAGCGCGCATGAGTAATGCACGCATGCAGAGACCACGGGAGAAAAGGGGAGTTCCTCAGCAGCATTAATATGAGCAAAATGTCAGCGCGATATCCAGTCGTTCGTGCAGCAGTGCTCATTAGCAAGGCCAAACAAACAGGACTGTGGCTCTGGCCCGCACAAAGACCACTTTGTGAGCCCCCTCGTGCCACAAGTGCAGCAGCAAACGCAGAGTTCAAGGCAGCGGAAATGAAAGGTTAAAAAAGAGCTGAGAGTGGAGCAGAATGAGAAAGGGGAATGGTTCCACCGAACGTCCACATTAGAGAAGCATGTTCAGTACACAGACCCATCAAGATGACACATACAAAACACTGTCAGACTCAATGAGTATCATAATTCCCATCAACATGAGAAAAAACACAGAAAACCGATTATTATTTTCCACTTTCAAAGAACTTTTGTAAAAGAGGAGCACGGCAAAATGACTCCAATATAACTTAACCACTGGGAACACAGAGGAAAAGGTGAAAACAAACAAAAACAAAACTTGGTGTCTACCTCAAGGTCATCCAGTGATCGTGCCAGGCTGAGACGTTTAGAAGAGCGGCGTCTAGAGGCACGGACAGCACCCTTACCCCAAAACTTGGTGCCCTGTCAGAATAAAGGAGAGACGGATGAGCAAAGACACAGAGACCACAGCAACTGACAGCACAATCAATACCCTTGTTTTGTTTTATTTGTCATTATTGGTCTTATAACTCACACAAAATGCCTCTTGCTAAAAAGGTGGAGTCAAGCTATCAAGAGAATTATGGTCTGCACACACATTTCTTCACTAGTATATTTACTCACAAGCTTTCATCTACTTCGAGTTCAAAGTTCAATTAAAAACAACCAACAACATGTGTTATGATTCAGAGTTAATAAAACTATATTGTCAGAAGTATTTTACTCAGGGAGCGTAAGCACAAAGGGAAATAACTGAATTACTAAAGTGAGAAGTGACTTTAAGGTTTGTCTGGTGGAGTTTGGAAATGTTAGATTTTCTACTAATTTGACAGATTTCTATGTTTCATTTATTGGCAGCCATGACACACAACCCTCTCTGAAAACATCCAGACTGGTCATAAAGATAACCTGAACTATGACAACAACACCGTTTCAACCGCACAGAGACAGAAGCTTTCTGCCTTTCACTTTAGAAAAGAGTTCTCAGTTTAACCATCCACCTCTATTCTTATGATTGGAGAGGCCGTCTAATGTCTGAACGAGAGTTCAAGAATTGCAGATAATTAGTGCTGCATGGCATGGGCTCTACCCTGTAATTTGGCTGGCTTCCTGTGCAAGATTGTCGTCTTTCTGATCCATTGCAAGCCGGGGGACAAAAGCACTTCTGATTTATATAAACACAGCAAAATATTTGCTTGAATACTGTAAATGGAAGTAAATACTGTAAATAATGTGAAGGGAAATTTAAAAACTACACATTTTGCTGCTGAATTGTTTCCAATAGACATGTTCATATCCTGAAATGCCAAGAATTTAGTTTCATAGCATTAATAATAAAAAAAAAAAACATGTCCACATTCATGCTGAGTGATTGCTGAGAGAAACCAAGATAATGCAAACATGTTCATGCAGGATGCTTGTTTCCGGGACTACATGGATAAACAGGGCCATCTTGTGGGCAAAGAGAACAATAGCTTAAAACAGTCAGTTTCCTTCTCTCCACACGTTTATGACAATGACATCATTGACTCACAACAGGTGCTTTCTGAGTTCAGTTCACACTCAGCACCAAGTGACCGTTGAAATAATGGTTTTGTATTTCATCTGAGGTGCCACCAGAAACAGGCTTGCTAACACCCCCTCAGTGTCTGGAAACTCAACTCCGTGTGACCATTTAATACTTCCTGTGTTGCCCTGTTAACATGAATGAAGTATAGAAACAGATGCTCTCATCTACAATGGAACTATTTAACTGTGCGTAAGGATTTATCATTAACACATGGCCACAAAAATTGCAAGGATGCAGATACTGTATGAGCAGAAACAAGGATTTACCTGGAAAATTACAAACAAATAAGGTTTTAAAAGGCAAATAACTAGGGGTAAAATATTTTCTCTTATAATCAAAAAATTAAAGGGGCAATCTGAGATTTTTTTCGGATATGCAAACAACAATGATAGAGCATCTGCTTTTGAATTTTTTTAGGCTGGGATCGAGATTCAAAATTAAACTCTCTTCTTCCACAATCACTTGATGCATGTTTAAAATGTAAACACTAGAAACACTTACATTCTTGGCGCTACCGTCTTTCCGCTGTTTCTCTCTCTGTTCAAGAAACCTTTTGGTCCATTCCTCTCGGGGAGGGAGCATCATGACCTCTGCAGACTGGTACCTATCTGAGGGGATCTGGCTCATGGGGGGAGGCAGGTTGCTAAGGCTAACACTGGAGGGCCAGTTGATGTTAGATATCACCGGAGGCTCGGGATCATTACTTTGGGCTTTTGGCCACTTTGGCTTTGAGAACCACCTTTGGCTAGCTCTGAGAGGATCTCCGAAGAAGTTTGGCTTTTTATCCAGAGGCAGAGGAGGGGGTGGAGGCTTGAACTGGAACTCTAGTCTGGGTGGGGGACCTCCATAAAAGCCAGTGAGACAGTCAGGCCCAGGTAGTGACTCTGAAAGGGAATGTATGCTGGCACTGTTCTCTGGATTAAGTGTTTGGCCGTTCTTGGACAGGTTTATTGGGGTGAGGTCTTCAGCCGGAAGATAATCCCATGGACAGCTGGGGAGGTGGGCCCCAGGGTGGTTTCGGATTGCGGAAGGGAAATCCCTGTCCGCTCTCTCCTCAGGGGGGGATGCGTTTCCAATTCCACTGTCCCCATTGCTGCTGGCGCTGCCTTGTTTGCCAGTGCTGCCGTTCTCCTTGGCTTGCTGCTGAGCCTCAGTGTCCAGTTTGGCTCGAAGCCTCTCCACAGCCTCCCCCATGTCACTGTACAGGACTGTGACAAAGTGAAGAACATCTGGGGGAGTCTGAGGGAATTCCAGACAGCCCAAAGCGTCTGTATCTGGAGTGCAGTCGAAGCCAAAGCGCCCTGCAATGCCTACATGGTCTTCATGGTTTCCCAGCTCTGGGTCAATGAAGAAAACGTGGCAAGAGGCACGCAATGGACCATCATCGGGTACACAGCCATTGATTATATGTGCTGTAGTGACCAGGCAAAAAAAACGTGGGTCTTCAGCACACACAGCCCCTAAAACCAGGTTCTCAGTGGGAAAGGCTGCCAAAACAGCTCCTGTGTCGTCACAAAGTCGGACGCAGTCAAACATGATCTTCATCATCACCAGTGTATGGGTACTCTGCTCTGTTCCCAACTGTCGTATTCGCTCCCGAATGGCTTTTAAACAGTCCTCCTCCAATCCTGTGGTGTTTAGAATCAGCTCTGTGGAGCTCAGGTAGCCCACCACCAAGGTCATATTTAAAACACTCCAGTCTGGATTAGCTTCTTCTGTGTCAGTAAACACTGAGTCTGTGTCCCCCACTCTGGAGGTTTCCTCCCTACGCTGCTCAGCTAAAGAGTTCCAGTGTTGGGACCAGTGCGACATGTCCGGCTCTGACACAGGCCTCTGTCTGGCAGCAATAACACGGCCTGAGTTAAAGGAGGAATTGCTTGAATCATCCGAGATAGTGCGAAGAACACCCACCTTTTGGAAAACACCACTTTTGTGGCCAATCCCAAATTTTGCATCATGTAGGATGGGGTTCGCCATGATTCGGCCTTCAGTGTGCACCACCATCCGCAAGGGTCCTTTGCAGGTGCCAATCAACTGCACCACAGTCTCATGCAAAGCAGTGGACACGTCAGTTCCATTGATGGCCATGATCTGATCCCCCTGTTTGAGTCCCACAAGGTCAGCAGGGCTTCCCTGCATGATGCCACTCAACAGACAGGGCCTCTGTCCCGTGATAGTGAAGCCATATCCTGCCCGGCCACGGATGACCTCCACGCCCCTGAGCTCACCGACTGCATTTAAATCCAGGCGCCTCCTCACGCCCTCAGGCTGTCCCTGTATCCTCATCTTTGTTGTGGGTTGCTGTGATATCAAGTGTGCGGGAACAGGAACACTTGCAGGTTGCCAACACTATTGTGTTGTTGTCATCCTGCAGTTACACAAAGTGGGATTAAAATGTGAAAAAGCAGTTTGTTTGCATTACATCAAATTAAACAAAACATAAAGAAGAGGTTAAGACACAGGACTGTACAATAAGTCACCTTTCAACATGTTGGGCATGTTGTGATAAAATAATATTATATTTAGGCTGCAACTAATAGTTCTTATCATTATCAATTAATCTGCCAAACTCCTTGAGAATTAATAACTGATTAGACTTGTGAAGGTAATGAAAACACTCATCAGTTTTACAGAGTTCCACATGATTTAAAAACAAATAAGAAGTTTAATTTACAGCCATTTGGAAGAAAATATAGCAGGAAATCTTCCATTTTAAGCTTAAATCAGCAATTATTTAGGCAATTTTACTCTACTGAGTTTTTGTTAATTGATACATCATCTAAATTGATTCTGTTTTTTTTTTCTTACATTACACAGTAATTTAATCATATTAAGTTGTTTTCTCATACTGTGACCTTTTTTAGAATCAGCATGTTGTAGTAAGAGTCAGGCTGTTTCTCTTTATCTCACTCAAACAATCTGTGAACCAAGTAAAACGCTGCTATCCATCTTATTTAAGCAATTATCTGTCGGAGATAAGACACACACAGCTTTTATGTCCGAACACAGCTTGCAAATTACTCACATCCACCCTCCTCCACCCTCCACTCCCCCAAAACACAGTGCCAGCTGGCTCCCTGCTCACCAACACTTCTCACCCAGACCCTTTGGTTTCTGTCGACCACCTCTTTTAAATGTTCCGATACTCTTCTCATCACACACACAAAAAAACGTTTTCCAACAAAGTTCACAATTGAAGAAACCTAGTTAGAAGTTTCGTCTTTTTAAAATCAGTTATTAAAAAGTTAATTCGATGTTAGTATGTCCGAAACTCTACAACGAGGCTATTTAACGACTGACACTAACTTGTCAACAATACCTTTCTCCCCGGGGCGAAAAGTTCCTCAGAAAGCTCCCATGTTGTCTCCACTCTAGCCCAAACGTTCACATGTCCCCACATTACACGTCCATGTTGTTTTTAAATGAATGAACACATGAATATGTCCCCGCAGTGATTCACAGAGCGCCGCCTTCCATTCAACCCGCCGCGGCGGATCACAAAGCGTCTTTCACTGTAACCATGACAGCGTAACGTCTCTGGAGCACGTGACGTCCCGCTCCGGCCAATCAGCGCGCCTGTTACGTTCAATATTCAAACGAGCGGAGTGACGCTATTGGCTGATATTGATATTGACAGTTGACAGTCTTGTGCGCTGAAGCAAAGCGAGTTTAAAACAGTTGTGTTTTTAAATACGTAACAACACTTAAATAGAGAAATAGTTGAGGGTGGCCATTTTGTAAACTCTGTAGGAACTTGTGACGGAGGAGCAGGCTACACTTCAACTCACACATCAACATACTGAATTCAGATTAGTTCTCAGCATGACTAAAACATATATGAACACATACTTCTTACCTGGTATGAATGAACTCTCTGTGCTGTTGTTGTCCTCAGACACTTCCCTGTGAGACTCCTCCACTCTGGACTCTCTGCACATGGTCTGTCAACAACACCTCTGGTCAAAGGGCTGCAACGGCCTGACACATGACGTCACCACACATGTGCAGCCCACACCTGGGCTGAAGACCTGGGTTGGTAATGTACCAATGATACAGATAAACAGTCCACTGCTCATTTATACACTTATTGATGTATCAGATGATACATGGCAGACATCTTGAGCAAACTGTACTGTATTTTCATGAAGAGGCGACTTCCGTGGAGTTGGTGTACAGTGTGGTGGAACTAACTTAATCCCCAGTTTCTCCAAATCCTCTTAAAATAGGCCGAAAGGCAAAGACCTTAAGATTTGGGCCGTACCTTCTGTGTAATGTGCATTTCAATAATTACCCCGCAGTGGCGATGAACGACCAGGCATGAGTGTAGACTGTGTGTTGTTTTATTCAGCAGAAAAAATGTAAATAAGAACAGAACATCTTTACATATCAACGTATTGAACACTCAGGGGACAAAAGAATCCGTTTCTGTCATGAAGGTTTTCATTCAGTCTTTATCTGATCCTAAAAGCACAACACCACACAGGATTAAAGGTGCACTATGTAGTTTTAGGGAAGAAATAAACACACTCTCTTTGTTTCCATGACTACATGAACTGAATACACAAACTGACCTTAAAGGAAAACACAAGTCCATATCGTTGGATAGATTTGGCGGACCCCGCCACCTTTCTAGCTTCAAACAGTGTTGGCACATTATTTTCCTCTGAAAACAGCCTGTTTGTTTTAAGATTAATATTGCTCCAAAACTACATAGTGCCCCTTCTAACACTGTGTATGTTGTATGTACTCAGTCCAGTAAGTGTGCAGGCAGTTTGCCCATCTGTCTGGTTACACTGACGCACAATCCGGAGTTCCTGGACATGAAAGGAAGTTGAGTTAATGGACACATCAGACTTTTATTTATTGCATTGAAATGATTTTCACTTTGAACAGTTAAATCAGCTGAAAGCAGTAAAACGTGTGATGTAAACTTTCTATTGAGCACGACAAAGACATGTCTGAGGGCCGACAGCTCGTCTCCTGTCACTTCAGTAACAGCAGGAATTATTGCCTCAACTCCTGCTTCATGATGCTACAAATTGTCCTGTTGTGGCATCAAACCTTCCCAACTTGTAATTATCTTGGCACATAGAAAGGGTGAGGTGAAAAGATATATCTGTTTTTGCAAGGTTGTTGTTCCCGTTGGGGTTTGAATGGGTGACGAAGATACAACGCAATTATCCTCAAAATGCAAACTCTGAAAAAATTGTAGCTATACTACACTAAAGTATAGTCACTAAAGTAGATGCTTTAGTGACACTGTCATCGAGGTTATTAACATCTTCATCGTCCAGGAACCATTTTCAGGCTGATGACGCCTTCAGAAGTCGTAACAGCATATTTCTTTAACTCTCTGTACCAGTGAAAAGAGCTATACGGTACTTTGACATATGCAACATGGTAAACCTTAAAGGTGCAATATGTAAGATTTGGCCATCTATCTAAATCATATTCAAGAGCAAAAGGCTGTGGTTTTTTTTACCAGAGTAACTGCTAACTGCTGTTGACTGTCAATGCCGTTAGCTAGTTAGCTCGGCAAGCCTTGCATCTAGCAGTCCAGACAGGGAGCCGAGAGCACTGGAGTAGTGCTGGTGTGCACAGGAGCTGCAGCTAGTTTGTTAGCATGCTAACCTCAATAGACATCCCTGCAAAACAATACACAGATGTCATGATGTCAAAAATGCTAATTTTAATTAATTTTCAAATGTTTTCAACTAAAAATCTTACATATTGCACCTTTAACAATGTTCAATGTTAAACTGAAAGCCATAATAAATATACTTTTGTATTTTGGCTTCAATGAGGCTATAGGTGAGGCGAGAACATGAACTCTAACACTTCAAGGCTTCCCTGGATCTTTGACCCCACCCTGACTCCATGATGCTGACGTGGCAGTGGGAGGTTGGATCATCTTCTCCAGAAGATTCATCATACGCTCCTGCAGCTGCAGACACTGGACTTGGAGGAGGTTCTGTTGGTGCATGGCTCGACGGACCTCCCTGCACGTCTCCTCTATGGCGCGACTCGACCTCTTCTGTTGCTGCAACATGGCCTGCATCACCCGCAGTTTCTTTCGCTTCATGGACAGGTGCTTGTTGGAACGCCTTTTCCTGGCTGATGTCGGGTGTGAGCTGGCGAACAGAGAATGGACCCGTTAGAGCAGGCGGCGTATTGTAGTAAGAGATGGCCTCTGGGTTCAAGAGATCATCATAGATTCTATGATCTCAGCATCAAACTAAAGTACCAGAAGTGTTAAAATCAATGGGAAACTAAATAAACCAATTGAAAAGAGTGCCGTGAGAATGAGTCTTAAAACCTGGAAATGCGTTCAGGTCCCCTTGTCTCACATTCAGTGGAGTTTTTGAATGGATTTTTGGTAAACATCCTGAAATAAGGTCTGTGTTTGCTTATCTTAAAATATTTTCACATTCATATCTTCTTATTTATTCTGCAATATAAAACATGTCAATAAATACCCCACGATTGAATTAAAAAGCACTTGTGTCAGATGAGGCAGTTGCTAACAAGAAGCTGAATTATTACAGAGGTTACATTAAACATTGGAGGCTCATCTACTCAATCCATCTTTGAAGGAGGACTTCTGTTGAAAGCTATTATAATTCTAACTTTTCAACTCGTAGATTGAGTTGTTGAGTAGAGTTTATAGTGTGTCACAGTGTAAGTGGTGGCGGTGGTGACGTTGAAGTCATGCAACTGCGATGTTGGCGTTTGTTTGTAGCCTAACTTTAGCTTTTTACTTCTAGCAATTTAATTTATACTCTATAAATCAATAAAGTATGGTGTCAATCTGTTAAGATTATTTTGCTGAACAAAGCATGTAAGTATCATTAACTTGTGTTTGCCACAGTTATTTTCGGCAGTAATCCAAAATCCAGACTAAAACCAAACAGTCAATGACACAGCTAAAACAAAAGAAAAAGCTAAAGCTAGCTAAAGAGACACATGGCAAAGTTAGCTATGGCTGAAGATGGCTAAATTTAGGCTACTTCATTTGTTCCGTTAGCTGCTTTCTGTCATTGAAATATATCAGTTTTGATAAACTAACATCATGATAATAAAGTTAGTTACCCCACACAAAGAAGGCAGCAGCTAAAAGTGTTTTACTCTCAGTCACGGAGAATAAAAACAGCTGAAGTAGTCCTGCTAATGAGGTACTAGCCTAGCTTAGCTGAGGAGCAGTTACTGCCATCTCGTTAAGCTGTTGACTCTGGTGGATTTCATGATTAGGTGTGGTTAAACTACTTTTAAATCACATATTAATGAAATTTTAAATCATTATAGTCACTTCATGGTCACTATTAACAGATGGTAGATGGAGAAGAACGTGTAAATCTTGTGCTTCCATAAATATTCCCTGATGTAAAATACATAAAGTGACACATGACGCCATGTGGTGGATCCCTTCCATCAAACACTAGAATACAAAGGTCAGTGTATCAGCCCGTCAGCACCGTCATCAGTGACACACACATACATAGCTACACACCCTCACCACATGTGTGTTGTGTGGTTCCTGTTACCTGGAGCCTTGTGTGTGCTCACTGTCAGAGCTCAAAGAGTCCAGCTCTTGTTTTATCTCCATCTCGTCTGAGGAGCCCGTGTACTCTGGCAGGAATCCCATCATCCCCTCCTCCGAGAGGGGCACCAGGTTGTCTGTGGATTGGGAGGAGGTGGAGGGACCTGCAGCCGAGGCCTGGAACTCCAGCGAGTTCAGACGCCCGTTCTCCAGCGGCTTGGAGAGGATCTTCTCGATGGGCTTATAATACGGCCAGTCCGGCGTCTCCCCACTTTCCCCAACTGTGGTTTTCAAACGCCTGTCGGATCAGAAATAGATGTTTAAAGTCATGCAACAGCTGGAGATTGAGGTCATTACTTTGAATTCGGTGCACTTGCCTGTACTGGAAAGACATGTTGGTGATTTTCATCTTGATCTCCTCTTTGAAGCGCTGCTCTCCGGTCAGCTGGAAGAACCTCTGGGACATCTTCTCGTAAACCTTGGCGTTCCTCTTGCTCATTTTCAGCTCGTTGTGGTGTTCCTCCCACACGTACAGGAGGGCTTTCATTTCACCGTCGGTCCAGTTCGGGGCCCGTCTGTGCTTCTCACTGTGGCCTGGCATTAGGTAGCTGAAACCGTCCTCTGATGCCATGTTTGAAACAGTTGTCTTGACCGTGGTTGCAGAGGTAGGATCTTGAGAGGTTGAATTTGAAAGTCTTTTACTGTGCTACGAGCTGTGAGCTGAATCTGCTGCAAGGGGAGTGATATATGCAAGAAGGCACACACGCCGTCCTGCCTGTGCCCTTCCCCCCTAGCCTAGCTGAAAGAGGACTCAAAATGGGGCCTAAGGCAGGAGAGGAATCCGGTTAAAAGCTTTTAGTGGCATGTGATGTCACCGTGACATCAAGTTGCCTTGGCAACAGTGAGGGAGGCCCTTCATTTTCCCTCCCTCTCCTCTTAACCACTCCCATCCGCTCTCCTTTCCCCTCCATGCTGCTCCTCCACTGGCAGCACAAAAAGCTTTTAGCTGAAAGGCGGCAGTGTGAGCGCATGAGGCTGCTGACAGTTTTGAAATATGAGCCTCTGGGGAGGAGGGAGGGAAAAAAAAAAAAAGGAGAGCCGAGACCACGGGTATGTGTTTCCCTGGCAACAAGGCAATGGATTTGGTAGTCAGCCAACACAGTGCTTCGTTTAAAAGCTTTTAATAATAGACAAGTCATTTTGAGACGGGGAGAGGGAGGATTTGCTTTATCTGGCATGATGTGGAGGAGAGGAAAACACTTCCAGTCTGTAGTTCAGAGCTAAAAGGCAAGCGAAAGCCTTTCACTGGAGAACTGTGTTTAGGATGAAATAACAGGGGGAGAGACATCAGACAAAATGGCAACATGTGGTGATCAACCGCAGGCACCCCTGCGATGGAGCACAAACTGCTGACTGCTGTAATCAGCTTTCTATTCATAGCCGTGGGTTGTAGACAATGGACCCCTGCAGGAAGGATTTCTCTGACCAGGCGGAGACCCCTCCCCCCTCCAGGTCTCAGCACGGGGCGGATCTCCATGCACCCCCATCTCCAGCATCCTAATCTGCCGTGTTATGTGCATTTTTTTCCCCCCTTTGTCTGCTGCTCCCTTTCTCTCCACCTCCCTCTCTGTTACGACCTTTCTTTCTTGGATATCCATGAGCCAAAACCTCACCGTCATTTAACCAAACACGTAGATGCCCTGACTCCTCTTTCTCTCTTCTTCGTCTCTCCATGTTTATTTAGGAAAAAGCACAGAAATGGTCAGCATCACCACACGTCGTCCGACCTCACTTCATCTTTATTAGTGCCACTAGTTGATGTCAGTCCGGCTTAACTCAGTTCTGGCCCGATTAGACCCCCAAACCCATCTGCTCCTCAGTAACCTGACAGGCGGCCGGTGCATTTATATGCCGCAAATTGGCAGCTTTTCTCCAATCCATCACATCTGTCACTGAGGACACGTGAAGCTCAACTGCTGCAGAAACGTACGAGCAAATGAAAGTTGAAAGTGTGAAAGGTCTTTTTTTGTGTGTTTGTTTCCTGCGGGTGCAGTTTGAAAGCCCCGTGTCTCAGAAAGTGAAGAAATAAGATGGTTTTATGGGGTTAATATTTATTTCTTTACCATCTCCTTGGGGAAAACACAATATATTTGCAGGATTGAGAAAGTTCTGTCTGTTTTTTTTTTGTTTTTTTTAGATAAATCATAAAGTAAGTCTTAAATGTGCGTTTTAAATCAATACTACCCACTAACCCCTGTCTGTTTCAGTATTGTGACTGGATCCTCTTGTTGGGGTCCACTATAATTATGTTTAATTATCTCAGTACATGTTTTTTTTTCCTTTTTTTTCATTCATTAAAGTAGAAGTAATCCAGACTTGTAATCCAGGAGCCAGACTAATCTACAGATAAACTGATCATGCGGCAATTGTGTCTAGAAGTACAGGTCAATAATGTGGGTTTCTATTAAAATCTAACTATATCACAAGATCAGCCGGGAACCTCTTATAGATTAGATAGATTTCTGATTTCATCTGGCTCATAATAGAAGAAAATGTCAAAATTGTATTCACACAATAGATTTCTAAATATCTAACCACCATACACAGGATCAAGATGTATTAGCAGCTTACTTGGAAAGAGTAGAGTAAACCATTTAAAATGCCAGTCCTTCCTTTATATGTATAGTCAGTTAAAAGTGAATCTGCACTCTCTAATTTTACTGTATATTAAAAGATTACAATATCGAAGAATAATAGTATTGATGCATGGTTCAGCACGTGAGCTGCATTTTGCTAGAATGTGACTTTTATCTTTCTGTAGATAAACCTGCAGGATATCTTGACCCACTCGTTTTATAGGAACGTGTTTGTACTTCATACATACTGAACTAACTACGTAACTAAAGTATGCCCTTCGGTCCTTCTCATCAGTTTATTTAATCTTGTCCATGAATATTTGTATAAAGGCTCAAATCTAATGAAAAGGTGGGCTCAACGCAAAGTCAGCAGCTGGACAGACATTGATTTAACAAAGCTGTAAAAACCTCGAGAGATGATGATGATGATGATGAAACTGCAGCGCCGGTATTTGTGAGTTTTAAACTTTTATGGGGTTATTTCATGGTCCTTGTAAAAGTCAGTCAAAGATGAAGAAGATCATCACAATCAGACTCATGATGTAAGCAGAACAGTGGAGGAGGAATGTGATGTGAGTCAGACAGACTCTGTAAACTTACATGTTTTGTTGTATGTTGCTATGGAGTCATTCCCATGTTCCCTGGTTCCCATGTTTCTGGATTTATATATGATATATGAAAACATGAAAAGTGTCCTATGTTTCCCAGTTCTACATGTGTTCTCCTCCATTCCTAGTTTATCAGGGCCCTATGTTCCCAGGGCCTGAAGACCTTGAGAACATAACAACTTGGGAACATAGAACCTTGGGAACACGAGGCCTTGGGAATGAAGGACTCTGGGAACATACGACCATGGCAACATAAGAGCTTGGGAACATAGGACCCTTGGAATATAAGGCCTTGGAAACACGTGGCTTTTGGAACATAGGACATAGGAAACATAGGGCCTAGGTACATAGAACCCTGGGAACGTAAGGCATTGGGTTCCTGGGAGCAAGGCTATGGTCATTTAGGACTGCAAAGATGTGACTCTGCTGCTAAAAAAAAGCGATTTAGTTTGCTCACTTCGTAGATTTACAATCAAACTTGATGCCACTGAAAGCATGGTGTGTGTTCAGTCCAGTGAGGGCTGCTCACGATGTGCGTTCACCAAGAGAGAGTTTAACTCCCAGCTTTACACTATGATGATGTCACCGATGTTTAAATTAAATATAACCTCCATGGTTAAAAAACGTCATAGTCATGTCATCGTCTGTAACCCCTTATCCATTTTCAAGGGGTCGCAGGGTTTGTTGCTGGAGCAAATCCCAGCTGTCACTGGGCGAAGGCAGGGTACACCCTGGACAAGTCGCCAGCTCATCGCAGGGCCCTCAGGAGGGATTTGGGGTCCAGTATCTTGTTCAAGGGCACTTTGACATGCAGCTCAGCCCAGCGACCTTCCGATCACTAGCCAACCCCCTCTACCTGCTGAGCTACAGCCGCCCCAAAATGTCATACTGTGAGTGTCAAAAGTGATGTTGGAGTTGAGAGTTTTACAGGCGTCTTATCTCTCTCCGGACCTTACCAGGTCTTAATAATCAATCATGCTTCACTTCTCTTTTCTACATGTTACACAATGTTTTAGCCCCTGCCATTGTTTTACATTTGTCATTTGTGTCCACGCTGTAAAAAGTTACACAATCTCACTTAACTGCGATAAAGTGTTCACATATTACACGATCAACCAAACACAGAATGAAGAGTGAACCTCGGTTTTCTCTTTGAACCTTAGAAAAACGTTTAATGCAAATTTGTGCACATAAAACACATACATACAGTACAGTGCATACATAAAGTATCATAAAGTATAAATGCTTTTAATGTTGGCCTACATTAGTATGTCAGCACACACTTTTGTGAATCTCATCTAACATACCTCATAATAAACCGGCCCACAATTGGACCCAATGCAAACTGACTGGACCACTCTGGCCAAAGCTGGATCCACGACGAGAGATAGTCTTCTGCACCTGCTCATGAAAACATGACGAAAAACAACTGGTGACCACATTTTGTAGTGTGATTAGAGCATTTGAGGCTGGCGTGTGTGTGTGTGTGTGTGTGTGTGTGTGTGTGTGTGTGTGTGTGTGTGTGTGTGTGTGTGTGTGTGTGTGTGTGTGTGTGTGTCCTACACAAAAGTACAGTAGATACAAGCTGTCCGGATCATTTTGATAGTAAGTACAAAGCTCTGTGCAAATCTGAGCTCAGGCAGGAGGTCCAATCCTGGCTTTGTGAGGAGTTTACTCCTCGTGGGGGGAGATCGTGTAATCCAGAGTATCTTTCCCTCCATCAGTCCTTAACATTAACGCAGATACAAGAACACATAGAAAGCTATCATTAAATGCACCCATGCTCTGAGGGCAGAACAATTAAGGAATGTCAGTTTGTGAAACTATCAAATACAAATTACTGAAAATGACTATAATTTTTTTTTTTAAAAGAAATGGGGCTGGTAGATGACATGTATAAAATGTCAGGCAAACTCCGGTACACCAGCAGCTTATCGTCACTTCAGCCCAACATCTCAGTCCGTCACGCCACACCCGAAAAACAACGCAAAGAAACACGGCATATAAAACAAAATGTAAAATTAAAATATAAAAACATGGTAGAATGGAAACGATATTGTATAATATATCAAGTATTCATAATATACAACAATACAATTTAATCATAAAAATCAAACCTAAAAAGGAATGTAGTTCTGGAAAAGTACCACTAGAGGTCAGCAAATATTCATGCTCAGATATCCAGTTATACACTTGAAATATTTATCTGCAGTGAAAAGTTTCTTCTGCTTGTGGACTAAACCTCAACAACACAGCGACCTCACTTCCTGTCTTCAGTCTGACCTCCTCTCAGCTCCACACCGCAGCAGCAGTAGTCGTGGTAAACACTTTATCAATTCAGCAAAATTCACTTAGTTACATTCTTGATATGAAGTCTCACAGTATAAACTTTTTTTTTTTTTTTTTTTTTTTAAATCTAACACTGACTTGTATGTGCACAGTGGTCTCAAATGTCTCGCTGAGTAACATCTGCGATCGTGACACCGTGACTGCATCAGGAGGATAAAATGACTCCCCCCTCAGATCAGAACCGACTCATGCAGTCAAACAGGACATTTTATTCTGCTGACACACTTTCTGTAACATTCCTGTGAAGAGTTTTGTTTTGAGAGGTTTGTTCCATCTCTGGTGGGAAATGTCCTTTCTGTTCTTTTGATCAGATTGTGAATGTGTCTGGATCCTCTGCTGGGATCGTGTGTTTTCAGACTCCACCGGTTCTTGAATGTCTCTGTTCAGTCTCTGGGTAGACACTCCTCCTCGGTGATGCCCTGAGCTTTCAGCTCCTCGAGGACGTTATCCAAGTGGCCGGGGTCTGGGTAGCCATGGCCAGTCAGGTTGGAGCCGAACTCTGTCTTGTGGTGCACCTCGTTCCAGATGACCGTATCTGACTCGCCGGTGGTGCTGGATGTACCCACAGAGAAAATGAGTCGGCGGTCCCACGCTACCAGGAGAAGCCTCAGAACCTGGACGAAGAGATGAAGAGGGGAAAAATCTGGTTACGCAAGCTTGAAGCCACACGTGATGTTCGACATGAAGGGAGGAATTGTCGTTTACCTTGCGTCCCTTCTCGCTGTCAGGGAGGTAGCAGTGTCTGGGGAACCCGCGGGCAGTGAAGGGTTTGCCTGGATTTGGGTGCTCTGGGCCCTGAAGAGCAAGAGCAAAGTTTATAACGTCATCTGTAAACATTTCCTGTGTCCATATTTAAAAGCAAACATGGGTCGGACTTTACCTGGATGCCAGGAGGGATGTTATAAATGATGCGGATGGTTTTGCAGTCAGGGTGGCCGGGTAGCGAGTGGGGGATGACGTGGTACTCCATCTTGCCTGGGGGCTGGTTGCCAGTCTTGACTCCGTAGATGGTCTTGCAGGTGGGACACTGCAGGCTGCCGTCCTTGTTGCCATTGTTGTACATGGCAACGAGGCACTGGAGGTGGTACTGGTGACCACATTGTGCCAGGCGGCCCACCGACTCGGCCCGGGATATGCCACCGACACCGGGGCCTTTATAGCCTGATGGTCCGGCCAGGGCCTCCATGCAGATGGTGCAGTCCTGAGATGGGAGAGCGATTTATGAATTATGCATTCTGATACAGACCATTCTGAGCATTTCTTTTCTTCATGTTTGCTTATAATGTTTTCCTGTGTATTGCAGTCCCAGGGTCAGGATCAGGATCAGGGTCAGGGTTAAAAACCAAGGACAACTCACCTCCTCTGGGGGATTGCGGACCTTCTGAAGGTACCTCTTCACCACCTCCTCAGGGGTTTTGCCTATAAGACGGAACACAAAGTATGACTATCTGTTTATGACCAAAATCCACGTGATGGATCCTAGAATCTATCCTACGTTATCATCATCAAACCTACCTTTACGAGCCTGCTTCTTTGTGGTCTTGCGACAGCAGTGGCCCAGGCCCGGCACAGGCTTGATGTCACTCTTGCTGACAGGTGGGGGATGAAGCACCAGCTTGGGAGGGCGGGTCAGGCAGACAGGAAGACCTGCTGCACTCATCAGGATGCCTGTGATGCCTGGAAACAGCCAGCAGAGGGGGGACGTGAGACAATGTGTTTGAGGTTTAGTCATTGCCTGATGAGCTTTTAATCCGGGGAATTATCTACTAACCATACCTGTAAATCACTGACAGGTAAGTTTATTTAAAGAGCTGTAAGGTTCAACCAACTTTAACAGGTAGGAAGCCCCTTCAAAGCGGAATCTTATTAAATCGAAGACAGAAAGTACTGGATGTGTCCATATATTTACCTGCCAGCGCAGGGTGCACGGGGCTCGATCCATTCAGGTTCTTCACTGGAACTGTTGGCACTCTGAAACACACAGATAACCACCCAAACATTAATCTACAGGTCACCTCAGTCCTGATCTGATGAGTCACCTGTACACGTCACACACAGCCGGTCGCAGCATATGCTCGTGCTTGTTTTGCAGCGCGTTAGCAGGTTAAGGAGCTTTTGTCGAGTCATGAGGAGAAACAACAACAGACGTCGCTCGTTACGACTTGACATCAGGTCCTGTAATTGCCAGGTAGGACTTCCTGCTATATAAGGCTTAAGATTAGAGTGCATATGGCAGCAGGAGACTCTTGACACCAATGAAATAAGTTATTTAGCACAGTGTATAAAATACAAGATCAGAAACTGTTGCACCAACTCCTTTTAAAGACATGTTAAGATACTTGGTCTTAAAGGTGCCGGAGAAAGATCTTCATCGACTGAGTTTAGTTCAACAAACTAAAAAAACAAACTTTATTCGTCATCATGACAGAATAAACAAACTGACCTTAAAGGACAACACAACTTCTTCCTGTTTTATTTTGTTTACATGTGGCGGACCCTGCCACCGTTCTAGCTTCAGACAGTGTTCTGGGACCTTATTTTCCTCTGAGAACAGCTCGTTATGGAAAATGTAAATATTTCTGAGTTCGTATTAAGACCTCAGTAATATTCTGAATACTAAAATTCTGAAACTACATAGTGCCCCTTTAAAATGGGGAGGTCAAACTAAGCATATGGACTATATAAAAGACATTCAGAGGAACCTTTTGGTTTATTTTTAATTCTAAAGTCCATAATTATGCCGAAGGAGCCCAAAGTATTTCTAAAAGAAATTAAGTTTTAAAAAATTAGGTTTTTAAGAGACTTAAAAACCCATCTTTTTAATAAGGCCTATCAGCTCTAGATCCAGCCAAATCAATCAACTTTTCTATTTTTTATCTTTTATGTATTTTTTTGTTTTCTCCATTTATTCGCTGTCTTGTTTGTTCTTTTTGTTAAGTGTCCTTGGGTACCCTGAAAGGCGCTATAAATTAAATGTGTTATTAAAATGATACCAATACAATGTCAAACTATCCTCCTCTGCTGCCATACTGTACTTCTGCTTCTTAACATGTGTATAAACCACATGAAAAAAGCCCGCCACTATAACAGCCCAGTCACAGGTGTGTACTTACGGTCTGCCAGTTTTAATAATCGTCATTTTTCCTGCTTGAAAGCACCGGAGACCAGAGACAACTCAAGATATTCCAGCAGTAGCTCCCACTTGTAGCTCTGTACAGTAGAACGTCAGTGTCTCCCTCCTCGCCTGTTTACATGCAGGTGTCACGTCTCAGCTCCACTTTTATAGAGCTAATCCACCTGCTCCCATCTGTTGACTCAACTCTGGTTGTAGGCCAGGGATTCGTCACAGGAGGGATTACCTGTCAGCGGCCATGTCACGCTGCCAGGCCGCCAGAAGGCTGACAGAACGGGGCACACATGACCACATCCGAAAATAAAGATTATAATCCCAAAACTCAGGTTTGGATGGGATGATTTAAACACTTTAAAAGACCGATCAAAGCTATCCCTGTATTTTATCCTCTGAACTCCTGTGATGATCACTTTGACTGTGGATGTCCCTTGTGCACCTGCAGTCCCCTCAGATTTAAGGAAGTGCACCTGTGTACCTATGTTTAGACACCAACACACACTAATGAAGGCATGCCGCTGACACAGAAATTACACTTCTTCAACTGGAAATAATACAATTCTTCATGTTCAAACAAATAGTTAGAAGAATGTTTCATCTCATCCAAATGGAACAGCCATCAGGTAGAGGTATTTGAGTGACACTTATAAGAAGCATAATTAGTTTTAAAAAAAAAGGTACATTTGTAGCTTTTAAAGCTTTAGTTAACAGATATTTCACTGTAACAATCAATGACATGCTTTATTAAATATTTATCAAGCAGTTGTAACGGTTTATAATGTTTACAGGTGAACTAACAGCATTCATCAAACATTTATGAAGCATTAAAAAGCTGCAACTTTACAATACACACTTTTCTGATATATGGGTTTATAAAGCATTTCACTGTTTGTAAGAAGTGAATTAGCTATTGGCTAAAGTTTAATTATATAAGCATCATTAAGAACATTTCGCTAAAGCATTTTCATTCTTTGTGTGTTATTGTTGCCTTTCACATCTCGTCTCTTGACTTGTGAGATGCAAAAACTAAAATAATAAAAACCTGTACTAGTGTTCATCAGCCTATTTACTGTCTTTCTCCACCCGCAGTGTTTACTCTTATTTAATCACTGTTGATTATGCATTATATTTATTTATCTTTTACGCTCTGTTTGATGTATCTCTGCTTCAGACATCTTCTCTTTGTCAGAGCGTTTTTCATGTATTATGGAGCACAAACTGCTTTTATATACTGCGAACATTCATACATGTCACCATATGTTGTGGTGAATGGCAGGGCGCTCTTTATGACTTGTGTTTATCCAGGTACAATCTGAAAGCACTGCGTGGGGGAAGTCAGGTGTTGGTCTTCGGTTCATGCCTGTGAGTTGTGAATGAAATATAACGAATAACGAATTAAATATCTGAAAATATCTCTAAAAGTGCGGATTCTTTTTTTTTTATGGTCTCAAAATGAGTGAAACTGATTCAAATGTTCACACATTATTTGACAGTAATCATAAACAGATCAGGATCTGTTTCCTGGGTTAATCTCTGTCCTGTGTTTTCACTAGCGGGTATTCTAACAATGGCACAGTGACACATATAGACTTACAGTCAGGAGTGTGGTGTACAGGTTATTTGCCAACAAGCTGCTGTGTGACCTTCCCGCGTACGCGCCTTACGCGATGCGAAAAGCAGCAGCACGTGTCGACTGACTGGATCCGACCTGCTTCAAACTGGACCATGCAAGCAAGGCAATGAATGAGATTAAAGAGATGGAGGTGGGAGACGGGGGAGAAAGGGTGGGAAAAAAAACCAGCTCATCACGTTTTCTTTGATCCCGGCTAATCTAAGTGGCTTTGGAGGAGCTTCCATCTGGACCTCTGGATGATGGAGGAGACCAAGCTGCAGCATATGGCAGCACACACGCATTCATACGCACTAAGCAGGTACAAGCTCACACCTGAGACCAAGTCTGATAGAAAGATAAACTCGTGAAGTAGGAGGAAAAAAGTCTGATCAGGCACAAACGGCACAGCAGGTTTTGGTTTTGGTGACACACTTGTAGGAATCAGAGCGGCTGCAGCGAGAGGAGAAAGCACCGCGACAGGTGTGTGGACCGACTCTCGTCACCGCGCTAATCTGTGACACCTCTTCTGGAAACCATCTCCTCCATTTCACCGCTGCTGGCGAACTCTCCCAGCAGAGTGCTGAGAACAAACATGAACAATCAGCTCAACAATTCTTCTTCTTCTTTTTAAAGACAGTTGACTTACACTTACATTTGAAATATTAAGAATTAGAGAGTTAAAAGGTCATTACTCTTAGAAAGGCTGTATTTGCATTGTTGTGCCATTACTTTACTATTATATCATCATCATCGGCATGATAGGCCTTAAAATAACAGTTTTATCAGTTATCGCAATTATTCTGGGGACATCACATCGTCCCAAAAGCGTTGTTGAAACTGTCAGATAGCAATTAGCTGGTAAACGAAGCAGAGCGTGTGAGTGGAGCCGAGCAGTGGCTGCTTTTTTTGGTTGTTTTTGTACAAATTTTGGGCTTTTGAGATTAACTAAACATAAATGAAATCTCAGCCACTCAAAGGGAGCAGTGGGCGGTTCAGGGTTGCATTGTGGGAAGTAAAATGGGCTTGTTGATTTCTCTGGATTTTAAATACATTACCGTGTGTGCTCTAGCGTGCCTGTTAGCACTCCAACATTTCCAACAGCTTTTGTTTATTATTAATAATATTTTGGCTTTTTTAAAAAGGTTTTTTTTATCTGGGCATATTTTGTGCAATTACTTGGCTGGAAACCATCAAAACCAATCTGGCAGCAGCAGATTATCAGACAGCTTAGAACATCATGACAGCTGATGAAGGCAATCTTTCAAAAAGTCAATTATCCACTTTTTTCCTGATTATTCTTTTCTTTAAATGATTAACTATAATAATGAGAGGCGTATCATACACAAGCTAGGTGTGCTTGTAGGGATTTAAATGATAAAATATAGCGTAGGGGTGTTTCCCCTCGGTCCTCCTGTGGTGCCAGTTATGAATTTAAGGATTAAGCAGTAAGATGATGACAGCAGGAGCATTAAGAGGAGACAGTAGAAGGAGAAAAGAAGGGCGAACAGCAGAGGGAATCCCAGGCTGGCGGGATCAGAGAGGCTCTCGTCAGCCCGTGACGTTGCTGGCTTTACTGCAGCAGCAGGTGCTCTCACCTGATATGTTGAATCAACGGGTCAGCCACACAACTCACCTGACACAAAACACCGAGATTACCGACGCAGGAATATTAAGCCTGTGGTATTTGGTATAAATCTGAGGCTTAGCTGGATTGCTTAATGCGAGGATTCAGAAAGCCGGGGGGCTCTGTTGGGGCAATGTTGGGTTGGCAAATTATCCTAACATGTGGCGGTTTAATCACAGTACAAGCAGCCAAGTGCACGCAGGCCTGCAATCAAAACACAAAGCCACTGCCTGAGTCTGAATAATGCAGGATGCACATGAACTGCAGAATCTCTCGCATTGCTATAATAACAACTGCATAACAAAAGGAATCTAGAGCACCCCGGTAAGATCTCTTTCAGGGAGACGAGACGACTGTGTTATAAAAAGAGCGGCTATAATTGGAACATGATGACATCTAGACGCCCCGCTCACAACAATGTCACAAACACACCCAGCTGCAGAACAGAGAGTATGAGAGCTTCTCAGAAGCGTCGTGAGCCCGAACACACACATCCTGTTCACCAGCGCCCTCTGGCTACGACACCCGGCTACTGCGACTTCCTTCTTTCATTAACGTTCACTAATGCTGACACCAAAAGCCCACGGTCACACTTTGAGTCTTTGGGTGTTGATTGACTCACACATATTTATCTAAACCTCTTCCGTTTTTTTTTTAAAGTTTACTCTGGTAAGTTGTCGGTGTCATTATCTCTGAGCCCATCAGTGAGAGGCTGTCGAATACTCCCTTCACACGCGGCTGAGGACATTGTGAAAATACTCAGACGTCTGATATTGTTTGTCAACAAAAAAGGTCTTAAACATATTCTCAAAAATTACATCTATCATTATGTAAAATTATATACAGATTGTCTTTTCTTTTTTTTTTTAAGATGACTGCACAGGCAAAATGTCCCCCCAAAAAGGTGAAAACCATATTCTACAGTCGTATTCTGAACATTTGTCATTCTGCACAGTGAAGTTGAAACAGTGGTAAATAAAACACAGTTTTGAGTGCAGAGCGGCTTTAAAAAGGAGCCATATGCAGGAGTTTTGATTGAAAAAATTAAAACAATGAAAAGGCCATTATGTTCGAATTGGCCACCTGTTGAGTTCATTCTCAAAACAAATGGGGGGCAGCATCGCCAGACTAACCGCTAACTGCTATCAACTGCGGTAGCTAGCTGCCTTTAGCTAGTTGGCTCAGTTAGCCCTACAACTGGTAGTGTGGACTGGGAGCTCTGAGCAAAGGGAGGCTGCTGTTGTTTACAACACTATCCCAGAGGCTTTGGACCGGGACGGAACTGTGGCTAGCTGGTAAGCATGCTAACTTCAGTAGGTATCTGTGCACAATAAAGAGACATCATAACGGCAACACTGTTATTAGTTTACATACTGTTGATCATTTTCGGTATTTTTCAACTCAAAATATCAAATATCAAATATCAAATATCTACTGAAGTTAGTGTGCTAACCAGCTAGCCCCGTCCTGGTTCAAACACTAGCCCTCCCCTAGCATCAGAGCTCCTAGTCTGAACTACTAGCTGCACGGCTAACTGAGCTAACTAGCTAAGGGCAGCAACAGTTAGTGAATTTACATATTGCACCTTTAATGATAATGATCACTGGTGACAGCAACTATCTGCACCATTAGCACTGCTATTAGCACCATGTGCAGAATGCAGATACACCCCTCTACATACTGAGGCTAAAAGCCCACAGGACTCTTGTTCTTCGTCTGTTTAAATGTCGAGATGGTGCACAAACTAAAAGAGAACTCTCCAGTACGAAGATGAGTGATGAGAATATCAAGCTTTCCATAACAATGGTGAAATCCCAGATGTTTCAGACACATTCCAGATGGGGTCTGCTGAGTACAACCTGTGGGCACGCCTTGTCTTTGTTAACAGCCCATGTATCAGATGTGATGCTGCTTAAGGTTTTAATCAGCAGAGCTTCCCTGTGCTCACACACACACACACACACACACACACACACACACACACACACACACACACACAACCACAAAGTATTTCCAGGCTTCTCTGATTTGTTAATGCCACGAGCTCCCAATGAGTTTGCATGAAAACCATAAACAAACTATGTGTAGGAGTGTGTGTATGTGAAGCAAATTCATCATTAAGTGGTCACACGACGAAGGTCTGGAATGTGAAACACTTGTGAGAGCTCGGCTCGCTCGGTGTGAATGCTCTTCATTGTGTTTGCGTGGAAATGAATGAGCCTGATGGACTTTGTCTCAAAGATTAAAGGCTTGTAAATGCTAATGAGCGCTCATGTCAGACACTGTGTAATGAGGGCTTCAAACAAATGAGGAATTCCTGTCTAAATCGATTTCCTTGCATATCCTGTTTAGTTGGTCTCATTTTGTTTCATAGACAGGGTATTGATCAGGGAGGTAGTCTGTCCTGAATCAGCTGGCATTCAGACTCGATTATTATATGCACACTATACCCATGATAGTTTGCAGGCTGTGGCCAAACTCCTGAGAAAACTATTTTCAAGTTAAAAAGGTGTAATATGTAAGATTTTTTGCTGAAAACGTTTAAAAAGTAACAAAAAATATCAACAGAATGTGAAGAAATAACAGTTTTGACATTGTGTCATCTGTGTGTTCTGTTGCAGTGATATCTATCTAAATTAGCATGCTAATCAGATAGCTCCTGTCTGTCCCAAAGCTCCTGTGCTAGCTAAACACGGACATTTCCCCCCCGGTGCTCTGAGCTCAGTCTTGACAGCAACTGCATGGCTGAACTAGCTAACGCGCTAAAAGAAGCTGCAGTTAACGGTGATACGCTGCCCCACTATTGTTTTTATATCATATCATGGCCTCCACCAAAACCTTTAAGCCCCCTTTTCAGAAGAATGCAATGGATGTTCAGAAGTACTCGCTCTGAAAACAGCTGCGCTGTTGCGGTTGGAAATTAAATTGTGTAGCAAGATGGAACAAAAGCATTAGAGGTGTGGGTCAGAAAACCAAAACAACGAGCTAAAAGTCACTAAAACAGTCTTTTTAGAGCTGTGATAAACTACAGCTGAATATATTGATTATTGCAGCTTTAAGGACAACAAGTGAATCTTTTTTTAAATATGCTCTACTGAAAATACACTTTAAAGGTTTTTAGATATGTGAACTCACACTCTCCTACACTGGTTGTCTACTCACCCAGAGGCGATAAGGGCACGTGACTGAGCCATGGCGATTCGCTGCAGTGCAGGTCGGCTCAGCCCTGCGAGGCTGGACCGGGGTGGCAGAGGGGCTGCGCAGGCAGCAGCACCAGACGAAGACACTGGGCCCAGGACGCGGGCAGAAGGCGAGGGCGTGCAGGTGGAGGCAGCCGTGGAGATGAGAGGTGGGCCTGGAGCGGGCACTGAAGGGGCGGAACAGGAAGCAGACAGGGAGGACGAAGTGGAGGGTTGAGGTGGGGATATGGCGGGTGGTGAGAGCGTGGTGGAGGGCGGAGGAGGAGGCGGTGGAGGAGGGGGGAGAGGTGGCGGAGGGGGGCGGGTGGAGGAGATGGAGAGGGCGGCGGTAGCTGAGCCAAGGAGGGAAAGAGAGTGGGGATAGCCTCCTCCGAAACCAAGGCTGGAAGTGCCAACGCCGCTACCACCGATGATACCAAAACCTCCAGGACCACCCATACCGCCCACACTGAAGCCACCTGTCGCCCCAACTATGGACGTCCTGTGAGGGGAGTATGAGCGGGACAGGGAGGGAGGCCGAGGGAGGGTTAGTGAGTACGACCCTCCTGGGATAGGGTGACTGCTGATTTTGGGGCTAGGTGGCTTGGTCTGTGGTGGCCTCCGACCCAGAGTGTGAGCAGTCGACATGGCGCCTGCTTTGACGCTAAGCACCAACATACACTGCTGACAGGCGCAGGGCTGTCCCAGGGACGTGATGGCCGAGGCAGGGAGCGCCCCACTGGGGTACGCACTCCCGTTTCCAGTCCCGCTGCTGCTCATCCTGATCCCCATGCCCACTCCTGAAACATCCACGCCGAGCAGTCCTCCATGGCTGGGCATGGACATGGGCCCCCAGGCGTGGTGGGATTTGGGCAGGGGCCCTGACACCAGCGGGTAAGCCAGGTCAGAGCGGCGCTGGATGCGTCGGCAGCGCTGCGTCTGTCCATTGATTTGGGTCATGCTTTCGAAGTCAATGAGGTAGCAGAAACCCAGCGGCGCCAGGTCCAGCCAGGGCTGCTGTCGATCGCGTGCCGCCTGGATGGCGATGCCCACCTCTGTGTCGTATGCCGTCCAACTTCCAGCGTCGTTCTCCCACTCCCACAACCAGCCCTGGCCTGGCGCTGAGGTGGGGTCGTAGAAGCTACGTCGTACCGGTCGAAGGGTACCTGAGGCAGGGATTAAGAATCAGAGCAATGCTAAAGATTCATGCACATCATTAGACTTTGAGAGGAGAGAGATTTTGAGTTTGGGCTTCTTCCATGTCAGGAGATTTCTAAACACCTGACAGATTTCTAATGTAACAATAAAGTTTGAGCATCTTCGTCTCTGGACTGCAGCTGCGACTCATGCTGCTGGGTGATGGGAGGTGGATGCAGTAGGAGGTATGAGACTGACTGTGGCACTATTTGCTGTAGACGAGTAGATTGCAACCCTAACAAATTCAACATGTCTGTGTTTGCTTGCTAAGAATTTGGGCAAACAGGTTTCCCCTGGTAACAGCACATAGTGTGCTGAATTCTGATTGGCTGGCAGCCTTGATCCGACCCAAAGCTGGCTGGTGTTTGCTTTCCCAGGGTGCCCAGAGAAACTCTACAGAGTCTTCGTACTGTAAAGCCCTCACATATCTAATCCTGAAACACGCAGCGACTCCACCAAGTAAAAATCACATCTCATGTACATGGAACAGTTTAGGCTTCAGTTAAATGTGCAAATGAAAAGTGCAGAGAAGCTTTTGAAGCACAAGTCATCTGAGAAACAAACCATACAGTATATGTGTGACACCGATATGTAACAAGACAACAGAAGAGTTCATTCATGAAATCTGCTCCCATCGACCCCATTTTATCAATGACCTCAGACTCCTGAAATTCCTCCCCACCCTTCTCCACCCTCCTCCCTTTCTCCTATTTAGACTGGGGCACCCTGCTTCGCCTCTCTCACCAATTCAGCTTCTGCTGGGTTTGGAAAAACAAACTGCACAAAGGCTTTTGTCAGCCAATGTTGAGAGAAAGAAGGGAAATGTTGGGGTCTCTGCCAGAGTTGGACGGCTGACAGTTCCCTGCTTTGTCTGGCACTTCTCTGCTGCCTGCCTCTCTTTTACGGAGCTCTGACTCCTGAAAGATGACTTCTCGTGTCCTTATTCTGCCATTAAGGCCAGCAGTGCTGAAGCTGAGGGTTGCAGATGATTCCTGACTGTGTGTGGACACTTTAGCTGCTACGATGCAAACACACATGTCCAAGACTCAATTCACCACAGACACCTTTCAAAGTCACAGACGCACAAAATCTGTTCTTTAAAAACAGGCACTATGTAGTTTGAGGGAAGAAATTCAAACTCGAGAGTTTTAATATTTACAATATTAATGAGGTACTGATGCAAAGGGCAGGTGTATTGCTATCATGTTATAGTTACTTTGGGCTTATTCAGCATATTTGAAAATTAAAAATAAAACTGAAGGATCCTCTAAATGTCTATATATGCACTCCATGTATTAGTTTGACATCCCCATTTTAAAATGGACACTATGTGGTTTTGGAGGAGGG
Source organism: Diplodus puntazzo (assembly GCA_963678695.2). NCBI lineage: Eukaryota > Metazoa > Chordata > Actinopteri > Spariformes > Sparidae > Diplodus > Diplodus puntazzo. Next base: position 4,640,383 of record OZ023170.1, on the reverse strand, counting down.
AAGGTCTGGAGAGGCAGTAGGTAAGGTGGCAGGGTCCGCCACACATAAACAAAGTATAGACAGTAAGAGATTGTGTCGTTGTTATTTGAGGACAGTTTGTTCATTCAGTCATGACAACAAAGAGTTTGTTTAGACGTAAACATCTGATTGACATTCCCTCCTTTAAAAAGCACACACACACACACACACACGTAATCAGACAGGTGCATTGTCACCTAATGGGAGACTAGACTACTAATAAAAACACACACACACACATATAAAGGTGGTCTCTGGTGGAGCTGGACGATGCGCGAGGCTCGGATACATAAAGTAGACACACAGGAGCAGTGAGGAGGCCTCCACCTCGGGCCCGGCTACACCGCTACACCCCTCCGCCGTGTGTCTCCCCCTCTCCCCCCTTGCTCCTCACCTGTGTCCTGTCGGAACTGGTGCATGGAATGCAAATCGATGATGTAGGGCGAGAGGCGAGAGTCCACCTGGCCGAGGACAACACTACCACACCGCGGGTCGCTCCGGATGACTGCCTCTATGTGATGACAGACAGCCGGGCTGTAGGGCCGCCAGCGTCCGTGCTCGTTCAGCCATTCCCATACCACCACGGCGGATGCTAGTAACATCCTCCTCCTGCGAAGACGAAAAGATAACAGTGACAACACGGTGGCACATATGATGCGACGAGGCGACGGGCATTTAAAGATCCCCTGCCGCCGCTCCGCCGTGCATCCCTGCGCACAGCGGCGCTGCATCCATCTTGGACAGTTTGCAACCCAGATGTGTCTCCTATCTGTGGATATAAATATATATATGGGGATGACACTACATGCAAAGCGTACCTTCCATGTTTGTAGTTTCGGTTACGCAGCAATTAGTAGGTCCGTTTATCGCGCGGAGAGGACACGGAGCGGTTCGTGGCGCAAAGCCTCGCAGGATGGTTGCATTTTACTCCCTATGCAGATGAGTGACGTCTACTGAAATCATTTCTCCGGCACAATCAAGTTAGGGTGAGAGGAGGAAATGCAACTTGGATGGTGGCGGTGGTGCGGCACTGGTGAAGTAGGTTACTGTGACAGGATGCTTCGATCGTTTGTGTCTGATAAATCTGAGCTGCGAGGAGGAGGATGAGGAGAAGCGGAGGCAGGCACAAAGAAGACGAGGTTAATATTTACCAGATCGATCGGCTCCAGTGTCTCCAGTCAAATCACTGCTCTGTGGAACAGTTCGGGTGCATTGGATCCATCTGTCACTGAGAGAATGTCTTGTCTTCAGGTAGAATCCCGGAGTTGTTCTTACATAATTGATTAATCATGTGGCTCCACAGCGCTGATTGATCAACTTTGACTCGAGCTCATCAGACTATCTGCTTCTCCATGCTGTCTCGACCGAGAACCACACACGCAAACACACACACACACACACACACATACACATACACATACACACAACACTGACAATTATTTGGCCGGCGAAAAATAAATGTTTGACTCTCGCGTGCGTGAACACTCCCACGCCTAGAAGGCCTCTGACATCCAATCAGATTTGAGCAAGTGCTCCGTGTGGCCAATGACGAACGTCTCTTATCTGGAGCTGTCGTTGATCACTTAATTACTTGTATAAACTGCGTGTTTGTAGGGGTTTCATGTTAATAGAAAATATTTATAGATCACCTTCTAAAGAAATTTGCTTTGTTACGACTGAGGAGTAAAATCAGTGGAGATGCCGGGGATTGAACCCGGGACCTCATACATGCGAAGCATGCGCTCTACCACTGAGCTACATCCCCATTGGCTAAAGTCTGGAAACCATACTATTTGTATGTACCAGTGCTGATTAGCTATAGTAACTGTTGCTACTTGTGCGTGAATGTAACCTTTTATTTCTTTATCTACAGTGTCCACACCTCCACCTGCTCATTAACTGCCCTCTGATACATTCAGAAGACCCCTGAGACAAATATTCACATGCATGTCAAAGGTAATGGCCGTGCTGTAGTTCATGGCATCAACATTATACGCTTAAACAGTGAAGATACACAGAGCTTAATGTAAAATATTCACTTCATCACATCACGTCAGCTCTCATCTGAGAGGCTGGGACTTTTACAGGGCACTGTGGACCTTTGTGCTGGGAGCCGGCCCTTTGTTTATGTTGGTGGACCTCACGTCTGAGCTAACGTTAGCTGCGCTGCTCTCTGTTAGCAGAGCTGAAACCAATCAAATCATGAAATGTTGAGCCGCCGTGATATTTCAGGTTTAATTCACTCAAAATTAATCAGATTACCAGGAAATGCACGTAATTCTGCATTAAGACGAGCTAGAAAGTTAGAAAGGTGGCAGGGTCCGCCACTTATAAACGAAGTAAAAAGTAAAACAGTATGTTTATTCAGTCATGAACACAAACTCTTCTGATTAACATTTCTTCCCCTACACTACAAAGTGCAGCTATACAATTGACTTACATTGATTGCTTAATCTTTAAATATGTAATAAAGAATGATACAAACAGTCAAATCTGTTTTTTAATTTCCATGTGAATTTGAACAAAACATTTGAAACATTACAAAAATGACATGCCACACTCCACAATATACAGCACGCACACAGGCTGATGCACTACTACAAAGTTTGTTTCTTCACTGGCCGACCCAGTTTTATATCAGAAGAGGTACATTCTTATACAAACATTTAAAACCTTTGTAACAAACATTCAAAATGTAATTCAGTATGAAATTGATTACTTTATTGATCAACCAGTTCCTCTATCCTGATGCCTCAACACGAGGTGGGGTTAAGACAGGAGCCCTGCGGGACACCAGGGTCACGTCTGAAGTTTACATTCTGCGGTTAAAGAGCTGGGAGATGCTTCATAGGCTGTTACCAGGATTTTTAGACTAGTATGGAAAAGCATTTGTACATCCGTATTGGGACACAAAGTTTATGGAAAATATACTTTACAACTAATCTGTGTAGCTATTTTTTGCTCTCACAGTGCAGTCACATCACTCTCCTTGCTGACACATCCCCCTTCCTCAGACCAGATCGCACTGCCAGAGAACTGATGTAGATCTATCAACAGTCCAGCTCCACCACTTGCTTCGCCTTTGCCTTCCCCATCTTTCTCCTCCTTTTCCTCCCCTTTCTCTGGCTCGTCCGTTAGCCTGGTCTGCTCCCCCGCCTCGGAACCCTCCAAACTGGAGTTATCACCTGATGTGTCCCCTCCTTCTCCCTGCTCCTGATTACCCTCATCGCTGTCTCCCTGGTCACCTCCCTCGCTGTCATAGCCCTGGCTATCACCTTCCTCCACCTTTCCCTCCTCATCTTCCATATCCTGCATTTCCTCTCCGTCCACATCAGACTCAGTGCGAGGCCACAGTTGGACTCCGAGACGTGTCTCCAGAGCTAATGCTGCTCCTCTCACTCGGTCCCTGACCCCTCCTTCCTTATACACTACACGCCGGATGGTGTACTCTCCCTCGGCCTCCTTGTTCAACATCTTGTAAAAGAAGATGAGCAATAGGACTAAAACTAGTAGGCAGACGAAAAGGACTGGCACAATCCAGGTGGATGATGAGCTGTTAGTCATGTCTGAAGGGAAGAGAGATGAAAGTTGAGTTAGCTGAGTTAACATGGTCACACACTGATATTTATTCGTTTAATTTAAAGCTTTTTTCTATTGAATGTTTAATAAATAAATAGTTTTACATTTTGAGAATTGCTCCAGTTCATTTTCTTGCCACTTACTGTATGCCTGTTTGTACGATAAATATGTGGCTGACGTAGCCTGTTAGCTTAGCTTAACAAACACACAATGGAATCAGGGAGCAACAGCTGTTCCAGCACATATACCTTGAAAAACCTCAAATTATCAGCTTTAAACTTCAATTTTGTGTAAATCGAAAAAAACAGAACATAATGTGTGAACCAGTAGCCCCTTTCACACAGGAGAAGACGCTTCAATGCCGCAGCGGTGGTTTGCCAGTTCTCCGCTGATGGTGATTCACATTAGGGCTGTCACTTTTTATTTGAAATTCGATTATGCGTTCGAAAGTGCGAGGAAAAGTTCTTATTTGAATGTAATGACCTGTTCGAAATCAAAATGTACAGTCTATAAGCGCAACAGACCATTTGAAGTAGTTCGCCTTGTGATCCAGCAGAGGACGCTCTAAATCAGCTTGACCTATTGCAGGCCCTATTAACCCTTTGGCGTGGCGGTACACGTCATAGGTGACGTGTGTGTTTTCAAGGTGTTTCCCCGGTGTCCTCTTGACAATCTAAACCCGCTGACAGTTTATAATCATATTGATGCTGTTATAATGTGCTGTGATTGAGATCCAGACCCACCAAACTTCCTTGAAAGTGACAAAGTTGCATTTTTCATGCTAAATTACATAATTACATAATCGCCATCAGTAAACTGGAAGCTGTCTGACTAACTCCCGACTGTTTTCTGGGAGAAAGTTCACTGAAGTCTCGATCAGGAGGACTGGCCGTCGTGAAGATTTATTTTAATCACAAACACTTGGTGAGTAAAAGTTTTTTGCCGGTGACAGATGCTGTTTTTTGGTGACGAAGAGTCGGTAGGACAGGCAGGAGGACGGACACTTCTCCACGTATATCTGCATATTTTTTTTCCTCATATAAGTTGCCAAAGACAGTTACAGTTACTATGTTACTGTTGTTTGGTCCTGTAATGTTGCTTTGTGGGACTTCTCTCTTTATTACGTTGAGTGAAGGATCTGTGCAGTTATCAGACTGTCCGATCCACACGCCCTCGATATGCGCAGCCGTCTTATCTGTTCACACTAGTTCGGTTCGCCAATAATGTGCCCCTGATACTAACTCCAGAGGAGTATCATCGCCAGGAGCGAAATTTCACCCCTCGCCACCTCCGAGAGATTCACACTGAGACGGAGGCGGGGAATTCCCGTAGGATCCCAGCATCCAAACGGCAGTGTGAATGGTGCTACCGAGCTTTTGGGACACTGACACATCAAACCTACATCAAAGAACAAGCAGCAGCGAAGGCTGAATGCTGCATCTCGCCCAAATAGCTGCACTTGAACACAGAACAAAGACTACAGCTGTCAGCCAACCAAGTGGCGGGAGAGTCTGAAAGCGTCATTTTCACACCACTCTCTCAAACACGGCCATATGTCTCATAACAAAGTGGTGTAAAATAAGTGGAAATCACACTAAATATGTGAAATGAAAAGATATCACAGTAAGCGGCTCGAGAGGCTTTCCTTTTTTCTTTAATCTTCTTTTGCATCGCTAAAATGAACAGCCAATCAGAGTTATTTATATTACTGGCGGACTCCGCCACAGATTTTAAATGCACAGTCAGGGCCCTGAGAGGTGCTGGTAGGTGGACTTAGTTACCTTTGGACAGAGTCACACAAGCTGTTTCCCCATTGTTTCCATCTTTGCGCCACATTGAGATAAGCTAAGCTAAACTTCAAATTTACCATACACACATAAGAGTGGTTTCAAACCTCTCATCTAACTTGTAGCATAAAGTGAATAAGTGTGTTGTTCAAAAGAGCAGCCCGGTGGCTGTGGCTCAGGGGTAGAGCCAGTGTCTTGTTAGCCAAAGGTCGCTGGTTAGATTGATGTGCTGGTCGGCACCTTGCATGGCAGCCACCGCTATCAGTGTATGAATATATGATATAATATATACCGTGAGTTGCTTTGGACAAAAGCGTCTGGTAAATGTAAAATGTAGTCATTTGGAAATGTCTTTTTTTCTGATTTGTTTTGGTCCATATATGAGTGTGGTCTGTAATGTGCAATGTGTAATGTGCATGGAGCCTTAAATGATCCCTGCAAACTTTAACTTCACATAACTTTTCTACAGTTTGCATGTTTTCCATCATGCGCAGATACTTACTGTATATGGGCTGTTCGAACCAGGTGTCAATCCAACACTATTCATCTCCAAGAACACCAACAATCCCCTCAGTGTTATCAAACTGTAAATCCCACGACACTGAGACAGATACGATCTAGAAATGTGCTTTACCTCCTTAGAAAAGTTCCCTGTTGAGTCTGAAAATCCCACTGGCTTGAAGTCGAAGTTACAGGCAGATCTTTGCAGCCAAACTCTTTTGTACTTTTAAAAGAGTTGTGATGTTTGCACCAGCAGAGGATCCATTGGAGAATTTATTTTCAAGACCTAGATAAATACAAAATAAGAAAACTAAATGACAGAACATGATGCCTGTCCGCTCCAATGTGCCTATTTCTTTCCTGCACAGGTATCCAATCACGACACAATTCTAATTAGAAAAAGACCACCCACACTGGCTGAAACTGTCACCACAGGCTCATAATTGTCATGTACATATATGTACTGGAGACGTAACAGGAAGTCTGTATTGCCTTTATCATGCTTGACTGTAAAATGTCTGCAGTGGAGTGACAGGAAGCCAGAAGACCGCTCGCAGTGTTGCTGGTTTCCTGTTCAAATGATAATCGAGCAGCGTCAATCAGCCAGCCGAGGGAGGGAAGGAGGGAGGAAACTTTTATTTAAGTCGTGTTGAATCAGACTAAGATCTGACATTAAGAGCATGTTGTGTAATAAAAAGAAATACAAAAAAATTACCCAAGTATGTGCCCTTAAATGTTCTATTTTTAAAAAAAAAAAAAAAAAAAAAAAGACTTCTGAGTCTCACTCCTAATTCGTCAGAAACTGTAGCTTTGACATGGCTCCGACCACGGTGGCCTCGGTGGTGTATTTGTGGCTGCCATTCTGTAATTGTACGACTATTTCACATAAAAGATTCAAGTACCTGCGTTAACTAATTGTAAACATCATGGAACTGCAATGAAATACTCAGTACTAAATCTGAAATATAATGATAAAGTAAGAAATGATAGAAATGTTTGCAGCAAAATCAAGTTAAGAAGATGTATAAATTATGAAAAAGAATGAGGAAATAAACCGTAAAGTCACTTACTCAAGTTTTGAGCAGAGCATTAATCAGGAGTTCAAGGTTTTAGTTCCAGGCGGTGCCACAATGCAAACTGTGGTGTGAAGGCGAGGCGTGTGACATTGAGGGTACGTCTGAAGCAGTGTGACAGCATGTGAAAACGAGAGAGGGGTTGATGCATGAAGTGTGGTGGAGAGGGCTGAGGTAGGTGGAGGCTGAAGAGGGGGGTGAGAACACAGATTAAAGACAACATCAAGCAGGGTGTGGTTTAAAGCAAAGATAAGCATGTGCAATGTATTTATGGAAAGAGGAAGACAAATGCATTTGAATTTTTCCCCTGCAAAGTCGACTTGTATCACTCTGGGTTTGCAGCACAGGTGCACTTTAGTATATCTGGAAAACACAGAACCCTCGACTGACTAGAACTCTCTTCCTGGATACGTTGTGAGAGCACCCATATTTCCTGCGTGACATTTCGACCTTGTGCAGTCATATTCATCAGTAGATCGTCAGTAGCTTCACAAAGGGCAGCCGAGGTGAACATGGCGCCAGAGTTTGAAAAAAGACATACCCTGAAAATTTTACTGAAAGTGGAAAAGCTTAAAGGCGTCTAAAAATGTTACGCTCGCCCCAGGACCAAGAATAAAATCACAACTCAGATTCCTCTTAGCGAGGCTAAATAATAATACTGCTATTGTCGTACACTTTAATTGTGAGAGGTAAACCAATGAAAAGAAAAAGTCATGTTCAAAAGATGCAGCCTGCTTCTGGGCCACATCCTGTTCTCACTCCGCTGGCCAGGCAGCCACAACACCCTGCCCCCTTCAGACAGCTGCACAAAATCTGTACAGTAAGGTTGCACTGTGTGAAGAGGACATGAATATGACTCACTGCTGTGCAATCACTAAGTGTTTTAATGCGCGGATGGAGTTCGCAAGTCATTCCAAATTAAGATACTAGAAATCACTTTCTTTGCTCTTTCCTCGAAGAGGGTAAGGGTTCATTTTATTTCTTATTTTATTTTCACCTTATTCATTGAATATTATAAAAGTTTATCGTGTCTTCAACGATGGAGGGTGTGTCCATAGGTAGGAGGATTCCAATTCATAGGTTCATAAAATGCTTAGTGATGTTTATACAGTAAGTGGCCTACTCACAAAAAAGGTTTTTGTTTTTGTTGTTTTTTGCTAGCTCTTGAGCAGAATGTATGGTAACTAGCTAGTTAGTGTTCCGATAAGAATTAAGCATAACATTGTGAGATAGTAACCTTTCATAAAAATATCAATTTTCCTCACACTAGCTTACTTGAAACACTCATTAAAAATCCTATTTTTTCCCCAATTTTAAAAACATTTTAGAAGTCATTAAATAGCCCAGAGAGACAGTTGGCCCCGCACACAACAGTCAAGCAATGGCTTCTGCTTGGGTATGGCAACACCATGTGGTCAAACCACATGCAGAACTTCAGAACACAGTACAAGCTGTATGAGGCCATTTCAGGTTTGTTAAGTCCCCATCTACTTAAGCTGTTTAGGAGAACGCTGCAATGCTAATTTTCCTGTGGCAATGACAATTGACCTGACCTCACACCAGCATGGGCGTGAGTATAACGCCTGAACATGACTTCTCATTTTTGGGTGAGCTTACACTTGCAGTTGATTTCAGTGTTGATTCTCCTGATGCATTTATACCCTCAGCTGGGCTCCTGATGCTTGAGGACTACAAGCAACTACAGGCTCACACGACTACCGCCAGGCGTAACTACAGCACCACAGATTGTTCTGTGTCATGCTGTTCGTTTGTTGCAGCCATTTTGCAAACTCCCAACGGCTGCTATGGCTTTTTTTTTTTACATTTTAAGTGGAGCCCTGCTGACACTGAGCCAGAGTTGGCTCTGCTGGTAGCTTGGTTTGTTTAGATGATCTACTGAAAAAAGACGTTTAAACTAATAATGGAAATTAACGTTGAAGCCGTTTTGCATCATTCTACTCTGTCTCATATCTACAGACAGCTTCATAGTGGTTTCTCGTGTGGCATCATTGACTGGTCATGCCAATTGGCTACTTGTGGAGCCTGATTAAGTTTATAAAGACATCTTAATAAAGCATTAAGTATAATACATTCAGAAACAAATGCCTACATAAGCCAATATACTGTGAGAAAATCTTCCAGGTGCTGCATTCTTTATGTGTTATATGTGTTACGTGTTTTGTGCGTGCATATGTCTTCTCACATTGTGTAGGCAGCAGTCGCTTAGCACAGTAAACACACTTAAATCATTTACATTTTTCGACATAGAAATAACCACGTGTACCACAATCACAGCATCTCTTAGTAAAAAAAACAGAAAAAAGGCCAGTCCAATAATACAAAGGAGGAATGAATGTTTATTGGGATTTCACAATGTAGTCTCATTTCACCTGCTACTGGATTTAAAGTTAGTGTTAAGAGGTAAGTGTATAAAGAAAGAATGATGTAAGTAACGCGGGGATAAGCTTGATGTGGAATGTACCATTGCTACACAAGGTTAACAGAAATGCTTCTAAATGTAACAGCAAAGAAAACCCCCCCAAAAAATCCCCTAGAATAAAAAAAAAAAAAAAATCGAAATGATCTTTTCATCATTGATACAAATTCAACTGCAAACAGCAGAAAATGTTTAACATTTAATTTTAACTTCCTATTCTTACTGACCTGCCAATCTGTGTTTTAGTGACACTGCATTTAGGGAACAATAGTATGTACTGTATAAAGCACAAGTCAAAAGCAGAAGTGACGACTAACATTTGTTTTCTGCAGAGATTATGACTAATTAGAGGGCACCAGCATTTCCACACGTCAGAGGAATGAAAAAGGAAAGTGTTTTCCGTATTTTTTTCTCATCTTAGTTGTAATGTGGACAAATATCTTGCCTCATGATCTTACAGACAACTTCAAAGCCGCTATCCTCTTCTGAAAACATGAGGTAAAAAAAATCACCAAGCGCTACCTTTCCATTGACTTCAAAGACTACACAGAATTACGATACACATAAATATTCAACTACACTCTCTTCAGCTATTATTCACATAATTGTCCCTGTCGAGGTCATGATGTCTGTGAACCTTACACACGGCATCCTAAGATGAAGTAGCAAAACAAAGTACAAGTCACATGATAAGTTAACAACTGGGGGCCTGGTACGACATCACAGTTCAGCAGCTTTAACTACCTGATTAAATAGCCCTAATGGTTACATTTGTGAGTGCTTCATAGAAAAAAAAATGATATTGGAGGTGATGAATCGCTTTGCTATAGTACGTCAACCTTCATTAGTGTTTATATAATGCTTTTTTCTCCCCCGCTACTTTATTCATTAATTTGAGGCAACGGTGCCATTGTAACTTCAAAGTCCTTCAAAATGACCGGAGGATTTTGTAAAGCTCAAAGCTGCACTCTATGGACCACCAAATAGCTGCTACGATAGTCCAACTTATGAAAAACAACACTCACTGTCGGGTGTCACTCTACGCAGATGACACCCCGTTCTTAGCCACAGTCTGGAAAACAATCACAGAAACAAATTGCGGTCTC